>NW_004624760.1:13220697-13283832 GCF_000247695.1 Heterocephalus glaber
GAGAAAAGAAAAAAATGGAAGCAAAATCTTTGCAAATAGGGAATGATGGAGGGGGTGAAGGGAGGGCAGGGGAAGGGGAAAAACATAAGAACCAAGATAACTCACGTAATGGTACAAGATCCCAATGATGTATGTAAATGTATTTTATACCTAAAGTGTACCAATAAACTTAATGGGGGATAAAAAATAAAAACATTATATCCAGAGAAGCCAACTGTAATTTGGTCCACTATATATTGGGAGGGACCTGTTTTTTTTATCACATGTCTTAGAATTAGTGCTTTGTGCCTGTGAATTTCTTTTTTAAAAAAAAACTCAATATATTTTTATTAGTTTTTGGTTCCATGTTAGCATAATCTCTGTTGTCGGGCTATAAATTCACTCTTGTTTTATCATTTACTGACAAACATTTGTTAAGAGCCTGATAGTGCTGGGCTACCCCCTCCATTATCTGACGTATTCCTGAGAATAATTCTGCAAAGCAGGTGTGATTAACCCCCTCTGCAGTTGAGGAAAATGAGGCTCACAGAGGTTCATTAACTTGTCTGTTTCATCTGGTAAGTGATAGGTCTGGGATTTGAACCCAAGTTGCTTAGAGTCTAAATCCATAACCTCTCCCAGCCGAAAGCCAAAGCTCATAGCTTCTTATTATCTTGCTGCTTCAGTTACTCTACTCAACTCCTTAATTAGCGAGGATTCCAAATTAGTAGCGTGTCACTGAGCCCTCTGGTGTGGGACTGAGTTTCGTTTTGACAGCAGTTACAGGGCCTGTGCTAAGAAGATATTCTTTAATCCAGAATGAGAGAGAGTAAAAGTCCGTGGAAATCTGCGAGAAAGGAGAGGCAGCCTTTGTGTTTGACTGGCTGACTGAGCTCTAGAGCATTCTTATTTTTTCCCCCATCCTTTTCTTCCTGGAAGGCTAAATTACTTCAAGGGATTCCTCTCAGTTCCTAAAAATGGCTGTGAGATTTCAGTTAAGAAAACTCCTCATGTGTTGGCTTTTGGTTTTCTGAAGCTGTAATTTAGCATATCCCAAACTTGCCTGATCTAAGAACCACCTAGCAGTTTTGTTTTCCAGTAGGGGTAGGACCTGGGGATTCTTTATTATTATTATTATTTTTTAACAAGCTCCCCTGGGTGATTCTGATGATCAGTCTAGTTTGGAAAACACTGAGTGTCGTAGCTAGGGATTGGGTCCCCTTTGTGGAGCATCCTCTTTAGATTTGAAACACAGCTGGTCATGTTGTATTGTAGTAGAGGGAGCATGAATCCTGGAGTCAGAAAGCACAGGATTCAAAACCTCAATCCAACCACTTATAAATTGTGTTATCTTGGGCACATAACTGAATGTTCTTATCTCAGGACCCCTGTGAGCCATTTCCTGTGCCTAGAAATAGGAAGTTGTTTTCTTTTCTCCACTTCTCCACTCCTTTGTCTTCTGATTTTTCAGCTCTCAGGGAGCATTCTCCGATTCCTCCAAAGATGAATCACCCGTCATTAATTTTGTGAGAGTTTTTAAGTGTCTATCTTTCCCCACTGGACTCCATGCTCCATGAAAGTGGGAACCATGCCCCTTGTGTGTATGATTCCATGCCGAACATCTGGTGGAGTATAATGTGAATGATGTCTGAATCTTATTTTTCTCATCTGTAAGATGGATAAATGTTATTAATCAACAGAGATACTGGTTGATAGCATGAGAGCAAACAACATACAGCAGGCATCTAATAAATGTTAGTCTTTGCCTTTTTTTTGATAACTCACTTATGATTATTGTACTGGATAGACTAGATTTTAACCATGGCTTTAAGGCCATTTGCTTGATCCACCAATCTAAAAGCTCTGAAGTTTCTTAAAGTTACATGCTGTAACCTTCTTTCCCCCAACTCAAAAGACTGTCTTTCAGTGGCCTTTTAACTTTGTTCTGACTACACATTTTGAGGTCTTCATTAATTTTACCTGATTTCCTGTGGATAGCATATCTTTAAGATTTCTTTATTCAGTTTGGCACTGAGAATGAAAATAATATGATTGTACATTGAACTTAGTATTTAAAAAAGATTATGGATGGGAGGATGGCTTTCAAAGGTACCTTTATTAAATCTCTTTTCCTAGAATTCTTTAGAAGAGAGTAAGAACATTGACTTGTGAAGATTTCCTCTTATCCTTTGTGAAATCCAGGCTGATATTATTATTAGGTAGACTGAATTCAGAATTTTATTTTGTTTCCCTACCCAGCTGGGAATATCTTTCAGATGTCTGACTACCATTCAGATTTAAGGTTTACAAGAATGAGTTGCTATTAATAGGCCCTTCTGTACTTTAGCAAGTAGAAGTTGCCAACAGTAGGGTGACAACAGTCCTGATTTGCTTGGGCCTTAGAACACTGGAGTTTTAGTTTTAAACCCAGAACTGTCCTTGGGAAACTGGGATGAGTTGGTTGGCCATACTACCCAATATACAGAGTGGTTTGTTGAGGGATTGGCGGAACTGTGAAATAAGCATTAGCAGGTTTTTCCTGGTATTCTGTTCTTAACTGTTCTTTTCTTTTCTTTTTGAGACAGGGTCTCACTGTATAGTTCAGGCTGATTTGAACTCACTGTGTAGCCTAAGCTGGCCTTGAACTCATGGCAATCCTCCTGCATCAGCCTCCCTAGTGCTGGGATTACAGGCCATGCACCACCATGCCCAGCTTCCTGTTGTTTTTAAGAAACACAAGAACTGGGCAGGGAATTTGGCTCAGTGGCACTGTGCCTGCCTCATAAGCACAGGGTCCTGAGTTTGATCCCGGTACTGGGGGGAGGGGGGAGGAAAGAAACGCAGGAACCATATGAAGTTCAAACCACATTTTAAAAATTTTTTTATAGTCTTTGAAAATTAATTTTGCTTTTAAACCCACTAAACTATATAAGATAGTCTTAAATAAATGTATTTGTACCATTTTTGGACCAGTGACAGTTATTTAGAAATGAATGATATTATATTTTAAGTAATATCTTTTCTACATCTGAAAGGCTACTAGTCAATTTATGTGACCTATTTTCTAGCAATTATCATTTCATTGCAGTTAAATATCAACAATAGAACTGATATTATTGTATATGAAGCTCGAAGATAGGTCAATTTTGAAGGGCCTCACATAAATTGTATATTATCATTTAATCCTCACTAGGTACAATTTAAATTTATTTTAATATGAATTTATGTCTATCTCATTCCCCAAAAATATATAAAGTGGCTTTCAAAATGTAGCTCAGTGATAGAGACCTTGCCTAGTATGTGCAAGTCCCTGGGTTTGATTCCTAGCACCATAAAAAATGAGCAAGAAAACAGAAAACATTATTACAGGTTTTTGTTCCTGTTTTTTAATAGAGATGACAATAAAATACAATCAGAGAGAAGTTAATATCTAGAAATGCATGGTAAAGATCTTGCACTAGTCTTGTAATGAAACACAGATTTGGTTCTGAGATTTCTATTTATCAAGAAGAAAGAGAAATATACTGAGTTGTAAGTCATGATGCCCATAAGATAAAATAAAAGATGTTTGAGAGAAGTTCAGCTTTTCTTGGCACTGAGGCTGGGTGAAATTTCCCCAGACGGCCTTCATAAAGGAGGCCCTGCCTCATGTGGCATATAGCATCCTCCAACAGCATCTCTAATCAATATAGTTTTAAGGTTTTGTATGAGATAAAGCCCCTCACTGCACTGTGAGGGTATAAAGCAAAGTGCCAATAAGGTGGGTTACTACATTTAGTACCATGGTCCTGCTCTGCAGCTGTACCCCACTGGGGCCATCCTCAGTCTTCTGGCAAGCTTTCCAACATTCAGATTCCTACCTGCACCAAATCTGCATCTCAGTACTTTTCAAAAGCTCCTGGGTCATCCTGACAGAGAACAACTACTTTAGAATTTTAAAAAGATACTTAAGGAGGAAACCCAGATGTCTAATAAACATTTGAAAAATAATTCACTCTCACTAGTCTAATCATGAAGATGCAAATTAAATCAGCAACGAGATACCATTTCACATCCACTAGATTGGCAAAAATAGCACTATTAAGTGAAGTTGCAAATGTGTCTACCCTGTAACCTAAACTATTTCACTTCTATGGAAATTTTTGTTCATGTGCACAGAGATACAATGAAGATGTTTGTTACACTGTTCTTTGAAATGAGGAAAATTGGAAAGCATCAACATTCCATCAATAGTAGGATACATAAACCAATTTATGTATGGGGTTTGAATTGTTTCTCTCCAAAAGATGTTTCCAAGTCTTGACTAATACTTGTGAATATGAACTTATTTGGTAATAAAGTCTTCGCAGATAATTAAGGATTTTGGGATGGGATGATGGCAGATTCAGGGAGGGTCCTAAAACTAATGACAGGTTTTCTTATCAGCAAGAGAAGAAGAGAAGAGAGACACACAGAAGTCAAGGCCATCTAAAGGTAGAGGCAGGGAGTGTAGAGATGAATCTGAGGCAGGGAAGGCCCAAGATTGCTAGCAGCCACGAGGGAATCTAGGAGTTAGGTATGGATTGGGAAAGAATGCACCCTGCATACTCCTTGATTTTGGATGTCTGGCCTCCAGACCGCGAGAGAATAAATTTATGTTTTAAGACACCATTTTCATGGTAATAGGTTATAATAGCCCAGGAAACCAATAAAATGAAGATCTTCTCCCGGGACCCAGGAATAGGAAAAAGGTACAGTTCTCTTTCAACCAAGAGCATGGAAACATGGAGCTAATGATTATGCACAGGGCAGCCCACAGTATTGTCCTGATCTGAAGCTGAAAGAGGCCCTGGAGACCTTGCAGTCCTGTTCTCCCCATCTCACAGATGAGGATGCAGTGGCAGTGATGTGTCCTAGACTGTAGGGCTAATCAGGGCAGAACTGGGACTTGAACCAAGATCTGTCTACTTCCTGTGTCCTTTCCACTTCGATTCTGGCACTGGGACTAGGATGTGTCAGATCTTCTCATGACAGTGGCAGCAGGGGCTGGAGGAAGGGCGTTCAGATGCTGGAATTGGAAACTAGAGGGAGTGGCTTTGCTCTCCCACACTCTGCCAACATGGCAGGGAAAAGGTCATAGAACTTCTCTAACTCCCAGATTCCTCTTCTGGACAACAAAGCTAACCTTTTATTTTATACAACACCCAAATCTCTGGACAGTAAGGCTCAAATGAGAGTATGCATGAAAAGGTATTTGTTAGACTGTAAATGCTATGCAAATACGGTAGTAGTTAACTCCACTGTCATGTAGCCTCGCCCCCAGGAAAATAAAAATGCAAGAAGTACTGTAGGAAGAATTCTAAGTTGACCCCCTAGTGATAGCCTCTCCCCTTGGGCATGGTGGGACCTGCGGCTACACTCCTGTGTTACACTCCTATGTTACACTCCTGTGCTTATGTTACATTATTTGACGAAAGGGAGATTTCCTTGGGTGAGCCTAGTCTAATCGGGCGAGCCCTTTAAAATTGGAGCTTTCTCTGACTAGTTGCTGCAGAGCAGGCCTGAGAGATGTGCTCAGGCGAGTCTGGAAGACAGCAGGCGCCCACACTGTGATCTGCCCACGAGGGACACGAGGGACACTGTGATAGGGAACAGTGAATTACCTTCCAGGAGCTGAGTGCCCCCCCACCCCCCGGCCAATAGCTAGAAGGAAAATAAGGATCTCAGTTGTGCCCTGAAAAGAGAGGAATTCCACCTACAACCAGTGAAACACAAATGATGACCCTGAGCCCAGAACACACCTGCAGCCCCACCGGCACCTTGATATTGGCCTTAACCTGGCCATGGAATAAGAACCCAGTCATCCCATGGAGGACACCTGACCTAAAAGTCTTTGAGTAAATGGGTGGTGTTTTAAGCCATTAAGTTTATATTAGTCTTTTGTACAATAATAGAAGGCTAAGATAAAGAAGTTATGGATTTTTCTCTGGGTCAGAGAGCTATTAATGTGTACATATCTATGTACTCTTCCAAGAAATTCTGGGCTTCTCTAGTGCTGGAGCTACATCTTATTTATTGCTAGAGTCAGATTGGCTGGGTTTGGACCCTCGCTCTTCTATTTAATGAGGTTGAAAACGGTGGCAGATTACCTCTTTGTGCCTTAATTTCCTTGTCTGTAAAATGGAAATGCTAATAGCACTTATTCCCCTGGGGCTTGGGAGCATTAAGTGACTTTAGATAGGTGTAGCACTTAGAATCCTGCATGTGCCGCAGTAAATGTGGTGGTGGTGGTTTTGTTTTAAAACCCAGAATTTAGCTCTGTAACTAGCACATGATAGGGAGTCGATTAGTGTTTTGTCCAGTGGGTGAATTCATTAAGACTGAAATCTTGGTCTCCTGATTCTTAATCTTACCATGTTGGTACCAATCATTATTTGCAACATGATTGGATTTTCCCAAAGGTAACTTTACTGGTGCAATTTCTTTAGTATGTACCAGGAAAGCCTCGATTCATCACAGTGTGGAAACACAGTCCTGCATCTGTGGAAGTTGGCTGAAAGCTGTGCCTGGCCTGGTTTCACCTTAATAGACCATGTCCACTATAGGGGTGACACACACTTAATGCAATTGCCTCATTATCTGGCCATGAGGGGAAAGCCACCTGTCATTGCCAACCGAACCGGCCATCAATCAGTTTTTTGCTGTGTTCATTAAGGAAAGTGACAGGTATTGCTTAAAAGTACTTAGCAGAGAAATCACAACCTGCATCTCAAGGAGCCAGCAAGCAGTGATTCGGGCCACAGCTATTGGCCAGATTGAACTGTAAAAATGAGACAATTGGGAACTTGACAGTATAGTTCAACAGCAGAAAGAAGAGGGAACAAAGATGCCCGTAAACTCCAACTTCCTCTCCCATCACATTGGATTGTTGCTGATATTCCTTTAGGAATTCTAGACAGTAGAGAAGACTGTGTCCCAGGTGGGAATGAGCCCATCACTCTCGCACTGGCTCACACTCCTGCAGCTGCCCCGTTCACCTGCAGAGATGGACATGTCAGTTCTGACCAACCCCTGGCTGGAAAAATAAAGGGCCAAACCTGCACATGATTGCTGTGCACCTGAGAAATTTCATGCTGGTTTGTTTTGAGGCTTATGGATTCAGGTCCCCTCATGCAGCCAGGCCCCATAGTCATGCTTTATCCCCTCTCTAGCAAATTCCATGCCACTTGTTTCTCCAGCATCTCTTGCATGTTGCTCCCTCCCAGGCTCTGGGCTAGGCACCAGGAATGAGAGATAATCAAGATTTTCCTGCCTGGAAGAAACTTACAATCACGCTCCCTCAGTCTCCCATGTCTTTGTACATGGTGCTCTGCCCGCCTGGCTTCCAGGCTTGGTGCATTCCAACTGGTCTTCCAAGTTTCTTCCAAACTGCACATCCCCCCATCCCCAGCAGAATAACACACTACCAGTTTCATGCTCCCATAGCCCTGTGACCCTCAGCTGCTAGAACGTTGGCTACTTTGCATTATGATTTGTTTACAAGTTCACCGTTCTAAAGACAGGGACTGTGCCTTGTTCTTTGTTGAATTACCACCGCACTTGATATTGAGTTAATACATAATAACATTTGCTTGAATAAAAGACTAAGTTAATAAAAGGGCATGCCTGTGTGCCTATTCTTGTGTAGGGTGTGTGGGGGGGTGGGTACAGAGTGGAGGTGGGCATGGAGCCAATGAATAAATGTTCCCTTTTTAATTTGTTTTTTTGTTGTTTGGTTTTTTTGTGGTACCGGGGATCGAACTCGGATCCTTGTACTTGCGCAGCAGGCCGCGAAACCACTGAGCTAAATCCCTGGCCCTAAATGTTCCTTTTTTAATATCTTTCTCACCACCAGCGGGAGAGGAGTGTTTATAAATATCCCACTAGGGTTTCTTTGAGTTCTGTAGGCTGAAAAGGCCAAAGAGAAGCCCAGAATCTTCTGAGTGACCTCTCATTTTGTAAGGAGATGTTTTTACTTCACGTAGAAGTGGACATGACCTTGACTAACTTGAGTCGTATCACCTTGAATACTTTCTAATTTCTGTGGGGGGTAGTATTGAGGAGTGGTGGTTATGTACTCAGAGACTCAAAACAGCAAGCAATCAGATGCAGTCCTCCTGGAACCCTGCACACTGCTGGTGAGAATGTAAATTAGTACAGTCATTATGGAAAACAGTATGGAAGCTCCTCAAAAAATGAAATATAGAGCTACTATATGATCCAGCAGTCCTACTACTGGTATACATCCAATGGAAATGAAATCAGTATGTTGAAGAGACATCTGCACTCCCATGTTTATTGCAGCACTATGCATAATAGCCAAGAAATGCAAAAAACCTAAGTGTCCATCACCTGATGAACAGATAAAGAAAATGTGGTCCATATACCCTGTGGAATACTACTGGTCTATAAAAAGGAATAAACTCCTGTCATTTTCAACAACATGGAGAGAACTGGAGATTATTATGCTAAGTGAAGTAAAGCAGGCCTAGAAAGTCAAATATATCATGATCTCTCTCATATGTGGAATCTAAAAGCATTGAAATTATAAAAGCTGAGAGTAGAATGGTGTTTACCAGAGACTGGGGAATAGGGATTGGGGAAATGTTGATCAATGGGTAATAAGTTACAGTTAGATAAGAGAAAGAAGCCCTCAAGTAATGTTGCACAGTATGGTAACTATAGTTAAAAATAGTGTTATACATTTCGGAAAGCTAGAAGGAAGGATTTTTAGTTTTTACTATAAAGAAATGATAAATGTTTGAGGAGATAAATATATTTAACTTGATTTAAATATGTGATATATATGTATTGAACATTACATGGTATCCATTAATATGTACAACTTTTATGTTTTTATGTATTAATTAAAAGCTAAATTAAATTAACTAATAAAAAATGCAATCTTCCCTGGTCACATTTGAAGGCAACACTGGGGCTGGAGAGTTTAGTTATTTGTTCCTAGTACCCACTGTCTGGGTGGCTGAGGAGGAATCCCCTTCCTTCTCCACCTCTGTTTTTTTCTTTCTCAGTAGCCACTCCAAGAGTGCATTCACCCACTCTTCAGTTCTCTCTTCTGTGGCTCCTCAATGAAGTACAAATCTACATGTCTCAATTTGCCTTCTCTCTACTCCCATTCCTGAATTTCCAGTCCCTTCTATGGTAGCTCCAATTGGATGTCCTCTCAAGCACAGCACTTCTAAAAGTAGCTTTCTCTCCCAGAGGTGTTCCTATTTCCAGCACTCTACTCCTTTCTGTTAGGGGGGCTTTCTTGGGCACTGAAATCAGGAGGCAAGGGTTGTGCTGGCCAGAGGTAACCAGGCAGCAGACACAGGTGCTGAGGCTGAGAGCTTTGAAAAGGTCTTTTCAGCACTCTGGAGAGCTCCTCTGAGGGTCCAGTTCCCTCCCCTCTGGTGCTTCCCAGCCTCTTCCACACTCAACAACTGCCCGGGCACTTAGTATAAACCCCACCCACCATCGCTGGAATTCTATGGTAGCTAGAGCAACCTTATCTATTTCTTCTCTGCTTAGTCCTTTGGGGACTAAGGATTTAATGGGGCTGGGTTTCAGTTCTTGCCATCCCTCTCAATAGATGCACTACCAGAGACTAAGTTACCTAGTTCCTCTGAGTTTTGGTTTCTTCATCTCTATAATGGAAATAATATATCTACCTATTTCATAGCATTGTTTTGAAGGTGAAATAAGATAGCATATGTAAAGTACACAACACATATATAAGTTCAATAAATAGTAGCCACCATTTTGTTATGGAAATTATTAGAATAATAGTATTCATTCTTCTTAACATGTGATTATATGACATGGCAGTGGCATGTCTTTGGGAGATTTAGGCTCGTTTTAGAGGTCAAGAGGAACAAATGAATTTAGGGGGTCGAGCCCATGTACCTTTATCTTGTTCGTCCTTTGGGAAACCTCCTCTCTATCCCTTGGAGCATTATTTTTATAGCACTGGATGCTCTGAGGTGCTGAAAATCGTTGTTTGCTGAAAAGGAAGAGGTGAACTTTGTGATTTGCAGGATGGGAAATACCTTGCACGTGGCAAGCGATGCAGGCTGAAGAGATCCAGTGAATGTCTCGGGCAGCCCGCAAATTAGTGACCACAAGTCCTCCTCTGAGGATGGGATCTCCAGGCTTTTGGCTGCTCTTTGCTTGGTCTTTGCAAATGCTGGCTGCTTCCTCCTGTGCTGGGAACTTTCCTTCCCTAGTCTTCTTGGCGACTTCCCTCTTTTTCATCTAGAGTCAGCCTAAATATCCTCCAGTCTCCAAGCCTCAGCTGCCTCTTCTGTGCAATGGGGGCATGGTGGCTGTTTGTAAGGTAGAATGGAGATTCGACTGGAAACCTGACAGTGTGAGTAAAGAGCTCGGCTCTGAGGCAGGCACACAGTAGCTGCTGAGTAGGACAGTGGCCACAGGCATTAAAATGATCTGTTGATGTTCCTGGCTCGTCTACTGCATGATGAGGTCCCCAAAGGTAAGGACTGTTACACTTACCCTCCAGTTTTCTCCTCTTCACCTTTGTCTCCCACCACCCCTGTTGCTACATGTGGAATTTTTGGCACTCCCTGAGCGTGACTGTATGTTGAATGAATGAATTGCAGGGAGGTGCTATTGGAGAAATGCTGAAGTAGCCAGGCTTGCTGGTGAACAGGGGGATGTGAGGCCCCAGGAGATGTCAGGTGTGGCTTTGGATGGAGCTGTTTCCTGGTGGGAGGAAAGGGCTGCAGAAATAGAAACCTGATTTGCTTTGTTTCCATTTCAGCTAATAAACACATTGAAAGTTCTGATGTGGAAGAGACTAGGTAATTTGAGGCCTAGTAGCGAATTGGTATAATTTACCACCGGGAGGGAATAGCAAAGAGAGAGATTACTGTTTATAATATTGCAGAGCATAATGGAGTTAATTTATAATTTATAATTGATATTGGAGTTCTTATCCATGGGCTAAATTATGATGAAACAGAGTAAGTGTCGTTTAGAGTGGTTATTTGGTTGTTTGTGTCACCCTTATGAATTGGGAAGTGGAAAAAGAACACAGCGCTAAATTTGTATCTACTCTTTCCAGAGCTATTTGCTAAACAAACTGGAATTTTAATTAAAACTGCAAGCCAAGAGGTAAATCACTTTAGAAGTTTGTGACGTTTTTCTTTCTCTCTTAACTAATATAATTACTACAAATAAGATTCTTTAGGGCGGGAAAGTAGACGCCAGAGTGATAACGGGGCGGGGGTGGGGGGTGGGGAGGGATCTTCATGGCGAATGGAAATTACGAAAGGGGCTGGGTTATCTTCTCCTCCTGCGAACATAGGTTCACCTCATAGTTAAATTGTTTGGTAACAAGGAGGGGAGGCAAGGTGGATGACAATCCTAACTACAGCTGTTCTAGCTGCAATTCATGCGAGTCAATGATAACGAATGGGCTTAATGAAAAAAATGCAACATGCTTTGGTGATTAGCGCAGTGAACAATGAATGGTACGAGTATCCCACTGCATCTGCAATGAGAGAGGAGTGAACAGGAAAAGGAAACTTCATAGATCACAAGAGTTGCTACTTTCTAGCAAAAGGTTATTAATTACTTACCCTCTCGTTATATTTATTGGCTCTATTAGAGGATGAGTAATTATCATGTTCTTAGGAAACCCATTGGAGCCACATGGCGCCTTTATTAAATTGAAAGGCTCCTCGGAGCACGAGTTAGCCTTGTGGGATCCTCTCCTTCTGAGTCCCCACAATCAGGAAGCTGGCAGGGATGAGGCAGGAACACCAGCCCGTGGGCACATGAGGAGTCTGGAAAGCATAATGGTGACCAGGCCAGTCCTTCCGCAGGGCCTTCCCCACCCTTCAGCCCAGAGCTTGCCTTTCTCCTGACCTACACCTGCCCTCTCTTCTCCTTCCAGCCTTCAGCTGCTCTATTTCCATCCATTTCCCTTTCTCAGCAGTCAGCCGTAGCCTGACTTGAGCATTTCCCATGGCTTTCCTCCACCTGCACAATCAAGTTCAAGCCCCTCTGCCTGTCCCTGAAACCCTTCACGGTCCGTGTGGGCCACATGGACCTCTCTAGTGTTGTCTTCCCTGCACCCTGGGCTCCAGGCACAGGGGATTTCTGCACGCCCAGACTCGGGCCTCCCATGTATGGTCCCTCTGCCTGTCTTCTCCTGGCTTTTCGCATCAAACTCAGGGGCCCTCTGTGATTAACCTTCCTTCTCCTTGAGCAGAAACAATTGCTGCTCCTCTGGGCTCTCACAGCCCTTCTGTCCCCATATCTGTCACTGCCCCTAGCCCAGCTTCTGGATCCCTGGTGGGCTGGAGCCATATCCGCTTTGCTACTGCTTTTCCTGGGGAGGATCTGCTGAGGTCCTGGCACAGCTGGGGACTGTTCCTCCCTGTCTTTCTCACCAAGGGACTTCATTATCAGAGAACAATCCAGGTGGTTTGCTCTGCATATCTCCAATTGGATTAATTTAGCTTCTACTATGTGCCAGGCCCTTTGTTCACAAAGGTTCTTTCACCTACCTGGTTATTTTTTGTCTTTACAGCATACCCTGCAAGGGAGGCTTTAGTGCTCATCTCTTTCAGATGATAAAAGCAAGACCTTCTGCTGGTAGCAGGGCTGAGATTTGAACCTAAAATCTCAACTCAAAGCAAGGAAATTTTCTGCAAGTGTGGGCTCCCCCCAGAGTGCGGTCAGTCTTACTACCCTGAATGTACTAGGTATACCTTTAACCTTAGGCTGGTCCTGGAAAACACCCTCATACCCCATGTCTTTTGGGTAACAGAAAGACAGGCATGGGGGAGTTTATTTTTTAAAGATCTGTTGTCAGTCAATAAGTATGGGGTGAAGATTGACAGGTGAAAATGGAAAAGAAGGAAACCGGCCTTGTTGAACATCTAATGTTATGATTCAGATCTAAGACGTCCCCTCAGATTCTCATGTGTGTGGAACGTGAGTGGATCGCAGAGGCGCTATACTCATCAGTGGATTCATTGATTGCTAAGCTCAAAGCTAAATGTGCTGTCTGGAGGGGCCTGGTTGGAGTGGTCACTGGAGGATGGCCTAGAAGAGTGTACCCTCTCCCCTGCTCCCCCCTTTTCTCTCTTCTTCCTGGATGCTATGGCTTGAGTACCTTTTCCTCTACCTTCTGCCATCCTGTTTCTGCCTCGGAGCCAGGCAACCACGGACTGTAATTATGAGCCCCAACAAACCTCTCCTTTAAGCTGCGAGTGTTGGGTATTGTGTTTCAGCAACTGAAAAGTGACTAAGATGCCTACTGTGCAGCAGGCACTATGTGCCGGGCACAGTGCTCAGTGGTTCACACACGTCCTTTATTCTTATAGTAACCTAATCAAGCTGTCATGATTGTTCCCAAGGAATGGATCCATGAGTAGGCTTCCCTACCAATTCCCCCAGAGATTATATGAACAGGAAGCTGTCTGGTCTTCTCATCAGCCCTGTTTCCCACAGGGAAACAGGGAGCCTGTTATCTTTCTGTGGCCCTCAGCTGGGTGGTTGGCTGTTGTCATCTGTCTGGGAGGATTACAACGCCAGTAGCTGAGGTGTGAGTGACAGAAAAGAGGGCCGAGCTGAACTCTGTCTTTCAGGCTTGAAAGGATCTTGCACTGTTTTGGTACACTCACAGTTGGCAGGCAGGATGGTGTTCAGAATCTGAGAGTGCTATTGTTTGGATCTGAAATGTCCCCTAGAGGCCCATGTGTGAAAGGCTTGGTCCCCAGCCTGTGGATCTGTGAGTCAGATGAGGCATTGTATGGAGGTGAAACGAAATGCATGAAACAAACTTTATTTCAGAGAGGTTAGAAGTTCCGCTGGTGCCCAAGATGAAGTCTGGGGACCGCAGGGAACTGTGTGTGGAGGTGGGGCAGAAAGAGAAGAGGGAGAAGAAGAGGAGAAGGTACAGAAGACAGAGACTCTGCCCTCAGGTCTGTGGCCATTGCCCTAGGTGCTATAGATTGGCTAGTTTAGAGAAAACAGGTGAGAAGGCGTGTCAGATTTTCACTGCTATTGCAAATGCCTGAGAAAGTCAATTTGAGGGCAAAGGTTTACTTTGGCTCAGTCCATAGTCAGCCGGTTCCATTGCTGCGAGTGTGAAGTGAGGCAGAACATCATGTTAGAAGGGAATGGGGGAGCAGTGCTGCTCACCTCATGGTGGCCAGGAAGCAGAGGGTGAGAGGCAAAGAGTCAGAGGAAAGCATGGAGCAGATTTAGTCCTCAAGGTCACATTGCCAGTGACCTACACCTTCCAACTAGGGCACTCCTCCTCATGGCCTATATAACCACCTCTTTATGCCTCTCTTAGTCCAATCAGGTTGGCAATCAAGACTAACCATCACAGGAAGGGAGTTTAGTTATAGGACTCTGGTATTGACCATTAGGTTTTATGATCAGTGGCTGTGGGATATGTTTGCATTGGGTCAGTGAGATGAGCATCATGCAGGTTGTATTATAGCCAACCCCTCGGGAAGGGAAGGTTTTAACCAGGTCAAAAGTGACTGGGTACAACTGAGTTCCAAATGACTCACCTCAGACCTAAAAACTGATGCCAAGACAGCAACTATATTAAAGAAATTTATGACATCTTTCTTGAGGTGTGAACCACAACTATTTGCAGCATATGCTTATTTTCCCCACAGGTCCATTCATCTGACCATCCACATATCAATCCATTTAGTTTAGAATTGAAAGCACAATCTTTGGAGATACAGTAGATCAACCTGGCTTCAATTCTGGGCTTGCCACTAATTAGCAATGGAATTCTATTTCTTTACCTGCAAAATGGAGACACATATGTAAGACATCTGCCACATAGTGGTCCATAGATAGTTAAGTCCTGCATATTATTTTCATTACAGTAAGTTCCTGACTTATGAACAAGTTCCATTCTTGGAAAATTGTTTGTAAAATGGATTCATTCATAAGCTGAGAAAGTGAGTCTTGTACAGTATGCCTGTGAAAGCTCACAACTCAAATGTTCCTAAGTTAGGGACTTACTTTATATTATAAAGATACAGTATATTCATTTTAAATCCCTTCATGCCCAAAATGCTATCTTTCTGTATGATCTTGTTCTAAAACTGAGATGGTATATTCCCTATCTATTGCTGTGTAACAAACTTCCCCAGCACTTAGCAGCTTAAAATGGCAACATTTACTATCTCCCGCAGTTTCTGAGTGTTAGGAATCTCAGGGGCTCAGTGAATGGTTCTACTTTAGTATCTCTCTGGAGGCTGCAGTTGAGCTGTTGAGCAAGGCCACTGCCTCTGAAGCCTTGAGTTTGTCTAAGGCTTTTATTCCTTACATACAGGTCACTTCCCAGGCATTCCCAAAGCACGTTGGGGGAGAGGGAGAGATAAGAGAGGAGGAAGAAGAGGGAGAGGAAGAGGAGGAGGAGAAAGAGGAGGAGGAGGTGAAGGAGCAGGAGAAGGAAGCCATAGACCAAGATAGAAGTAGCTAGTCTTTTTATAAGACATTCTAATTCTGGACATAACATCCCATCACTTGTGGCATATGCTGTTGGTCACATGGACCAAGCCTGTGAAATGTAGGACAGGACACACAAGATCATGAATTCCAGGAGTCAGGGATCATTGGAGGCTACTGACCATAGATGTGCAGGTGGAGGAGAAGGTGGAAAGAAGAGAAAGTCTCTACCCTGAAGCCTTCTGTCTGGTGGAGGTGGCAGGCACGTGAACTTAAATGCCTTGCAGGTGGTGGCTGTACTTAGGTGTCACCAGAGTGCAGAGGGAACCCTAGAGGGGAATGTATTACTCTGCCATGGACATCAGGAGGCTTCTGGTATCCACAGGTGTCCACAGCCTCCTTAGTTAAAGGCTGAACTAATGATACTCAATATTTGATTGGCTTCTTTTTTAGTTGAAATTGCTCATTGGGTTGATTTCCTTGGACACTAAAACTAATAACCTGCATATGAAAGAGCAATTTACTGTTTACAAAATACTTTCCTATGCATTCCCTGAGTCCACAGAGCAGCCCTGGGGGGCAGGAAGATTTTATTGCTGCTGTTTTCCTCAGGTCTATATGAGTTGCTGGAACAACCTGCTAAGGTCCCTAGGGTGGAATGTGGTGGGTTGGAGTCTGATCCAGTGTCTCCTTTGTCCAAGCTTGGAACTTTGGCCACCACATCCTCCCTGTGTTTCCTTGCAGGACTTTGGCCCTCATTTTAGAGCCACCAGTTTGGATCATTTTCCCCGTTGATGCCTTTTGCATACACTCGTCCATATCAAAGCATATTTTCCACTTTTATCCCCAGGAATTTGAAAGATTCTCTGTTCATAAAGAAACTTTATGAAGGAAATCATTCACAAAGTACAGCAATGTGAATTGTGCTTTTATCAGCATTCACTGTGAAATTTCATTTTGCAAAATTCCCAGGGGGTGGGGTTTGAACTTGCTCTTTGGGCCATTAGAAGAGAGACCTGAACATCATTCCGTTAAGCACAAATATGCTCACAGGACATTTAATGGTTCCAGTTCATGTCTGAGACTATTTCGCAAGTGTGGTTTTAGTCTTTTGGGGAAAGAGGGAGAAAGATTGGGTCCACCCAGGTGTATGTTCTGAGAAAGGGATTTCCTTTGTGACAAACATAGTAGTGTATAGGGTAAGGGTTGGTTGGGTACAGCAATTTATATGTGACTAATAAATAGAACTATAGCAATAGAACAACCAGGTGAAAACATAGTGTGTAGTGGTGTATTAGTGAGCTTTACATTACTATAATGAAATACCTGAGGCATTCACTTATAAAGATAAAAAGTCTGTTTAGTTCATGGTTCTGGAGTTTCAGTCCAACATCTGGCAGCCTCATTGCTGTGGGCCTCTGGTGGGAGCTCCGGATGGCAGTGGTGATCGGTAGCAAATAGCAGAGCAAAGTGTTCTTATCAGGAGCCAGGAAGCCAAGAGGGGCCTCAGAGAGTCCCATAATCCCCTTTGGGGCACACCCTCAGTGACCTAAGGACCCCCCCCCACACACACACACCAGACTACAACTCTCAAAGATTCTGCCCCTACCCCCACCCCAGGCTGCAAGGCTACAATACATGAACCTTTGCAGGACACTCACTCAAATAATAGCAAATGGCTAAGTTCATGGGCTTTGGAACCAAGCAGACCTGGGTTTGGTTTTGACTCTGCTCTGCTAGCTCTGTGACCTTGAGAAAGTTATTTATTCTCTCAAAGCCTTGGTGTACTCATCTATACATTGGTAGTACTACTTTATCAAAGGACTGTTGTGAAGATTCAGTGAGATAACCCACATAAAGTGTTTAATGCATAGATATAATATGAACGTTTACATAAATACAAACTTTTTTTGGGCGTAGTGGGGATTGAATATAGGACTTTCACTCTGAGTTACATCCTCAGACCGTTTTTTATTTTTTATTTTGAAATAGGGTCTCACTAAGTTGGTAAATTGCCCAGACTGAGCTTGAATTTGTAATCATCCTGCCTCAGCCTTCCAGAGTGCTGGGATTATAGGCACGTGCCATCACACCCGACTCATAAATGCCAACTTGAATGAGGATGATGACAATGTATATTTGAGTAGCTGCTCTTTGTAAGTTCATTCACTCGTTGCTAACAATATGATCAACTAGAGGCTTCAGGGGTCTTCAAATATAAAATCATATGGAAAAGTTGTGCATGTTTGTGTGATTTTCCAGGGAGAGTCTCAAAGGGATTCACGTTCCCAGCAAAGTCCACAGTGTGCTGAAAAGTTGGCGTTAGGGATACAAAGGTGAGTGACCACCTGCTTGTGTCCACCCTCTAAGAGTTCATGCACAGGTGAGCAGGCAGATTTACAGAAAGGACTGTGATGGGTATTGAGACAGAGGCCACAGAGAAAAGGAAGCTGGGGGACAGCTTCAGAGAGTCAGAAGATCCCAGGCAGAAGGAGTTACATAGAGAAACCCAGCTGCAGAACAGGAAAGTGTTGTATCCTTAAAGTATCAAAGTCATCTGACAGTGACTGTGACTCAGCCCAAGGTGTAGGTGGCCCAGCTTGAGGTGGGCAGGAGACAGAGGGGAATTTGTGAAGCATTTCTCAGGAAAAGCTTGGAGCTCAGCTTCCATCCTGTGGTCTATAGGGAGGCGCTGAGGAGGTGTAAGCAGGAGTGTGACCAGGTTAGAGCTGGAATGAAAAATACAAACCTTCCTGAGCACTGCAGGTCAGATGCTGCGGGGTGGGCTAGGGAGGTGGAGAGGAGGCTGATGTAACTTTGTCCAGGTGAGAGATGAACCGAGGACTAAGGTAGTCGCAGTGGGAATTAAGGAGGGGATTAAAAAATAAATTAGGAGACTTGGGGACTTACTGAGCAGCTGGGTATTGAGGAAGGAGGAGGTGCCAGGGACGAGTCTCAGAATTATGACTCCTAATTTTCCTGTGGGTCTAGGACCCACTGGACAACTGGCTAGAACTGCTAGAGAACTGAGGAAAGTATGTCCAATTGTCCCTTGTCCTGGCAGTTTAGCATTATGGGGGAGGAAAGGATATGCATGGAATGATGTAATGACAAGACAGTACAGGGGAATCTAAACATTGCAGGTGGATGTCAAGGGCTTGGGAAGGAAATCGGCGTGGGCTCACGTGTGTCCACAGTGCTTTGTGTCCCTGTACCTAATGGGTGGTGTTTCATTCTGGTCTTGCTGGACCTCTCTCCTCTTACCACACCCTTAGACTTCAAGCCCTCTGACCTTTGCCTTTCATAGCTCCCACTCCCCTTCTCTCTGGTCCCTTTCTCACAGACAGCTCACCGCCCTTCTCCCCTCCCAGGGCCTGCTGACACTGTGCTCAGATCATAGGGCGTGCCCTACCTGAGCTGGCCTCTATGGAAGCCACGTCTCACTGCTTTCCTCTCTTCCCTGCATCCTAGACACCCTGACCTTCCTTCTGGTTTCCAGGTGCCACGGTCGGTGCTTCCTCTGGGTTTTCACATGTTTGTTTGCAACACTCTTCCTCCCTCGTTTCCTCTTCTTCTAACCTTGGCTCAAGCAGTCCTTGCTCAGGAACAGGACCACCATGGCCCAAGTGGGAGACAGTTGGAAGTGAATGGGGACACTTTAATAGTAACACTGGGAAACAGGCATAAACTGGAACTGTCTGGGGCAAATGGACACGTGGCCATCTGGCAGAGGTGGTCTTCTCAGTCCCTACAGATGCAACCAGGTCCCTCTGTGCACTCGTTGTTCTGAACTTCCTTTCATGGCCCTTAGCATGATTTATTGAGCGACTTTTTGATTCAGCTCTTTCTCTTAGATATGTTTCCATTGTGTTTTTGGCACCTGAGACACCTTGTGTAATAGTGAGTACTTAGTCAACATTTAATGAGTAAACAAATTAATAATTGAACTCTGATTTGTGCTGTTCTGTGCCATGTACAAAGCATTTTCATGTCTGTATCTTGGATGGCTCTCATCACTGTCTTGCAGTTTTCTTCATTTTTACCTGTTTAAGGATATAGAGGTTTAAGTAAGTAGTTTGTCACTCATAGTTTGTGAGTGACAGAGGCACATTGAGAACCAAAAGACCTGACTGTAAATCCAGTGCTTTTTTCAAAAGAATCTGAAGAAGAGAAAAAGAAAGATAATGCCCAGATTCAGAACCCAGGTAACTGGGAGGCTAATGCCGACCCCGAGCAAGATGGGGAGATGGTCTAAGGACCATAGGCCAGCGTCCCATTGCTCTACGAAAATCCGAGCAGCTTTCCAAGCTACAGAGCTTGGAGGAGAGCCACATATAGCCCTTTAGCCTCAGGAAGCTTGAGCAGTTTTTTGTTTTCTTTTTAATGTGGTAACAGAGATATGATATAAAATTTACCACTTTAAAGATACAGTTCAGTGGCACTCAGAACATTCATATTATTATACAACATCGCTGCCATCCATCTCCAGAACCTTTCCATCTTTCCAGGCAGAAACTCTGTACCTGCTAGACACTAGCTCTACACTTTTTTTGCCCTTAGCCCCTGGCAACCACCATTGTATTTCTGTCTCTGTGAATTTGACAACTTTAGTTACCTTATGCAAATGGAACTAGACAATATTTGACCTTTTATGCCTGGCTTATTTCATTTTGCATAATGTATTCCCAGCTCATCCATGTTGTAACGTGTCAGAATTTCCTTGCATTTTAAGGCTGAATAATATTCCATTTTATGTATACACCACATTGTGTTTATTCCTTCGTCTGTTGATAAGCATAGG
Source organism: Heterocephalus glaber (assembly GCF_000247695.1). The sequence goes on from NW_004624760.1 coordinate 13,240,949, forward strand.
CTAGTTCCACTTTTTGGCTATTATGACTAATGCTGCTGTGAATATGGGTGTAGAAATATCTGTTCCCATCCGTGCTTTCATGATTTTGAGTATACACTTAGAAGTGAAATTGTCATATTATCTGATAATTTTGTTTTCCACAGCAGCTGTCTATATTCCCAGTACACAAGGGTTCCAGTTTCTCTATATCCTTGTCAATACTTGTCAGTGCCTGTGGGTTTTTGGTTTTGATAATTGTTATCCTAATGGACATGAAGTAGAGTCTAGTGATTTTGTTTGCACTTTCCTAATGGTTAGTGATATTATCTAAATTATTAGCATCTTTTTATATGTTCATTGGCTATTAGTATATCATGTTTGGAGAAATGTCTCTGTGATTTTTGCCCGTTTTTTAATTACATTTTTTTTTTTTTTTTGGTACTGGGGATCAAACTTGGGTCCTTGCGCTTGCACAACAGGCGGCGAAACCACTGAACTAAATCCCCAGCCCCAACTGATTATATATTTTGTTCCTGAGTTGTAGAAGTCTTTAAACAGATTTTGAATATTAATCCCTTGTAATTTTCAATATTTACTTGCATTTCATAGTTTTCTTTTCACTCTGTCCATACTCAGTTGGGTCCTTTTGATAAAAATTTTTTAATTTTGATGTTTAATTGATCTGTTGTTGCCTTTGGTTTCAAATCTAAGAAATCACTACAAAATCTAATGCAATGAAGCTTTCCCCCATTTTTCTCCTAATGGGTTTTAATAGTAGTTTTAGCCCTTATTTCGATCCATTTTGACGTAAATTTTGTATATGGTATAAAGAATCAAATTCATTCTTTTCACATGTAAATATTCAGTTTTCCCAGCACCAGTTGGTAAAAAGACTGCCCTTTCTGCATGCACTGACTTGTCACCCTTGTCGACATTTATGCTAGGGCTTATTTCTGAACTATCCTGTTCCATTGGTCTTTATACTGATACCACACTTACTTTTTATATTGTATTTTTATTTATTTATTTTTGAGACAGAGTCTCATTCAGTTACCTATGTGGGCCTTGCACTCATATTCCTCCTACTTTAGCTTCAGCCTTAGATTACAGACTCTCAACACCACGCCTGGCTTATTATTTGTTATTTTTAGAGCTCTCTTGCATTCACGGTAACATTGAGTAGGAGATGCAGTGATTGTCCATATATGTCTTGCTTAGCCCCTCTTCCTATATCCTTTCCCAACATCAGAATCCTGCATCAGAGTGGTACATCTATTATAACTGGTGAACCTACATTCATACTCCATGATTACCCAAAGTAATGGCTTCTCTCTTGGTGTTTTATGTTCTATGAGTTTTGCACAATGTATATTACATTATCAGAGTAGTTTCACTGCCCTGAGAATCATTTGTGCCCTGCCCATTAATCCCTTTCTCCCTTCCACACTCTGGCATCCACTTATCTTTTTACTGGACTTCTTATGGACTGTCCCCATAGTTTTGCCTTTCCCAGAATGTTATAGAGTTGGAATCATACAGTATGTAGCCTTTTCTAATTGGCTTCTTCCATTTAGTAACATATATTTATGGTCCCTCCATGTCTATTTGTAGCTTGACAGCTTATTTCTCTTTAGCACTAAATAATATTTTATTGTCTGTCTGTACCACATTTTATCCAGTCATCACTCACTAAACACCATCTCAGCTGCTTCCAAGTTTTGGCAATTACAAATACAGCTGCTGTAAGCATTCATGTTCAGGGTTTTGTGTGGACATGTTTTCAACTCATTTGAATAAATACCATGGAGTAGAATTGCTGGATCATCTGGTAAGAGTATGTTTAGTTTTGTAAGAAACTGCCAAACTATCTTCCAAAATGGCAGTGTCATTTTTCATTCCTACCAGAAATGAGTAAGTTCGTGTTGCTTCACATCCTTGTTGGTATTTGATGTTGCCAATGTTTTGAATTTTTACCAGTTTAATAGGTATCAGATACATAGTGATATCTCATTGTTGTATAAAAAGGTAGCTTTGTTTTTAGTTTTGACATCAAGAAATATGAGATCTCCAACTTTGTTCTTTTTCAAAAAATGTTTCAGTATTTGGGTTTCCTTCAAATTCCATGTGAATTTTGAAGTTATTTTTCTATTTCTCCCCTCTAAAAGTCATGGAAATTTTGGTATCTGCAGATCACTTCAGGTGGTGTTGACATCTTAAACAATACTACATCTTTCAGTCTATGGACGTGGAATGTCCCATAGTGAAAACATTTGTTGTGCCTTCATTAGTCTTTCAGGAATATTTTGTTGGTTTCAATGTATAAGTCTTTCATCTCCTTAGGTAAGTGAGTTTGTAAGTATTTTATTATTTTTGATGTTATTGTGACTAGAATTGTTTTCTGAATTTCCTTTTTGGAATTGTTCATTGTCACTGATTTTTATGTGTTGATTTGTTATCCTGCAACTTTTCTGACCTCATCTATTATTTTTAACAGTTTTGTGTGGAATATTTAGGAGTTTCTACATATGAGATCAGGTCCTCTATAAACAAAGATAATTTTTACTTCTTCCTTTCTTTTTCTTTCTTTTGCCTATTGGTGTAGCTAGAACTGCTAATACTACATTGACCTGAAGTGGTGAAAGTTGGCATCCTTCTCTTATTCCTGATCTTAAGAAGTAAATCTTTCAGTCTTCTACCATTGAGTGTGATGTTACTTGTATATGCAAACAGTTTTTAAAGGAGCTTGAAAGGAGGTAGGATTATGAATTCCTGGGATGTGTTTAAAATTGTGTGCCTCTGTCTTCCCATCCCCTGGCACAGTGTCTGGCACATACTGAATAAATGGATAAATGTTAAAGAAAGGTCGTTTCTCGAAACTTAGTGAACTATTGGTACTTCTGAGTGGTAGGTTGATTTGGTGTTCATGAGGGTGGAAAGCATTGAAGGGGAGTTAGTAGGGTGATGATATGTCTTCATTTTGTCCACTGATGAGTAGGGGTTGGACACTCATGGGCAACAAGGGCACTTTGATCTTAATACACTTTACTTGGATAATCCTGGGTTTTAGTGACATGGTTCTGTGGTTATCTTTCCCTTCTCAGTGTCAGCACATAACAGCTGGAGCAAAATAACATATGTTGTATCTCTTGTATTTATGACTACTAAATAAATAACTTACAGCCCATTGGATGCAAAGAAACTGAGTGAAATGCTATAAATTATAGATGGAAGTTGTTAATGCTAATAGTGTGTGTAACATATGCCTTACTTTGGCACTGCTTTGAAATAATGCAACTGATTTAAAAGGCTGGAGTCTGTTTGCCTCCTGTTTAATTTGGAATGGTTGGAAACCATGGAGTCACCACTATTTCATTAGTCATGCCATGTTCTTTCATTGGAATGTATCCCCTCAAGTTGGAGTAGATAAAAATTCTGATTAACTGTAGTCTAAGAATGGGAAAATCAAATGATTTTATTTAATGCATTTGGGACTTCTCTTCATTTGGACTTTTTAACAAGCGAGTTTTAAATATGAACTAGTGTGTCCTCACTTTTCCCCTTTTACAAGGCCATCTGGGTGACAGATTTTAAAAATGTATTCTGTAAATGCAGAACTTGTTAATAACTTCGAGAGGTGGCAGGATGTAGTAGAAATAACAGACGTTTTGTCTCAGCGAGATATTTTTTGGCTGCAAATAATCCAAACCATATAGATTGCACAAAGGGATTTTAGAATATTGAAACATGTCTTCAGGATACAGGCCATTCTGTAGGACCCAAGGCAGGAGGGGCAGCCAGGCTCACAAGGGCCTGCGCCTAGGACCTGGAAGCCCCAGAACTGAGGTCACTGCATCTGTGCTTCCAGACTGCATGGTCTCATTGCCTCTTTTCTCTCCACATTTTCTCCTTTCTTCTCTCTCAGCAGACTGGTTACCTTTGTTTCTTTCTGTGCACAGCCAGACAGAGCTGCCCAGCTCTGCCTTTTTATTGCTCCTTGTTCAAGGGCCAATGGAGGCCGCCAGGCATCTCTGATCTCTAAATTCCTGGAAGTCAGAATCTGATTACCTCATCTTGAATCAGAGGACCACTCTAGGCCTGTTCATTTATTAATTCAGAAGTTCTCTACTGAGTTCCAGGAACTGTTTTAGGTCTTGGAAATATATCTTGTCCAGGGTGGGGGTGGGAAGACAGAGAGAAACAAGAGGAAAAGAAGAGAGGAAAGACGAGAGGAAAGAGTGGCTTTGAAAGTTTATTCTTTGGGGGCTGGGTTGAGGATTGCAATTTTCAGAGAAAGTGAATTTAGAAAGGCCTAGATTCAGATCTTGATTCTTCCCCTTATCAGCTCCGTATGACCCAGGGCATCAAATTACCTCTCCCAGCCTTGAGTTTTTAATCAGTAAAATAATCCTTTATAGGGTAGGTGTGAGGATTAAAGTGAAATGGTGCTTGGAAAGCCAGTAGCATATATAGTGTCTGCCACATGGAATCAGAACACTGATACTCTGAGCATGTTATAAACGTGTCTAAATCTGTTTCTTCATCTATAAAATGGGAAAGGGTATCATCTACCTCTTATGCTTGTTTTGAGGATTAAATCATGTGATGCATGTCGGGTGTTAGGGATTTGTACATAAAGGACACCTGGTGTGATCACTGATCTTCTTCTTATTAATCACTTTTCCCCCCTGCTTTTTCTAGTTCCCATTTGGCCGACGCTTGCCTTGTGACATCTACTGGCATGGAGTTTCATTTCACGACAATGACATATTCTCTGGTCAAGTGAACAAGTTTCCAGGTATCTGCTGTTATTGTTAGCATTTGCAAGCATTTCTAGGGACGAGTCTCAGTACACTCTTCTGCAAAAACATGACAGTGTTTTAAGATCACACTTGAGGACTCCTAATTGGCCATCACAGCCTGAGTTCTGCTGTACTGCTGTTACCTGGGGAGGGAAGTTAACAGGAGATAATCAGGATTTAAAGCACTAATGGTTTAAAGATGGATGGCTCTCAAAGACTTAAAGACAGACTTTCTTAGTCTAATTCTGCTGGTGGAAGAATGTGATTTTCACTTGCTGGGTTACAGATGTGGTATGGGGGGGTCTAATGAGAAGACTGTCTTCTCAAAATGAAATAATAGAACATTTCTCATGCTGGAAATCAAAGTACTAAAATTGAAGGAATAAATCACAGAAATGAGATAATAGCTTTTCCCTTTTGTGAAGTATCATAGTTGGAGGTACCATTTTTAAAACCAAATGCACCAGTCACTGTACTATTATATATGTATTTTACTGTAGGCAGCCCCTGCCTTCTACCTAGTAACATCGTCTCCATGAGACTTTCCCCTACAAAGAGAACTCAGCATCACAATACTGTTAAAAAGCACCTGCACATTAAGATACCCCTCCCCACCCAGCACCTTCATACACGTTTAACAAAATACTAACAATCTTTCTATAGTTCCTCCCAAACCTTAATCATGTTTATCATTTTTACATGATTGCAGCATATAATTGCCTAAATATAAGGTATATTCTCTTAATATTATATCATTTTTTATTTGTATTAAATGGAAAATCAACTTACACTTTCTTTTTCTTTTTTTTTTTGGCATCCCATGTGTTTAAGAAAACTACCTCTCCATACGTTATACACCAGCTAGTTTGGCCACATGCACATGGGGGTTTTCAACTTACACACACTTACAAGGTCACTCTCATAGGCCACGCTTTGCTCAGATTCACTTAGAAGGATTCATGGCAGGAAACTAAGTGTCCCCAGCCAGTCAGTGTGAAGCATTTCCCTTCAGTGGAGTATTTCCATGTGTTCTGGGGTCTAGTCTGTAGCCCCTCAAGAAAGATCAGGTGGAAGGAGACAAGATTCACATCTGTCTTGGCTTATATCCCCCACAAAAAGAAGCATCTCTTGAAATTGTTCCACAGCAAGCTTCCAAGGTCCATGCCAGAATTATGTAAATTTACAAGAATCACCGATCTCTGGAAATCCTAGCCCTGTGGCCTCCTACAGGTGTTTTTACAATTTAACAATTAGGGATCATTTTAACTATATGCTGTGTTGTCTAACGAATATGGCTAACATTCTACCTTTATTGCTTTTTAGGGGAACAGAGATAGAAAGTTAACATTAGGTCAAATTTGTCCTCAGGGAAGGAGAAAGGGTTTGTTAGAGAAAAAGACTGACTCTTGCAGACTGGGTTTTTGCATACCAGTGTGATGTTTTTTCTGTCTTGCTGTGCAGAAAAGGGATACTTTTTGATGTTCCTAAAAGCACTTCTTGGGATATTGGGAGAAAATGATTTGGAAGAGAACAATTCTTTGAATGGAACAGAGTTCCTGCGACTTGAATTATCAAAAAGAGGCTTCATCCATATTTTCTCCACTGTCCATGCTGCATCTAATGGCTGAGAGTGGGAAAGGAGTAGTTCTGGGTCTATGTTTGGAAAACACGTTAGAAATATAGACAGAAGTACTCCTGAGGGACTAGCCTTATGAAAGATGATAAAAGAAAATTCATTCCAAAGAAACAAGTTTGCCCCATCCATATTCCACACACCAGTGATTGGAACATGTAATTTTGCACTTTACTAACAGCAGTTAATTAGCTGTAATGACAAAGGTTCTGGAACCTCTAGGCAGAGGAATAGTGCTGCATACTCTCTGCCCTGTGATGGATAACAATCCTCAGCAGCAAAGTAATTCCAAAACTGGCTGTCCTTTGGCTCCAGTTGTGTCCACACTTACCTCTGACTCTTATATATCCCATTATTCTAAAAATGGGTTTCTCATGCATGGCACTCTCTAATAAGTTCCAGTAGATGTGACAGGCAAGCATAGATACTTTATGTGCTGCATAAACTGAGAACTTTTGGATATACACATGGAAAGAATTTGTGATAGCATGTTAATTTTTTTCACTTTCATTAATTTTTGTGGGCAATTTCTTTGTTCAAAATGCATTCTTTGATCTTAATTGATAAATTATGTTTTTTATAAAAAATAATCTGGCTAGGGTAGCTCAATGTGAAGGACCAGGGATTCAGTACTAATCCCTAGTACTGAAAATAAAAGCTGATTTAGATATGTCTTTGGTTTAAGAAAGTCTAAAATGGTCAATTCTCAGCTTACAAACAATAGGTTTTTGCAGAATTTCAAAGTCCGAGATGTATGACAACACCTGCAGGTGGTACCTGAGGGCTGATCACAAGGAAGAGCTTTCTGTCATAGAGGGAAGGGGGCTCATCAAGGAACCTCTGGGGGTAGGCAGCACTGCTCTGGGGATGCAAGGACAAGGAGAATGGCATGCAGGAGAGAGTAAAACACAGAGTAAGTGCTATGCCAGAGGAGGCTTGGAGTACTTGAGAGTTTGGAGCAAGGGTATGCACCTAATCCAAATCTGCTTGGTGGATTAGGCTAGGCAAAGTGAGATACTGGAGAAAAGGATTTGCTTATGAACTGAGCCTCTAGGGATGGAGCAGAGCTGGTGCAAAGACACGTAACACTTTGTGCAGGCTGCTCATTCAGTGAAGAGCAAGTGGTCCATACTGGTTCAGGTAGGTCAAGTGAGTGGGGCAGTGGAGAAATGATAAATAGGGACCTAAGAACAGCATTGTTACAGCCTGGAAGTTACAGGAAGTCACTGAAACATTTTAAAACCAGAGAATGACACAGGCTAGCTTGTGTTGCAGAAAGATCAGTCAGAGGGACATATTGGAGATAGATGGAAAGGCCAAAAGAGGAAACAGATACAGCTGAGAGGCTACTGAGGTATCCAGGCAGAAGATCAACTGATTAATGGTAATGGGATAGGAGAGAGTGAATCCGAGATTATGTATTTGTTGTTTGGTGGTTGTAATGTGTTTTTGTTGAGAATTATTGTTATAAATGCTACTTGGATTGCATAGTACTCCAAATACAGCTCAGTTTGTTTTGTTTTCATTTGCATAGGTAAGTCTATGTGGGCAAGCCTGAGGATCAAACTGTTCAGCTCTTGGTTGACTCCAAGGAGGTGAGGTCTACCAGGGCTAGTGGCCCCAGAGTGTCAGACAGACAGAACTAGGCCTCAGAAGGAGTGGTGGGAGGCAAGCCCTTGGTGTCAGAAGCTCTAGCTTGAGTTAGATGGTTTGCCCAACTAATAGAGGAACTAGCATTATAGGACATCCAGGGGTTAAACCTTACCAAGAAACCTAGGTAGGCAGTTCCCCTCAACAGAGCCTGTGAGTCTGTAGCAGGACCCCGGACCCTGGGCTAAAGTCACAGATAGAAGTCCAGCCTGTTGGGTAGGCTTAGGAGAAACAGGTGAGGTTGGAGAAGAAGGAGCATTGAAGAGAACAAGGCAGAGCCTGAGCTCTGCATTCCTAAAGCAGCCACTCAGATACTTGGAGTAAAAATAGATTATGGAAATTTGGGGTCAGACAATGGAGCCTAAGAAAAAAACATCAAAGCTTTCTTATCCAATTGGAACAAAAAGTTGAGGTCAAACTTTTAGCAGAGAGGAGATGATAGTTAGACCTACATCTTCTATCTCAAGTCAGAATGGGTCCCAGAGCGCAAGGAGAAGCACAGGCAGGGAGGCATCAGGTGTCGCAGCTGCTTAGAGAAGGGAGGTGGGGCATGGAGCCTGAGGGGCTTGGCCCTGGCAGTGACCTCCCTTTCACACATTTCCTCTGGGAGCATGTGCCCTGGCTCTGTTAGGCACCCAGCTACTCTTGTCAGGGTTGTAGTGTGAGAAGATGACACTACAACAGCTGCCTCTAAGCCACTGCAGAGGCAGGGATGCCAGCTGCTTCCACACAGGGTCTAGTGAGGGTCCAGAGACTCTTTCCCTGGCAGCATTGGGTGGAAACACAGCTTAGATATGGAGGAGGCACAAATGTTGATAGTAAGTGGATCGAGGGAGGTCTACACTGTTGCCTCCTGGAGACAGGCATATAGGCCAGGCTGGGGGTGAACCACTGACAGCCTACAGGCAGGAAGTAGAGGGGAAAAGCAGCCTCTTGCCATATGGGTGCTTCTTTTGTTGGCTGCTTTCAGCAGAGAAGTGCCTGGAGACACAAAGGTCAACTTGGAAACAGATCTGTCAGCTGGTGTGGGACCCAGGATGTAGCGGTCACAAGGAGCCATTGCACAACACCTGTCAAAAAGCCACTAAAATGCAGAAATACCACCACACTGGTCCGGAGGCACCATCTACTTGGTATGAGGTGCTCTACATTAGAGTTAGTTTGGAAGGTTTTCAACTTAATACTGTAATTAAATGTTAGTCAAATACAAGTTAAAAGGTTCCAAAGATGTTGCTTATTTCATTTTCAACTACTGTTTTATAATTCAAAAATGCTAATTTTGTGAGTAAATAAAGAAAATAGCTGTAATTTTCCAGATTTATTTCCTGGAATGCTCAGAACAGTGTTCTTAGTGACTTTAAGATTGAGGAGTCCACGTTAGACATGGATTGTTGGAACCTTTGAAGCTCTTCTATTTCTCATTTAATCCTACTGTATATCCTGCCACAAAGGAATTGAGAATCTGGGTGTTGACACCATGAAGCTGCGAACTTTAGATTTATCGCTCTTTTTTTTAACATGTTGAGGGAAGCAAGATGTCGGTTATGAAAACCTTCCTTCTCAGAAGTTCATATGTCTCCTGAGTAAGGGCACTGAGAGACACTTCATTTGTTCTGAATGGGCCCACTTGGAACATGTGATAATTTAGTTACCTGACATGGAAGTCTTTTTACTAAATATAACTTTGCTAAGCAAATTTCTAGTGTCAGTAAGGAACTTTATGTTTAGTCTCTTTCAGGGGGAAAGCTATTTTTAGCCTCCATTTTTAGCAGTGATATTTGCCTTAAGAAATAAGTAGGCTAAAATTCACAATAATTTTCACCCATTTGCTTAAGCCTTACTAAGATATACGCTCAGTTTTTTCTCTTGTCAGAATTACTAATGATGTTAAAAGAAAAAAACTACTGTTCTTTTTAAGTGTTTGTTTTTCTTTGGTACCAGGGATTGAACTCGGGACCATGCGCTTGCAAGGCAGGCGCCAGAACCACTGAGCTAAATCCCCAGTCCTTTTTAAGTGTTTTTTAAGTGAGAAATTTCAATATCTTCTGGGCAAATTAATGACAGCTGATCAGTGTCAATGCCAGTACTTACAATGGATGAATGCCCGTGGATTGCATTTTTCCCCTTAACCTATTAATTGTGATATTATATATCCTTTCCACATCCTGTCCTTCATTCAAGGAGATAGATTTTTATGCTGAAACATGTATATTTTTAAAATTTTATACCTTTAATATTCATGAAAGATTAAAACAAAGCAACTTAATTAAGCTTCTCATAATGTCACCAGAGTCCACTGGGTAATATTCTCTAGGGTACAAGATAGAAGGAATCGTAGAAATATGTGTGCTGGCCCCAAATTAAAGAGCATATTAAATTTTAAGTACAAGATAGAAACACCTCTCTATTCCTTACCCACAGGGATGACAAATAATAGAATAAGAAACTAGGTGAAAACACATCCTTTCAATCTGATGCTTCATTTTTGTGATGAGAAAGAAACCCATCCATCTACTTTCATTAATTTGGTAGACCTTTTCAAACCATGAGTCACTGCTGTGGGGAATAATTCAAACCTGTTTTGTTTTGTTTTTTTTAAATGCTGCCTGAAAAAGTGACTGTGGTGGGTGGGCGTTTCACAAGTCCCAAAGAATAGCTGCTTTATAGCTAGTGGCCCACAGTTGTTCAAACCTCACAGCTTCTCTTCTCCCCAGGCATGACGGAGATGGTACGTAAAACTACTCTGAGCAGAGCAGTAAGAATCATGCAGAATCTCTTTCCTGAGGAGTACAACTTCTACCCTCGCTCATGGATTCTGCCTGACGAGTTCCAGCTCTTTGTTGCTCAGGTAGATGGCACTCTGTCCCCACGACCCTTGAATTATATTATGCTTGTGACTGTGTCTGAGTTCTGTGTGCTGCGAGCTCAGCCAATGGGACCCTAGGAAGCTAAGCCTAAGGGAGCCATTCACCCATATGCAGCAGGTGTTGGCAGCCATTAAGGCAGCTTGCAGAGCTGAATAGGTTAGGTGACAGGTAGGTAGACTGAAAAAGTGGGTCCTGACACAAGGAGACAGGCCAGAGACTAATATTGGAACTGGATCATGGAGTCAGGACACTGGAAGCCTGGGAGATGCAGCCTGAGTAGGTGCTGGACCACAGTGGAATGGGGCCATTTAGGGGATCCTAGAGGCAAGGTCTCCCCCTTTTCCATTGTTATGAAATGTGGATGGCTGGGCTGTGTTGAAAGGCCAGGGAGTAGATGTGACAACCTGAGGGGGAAATCGTTGACATGTTCTACTTTAAATTTGTTCCAGAATCATCTCTCAAATGGCCCACCTGTTCTACCTTGTAGCGATATGTTTGAGCGTGAAATTCTTTGGCGCCTTCACTACTGATTGTGAAATAGAAGCAGTAGGGAAGCAGAACTCAGAATTGCCATTTTGGTAGTCTTTTAACAGATTCATTTAGGACTATTTGGAAACCTTTGGCGAGTTCTGCAGTCCATACCCTGAACTATGGGCTAACTATGCAACAAATGCCTGTGTAATTGTGATATGGCAAATACCTTTCAGTGGTCTTACTATGTTCTGGGCATTATGCCAGAAGCTCTTTTAATATTCACAGCAATATTGTAACATTGGTTTTAGATATAGCATCTCCACTTTATAGATGAGGAGAATGAAGCTTCAAGAAATTAAGTGACATACTCAAGAAGTAAGATTTAAATCTAGAGTTGATTCCAAGACTTAATGGCCATAATAGTCTATTTTAGTGCCTCCGTATTATTTTGATTTTAATATTGGATTATAAAGCTTACAATAAAGTTACAAATTTGTGTTACTGAGCACAAAACATCTTGAAGTGATAGTTTAAAAAAAGTGCTCTGTGAGGTGGTGGTCACGTGGGTCTGTACACATTGTTAAAAGTACATCAAACTATTAACTTGGATGCATTCTATCATATGCAAATTATACAATAAAATTAATTTAAAAATAACTACCAGCTGTTCCCTATACTCACTCCAGTTTCCCTGTCCTGTGACTGCTCACCCTGTTGTAGCCATGTGGAGCACCTTTCCTCCCCATGTCTACAACTATCTATGTCTAACTTTTATGCAAGGACAAGTTAAGATGAGATCCAGCTGTCTTCAAAATCTAGTAAGTGACAAGAGCACATCCATCAGCCTTTCCTAAAGTCCCTTTGGGTCCCTTTGCAGTCAACTCCCTTAATCTCCTCTCCTGGGAACCCACAGGTCTGTTTTTTCTTTTAAATTAGTTTGGGTTGATCAAGAAATTCATATAAATGGAACCATATCATAGCTATGCTTCTGAATCTTTTTTTCCCCCTTAGGATTGTGTTTTTGAGATTAAATCTGTGTTTGTATGTATGTATCTGTAGTTTGTAATTTTTTTTGCTGAATAGTATTCCATTGTGTGAATACACCACAGTTTGTTCATCCTTTCAGCAATTGATGGGCATCTGGGTTATTTCCAGTTTGGGGTGTTATAAATAAAGTTGCCATGATTGTTCATATGCAAGTCATTTTGGGCTGGGTGTGGTGGTGCACACCTGTTGTCCCAGCACTCAGGAGGCTGAGGCAGGAAGATTATCATGAGTTTGATGCCAGCCTGGGTTACATACTGAGTTCAAGGCCAGCCGGGACTATATAGCGAGATACTGTCTTTAAAAAAGGCATTTTTAAAGATGTGTTTATGTTTTCTCTCTTGGGAAATACTTTGAGTGGAATTTTTTGATCACATGATATGTGTATGTTTAACTTTATAAAATTGCTAAGCTTCATATAAGAAATTCCAAAGTCATTGTACATCTTAGAGACAATGTATAAGAGTTATAGTTGTTCCATATCAGTGCCAGTACTTGATATTGTTAGTCTTTTTAACTGTAGAAATTCTGGTAGATGTATACTTACATTGCTTTGTGGTTTTAACTTATACATCTCTGATGGCTAGATAGTAACTTTTTGTATACTTTTTGAGCATTTAAATATGTTCTCTTGTTAGATATATATTCAAAATTTTTGCTCACCCTTACTGTCATTTTATTTTGAAGTCATAGGTTCTTTATATGTTCTAGATTTGTCTTTTATATGTGTATTCTTATTACATACACATTATTTAAATATTTGAAGTTATGAATTAGTGTTTTACAAGATTTAGCTATCTTGCGGCTTTCAAGGAATTAGTCCTTCTATATCTAGGTTGTCTGGTTTATTGACATGGAATTAAAAATAGTCCTATAGCTGGGGATTTAGCTCAGTGGTTCTGCCACCTGCCTTGCAAGCTCAAGGATACGAGTTTGATCCCTGGTACCAAAAAAAAATAGTCCTATTGCTAATATTGTCTGTCTCCTTTTCCCTCTCAGGGGATTGAACCTAGGAGGTGCTGGGCTACAACCCCAGATCTCTTTATTTTTTTATTTTTGAGCACAGGTCTTGCTAATAAGTTGCTTAGGCTGGCCTCAAACTTGGAATCCCTTTGCCATAGCCTCCCAAGTAGTTGAGATTACAGGCATGTACCACCGTGTCTGGCTTACTCTTTCATTTTTTTAAATGATCAATCTAGCTAAAGGTTTATCAAAATTATTGATCTTTTCCAAAAAACCTACTTATGATTTTATTGTTTGTCTAATTTATGTATCATAGATTTCTCCTTATTAAAATTTCCTTCTTTCACTTCATCTCCATTTAATTTGCTCTTCTTTCTCAAAAAGCATGAACCAAAGATCATTAATTTTCAAACCCTGAAGCAAATAAATTTTCCTCTAAACATTGTTTTTTAATGCATCTCAGAAATTTTTATATATGAAATTTTCAGTTCCTATTTCCCTTGGGATTTCTCTTTTGCCCACAGATAATTCAGAAATGTGTTGTTTAATTTTTACAATAATCTGAAATTGTCCAATGATTTTTATTGATTTCTAATTCAATTTTGTTAACAAAAGAAGTAATATTGTTTATTAATCTCAATCCCTTAAATATATATGTGTACATACATATACTATATATAGTATTTGTGAATATATTTTATGTACACTTAAAATAATTTGTATTCTAGAATTATTGGTCCTATAAATGCCCATTAGGCTGTATTAGCATTTGCACAGGATAGCCCTTACCATTCTTTTATTTTCAACCGATCTGCAGCTTTAAGGAATACTTCTTGTTGACAGCATGTACTTAGGTCATTGTCTTTTAGGCACTGTGACGATCAGTGCCTTTATATTAGTATGTGCAGTCCATTTACACTTAAGTGGTGGATTCACATTTACAATTTTCTATTTCATTTCTATTTATCTTGTTTGGATTAGTTGAAAATTTTTTTTTTTTTGGTACCAGGGATTGAACTCAGGACCTTGTGCTTGCAAGGCAGGCGCGGTGCCACTGAGCTAAATCCCCAGCCCTGGTTTAGTCGAATATTTTAACCTTTTCTCTTGTCTTCTTTTTAGGTTTATTAGCTGTACCTATTTTTAAAATGTTCTTTGGTTTTGTCCTCATCCTAGAACCCAGGGTTTAGAGTACATCTTTAACTTGCCACATTTACTTTTAAATGTTACGTATTTGAAAAATAAAATTTCAAAATATAAACATTTCACAACAGTATACCTCTATTCCCACCCCATCCCATGTTCTTTTTCATCATATATTTTACTTCTAACTGCAGAATACTGTACTTTCAAAATTTTTTATGCCTTGAAAAGCTGATTATCTTAAAAAAACTGAAGAGCAAGTATAGTTGTCTTTTCCACTCACCTGATATTTACAATTTCCGGTACTATCCATTCTTTTGTATAGCTCTAGGATTCCATCTGGTATCATTTTCCTTTATTTTTAAGGATTTCTGCTAACATATTTTGTTTTTTGTAGTACAGGTCTGCTGGTGACAAATTCTTTCAGCTTTCATTTGTCTGGAAATGTCTTTATTTTGCCTTCAACTTTTAAAATGTTTTGAAATAATTTTAGACTTATAAACACAAAAGTTATAAAAATAGTTTGTTCCCTTATAATACCCTTCCTACTGTTACCCTTTATATAATTAGTGAAACAGGGACATTAACATTAACACATTAAATTATGTGTGCATTAAATAATCTGTGCATTTTATTTAGATTTTGCCTTTTGTCCTATTGATGTCCTTTTCTGCTACAGGATCCACTCTGTGACCTCTGCTTGCCTTTAGCAGTCCCTTCTCCTTAGTCTCCTAAGCTGTTACAGCTCCTCAGTCTGTCCTTATCTCTTGTGACCTTGACTCTTTTGAAGACTACTGCCAGTTATTATCTTTTGAAAAGGATGATATTCAATTTGTTTCCATCTGATTTTTTCTCATCATTAGGTTTAGAATACACAGTTTGGGCAAGAATATTACAAAAGTGATGTGACCTTCTCAATGCAGCATATCAGGAGGTAGATGATGTCAATGTCATACTCCTGGTGGTATTAACATGGTCACTTAGTTAAGGTAATGTCTATTATAAAGTTAGTCATATTTTTTATCTTTTAAATCACTAAGTGTTGTGTGGGGAGATATTTTTAGACTATACAAATTGCCCATCTTGTATCTTTTTGTTTGTTTGTTTGTTTGTTTGTTTTTGAGACAGGGTCTTGCTATGTAGTTCAGGCTGGTCTTGAACTCACTGTGTAGCCCAGGCTGGCCTCAAAGGTATGGTGATCCTCCCGCCTCAGCCTGTCAAGTATTGGGATTACAGGTGTGTTCCACCACACCCAGCTCATCTTGTATCTTTAAGAGACAGCTTTATTGAGATACAACTGCCATAAAATAAACTGCTTATTTAAAATAAGCAATTTGATAGATTTTTTGGTAGTACTGGGGAATGAACCCAGGGCCTTTAAATACATGTACTCATCATCAAAATCAAGTTAATGAACATATCCCATCACCCTATTTCCTCATATTTCTTTGTAATCCTTCTCCCCTTTCATACCTGATGCTGGACATTTGAGTTGATTCCAATTCCTGGATATTACATATAGAAATACTTTGAACATCTGCACAGAGAGGAAGTCCTTGTATGTACATGTTTTCATATCTTTTGGATAAATGCTTAGGAATGGAATGGCTACGTCATAGAATAGCTGTATATTTAACTTGCAAGAAAGTGTCCGTTGATTTCCAAAGTGGTTTTGCTATTTTATATTTCCATCCGCAATCTATGAACATTCTTATTCCTCTGCATCTCTGCCAACACTGAGTAGAGGAAAGTCTTTTAAATTTTAGCCATTCAGGCCAGGTGTGGTGGTGCATGCCTGTAATCTTAGTACTCTGGAGGCTGAGGCAGGAGGATCACCATGAGTTTGAGGCCAGCCCAGAATACATAGTGAGTTCAAGGCCAGCCTGAACCATATAACGAGACCCTGCCTCAAAACAAAAACAAAAACAAAAACCCAAAAAACAAAAGCCAAAAAACCCCTCAAACCATAAATTTTAGCGATTCAGATATATAGTAGTCTATTATTGGATGCATTTTGCATTTCCCTAATGACTAATAATACTGTGCATTGTTTTTAATGCATTTATCTACCATCTAAATCTGTTCTTTGATGAAATGACTGTTCACCTATTTTTTTAACAATTGAGTTATTTTATTGTTGAGTTTTGAGGGTTCTTTATATGCTGTATGTTGAATGCAGGTGTTTATCAGATCTACCATTTACAAATATTTCATCCCAGTCTGCCTATTGTGTTTTCATTATCTGAGCAGTATCTTTATTTTTTTTTTAATCTATGTTTTTGGTACTGAGAATCAAACTCGGGACCTTGTGCTTGCAAGGCAGGCAGTGGAACCACTGAGCTAAATCCCCAGCCCCTGAGCAGTACCTTTTGAAGAGCAAGTTTGATACCTTGATAAAGTCCAATTTATCCATTTTTTTCATTTATGAAATCTTGGTTCTGGTGTTATCTATAGGAATCATCACCTAAGCCAAGCTCGCATGGAGCACCAAGGAGCACCTTCTCCTAAGTTTTTGATTAGAAGTTTTATAGTTTTAGGTTTTATTTATTTATTTATTTGTTTATTTATTTATTTATTTATTGGTACCGGGGATAGAATTCCGGCCCCTGCGCTTGCGAGGCAGGCAGCAGAACCACTGAGCTACATCCCTGGCGAGTTTTAGGTTTTACATTTAGACCTATGCTTCATTTTTAGTTAATTTTGTGTGAAGTATGAGCTGAAATTTACTTTTTTGCATATGAATAGCTTGTTGTTTCGAAAATATTTGTGAAGAACCCTAACCTTTCTCCTCTAAATTGCCTTTGTACCTAAGTTGAAAATCATTGTTTATATATGTATAGATGTATTTCTGAATCTCTATTTTCTTTCACTGATCTATGAGTCTCTTTTTCATGCCCAAGTCTCACTGACTTAATTACTATAGCTTTATAAATAAGTTTTGAAAGTACTAGATAGTATAAGTTCTCCACCTTTGTTCTTTTTCCAGGTTGTTTCAGCTATTATTATTCTTTGATCTGTCATTTGAAACTTAAAATGAGCTTCTCAATTTCTGCAACAAATCCTTCTAGGACTTTGAGTGGAACTGAGATGAGTCTATATATCACATTGCGTAAAATCAACATTTTTACATGAGTCTTCTGACTCATGAACATGACATATCTCTCCTTTCACCTTAAATCTTTAATTTCTTTGAGCAATGTTTTAATGTTTTTTAGTTAGGCCCTTCACATCTTTTGTCAGGCTTATTCCTATTTCAAAGTCGTACATTGGCAATGTTTTATTTTTAAACTTCAATTCCCAGTTGTTCATTGTGAGGATATAAGAATATAATTAATTTTTTGTTTTAATCTTATATCACTCAACCTTGGTTTACTCACTTAATTGTTCCAGTACCTCATTATGATTTTTTTTAAAGGGGAAAGGTTTATTTGGCATACAGTTCATAGAGGTTTCAGTCCATAATTGGCAGGCTCCAAGACAGAGATGGCAAACACACATCGCAGAGGGAAAACAACATGGCGCACACAAGGTAGCAAAGGCACCAAGATGTTTTCACAGGATCTTTCTGCCCCTTTTATCTTATTCAGACTACTGGGATTAGGGCGGTGCCAAACTAATCACCTGCGTGTAGTGGTTTAGAAATCACATGCTCTTAACTCCAGTGTCATGCATTCCAGATTCAACTACCTCTGAAAAGAAAGTCCCACCTCATCTGCATGAGGCTTTCGGGGGACAGCTAAACACAAACCATAACATTCCGCCCCGGTCCCCCAAAAACTCATGCACATTCTTTTAGGCGAAAAAGCATTTAGTCCATCTCTAAGTGTTGCCAAAGCCCTAATAGTTTCAACATTGCTGAAAAGTCCAAGTCCAGTACCTTATTTTGTAGATTCTACTGGACTATTCTGTCCTCTAAGAATAAGATAGTTTAGGTCTTACCTTCCAATTAGCCTTGTATATTTCTTTTGCTTACCTTTTTGCAAAGAACCTCCATATAATGTTGAACAGAAACAATGTAAGCAGACATGCTGGATTTATTTCCGACCTTAGGAAAACAGATTTGGTCTTTCATCAGTAAGTATGGTTTTAGTTGTAGGTTTCTGCTAGATGCTTTTTATTAGGTTGGTAGAGTTTTGTTCTATTTCTTGTCTCCATGAATTTGTTTTGGTTTTTTGTTTTTAGTTAGGAATGAACATTGAATTTTGTTATATTCTTTTCCCAAGTCTGATATGATCATATAGGTTTTTACTTTAGTTTGTTAACATGGTGAATTATATTGATTTTTAAATATTAAGCAAATCTTGTATTTCTAAGATGAAGCCCCTTTGATTATGATATATTCTCCTTTTTACATCTTGTTAGATTTGATTTATGAAAATTTTCTCCAGAATGTTTGCATCTACGCTTACAAGGAATACTGGCTTGGAGTTCTCTCTTTTTTGCTCTCTCTCTGCAATATCTTTTTTTTTTTTAAATCAGGTTAATGCTAGTTAGGTAGAATGAGTTGTGAGGGCTGGGTGTGTGGCTCAGGGGTAGAGTGTTCGCTTAGTAAGAGCAAGACCCTGGGTTCAATTGCCAGCACTACACAAACACACACACACACAACAAAAAAAGTACAAAACATAGGATGAGTTTTAAATTTAAATTTCCTTTTAAATTTTCTGGAAGAATTTGTATAATTTCTACATTAAGTATTTAGAAAAATATAACAGTGAAATGTTGATTTAGAGTTTTATGGGAAGGTTTTAATTACAAACTCAATTCCTATAAATAATGCAGCTCATTCATATTATCTGTTTCTTCATGAATGAATGTTGGTAGTGTGTGTTTGTTTTGTTTTGTTTTGTTTTCAGTCCTGGAGATTGAACCTTTCACACGGATATATATCCCAGCTCCAACCTCCATTTGAGACAGAGTTTTGTTGAGTTGCCCGGGCTGGACTCCAACTTGTGGTCCTCCTGCTTCAGCTTCTCAGAGTGTTGGGATTATCTTTCAAGAAATGTGTACTTTTTTAATGTTGTCAATTTTATTGGCATAAAATTGTACAGATTACCTTTTATTCATATAATAGCTGCAGAATCTTTATTGATGTCACCTTTCATTCCTTTGTTTTTTCTTTTTGGTACTGGGGATCGAACTCAGGACCTTGTGCTTTCGAGGCAGGTGGTGGAACCCCTGAGCTAAATCCCCGGCTGGTTTTTTGTTGTTGTTGTTTTTTGGTATCAGGGATCGAACTCGGGACCTTGTGCTTGTGAGGCAGATGCCAGAACCACTGAGCTAAATTCCCCAGCCCCCCTTTCATTACTAACAGTTATAATTTGCTTAGCTCTCTTCCCACCCCATCATCAGGTTGGATAGAATTTTATCAATTTCACTGATTTCCTTTGTTGACTTTTGAGTTATAACTTTTTTTGATTTTTTTTAGTGTTCCTCTAGAATTGTTAGTATACATCTTTAACTTATCACAATCTATTTTTAAGCAATATTATGCCATTTTACTTATGGTATGAGAACCTCATAATACTATACTTCCATTTCCCCATACCTGCCTTTTATGCTATTCTCAAACATTTTACTTTCACATGTGTTACAAACCCTGTACTACATTGCTACTATTTTTGTCTAAACAATCAATTGTATTTTAAAGAAATTTAAATAACAATAAGGAAAAAAATCTTATGTTTTCCTTTTATAGTATCCTTTTGCAGTGTTCTCTGTTCCTTTGCTTTGATCCACATTTCTGTCCAACATTTTTCCTTGCCCAAAGACTCTCCTTTATCATTTCATGTAGTGAGGGTATTATGGTAAGGAATTCTTTCAATTTTTGTATTTCTTAAAATTTATTTTACCTTGGGTGTGGATGATATTTTCTTTAAGTTTAGAATTCTATGCTTGCATTTTTTTTCAATGTTTTCTCTTCTGTCTTCTTGGTCATATTTTTCTGACAAATCTGTTTGAGCCTTACCTTTGATCTTCTGTATAGAACACATCCTTTTTCTTCATCCACTGTAAGTATTTTTTTTCTTTACCATTGACTTCAAACACTGTTAGTATGATGTGTCTTGTTGTAGTAGTTTTCTCCATGTTTCTCATGTTTGAAATTCATTAATCATTTGAATCTTTGGGTTTCCAACATTCACACCTATAATGTGGAAAATATTAGCCCATTATTAGGTATGTTTTTCTGTCCTTATTTGGATGTTTCAATCACACACATATTAGATCATTTGAAGTTGTCATACAATTTACTAACATCATGAAATAGTAGAATGATTGGCATAGTAGAATGATTAGCAATTTAGGGTTATTGGAGTTTAAAAGAAGAAGATTTAACAGTAGCTCAAGTATAAGAAGCAGAAACCAGATCATGGAGGTCCTGGAATGCCAGGTTAGAGAGCTGAACAAGGGAAGCCTTGTGAAGCTTTAAGTGGAGGGTGGGGAAACAGGTGGCTGGGTTTCAGTATTGGAAGAGTAGTCTGCTGGCAGTGCATATGTGTGTGTTGGGGGGAAGACCTATTAAAAAGCCTGAACTCATCTAAGCAAAAGTTCTGAAGGTTGTGCTAGGACACTGAGACAGGATCTTATACCAAGAAAGGCCAGGTGTGCAGAATATTTAGAAGGTGGAATCGATAGAACTTGGTGATCAAGTTGGGGAACGGGGAAGAAGGTAGAATGAATTCTTCAGGAGTCTGGTGGGGCACCATTTGCCAAGGTGTGACCTTGAGAGGAGGAACAGGTTTAGTGGAGAAGGTGGAAAGCTAACTACTTGGGCCTGGGCAGGTACTGCTGGCTTACCTGTTGACCATCTGATTTAGTCATCCAGAGAGACTTCTTAGCATAAAGGAGAGTGGTTGGATTAGATGATTGCTCCATTCTCTTTCTGTTTTTATATTACAAGCTTTGCAGTTTTCAAAGCCCATTGGACTGATGCTGAAAATACTCAAAATCGGATAGTTCTCTAATGTAAAGGAGAGTTTCTTTGTCCATAATGGGTTAATTTAGAATCTATCAATTTAAGGCCTGGCCCCTGCAGAATGAGATGATAAAAACTTTACAGTTTTGCTAGAGATCCATGGCACTGTTACTTACTCCTTATGTGGTGTCCAGCAAGCACTTTCCCTTAGCCCCATTTCTTCTGTCATGCTCACAAAATGCCCATGGTGATCAACCTGTACAAAGAAAGGGTTGATTTTGGCTCACGGTTTTGTAGGATCAGTCCATGATCCCGTTGATCCCTGAATTTGGGACTATGGTGAGGCAGCTCATTTTGGCAGGAATGTGTGGTGAGGAAGCCATTCACCTCATGGTGCCTGGGAACTGAAAGATAAAGAAGAGGAGACTGGTAACTCACAGTCCTCTTCAGAGTGCACTCTCAATGACCTGAGACCTCTCATGAGGCCCCAACTCTTAAAGGTTCTACCACCTTCTAGTAGTGCGACAGAGCAGCAACTGAGTCCTTAACACATGGACCTTTGGGGAATGCTTGAGATCCAGTAATAACATCCAAATATGAAAATGATCCAAACCTCAGAGTGAGTATGGGCATTTAATGAGCATTTAATGATGGACTGCTTTACTGGTGGAACCTGACTCTTAAAATTTTGGATTATTCTTATTAGCCCTTTTGTTTTAAAAGAAAACAGTGAGGGCTGAAGGATACCTCCATGGTTGAATGCTCACCTAGCTTAGACTTGGGTTCAATCCCTAATGCTGCACAAAAAAGGAAAGGAAACAATGAACTCACATCAAGGATTGAAATAATATAGGAATGTGTAAAGAAAAAAGTCCTCGTTTCTCAGAAATTACCTTAACAGGGGCCCGGGATTTAGCTCAGTGGTTCTAGCACCTGCCTCGCAAACACAAAGTCCCGAGTTCGATCTCCAGTACCAAAAAAAAGGAAATTACCTTAACAGTTTTGTATGTATGTAGAAATAAATAAACATTGTAACAAACATCATTACAGAAAAATGTAAATTTTAACAGAAAATATGCATACATACATTTTTCTTATAAAAATGAGATTTTACCACATTCTTTCCATTAGCCTTATTTCCGCCACCACATATGTTTTAGACATCTTTCCAGGTCAGTGCTGCATAGTACTCCATTGTCGAGTATATCCTAACTTCTAAAGTCATCCCCCTGCTGATGAACATTTAGCAGTTTTTGTATCTTTGGGTCAGCAAATAAAGTTATAGAGACACCCTTATGTAGTACCTTTATACACCTGTGGCAGAATTTCCTGTGGATAGATAACTCAAAGTGGAGTTACTGGACTGAAGGATAGCATTTACACTTTTGACAGATGAAGCCAAAAATGAAGCTTTGTTAGAGATGATGCAATTAATTATGAGAGCGAAGAGTATCTTGACAATACCTCAGAAGGGAGCTCCCAGGGTATGTGTGTGTGTGGAGGGGTGCTTTTGCTTTGTGATTCCTGGCAACAGTTGGAGGAGGTGTGAGTTACTGTAAAACAACCAAAAACTCCAACACTCTGAAGGTTATTTCTCACATTAATAAGTATTAAATTTATTTCATGAAAGAAAGGGAAAGACCCACATTTCCCTGATGTCCATTTGCAAATTGGCACCCTAACATGATCAGCAGGTGGCACCAGGCAGAAGCAAGTAAGATTCTCAGTGGAAATTTTTGTGAAGACTAGAAGATGCAGGCTTTCTTTCCAATTTTAGCAGATGGCCAATAAAAAATTACTTTGAATTGTTCTGCATATGGTCTTCCATCTGGGTATTTGAGAAAAGTACAGTTTTGTTATCAAAACAGTATTTATTATGGTGAAAGAGTTTGTATTTCTCAGCAGAAGATTTTTTTCAGTGAATAAAGCCAAAAACCTGCTCAATAATGTTTTGCAGTTTCTTAGAGGAATCCAGCATGCATGGGGTTCTTCCATTTTCCTCTCCAGTTCCCAGTGAGCTTTTATGGATTCAGCAATGCAAAGCTGAATAAAGCACATTATTTGCAGATGCCCTGGAGAACAATGTTTCCCGTGGGTTTAGGAACTAGAAATATGTGAGGTTACAAATGGGTCCAAGTTGAGGCAGAACGAAATCCACAATATGAAGTCTAGTCTATGTTCTTTGCTCTGATTCCACACTTGCCAAGTAATTGTTTGGTAAGTTGGTTGCTCGCATCATGTTTTTCATGCAGACCACATGCTGATTTGGCCGACCTGGGGTCACCCAGTGGTTTATACAAAACACACAGCTGAAACTCCTTCACTTGGCTTGTAGAGCCTTGCCCTCCCTTGACTTGCCTCTTTCCTTCCTGATCTCTCTCACTCTGCCATCCTTCCTTACCGCACATCATGATGCTCTTAGGCATCAGCAGTGGCACTGTGGTCCCTCTGCACTGCCTTTCCTGTTGCCTGGTGCTCTTGCCTCCCCGCTTTGTGTCTGATGGTGTGTCTGTACATCCCTCCCCACTCCTTTCACCTGGCCAATCTTGGCAGACCCTTGCTCAGCTTTTACTGTCTCTATAAAGCTTATTCAGCTGCCCATGTCTGGGGGAAGTCCTTAATAGCATCATGTTATTCTTCCTCCCTTCATGGTATTTATGCTTATTACACTGCTTAGTGACTACATGTTTC
The DNA here is from genome assembly GCF_000247695.1 of Heterocephalus glaber. The sequence goes on from NW_004624760.1 coordinate 13,265,102, forward strand.
ATTCCCTTTCTCTCCTATCGTAAGTTCCTCAAGGGCAGGCACAGGGTCAGGCTTATTCATCAGTGCATCTCAGTGCCTGTCACAGTGCCTGGCACATGGAACTCAAGTATATTTGGCCAATTTAATTGGAAGTTAATATGCAGATGCTATGGTTTTTAAAGCATTTTGTCTCTTGGGATTTTAGTCATCAAAGTTAGCTTCTCCGAGGCTTGGGGATCAGCATGACCCAGCCTACCACTTAATAAGAGTGCGGGGGGCCAGGAGAGATCCACCAAAGTGATGCCATCCAGCGAGCGCTCCGGGTGGTCTCTGGCCAAGCTTTCACTGGTGGTGGTGCTCCAGCCTCCTCCCAGACACGTGGCTCTTACCCATCCACAGCAAGCTTGGGAGCCACCATGGAGAACAAAAAGTCTTTTCCTTATGACACATGGCGTCCCTGAAGGCCGGGGCCACGGCCCAGGGTTCTGGTGCTTAACAAGTAAAAGACAGAAGCCAGGAGCCAGGAGAATCCAGCTGTCAGAAGGAGGCAGATGATTCAGAGCCACTGGCAGAGTCTGTAGGAGCCATGGTTTCACCTCCCATCTGCTTCAAGTTTTGTTTCCTTTGTTGGCAAAAATAGAACCTCACGTCCTGCTGAGATGTATCATGCTGTTCTTTGCCCCTTGCTTACCAGCTGGTTCATTTTCTGGGAAGATGATATCATCTGAAACTCAACTTCCTGCTCCTCTTTGGAAAGGCTGACTCTGGTCCTGTGCCTTAGCCTGACTGACAACTGGAATCTGCGCTTACCATTGCTCTTTATGCTCACAGCCTCCCTCATCTTTACTTAGTGTGGGGCGCCATCGTCATCTCCAATTGCAGATGAGGAGATTCATGTCAGAATCACAGCACTTGCTCCTAGTTATACCAGCTTATGTGACTGCCAGTGTCCTGGTATTTTCCCTGGGTGTTAGGGAGTCATTTCCTGAGACCTGCTAAGTGCTAACTGCCAGGGATACCAAACAAGTTAGAGGTGTCCTTCGCCTCAGGGTTTCTGGTATAGAAAGGTGATCTTTCATTTATTCACTCAGACATGAAGAAGCTCCAGACCCCACTGTCTTTCCACCAAATCTTGTTCTTATTCTTCACCTCATCATCTCGCATACCCAGGACTGGGACCGACACCTTCTGACTCTGCCATTTCTTTTTTCATTGTCAGAAATCTACTGAGTGACTTTTATGTGTCCAGCACTGGTAGGTTGGGGAATCAAAGCACCAGGTCTCTGCTGAGTAGAAGAGAGAAGTCCAGAGGAGACAGATGGCACAGGCTGTGAGGTAATCGAGCACAGGTGCTATGGGAGCAGGAGAGATGGGAAGACTGAGAAGGCAGGCAAAGCTCCCGTGCCATCATTTAATGTGAAATAAAACACAGGGGCAGAGTCAGGAGGCCAGGGTTCCAGTCCTGGCTCCACCTCTTCACTGGTTAAGGAACGCTGGCCAAGTCACCGTGCCTTCCCCTGCTGCCCTCAAAAGCCTTCAGGAGAAGACTGTAGCATATCTAATCTTTTGTGATTTTGTGCGTTCAGCTCTCTTGGACTCTCATACAACTCCCCACTGGAGTTAAAATTCTGCACGAATATCTGTTGTAAGATTACGGTCGGAACACAAAGGGCTTTAGGTAATCAATCATCTTCTTTCTAATGTTGGCATCGGTGTGGCCCTGGGCCTAGCTCGACAGCTGATAATGAAGGGTGCAACCCAGCTGCATCTGGGGGTGTGCTCAGCCTGGCTGTGACAATCCTGAGGTGATCCCTCCTCCTCACCTCCCCACCCCCGGGTGAGTAACTGATGCTGTGTCTGTACATTCCTTGCCCAGTGTCCCTGCAGGGTGACCGAGACTAGCAGATATCACCCTTCTGTCCCATCCCCTAAAGGCCATTCAGAAAGATTCCTGTCTACCAGGGTTCACACACATCTTGACTGGGGCCCATGTCACCATTTCCTCTGCTGGGGATACCCTTCTTGCACGACTCTACTAGACAAAGTCTTACTCAGTTTCTCAGAGTTGATGTCACCAAGTGTATGAAGGCCTTTTCTGATGCCTCCCCTCCCACCCCAACTTCTATTCCCCTACCTCCTTAGCCTGTGGACAGTTGGTCACTCTGACCTCTGGGCCCCAGTTTTATACTCTTCCTCAATTAGGGGACCCTAAAATACGGTATTTACAGTGTTCATGTTGAGAGACAATGAGTCCAGATTGCGGCTTGGTGTAGACCTAGGTTGAAATCCTGTCTAAATGTGCATTTTGGATAAGTTAGTTAATTAGTCTGAGCCTCAGTTTCCTCATCTGTAGCACCATTAGGTCTCTATGGGAATCACACTGTATCTCTCAGGTGAGTGGACATTTATTTCTGTGCTGTCCCTGTAAAACTGAGGCCCTCAAGAAGATGTTTCCCCAGTGACAAACACAAAGGGGACCTCAGATATAAATATGAAATGAATGAATATTGGAAAAAGGTTTTGAAGTCTTAGGTGGAAATTTAAGCTGGAGCTCAGAATGCTTATTTTAGCATTCTGGTTGTTTCTGTCTTATATGGAAATGGATTGTGTTTAGTTTTTAATAAAAATCTAATCTTGAGACTAATTATCTCATTATTTGATGATATATCATTTAGGCAGGGAAAAAAGGAAAGACTTGGTTTTGACACTTTTATATCCTGGTTTGGCTTAACTTGGTTTAGATTCTGCCCTAACTCCCAGAGATGGCCCTGTACAATAATACTTCTGATAGTAGGAGCTTTATTGTTTAATTTTCTAAATTTAAATTTTCCTCAAATACATTTAGTATTTTAAATCACAACTACTGTAATCTTGCTACTTTGTAGCACTGATTTATTATTTGGAATTTTGAAATAAATATGATCATTAGAGGGCTACTGCATTAATGTGGGTTTTTTCTTTTCTTTCTTCTCTCTCTAATGGCAAGTTTTTAAAAAGAAAAAGTGAAAGAGGTAAACATTTTTCTGGGAGAGACTATTTTAAAGGTCAAGAAAACCGAGTAAAAGGTCATTTTCCACCCTTCGATTTTTATCCTTTCATTTTATTTTGCAAAAGTTCTTAGTGATGTTGCCAGAATCACTTGAGTAGAGATGTGTAATTTTCCATAAGAAAATGGTGGATCCAATCTTGACTTCAGTGCCTGTTTCTAAAGGAAATTATGAAAATTGCTCTGCCTATACTTTCTTTCCTCATCTCCAAAGAAATGAAGAAATCTCTCTGACTCTGTTTCTTGTTCAGCTTCTTTTCAGTGTAATTGAACGTTGGAGGGTTCTAATGAAAGGTGAAGCAAAGGGGAGATTTGGGTTTAAGAAGGTGGTGTAATTGAATTTTCTGGCCTTCTTAATGACAAGCTTCCCTTGTCCTTTCCTCTCACCCAACCATACATACCCTTCTCCCATCCTCCTGAAATAACCCTGTATATTTTCTAGAAGGGTTAGAGGATAAGATAAAAGGATTTATTTGGCTAGAATGGGTTTATGAAGGAGCTTCTCTATGCTTTTGGACCTAATGTCTCATTTCAACTTTTTCTTAAGTTTTCATTCTGACATAATTTCAGACTTCCTGAAAAATTATAAGAATAATACATATAATTTCTATATACCTTTCACTGAATAGCAAATGTTAACATTTTACCACATTTGCCCTCTGTCTCTCTTTCTCTCTTCTTTATAGTAAGTCATGTATGAGATGTAATAAACAAATACAGTGAATGTTTAAAAAGTTAAAAAATTTTATGTTAAAAGACACATTGCATTAACCCCCCTCAGAATACTCTCTCTCACTTCAAACACACTTATCCCATCATTCTTGCCATTTTCTGAGGCAGTTCTAGAAGTCCCCTTTTGTGAGTGTCTTTAGTAGTTGCCTGACCTGGCTGCTTGGATGCCACCAATTGATTCAAAATGTTTACATTTCATGTTCCTTTTGACTTTGGGAAGGAGCCAACAGAAACATGGTACCAGATCTGGTGAATAAGGTGAATGAGGACACACTGTAATGTTTTTTGTAAATGTTTTAAATCAATTGAGAACACTGAGGCGGTCTTAACAGCACAATTAAAGCCACTCACAAAAGAGGACTGCCAGAACTACTTCAGAAAGTGGCAAGAATGACAGGATAAGTGTGTTCAAAGTGTAGGGGAGTATTTTGAAGGAGGTTAATGGCAATGTGTCTTTTATTGTAATAATTTCTAAAGATTTAAACATTCACCATATCTTTTGATCACACCTTGTACACAATATTCCTTTTCCTGTAAACACTTCTGTATTTCCCAAATATGAGGACATTTGCTTTCATAACTGTAGTGTAATTATCCAAATAATGAAATTAACATTGATCTAATACTATCTAATATAATCACATTAATAATTTATTCAGTTTTCATTATAATTATTTTTATTGTACATTTACTTTGGTTATCATAAAAACCACACTAATTATTTATAGGGCATAGATCACGTGTTCTGAACATAATTCATGAATGTATTTTATATATTTTTTCTTATTTAATTATTATATTACAGCTATGAGATACATTCTCTTATCACTTCTACTTTATAAATAAAGGAAATAAGACTTAGAGAGTTCAAGTCACCTGTTCAATTATGTTTTCCCCTCTCGGCATTTAGCGGGTACTAACTGCCAATAAGTGGCAGATCTTGCCTTGTAACATGACTTATCATACACCAAAAGCCATGTGTTTTTAACAGTCATGTAAACTGATTCTTCTGTAACCCAGAAAAATGACAATAAAACTCTGATTTTGAGGAAAGTTTGACAAATCCCATGTCTAGAGAAGTTCATCTTGAAAGTAGAAATTAAATACCAACACATATGATATGGAATATTCCAGTGCACATTGAAATTGCCCCTTGACTGAACACATTTGTTAATACAGCTAATGATGTTATGTATTATGTTTGTTTTCATAGCAGCATAACTAATGCCACTACATGTTCATTACATGTGCAGAGGTTGGCAAAGTTGTTACGTGAAGGATGGATATTAACTGTTTCCAGCTTTGTACAGCAGAGACAGTCTTTGTTGCAATTACTCAGCTCTGCTGCTGTAGTATAAAAGAAGCCACAGACAATTAATGAGACATAAATTAATGAGTATGGCTGTGTTCCAATAAAACTTTGTTTATAAAACAACCAGTAATGAATTTGGACCATGGTCTAGAGTTTTCTGATCTCTGTATTAGATGGCTAAAATAATCTCATTTCATTGAGGAGACTCTAAAAGAATTCTACAATTGCAAGAAAGAAAGAAAGAAAAAAACCTTTCATTTAACTTTCAAGCAATACCAGATTGTAGTTGTACTAAGGAAAGGAGACAACATGGTTTTCATATTCACTGTCTGGTATGTTAAACGATGATCAAGAGGAAAGGGACTCACATGATAAAAGTAATTTATAAGGGACAGTATTGTTGGAAGGCACTTCACAGGCAATATTAGTGCACAACATAATGTTTAAAAGAACCAGAGTAAAACTCAATACCAATCTATACATATTTAATGATCACACAATATGCAAGTCTTATTGGAGAAAAGCAGAGATAAAAAAGAAAGTGAAAGAAAACAAATATTAGAGCATTAAATTTATATGGTTTATGGTAAATCATATGAGTATTAAAATTATTCATTTCTATATAGTAGCTATCTTTGGAGAGAGAAAGAAAGAAAATAGATCAGCCTTTGTGGATTTATATTTTTAACTATGTGAAATCATGGAATGAATGCATACAACCTCTTGAAATTAGTTACAGCTCTATTACTCTATAGTTTATAAAGCACATAGCAAAATGACTATTTGTATACACATCTATATGTATGTATGTGTGTGTATAGGTACAATGGTACTTGGTTTTCTGTATTCCCTGTATAGTACATATAGTTTATATATGTTTGTATGTATATATAGCTTATATAGTGTGTATATATATATACACACACACATAGTATTTCTATAGTAAATGTAGAGTTTATGTATGTATATGTAGTATCTACAGATTATATGCACACATGTATTGTATGTCTGAATACATATACTACATATAGAATAGAGAACAATAACTAATGTATGGATAACAAACATTTACACTTTATTTCTTTAAATCTTCACATCAAAAGGAAGTATAAAGCTAGGGGTAGAGCACTTCTCTATCATTTGCACTCAGTGGCAGAGCACTTCCCTATCATTTGAAGCCCTGGGTTTAATCTCCAGGAGAGAAAAAAAAAAAAAGGAATGTTAAAAGTGTAAAATCAAAAATTTTAGTAAAGATAGCAATGAGTAGATTGAAAAAATTAAAAATTTTAACTGATAAATTAAAATTATATACATTTATTATATATAGTGTGTTTTAAAATAGGTCTGTTTATTGTGGCTTGTGGTTTCAGAGGTTTCAGTCCATGGTCATGTGGCCTCATTGTTTTTGGCCTGTGTCAAGGCAGAGTATTATGGCAAATGCAGGTGGCAGAGGCAACTGCTCACCTCACGGCCGTTAGGAAGCAGAGAGAGGAAAGGGCCAGGGTCCAAAATGTCCCTTCAAGGACATACGTCCAGTGACCTAACCTTCTTCCACTAGGCCTCCCCTCCTAATGACCACACAACCTCCCAAATTAATGCCATCAGCTAAGGGACAAGCTGTCAACAACATGAGCCTTTGGTGGACATTTAAGATCTAAACGGAAATTGTCACCATTTTGTTCAGTAGGCCTCTTAAATTTATTCCTCTGATCTAATTGAAATTCTGTATTCTTTACTCAGCAACTCTAACATGGTATTCTCCACTTTTACGAGTTTGACCTTTTTAGATTCCACACACAAATGATATTATGCAGTATTTGCTTTTCTGTGTCTGACTTACTTCACTTAACATTATATCCTCCAGGTTGTTGCAAATAGTAATATTTCCTTCTTTTCAGAGCTGAATCGTATTCTATTGTGCACATATGTGTATGCTGTGTGTGTATATAATATTTTTGCTATCATCTGTTGATGGTCACTTAGGTTAATTCAATTTCTTGGCTATTGAGAATAATGAACATGGCAATGCAGGTGTCTTTCAACATACTGATTTCATTTCCTTTGGATGTATACAAAGTAATGGGATTGGCAGATCACATAGTAGCTCTATTATTAATGCTTTTGAGAATCTCCATGCTGTTTTCCATAATAGTTGTAGTAATTTATATTCCTATCAACAGTGTATGAGAGTTTCTTTTCTTTACATCCTCTCCAATACTTGTTATGGCTTGTCTTTTTAGCTACAGCCATTGTAATTTTGAGAAATGTCTATTCAGATCTTTTGCCTATTTTTAATTGAGTTAGCTGTTTTCTTACTGAAGTATTGAGTTGTTGCATTCCTTACATATTTTGGCTACTAACCCCCATCAGATATATGGTTTGAAAACATTTTCTTCCATTCTGCTGTTGTCTCTTCACTCTTTTGATTGTCTCCTATTCAGATTTGGACAATTGTCCCAATAATGTATAGCAAAAGAAAGTTGTGCATAATACACTACATTCAGTTGTGTCTCTCCAGTCTTTTTTCACCTGGAGGAAATTTCTTAGTCTTCCGTTTCATGATGTTGGCATTTTGATAAGTATGGGCTACTTACTTGGCAGACTGCCCCTCAATTTGAGTTTGTCTGAGGTTTCCTTATTACTATGTTTAGGATATGCCCTTTTGGCAGGAATACCACAGAAGGCATGCTGTTTTTCTCAGGGGTATTGTACCTGGAGGTCCATGATGTCAGTGTGCCTGATTGATGGTGATGTTAATTTAATCATTTGATTAAAGTGATATCTGCCAGGATTTCCACTGAAAAGTCACTTTTTCTCCCATCCTAATTAATAAGTATCTTGTGGGAAGATACTTTATGTAATGTGTGGTTACTTTGCAAACTTTAAACCTCTAGTTTTGTTTTGTTTTGTTTTGTTTTGTTTGGTACCGGGGATCGAACTCAGGTCCTTGCCCTTACAGGGCAGGCGGCAGAACCACTGAGCTAAATCCCTGGCCCCTCAACCTCTAGTTTTAACCTCCATCATTCTCTCTTAAGTTGTCAGCTGAATTTCTGCTGAAAGGAAGAACGTTTCCTTCTCATTTATTTACTAATGTATGTATGTATGCATATTAATATGGATTTGTGGATTCTTAATTTAATTGATCAGTTATAATCCTTTACTATCATTTATTTTGATGCTCACATTGTCCAAGATTTGGCCTCTGGAGCCCTGAGTCCTTTTACCAGTCCCTGATATCCCTCTCTATGGCCTAAAGAAGTTGTTCCAAGCTTTTCAAGAAACACTAGTTTCTTTTCATGGATGCTAGCATGCTTATTGCTCCAGGGCACTGTGCAGTCCCCCGTCCCCCTTATCATGAAGATAATTGGTGGCATTTTCTTTACTATCCTAAAATGAAATATAATCAACCTACATACACAATATTGTTTTAAAAATCACTCAATATGCTCTCTAGAACAGAGAGTAAGGAAACATTCTTTATAATAAAGTGCTATACATTTCAATGAGTAAATACGTTGGCACTGTTATAACATGTGACAAGATGAAGCAGTCAGGTGGTGTCACCCACCTGTAATGAGTCACTTCAGATATAAGAAAAGTAAGGCAGTATATGATTAAACATCACAATCTCTCTCTCGCTCTTTAATATTTCTCTGTATTTGATACTTCAAACTATTTTTATATGTAATCATTGGGTGTTGTATGGGTAACACAAATACCACCAGTCACTCTGCCATCGGTGATGTAATGTTTCTAAAATATTAAGTAAACTGAATAAAATTCCCTAAAAAAGATAAAGTGTCATTTTTCCTCTATTTTCACATTCTTTATAACCCTGGGAAATTGTGGCACTCAATTTAAACCATGGAAAAAGTACTTCAATTGTTACATAACATGGAGTTGAGCCCTAGGTTATCTTTGTGTTGTGTATGTAGACTGACTTTTCACCTCCACGAAGGTGCAGCAGGGCTGCCCAGTGCATTGCTATCTGTGTGACATCCAGGCCCCTGCCCTTCCAATGCCAGCCATACATACCCTCCATTTAGTGTGAAAATGATTAAACACCCTCAGGAATTTCCCAAACCCTCCCTAGCTGGCCGTCCCAGCCTCACTGAGACCTTGGCTTGAGCTATATGAGCAGAAACATTTTCATCTCTCTCCTCTAAGAAACATGAACACTATATACATTGCTTAGAGGCATTTCATTTTTAACATACTGCAGAGTTATATCGAATGCTGTGCATTTGCCTGATTCCCACTTTTCTTTCTGACCCACTGAACCCTACCTGGGCGTGGAAGCAGCCTGAGTTTGCTGTCTCAGGTAGCCCCAGCTTGCACCCAGAGAAAGTGTCATAAGAAGGTTTGTGACCTCTCAGAACACGACACCATCTGCCAGCCAGGCTTGTTAAACCGCCGATCACTACAGAGCATATAAAATCTTAGAAGCCCTAAGCACAAGAATTCTCAGTGGGGTCATCAGACAGATACCCTCCATTGTACAGCTGAGGAAAGGGATCCAGGAAAAGAAAAAGACATGACCAAGATACATAGCAAGTCACTGATACTAATTAGGCCTAAAGTGGAGGAAGTCAATACCAGAGAAACAAACCTTGGGGACTAGGCGGGACCTGAGACCATTAGGTCACTCCCTTTCTGGGTGGGTCCCCTCTACACCCAGACAGGTCATCAGGCTCCAGCTTGTACTTGATCATAATGGGCAGTTTATTGTGTTCCAACACAGCAGGGCTGTCATAACTTTAAGTATTCCGGAGTTGGGGCTTCTCCCTGCATCTTATCCTTCTTTCCCCAGGGCCCCGGATGTGGTTTGGCTCTCTTGCTCCCATGGAACACACATGTTCCTCGTAGACACTATGATGACCTTTTATAAGTTTCAAACCTGTATCCATGTCTTTTGGGCTCTCTTAGCTACAGTGTCTGGCATTGAGCACACTGATGAACAAACCTCACATGGGAATTGTCTTTGTGGAGCTTGCATTGTAGTAGGAAGCCAAACACTGCCCTTGGATGAATGTATGTGCTGAGGACAACTGCCTTCCTTTATCAATGTGATGTAAAGAATTTGGGCTCTGGAGCTGGCCGGATTTGCATTTGATACCATCCATAACTATGTGTGTGGCCTTCTATCATTGCCAGCAGTCTCTATAAAACTCAACAATGATTGTCTCACAGGGCTGTTGGAAGGATCGTGCAAGAGTATAAAATAAGAATGCTGTTGGGCCAGGGATTTAGCTCAGTGGTTTCGCCGCCTGCCTCGCAAGCGCAAGGACCCGAGTTCGATCCCCGGTACCAAAAAAAAAAAAGAATGCTGTAAAGCAACCAGTACTGTGGTGCTCAATACATGCTAGTTTCTCTTTCTTTCCTTCCTGAATGTGACATGCTTGAAGCAACTTGTGGATATTTAGAAAGGGCTTCAAAGTCCGGATAAAATGATTATCTCTGCTGCTTTCAGACTTCACTCTTTGGTTAGATAACCATGATACCTTAAAAGTTATGTGAGCAAAACACAACCAAGGAGCTCATTCATATCTGGATTAAAGTTGAAAGCAAAAAGTAAATGGTCTCACAGATCAGTTGTTGTAATGCTATGTAACATACTATTATCACCATCTCACTGTATCTTATATACTGAGATAACAATCAGTCCATGTTATTGATTTGAATAGGTGTGAGCTCCTATTGTTGTTCCCCAAGTACATTATAATTTCAAATGTGTTCCCTGGGCTTGCAAGCTGGAAAATGCTCGACCAGGGAGGTTTATTATAATCTCCACTTGACAGAGGAAGATAGTCATGTTGTTGTGTAACAAATGCCCAACTATTTCAATCCATATTTCCTCTGTGGCCCATTGCCTGTAGGGCACTGGATCCTGTCCACCATGCTCCTGTTGTGATTGCATCATAGCTGTTCTGTCACTGTGGGTCATGGGTGACATCTGCCTAAAGATGGCGGGCTTTCCTGTGTCTGTGGCAGGGCACCTCTGAGACTGAGCCTCAGGAATGTAAATGTGCTCCCCAGACGTGGGGAGCATTGTCTTTTGTCATTTAAGGGTAAACTTAAGAGCCCTGTTATGCCAGAAAAGAGTCTCTTACAAACAAATCAAAGAGCTCTGTGCTTTTTGTTTCCTTCCCTTCTGCTCTGCTTGAGACTTCTAAAGTTGTTCCGTTTTGTTTTTGTTTTCCTGTTTGGTCTATGGCTAGACTCTTGAGAACCAAGAAAGAGTTAGAGCCCAGGCTTAGTTCAGAGCCTTAAAGGGAACTATTCCCCCTTCCAGACCTCAATCCATTGTGGTGCCTACAAGGACTCATGAGAGATCCCCAGAGCAAATAGCTGGCATGTCTGCTGTCACACAGAAAGACTTCCTCCCTGGTCCTTCTGGGATTTGGTAAGGAAGAAGGAAGAAGGAAGATTCTTTATATATGACTGGGAGGTAAGGGACCAGCCAGAGGTCAGATGGTAGGGGCTGGGCTACCATTTCCTGTGAGCCCTTTGGAGAGAGTTTAATACCCCCAAATGCTAGGCCCCATCTGATTATCCAGTGGTCATTGGCTGTGATTGAAATAAAAGGGGGACACAGACTGTGTTTGCTGAGGGAAAAATGGCTGGTTTAGCAGGCCTTCAGTGGCCCAGTAAGAGTTCCTTTGTACCATTCAGCTCAACGAAGCTTCCAGCCAGCAGCTCTCCCTTGGAGCTTCTCACGATCAAAGACATGTGAAAGGAATTCCTTGCATGTCAACACTTCGGGGCTTGCCTTGAAATTTACACCTGCAGTGGAAACAGAGGCTTCCAGGAGATCCTGTTCTCATTCTGCTGGTGTAAACAGTGAGGCTAATGAGAGCTGGTCCTGGGCAAGCATTTGGGTGCCCAGACAGGCTGTCAGAGGAGATGAGTATGTGTCTCAGACCGTCTGGGTTTGTTAGTTTCCATCCAGCGCTTCTCTGTTAGGGATCAGTCTTGCCAGAAGCACCAGCCCTGCACTGCTGTCCCTGCCCACTTGGGACCTGGAGCTGGGATACTCAGGGAAACCAGGAACCAGATTCATAGCTGCACTCTGTGAAGTTACCTTGCCTATTCCCTCTCATTTTTACTCCTGCCCTCCTGGTCCTTGGGCATGTGATTCCAGCTCATCTGACTTCTCAGAACTTCAGATTTCTTATTTGCAAAGTAATTACAAACAAAATCTCTCTCACACACTAGACAGAAAAAAATATAATAAAAAATACTAGTGCATTTCTCATAGCATGGGTATGAAGATTAAGTAAAATAATGAATGTAAGACACATTGTAGGTACTCAAAAATGGTAGTTGGCTGGGTATTTAGCTCAGTGGCACTGCACCTGCCTCACAAGCGCAAGATCCTGAGTTTGATCCCTGGTACCCCCCCCCAAAAAAAGGTAGTTGTTTTTGATATATGTTCTGTTAATTGGATTTTGAATTATTAAGCTGTGAATATTCCTCCAAGAATGAGTAAAGAGATCCTAAAAGATGGTTTGATGGCTTTTAGAAATTGCACACACATCCATGTTCAGATCTTGGCTCCTTGGTGTACAAACCATGTGACCTTGGGGAAATCACTCATCTACTAAGTGCCTGTGCATGTGATGGGGTAATAATAGCATGAGTGTGAATGATATGAATATGTACACATATATGCACATGTAGCTGATTTTGATCTATAAAAATGGCAGCTTTCATGTATCTTTCTCTGTAATCCTGACCTCAAAGGGTTGCTTATAAGAACTGAGTGCAGTCTATGGGAAATGCCAGCACCAAACTTGTGTACTGTCCTTCGGATGACTTGGGCAACTATGGCAGTAATATAGGTGAAAAATTCAGAGACAATTAGAAGCTTGTTGGTTGTGTTAAGAAGAAAAAATACCAGAATTTGGTGCAGATGGGGCTGGTTAATGAGGGAGAAGATGGAAACTAGGATGATCCCAGATTTCTGGCTTAGGGACATCGGAGGCTGGTGGTAATGTTCGCTGATAAAGGGAACTCAGGAGGAACAGATTTGAGGGGAGAGACTATGAGTTGAGTGTTTGACCTGTCACATTTGTAATGACATTGTGCCAAAGAGTGGAGAATTATCCACATCAGGGCATAATTTAACTGAAGTCCAGAGAGTGGTGGAAGTCACATGGGCCTAGCATTTGAAGCCCTGTTACCTGCGACCTCCAGCACAATGTGACAGTATTGAACAAGTGAGACAGCTGAGCAGATTGCAAGAAGCACTTGCCAAGTGCCTCCATCGAGGCCCTTCCTGGGTTAGGTGGGGCCAGAGTGGTGGTGGTAGGATCTAGACACAAGGGGGCTAGTTCCCCTGCCTTCAAGGAAATAGCAGGTTAGTGGCCAGCCTCTCTTTTGGAGGGTTTTGCAGTGCGGGGAAAACTCTCTAGTTATAAACTATAAGAACGAAAATGCTCTTGCTTATCTCTTAGGATTAGATCTCATACATACATATTGGTGTGCTTAGCTCAGTGCCTGGCACCAATCAATCCTGGAGTGGATCAATATTGCCATTTTGGCCAAAAGAGCATTGGGAGGAAAGGTGCCTGGCTTTAAAAATATGACCAATATTCTTAGATTTAAAAAAAAATTCAATGTGTAAATTATGGTAGGAATGCAAGAGACATAGGCTTATGGTATTGGGCAGAAGGAGAAGCCAGGGCCAGTGATCCAAAAGCACTTTTGACTGTAATAGAGTTGTACACATTTGGAAGTGAGCTGAAGATTAGTTAGCCAGTTCATTAGCAGGAAAGCCTCACTATTGGAAAAACGATTTTAGCTGGAAGGGGAGCTTACTCAGCAAGCAAGTGTTATGTTCTGAGTGGCCCCAGTGTGATGCCTTCCGGGATCTCAGTGCTACTGAGGAGGAGGAGGGAAGAGAGTGAGCCATGGGGGCAAGGGATGAGCCAGGCTGTAGGCTAGATTCTGGAGAGCTGGCCCCCAGGGAAATGGGAAACATGAGGCTGACATCTACGTGGACCAAGAAACAGCTGAGGGTAGGGAGATAGGTCCCAGTCCCTGAGGGGAGAGCTCTGTAGGATGATGTGTCAGGTGTTCAGACCCCAGCCAAGTAGGTTGGGATGACTCCATTAGGAGTCTGGTGGATGATCAGGAAACCAAGGTACACTAATAAAGATAAAATAAAATAATAAAAATAGTACCGTGTTATGTACAAAGGCTAGATGCTATTGAATTGTTCTAGAACCATAGGAATCGGCCACATTATATCTGTTTGACAGTCAAAGATATTGAAATGCAAAGAGGATAAGCAGCTTGCCCAGGGCCAAGAGCTGGTGCTTCATTTGGATATAGTTTGAATTTGTCCCCCAAGGATTCATGTGTTGGAAGCTTGGTCCTCTGTGTGGCCATGTGGAGAGGTGGTGGACCTCTAAGAGCTGGGCTATGACTGGAGGTTTTTATGTCATTGCGGGGGGGTGCCCTTGGAAGGGATTAAGGTAGTCTCCTGGGTTAGCTCTCTGGGAGTGAGTTGTTAAGAGTCTGCCCATGAATCACTCTTTGCCTTCCTGTCTGGCCATGTGATCACTCTTTCTCATGCTCCTGTCATTGTCATGCCCTCTACCAGGAGGCCTTCACCAGAGCCAAGCCAATGCCAGTTCCATGCCCTTGAATTTCCAAAACTGTGAGTTAAACCCCTTTTCTTTGCAAATTACCTAACCTCAGATGTTTTGTTATAGTAACAGAAAACAAACTAACACAGCTAGGAAGTGGCAGCACTGAGATTTGAACCCAAGTCTGGCTCCCAAGCCCATGCCCTGAACTCTGCTGCTCCCCACCCCACTCAGATATGTGGATGGGTGGAAGTTAGAGGAGTCTGCAGTCTGGGGGTAATGCAAGACTCACACGAGCCTGGCTTAGAACCCACTTGTTAGGAGACGCTGGTAGGGATGGGTAGAGGGCTGGCTGGGGCTGAACCTGTCGGGGAAAGGTGGGGGAGAGCAGGCAGGGCTGGTTTGCAGGGCTGATGTCCTGAGTTTCCCCAGCTGGAGCACAAGGGCTCTGGTGTTGATAAGAGGCCTGGGAGGAAAATGGACAGTATCACAAAATGACTCGTTCCTTCCTATTAAGCAGGTTTTATAGTCTCAGCTGTGTTCTAGAGTGGCTTCTTGATTGCTCACTAATGATGGATAGATTATGCTCCACATAAAGTTGCTGTTCATTAAGATAGGGATCCATTGCATTGCACTAACAGGCTGGATTTAGGGTAAAATACATAAAAGGCTCTTCCTGTCTCTGTTTTCCGGAGCAACTTGCAGGATACCTATTTCCCTCCAAGGTGAAGTTCAGGGCATCTGTCAAAGAAAAGGCAGCTTGGGACCAGCACTGATGCTCCACTTCCACCTTCTAGCTGGCTAACCGGGTACTTGCAGGGTTCCTACCTGCCTCTGTGTCTCCATGTCCTCACTCTCCATGGAAGGGAGATTTGAAGGACAAATAAAGCAATAATTGCAAAATGTTGAAATTTATAATAGCGCCAAACTAAAGTTACATTGTTCAGAATGAGGAGAGAATATATGTTCCAAGGTTTCCTCTGAAAGTCTTCTTCAGATGCCCCAGTTAATTATGGTAGAGAGAACTTTGGGTTGGAGATCCTAAGGTTTTGTGTTTTAATTCTGGCTCTACCACTAGCAGTGTGGCCTTGGGCAAGTCTCCATGGCCCTCCTTGGGCTCAATTTCTTTGTTCACTCTGTGTGTGTGTGTGTGTGTGTGTGTGTGTGTATGTGTGTGCATGTGTGTGCACTCATGTGTCCAGTCATAATTTCTTCCTGGGCCTTAAAGAGCTGGTTGGGAGGATATAGGGTAGCTGGACATGGAAAGAAAAAGATCTCGCCATAGAGGACTGGACCCCAGGAAAACATTCTGAGGGGTAATTTCTTTATTTTATTTATTTATTTATTTATTTATTTTTGGTACCAGGGATCGAACTCGGGTCCTTGCACTTGCAAGCAAGTGACGGAAACACTGAGCTAAATCACCGGCCCGCTGAGGGGTAATTTTTGATCTAGGTTGTAGATGACAGGTAGGAGCCCTATAGGCCAAGAAAGATCAGAGAGGCTGAAGGGAAGCACGTGTAAAGTAACAGAGGCAAGAAAGAGTGTCGTGAGGGAATGAGGCTGTCAGGAAGTAAGAGCTCCGTGCCAGAGAAGGAGGGCCTTTTGACATAAGCCATGCCAAGGAGTCACACGTGAGTGTTCAGCTACAACTCCTTGGGAACAATTAATGCCATTTTCTTTAAACGATTTGAGTAAACCAGCATACTCATCAGCAATAAAGCCGAAGGGGGTTTTAAAATTTGCTGTTTAGACTTTCTCACCTGGCACTCTTCCAAAGCCGGGGAGTGGTGAAAGTGTTTGACCATGCAGTGGCAGGTGCTGTTCCTCCCCACATGGCCATCATTTCCCCAGCCCTGGAGCTGAGAGCTTTATCTGGATACCCTCTCTTCAGCCCTCCTCACCCCTGCCAGACAACAGTTCTTATTTTTTCCTAAGGTTGGGAGAGTTATTTTGTCAAAATGAATGCTCTCTAGGAGATATTGGAGTATGTGGTCTGGTTCCAATGAACCATAATGAGCTTGACCAATGGAGTTATAAAACTCTAAATGAGCTCTGTGACCATAGCTGCTCAATTAATGCTCCTTGAAGGGATCTCCTCTCCTTCCCTGCCCTACTTCCGTCCTGTGAGACCTGCTTCCTTTCATGTATTCCCTAAATCGGTAAGTGGCACCATCACTCCCGAAATCACTGATCCCCAAACCTCGAGATCACCCATGACCCCTTCCCATCTCCCTTTCCTCTTCCATTCTCTTCACCTCCATGCAGTGCCCAGGGTTCCTGATCCTACCTCTTCCCACACATTCCTCTGATGCAACCCCATTGTCCCTGCTCCAGCTCAGGACTCCAGGACTTTGATAGCTATGGTTTCTTTTTTCCTTAGTCTCATTTCTTCCAAACAGTGATTCCCATGGTGCCCTGGTGTTGTGGATGCCAAAGCTCCCTCTAAAAGAAAACCCATCAGCTGTCTACAGATCAAATACAGATACAAGGCATTTTGTGATCCTTCCTGCCCATTCTTGTGAGCTTTCTTCCAGCCCCCAGGTGTGCCTGCCTGTTCATATTTTCCTGGGTGACTTAGCTTATTGCAAGGGCCTCCACCATCATGACCCCAGGTCTCTTTCCCACACTCCCAACACTCGTTTTCAGATGACCACAGACCCTCTCCAACTGGGTCTCCTATGTGTCTGATCACCTTCCCATTGCCTCCCCTAAATTTTCCCTTCTCCTCTTGTAGGCTCTATGGTAATAATTACCCTCTACCTTGACGTTTGGAAGGTGGCTTGAATGCCGCTCTTTCCCTCACCCAGTCCTGCCCATTTTAACTTGGAAAATTTTCTCAAGCTTCCTTTCCTCCCTCCAGCTCCACATCCACCTCAGTTCAAGCATTTCCTCTCTGCCCTAACTGTCTGTCTCCTCCAATATATTTTCTATGCAGCCTCTGAGCTGAGGGATCTTCCTATAATACGTAGCTAACTGGGTTGCTTTCTTCTCAGAACCCTTCAGTAAATCACCATCATTTCAGAGCATTGTCCAAACTCCCTCCAATGATACTCAAATGATTCCCTACTGGGCCCCTCTTCTTCTTTCCCCCTTCTCACATTCACCACTGATTCACTGTGGTCATTAGCCCTGAAATCTCACTGTCAGGGCTCAAATCCTGCCTCCCAGATCTATTGGCCATGTAACCTTTGGCAAGTTATGTTAGCATCTCTGGCTTCCATTTCCTTATCTGTAAAATAGGATTCCTGTGAGGATTCAGAGGAAGTGTGGAGAGCAGTGCTTACTAAACACTGAGTGCTGCTCCTGCTGATCTCCTCAATGGGATCACCACAAATGCTCTCCATTCTGCCCACTTTCTGTTTTTCACTATTTGCAGCTTCCCATAATCGCCATGCTCTCCCCTGCTGCCTGTTATCTGCCCAAGTTCTTCCTCTTGCCCCACCTTTCTACCTCTTGCTCTGCCCGTCACCTCACCCTCTTTGCCCTTCTGCCCACCTCAGTTGTGGACACTGCCTTTAGTCTTAACTGCCTTGATATGAGAATAGCTATTTGCCCTGGCCGCCAGCTCAGCCCTCTATGGGCTACAAGTCTGCTAGAGGCTTGGTTTTGTTTAGCATCTGCAGCCTGTGTCTGTAACATCAAGGGTCTATGCTAGTACAATGGATGCAAATCCTCCTGTGTGACAAAGGACTGCTTTAATTGGCTCTGACATCCCTGGTATTGCAAACACAGTCTTTCTTCAGAAATTGTCCTCTTACCTGCCCCTCACTGCTAATAATATTTTGTGGCTTGGTATTCCAGTTACTGAATTTCTCCCCCCCAATATTTTAGCTAGCTTTTTCTCCCAAATGCCCAGCTGACTTCCTCAGTGCATCATAAATCTCAGATCTGAATCTCTGCTCTTACAGATCATACTGGTGCAGTGATCACAACAGGACAGTGTGACCTCTCCAGTGTGATTAATGCCACTTGAATGTTTGTAACACAGCCTTCAACTGTGGGGATGTCAGGATAAATCATGGTTCAGCACTTGTTAGCTGGCAAAGCCAGGGATCTGAGTGTGACC
>NW_004624760.1:13290763-13338826 GCF_000247695.1 Heterocephalus glaber
CTGTCACAATAGACAACGTGGGCAGAAGTGTGCAGTTATAAGTCAATGAGTCTCAGTAAGCCAGTCACAGACCTGTGAGATTCAGGCAGATTTCTGGCTGCAAGTCCCAAGTTGAGCTCCCTGTCTTCCTGCAGGGTTGAACTATGCAAGGTTCTATTGCAGGTTCTAGCTGCCTTTCCCCTGAAGATAGTCCAGGTTCTGATGGGAGGTGATGGTCCCTCTAACTTACCAAACATGGTGGTCTAGTGTGCCTTTACTGCAGAGATTCTCTTCACTTTTCCAGTAGGCTTCAGTTATCAGGGAGCCTGAGAGAGGCCCTCTCTCTCTTGTTCACATCTGCAGCTCAGGACAATGGCCTTTATGTCCCCCTGTGCCTCTGTAGTGTGGAACCAGGTAAGCTGCACAGGGAAGAGGCCAGAGGTGGTGGTGGTGGTGGTGGGGCTTCCACGGGCGCCTGGTGGGCGTGCCCCAGGGGTCCTTACCAGCTCTGGGTTGCAAGTAGGTAGCCAGCCAGACAAAGCTGGGCTCAGTCAGTCCTGGGCGCTCTGCCCGCGTGGCTCTGCCCACGCGGCTGGTGGGTGAGCCTGGCGGTCCTTCGACCCGTTTATTTTATAGGTGAGCACAACAAAGACCGTCAGGGCTATGTGACTTTCTCAAGGTCACACAGTCAAAAATTATCCAATGAAATTGAGACTAATATCCAGATTTTGTTTTTCACTTCGATGCTTTTTCTAACTCATCATTTTTCTTTAATTTAAAAAATTAATAAAAATTGAATTAAAATGTACATAACAAAATTTACTGGTTTAACTATTTTAAGTGTTAACTTCAGTGACGTTAATTACATTTGCCTTGTGCAACCACCACAACCATCCATCTCTAGAGATTTTTTATCTTGAAACACTGAAACTCTGTACCCTTTAAACAGTAACTCTCCATTGCCCCCAGCCCCAGCCCCTGGCCAATACCATCTGCTTTCTGTCTCTAAGACTATGCTAAGGACCTTGTATGGGTGGAATCATACAGTGCTTGCTTTTTGTGTCTGGCTTAATTCCCTTGCAGTGTCTTCAAGGCACATTCATGTTATTAGAATTTCCTTCTTTCTGAAGGCTAAATAATACTCCATCTGTAGTGGTGCTTCTTTGAGACCATTTTAGGATCTCGATAGAGCGTCTTACTGCTAAGTAGTGTTCGAATTTAGAACAGCCTTCATCGCATTTCCCAAATAACCACTAGGGGTCAGTAAAAGACGCAGAAATTTTACCATAGGCCAAACGAATGCCAAGTAATCTGGCTGCTGTATCCTCTGTGTATCTCTTTCAACGGTCCATGCACACAGTTACAAGATAATGGATTTTACACACAGCAGCAACTTTGGATAAAACTAGAGATAACCATCAGCTGTAGCTCAAGTGCAAGTCTTCCTCACACTTGCTAGCATCAATGCATAGAGCTGCATTCAAGATGTTGGTTTAAGATTATATTTTTATTTACTTCACATTAGTCCAGTAATTCTCATACAGAGTACACATCACAATCACATGTGGTGCTTTTTCTTTTCTTTTCTTTTCTTTTTTTTTGGTACCGGAGATCGAACTTGGGTCTTTGCGCTTGTGCAGCAGGCGGTGAAACCACTGAGCTAAATCCCCGGCCCCTTGCTTTTTCTAAAATACACATGTCTAGATCTTAGTCAAGATCTATTAAATTCAGAATTTCTCCGGCTTGGGCTGTGGCCCAGATATATAGACTATTTTGATTCTGGTCCATGACTTCTAAGAACCAGTACATTAGTTCTTTACTCTAATAACCTGGGGTGGGGGGATGTTTTTTAGTTCCAAAATGGCCATGCTCAGCTGTCAGACTCCTCATATAACAATAAGATATTAAGATAGTCTTTCCTATGATAATCAGAAAAAGAGAACTTCTATCTTATCAAAGGTAAAAATGGCACAGCGAACTGAGGTGGGACCCTAACTTCCCCCCACCCCACCCCCGCCAGTTAGGGAAGTAGAAGCAAGCCAGGTCACCTCTCTAAGCCTCAGCTCCCCCTTTGAATTATGAAAGGATGTGATAGTGTTGATCTCCACAGATCTTTTCAGTTCTAAAAATTCAATGATTCTATTAGTATTAATAATCTTGATTTGTAGTTACTACTCTGGCAAAGAGCAGAAGAAATATGCAGTAATGCAGTGAATGACAGAGTCTATTGACCATGAGGTTTAATTTATTTAAGGCACATACACTGAATTCAAAGGAGAAAATATTGTTCCTGATGATGTATTGAACTGTTAGTATCTTCAGCATAGCAAAAGCTTTCCAGAGGGAAAAATTACCCATCAGTGCAAACTTGACATTTTTCACTTCCTGATCCATAACTGCCATTTGTCCAGCACCCTCATATTTACTATAAAGGGCCATGTGTATGAATGCTTTGGATGAATATTAAATAACTACATAAACGTCAAGGTCACAGTTGCAAGAGCGGCTTGGTGGAAGGCCCTGGGAGGCTTGCATTGATCTCTTGTGAAGTTCCATTCTCAAATCCTGCTGACAAGGGGGAACAATTGATGTGGACCATTATTAGGACTTTAAGTGTTTCGCCATTGTTAAAGATCTTTTACAAGCCTGGAATAACTGATAGTGCCCAAGGAATTGGCAAAAGCTTCACTTAGAAATATAGGCTGCTCAGAGAGATAAGTACAGCCCAGAGTGTAGATGTTCTGGGCAGGGCTTATGCAGCAAAGGTGGAGGCTGAGGGGAGCCTGTCACTGGGGCACATCTCCAACTCGGCCAGCACAGTCACAGCTCAGAACAGAACTCCACACCAGAAGTTGCAGAGAACATGGCTTCCTCTCCCTCTCTGTCTCCTCCTTCAGGTTTCCTCTGGGGGCCTCTCCCTTGGTGAGAACCTCCTGGCCTTTCAGTCCATCCATTCTCCACAGGTGCACAGAGCACCCCACAATGTCTGCCTGTCTCACCCCATTTTCTGTTGCTAGCACTGAATACCTGAGATTGGGTGATTTATAGACGTTTTATCTCCTAGGGTTCTGGAGGCCGGCAGGTCCAATATCAAGGTGGTGGCATCTGCTGAGGGCCTACTTGCTTCATCTTAACATGGTAGAGGGCATCACGTGGCAAGATAGAGCCAAAGTTTGCCAGCTTGGGTCTCCCTTCCTCTTCTTATAAAGCCATCAATGACCTCATCTAATTAATTCCCTCCTTAAAGGCCCACCTCCAAATACCACAGACATAGGAATTTGGAGATTAAGTTTCTAACATGGGCTGGGGATGGGGCGGTGTTCAAACCATTTCATGGAGAAATTGGGTGTATATGAACTATGTCCAACAACAGGTCAAGACCTGGACTGGTCAAGTGCCTGTAATTAATTGTGGGAGTATTCTGCTGACCCGGAGCTGGGAGGAGAGCAGATATTGTGGATGACAGGCTTTAGTTTCAAAAAGATGTCAAGAGACTGAAGGATTGGCCAAGTTGCTAGATGAGCTTAATAATGAATGTAAATGATAAAACCCACATTTCCTGTGAACTAGCTAAATTTTTTGGTATTGTTTGGCCCTCCACATGTTTCAGTTTATCTCAACTTTATAATGGCCTAATGAGGCTAGGACTTTATGTCCTTCTATTAAAACTGAGACCTGATAGTATGGAGAATGGTACAAGTGCTGTAGAGTCATCATCCATCTAAATTTTAAGCCCAGTTCTGCCTCTCAGTTAGCTGGCAAATGACTTTAGCAGTAAGATAGCAGTAGCTAGGCTTCGGGTTGCTTTGTACATGTCAGGTTCTGTGTGCCTAGCCTGTTGCATGTATTTTCTCATTTAGTCAGGTTGACTAAGTGGCAGGACCAGGGTTTGAACCCAGAAAGTCTGACACCAACACTCAACACTTGTAACAATGGCTGCACCCTCTGCATGTTCTCCACTGTAGAGGGGACACCATGTTTTCTCAGAGGATTAGGTGAGACAACTTATGTAAAGTGCCTAGTAAAATACCTAGCACATAGTAGGCACTCACAAATGGTATTAGAACACCACTGTTATTATTTACATGACTTTTTCAAGGGTTTAGCTAATAACTGGAGAAACAAGATTTGAACTCAAGTCTTGTGACTGCCAATTTAGTGCACTCTTAATTCTCCCTGGAGCACAATAGACAATTCTTATGTCACTATCTCAGTGCCATCTGCATGGGACAGGGATCTACTCATCCACCAGATGTTTGCCAGGGTCCTGCTGTTTTGGGGAACCTCAGAGGAAAAGGGAATCATGCTAATCATTCTTTTCCCCTTTCTCAGGTTCAAATGGTGAAAGATGGCGACCCCTCCTGGAAGCCCACTTTTATTGTGAAACCTGATGGCGGTTGTCAGGGTGATGGTATCTACCTCATTAAAGATCCCAGTGACATCCGGTTGGCTGGGACCCTCCAGAGCAGGCCAGCAGTGGTCCAGGAATACATCTGCAAACCTCTCCTCATCGACAAGCTCAAGTTTGATATTCGTCTGTATGTCTTGCTCAAGTCCTTAGATCCCTTAGAAATTTACATAGCCAAAGATGGACTTTCTAGATTTTGCACTGAGCCATATCAGGAGCCCAATCCCCGAAATCTGCACCATGTCTTCATGCACTTAACCAACTATTCACTGAATCTCCACAGCAGCAACTTCATCCATTCGGACAATGCTAGCACAGGCAGCAAAAGGACTTTTTCCAGCATTCTTTGTAGGCTGTCTTCCAAAGGTGTTGACATCAAGAAAGTCTGGTCAGACATCATCTCTTTGGTGATTAAGACTGTCATTGCCCTGACTCCAGAGCTCAAAGTGTTCTATCAGTCCGACATCCCCACAGGGAGGCCAGGACCCACCTGCTTCCAGGTAACCACTGCTAGCTCCCACTGGAGTCCCCAACCTTGACCAGGCCTACAGAGGGCCCTCTGGCCTTATATGGGATGACAGATGGGGTGGGATGGCAAAAGGTTGGGATCAGGTGGTGGCCAGCATGGGCTTTGGTGCTAAAACCTGGCTCAACTCTCATCTTTCTATTTATTAGCTGTATTATTCAAGCTACTTCCCTGCTGTTATCTGTAAAATGAGACTAAAAATATCTGTCTGAAAGGTTTCTTTTAAATGTTTAGTGAGATAGCATATGTAAAAGAGAATGCCATCCACTTATCCAACAATTTTTACCACCTGCTTTGTAGGGATCAGGTATTGTCCTAGGTACCAGTGAGACCATAGGTCAGGTCCCTGCTGGCGGATGCACGTTGGGAGATAAATCCTTTAAAAAGCAATGATTACATTTTGATCCTTATTTATACTTTTAGTTTTTTTACACCCAAGAAACTATTCGGTATTTACACATGTGTGTCGTATTTATTTCACTTAAGAGTATGGCCTCAATGTGCATCCATTTAGCTATAAATGTCTCTAGTTTCTCGTTCTTTATGGCTGAGTAGTACTCCGTTTTATTAAAAAAACACATCTTTACATCTTTATCCAGTCTCCAGTTGATGGGCACTTGGGCTGTTTGCAAGCTTTAGCTGTTCCGAACTGTGCCGCTATGAACATGGGTGCACGTATGTTGTTGTGGTATGTGGTTCTTTTAATTCTTTGGGGAAGATCCCCAGTAGAGTGTGACAAGTGCCAGGATCGAATAGAAAGTGCAATGGGTGCTATGAGATGCTGGAACCATCTGGCACTTTGGATGGCAGTGGAGCAGGCAGGGAAGTCTCCCTGGAAGAAGTGGCAGCTAAGTTGGAGCCTGAAGTGAGAGGAGGCACAGATGAGACTGGACCGGGGCAGGGCGACAGGTGCTGTAGGCATAGGCAAGTTTTAGCCCTGGAGGTCACAGGCAATCATGGTGAGTTTGAGGCACTAATAGGGGTTCATTATGGTTGGAAGGTGAGGTTGGAGGCACAGAAGTGTCGAGAGAGATTCAGGAAGGTGGGGTGGGGGAGGGAAGTAGGACCAAATTGTTGAAAGCCTGAGGGCACTGGGATCACCAGAGGGTTCCAAGCAGGGGACAGACTGCATTAAAATTTGCATGTTCTAAAGAACCAAGGGCCTGCAGGGAGGAGTATGGATTGCAGCAAGGCTGGGCACCCAGAGATACATAGTGAGGCAATGGCTTTCATCCAGGCAAGAGAGGAGGCTGGCTTTGAATAAGAAGGTCTAGCAGAGATTGGGGAAATGGACAGATCTGAGTGCCACTTGAGGAGGAGGAATGCCAGACTTGGTGACTGGATGGGACTGGGGGAGAGAGAGGTGAAAGTGGTATGAAGGAAGGGAGGAAACGAGGCTGGCTTGCAGGTGGCTTGGACAGTTGAATGGATACATAGAGGCCACTGGAAGGGGACCAGGCTTGTGGGGAGAGGTCAGGATTTGGACTTGAAGTGTCCACTTGACACCCAAGTAGACAGGTTGAGTGGACAATTGGATAATCCATTTGGCTGGAGTTCAGGAGAGCAGTCTGGACTGGACAGGGAGATGGGAACTCACCAGAGCTCAGGTTCTGAGTGAAGACATGAGAAGCTGTAGGATGAGAAGAGGCTGGAGAGGACCACTATGTAATTAAAGTACAAAGGAGGGGGAGCAGCAGAGGAGCCACGAAGTGGTGCGTGAGATATAGAAAGGGAGCTGGAGGAAATGCCGAAAGCACCAAGGAGGTGCCTCAGAGAGGATCTTCAAGAGGATCTTCAAGGATCTTCAGAGAGGATGCAGGCAGGGCCAGCTACTTCAAATGCTGCCAAAATGTTGAGCAAGATGCATGCTGAAACCATCCATGCTGATCACTAACAAGTTACTAACGACATCAGCAACAACTGTCTTCAGCAATGAGGGAGGGAAGGGAATGGAGAACGAAGGTAGGTCAAGGATGTCAAGATGGACAGGCAGGGGACATAGAGGCCAGGTGCCCAGTAGACACATGCTCTCTGTCACCAGAAAAATCAGAACAGGGAAGAGAAGACAAGAAGGGCAACTCTAAGACCCTGTCCACCTATTCTTTAACATTGTTTCATAGCACTTGATAGATACAGGTATGGGAGGGATAATGGATCCTGCTTGAAGCCATAAAGCAGAACAAAATGATCATCCCTGACCCATCTCCCAATCCACGGTCTCTAGTTTGTTTCCCTCCATCCCATTTCCCTATGCCCACCCATACAAGGAGTATTCTAAATTTTATGTTTACCAATTTCTTACTTTTTAAAAATAGTCTTATTATGTATAAATATGCTCCCAAATGATATATGGTCTTCTTTTGCTTGGTTTTGAGTTTTATAAAAATGCTGTTAGAAAGTATGTCATCTTCTGCCACCTTCTTTTCTACCTCATGCAATATTTCAAAAGCTCACCCATGTGGATGGGGTCATGGGTCCTCATACATGTGCACCATTGTGTATACTGTTGTAAATATGCATGGTTCCTTGATCAGTTCTTCTGCCAGGTAATGTCTGGGTGTTTCCAGCCTACAGTGGGATGGTAACAGGCAGAGTGGGACAAGAGGTGAGGAGAGAGGGTGTAGGGAATGTTTCCCATGGAGGGGGTGTTCATTCACCGGGAGGTGGAACTGGTCCTCAAGTGCTGCTTCCAGGCCAGAGAGGTACTCGAGGACTGGGTACCACTTGGGAGGACCTCCTGAAGCCTTTGGAGAGGGATTCAGGCAGTGATCAGGATCAGGAGGGGGTTGTTATCATCCAGAGATCTGCTCGTGGGCACTTGGACCCCAGGCTTTTGTTCCCAGGCAGGATGTCCAGCTAGTTTGAGATGTTGTAAAGAGTAAGTGAGCAGAACTTAGAGGCAGGGCCAGAAAAAACAAATCTTGACCTGTGCTACCAAAAAGCAAAGGCAAAGGGGACAGTTGCAACGTGGACACATCCAATGGTCACTTTGGGGGACTGTGTGGTCGCATCTGTTTGACAGCCACAGCTATTCCAGGATTATCATGTGGGCCCTGGCAGGAATGGCCAAGCCACACCACCCTGGCACTGTCAGAGTGGCAGTGGGGAGGGCCAGACTGGTTGTTTGCTGCTCGGCTTGCTGTGGACAAGCTGCATGGGCAGCTGTCAGAGTGGAACCTGGGATCACGCTGTGGGAGCTGGAGGGCAGACAGAGAGGGACACTGGTTTGGACATTCTGTGTCTGGCAACCAGAACCACAGCCTTGTGACCATTTTCCACTGCTTGACCACACTAAATGCTTCCAAGAGGAATGCAGAGCTAGAAGCAAAGGTCTTTCCAACTGTATGACCTTGGACGGGTTTTTTTGCCACCCTGCACCACTGTTTCTCTCTCTGTAAGCCACCTACACTAACTTTCCTATCTGTCTTTGTAGAAGTAGGATGAAGCAATGTAAGCGAAAACACTTTGATCAGGTGCAAAGTTGTAGATGTAGTGATCTGTTTTACCATGCATTTCAGATGCACAGTGATAGTGAGAGAAAACATCTTTCCCTCCTTGGAGATCTGTCTTGGTTTCTTCTTCTCACTTGTTGGAACAATGTTAGTAGAGTTTCAGATCCCTTGCACTCACTTGGTTTAAACAAAGGTTTCTTGACATGGTACAGTTTTGCCATCAATTTTCTGTGTATTCTTGCATAAATCACTTGTCTGTGCCTCGGTTTCCTCACCCTCCTCACAGGGTTGCTGTCCAAATAGAATGAGATAAAGATGGCAAGGGGCTTTGCAAATCATAATGCTCTGCACAGATACAATAAATTGTTGTGTGGCACCTTTCGCTTGTAGCCTGGGCCTAGCCAGAGGCTGCATTCCAGAACATAAACTTTAGCCAACAAAATTACATTCGTTTTAAACATGTGACGGTGACCCCTTTTCAATCGTAGCCACAATAACTACTTGGGAAAATGTGATGGCTCCCAGGAGTGGCTGGCACTGCTCAGGCTGTGGCAGGCTTCCTGTAATCTGTTGCCCGGGAACAAGGCTGCCCTGTCATTCCAGCCTGTGCCCTGTCATTGCCCAGGCAGGGTCAGCAGAACATATCCTCACACCCATCCTCTTGAGGGCAGCGGTGTGACCTAGGCTTAAACAGCAAGGTTTAACTGCATATAGATGACTCATGTGGCAGAAATACACACACAGAGGAAAGGGTTTAAGCTCAGCTTTCAAGAACATTCTTTCCCCTTCCACGGCGTTGTCTGGATCTTCTTCTTGGCTCTGTGTCTAATTCTGTCCTTGGCTGTGACCTTTTTCCTTAGGCGTCTGAAGGAGATGACTTCCCTGTGTCCTAAGATATTACTGTTGTCTTCTCTCTGCTCTTTGTGACCTCATCCTTACCCTGCAGCCCAGACACCCCACAGGGAGGAGGCCAAGAAGCAGTATAGTGGTCAAGGGCTTTGTTTTGTTCTCACATGCCCTGGATTTGAGCTATTCCAGCTCCCCTCTTCCAGCACCTCTAGCCGGTGAGTTCTGCAAGATAACTTTTCTTAAATTTTGGTTTCCTTGCCTGTAAATAGAGGGAATATTTGCAGCCACCTCTGAGAGCTGTTGTAAGCTCAGATAAGAGAAAGCTATGTGGAACTGTTAACATGATATCTAGCACACAGCCATCATTTAATAAATGATAGTTTTTGTGATTATCACATTGTTTATTATAACAATAGTTCTCAAACCTATGAGGTTTGAAGTTATAGGAAATCATGAAATATTCACATTTTAAACTTTACTGGAACGTGGGTATTCCAAGTCCTTAGCCTGGGATTTGTTACCTCGCAGCCTGGCCCCAGTCGAATATCCCTGTTCCCCATCCGAGCCCTCAGTCCTACAAAACATAGCTGATTCCTCTCTCTTGGGTAGCACTGGTGCTTTCCCAGTCCTGCCCTCTGTTCTCTTCTGTCCTGGCCCAGCTAAATCTTCTTTCTTGTTCTCAGTGGGGGTTTTTGTTTTTGTTTTTTGACATTCTGTGTCTTCCCAGGTACGACTTGTTTCCTACCTTCTCTATAAATCCTTTGACTGCTTCTAATATTTAAGCTTTTGTCTTCCTTTGGACTCTAACATATCCCCTGGGCTCCCAGTGAGACAAGTCCTGAGCAGTTGTGGGACATCTGGCTATGGATAAGGCAAGGTCCTCACCCCTAAGGTATATTCAGTTTATTGTGGGAAGACAGACACATGAGAATTATACCTCCTTGTAGGCAGTGCTGTCAGGGCACACACTGATGCTGCGAGCACACATGAAAGGGAGAATTGGCTCCTAACCAAAGGCTTCCTAGAGGAGGGGATGCTCAAGTGGAACACAAGGCATGAAGAGGAATTTGCCAAGCAGAAGGTGAGGGACACCATACACTGCTGGTTTCCTTCCTGCCTCATTGGCTACTGCTTCTCAGCCTCTTCCTCTGAACCTGTCCGTGTTCGAGATCTCTGGGGCTCAATCTTTGGAAATTTGTCTTCTCATCTCCCACCACTCCCTAAATGCTTTAATCTAGCCCCATGGCTTTAAGAACCAGCCATGCACCTCTGAATCCTAGATTTGTATTTCCAATCTTGACCTCTCCTGGAACTCCAGACTGGTATATCCCATGCCTCACTTTAATTTTCTACTGAGAGAAATAGTGGGCATCAAATGCATGCCATGTCCAAAGTCAAACCCTTGACTTCCCTCCCAGACCTACTGTCCGTTGTCTTTCCTGTTTCAGTAAATGAACAATATTCAATCCCTTATTCAGAGGGAAAACCTGGCTCATCCTTGTTTTTTCTGTTCCCCTCTTTTCTACTTCCCATCCATAAGCAACTCTTCAAGTATACTTGAAAATCCATCTGAAATGTAACCACTTCTAACCAGTTCCATTCTAACCAGTTACATCACAGTTGTGGTAGCCATCACCTGTACTTGAACTACTAGGACAACCTCCTAATTGATATCACTCTTTCTACTCACTCTCTGCCTATAGCTATTTTTTTTTCTCATTGGAGCCAAAGAGATCCTTGAAAAATATAAGTTGGATCAAGTTACTTCCCCTGCTCAAAGACTGTAATGGCTTTTTCACTGCACTTAAAATCGTAGCTCCTTATCATGGTCTACAAGATGCTACATGATCTGTCCTTTGTGTTCTTGTCTGACCTCATTTCCTACCATTCTCCCTCCTGCTTTCTCCTTGCTGTCATTTGAAAGTGGCCTTTGTTCTTGTTATTTCCTCTGCCTGGAATGCTCCTCCTCAGGGCTTGAAAAAGGACTTATTCTATCACTCCATTAAGTCCCCGTTCATATGTCACTTCCTGAGATGTTTGCTTCTAGTCATGACGAAGCAACAAAGATTAAAATGAACTGTCCTCTGCAAGCAACTAAATGACCAGGAATATAACCGTGAAAGTGTATATGAAATAAATATTTAAGCCTTGGACCATGAATGATGGCTCAGCACCGTGGTCCCTAAGAAAGCAGAGTGACCAAGGTGAATCTCATGGTTGCCTCACCTTTCTTTCTGGAGGCAATGTCCAGAATGTGGGGCAGTAAGGGGGACTTACACAGAGCCTAGTAACCTCAGTAAATAGAGGAGATAGAGATCAAAGTTTGGGAAGGATAAAGTAGCTGGAAATTGTGGGGCAGGAATCTGGAAAGCAAGGTGCTAAGTAGGAAAAGAACTCCCAAAATCTGCTCGTGAGATTCCTATGAATCTTTGCTGATCCTAGGCCAGGTGTGTGTGGAGTGTTAATCAGCAAAGCTGGGCAGAATGATCAGGAGATTGATAAGCTGAATGACATCCAAAGCCTACAAGGGCAGGGAGGTGTTCAAGCACTGAACAGCCAGAGTACGCTCTTTGTATGCTACTGGGAACACCCAGTGGCGACTCAAGAAGTTCAGCCTCAGTGAGTAGGGTTGATCTTCCCTGTTTGTCAATCTTAAACAACTGAATTGAAACGTATCAGATAATTTGCAAATAACTGATAACAAAACAAAGCCCAACGCTTTAAAAGTTGGCAAAATCCAGACCCTTAGTATTGTAATATCACAATGTCCAGCATTCAATTGAGAAAAATCACTAAACATTCCCCAAAGCAGGAAAAGTTAACCTATACCAATGGGGGAAATTGCTCAATAGATTCCAAATATTAGTAATGATGAAACTAGTAGGAAAAGGATATTAAAACAGCTATTATAACTATGTACCAAATTTTAAGGGAAATATTAGCTTGATGAAGAAAGAAATGGAACCTATTAAAAGCAGCTAAGTGGAACTTTTAGAGAAGAAAATGCATTCTCTGAAATGAAACACTCACTGGATGAGATCGACAGGAAACTAGACTCTGAAGAAGAACTCATCAATGAACTTGAAGAAGACATAGCAACAGAATCCATATAAAACTAAACACAGAGAAGAAAATGTCAAGGGAGAAAAGAACTATGATAAAATAACAGGTGGTGTAATAAATGTACAACTGGGGTCCTAGGACAGAGTTGATATGGAAAGCACAGAAAAATATTTGAATAAATAATGGCCAAAATTTTCCAAATTTGGTAAAATCTATAAATTCACAATCTGTGAAGCTTGAGAAACACCAAGTAAGACACACACACACACACACACACACACACACCCACCAAGGCTTATAATACAATTGTGGAAAACCAATGATAATAAGAAAATATTTAAAGCATTCAGGAGAAAAGACACATTATGTTCAGAAGACTAAAGAGTATCCTTAATGTTCTCATTAGAAACTATGCAATCCAGAAAACAATGGAATGACAAATGTCAGTCCTTGGAAAGGCCCTCTCTGGTTGTCCTATTTAGATCTCCAAATCCTCCCCTCCACCCACTGTATCATAATCCACATTCTTACCTTGCTTTAATTGTTAACTTGCTCATGGGCTCCCTCCCCTCTAAAATGTACATGTCCCAGAAGAGCAGATACATTGTCTTGTACACTGCTGTACACCAGGGCCTAGAGCCACAACTGGTATTAAGTGGGCACTCAACAAATACCTGGTAAATAATGTCATCCAGGCAAAAGAGCAGAGTGTCAGAGAGCAGTAAAGTATCCTACAGCCACCAGTGGTTCAGCACCATTACAGATGAAGATGTGCAGCAGTGAGGGAAGGAGGAAAAGCTGGAGTGTAACGTAGATTCCAGGTCATGAAGCAAATTCTAGGACATTTCAGGACATGGAGAAACTTGTGGAACTTGAATTTCATTCGCTGGGCAGGTATTTTAGGCAGAGGAGTGTTAATATTCTATTGCAGTCTAGAAAAATTATTCTGGCATCCCCTTGTGCCAGATGATTTAAAGGGGTGAGTTTGTGAGCAAGGAAAAGGTGATAAATGAGTACAAGCAGTGAGAATGGGCCAGATCTAGAAAGCTCATAGGAGGTAGAGTGTAGAGGAGTTGGTGACTACCTAGCTGTAAAGGGTGAAAAGAGAACCTTTGACTTGTGTGGTGGGCGGGTAGGAATACAGGAAGAAAAGTAAATTTTAGGGGAAATCGTGTATTTGTTATTTATTAGTGTACACCAAATTAGCAGTTTAAACCAACTTTGGTTATCTCACAGCCTTTGTGGATCAAGAATCTAGATATAGCTGATAGCCTTTGGCCTTAGGTCCCTCAAAAGGCTGCACCCCACCCATTGGCCTGGGCTGTAGCCCTCTCAAGGCCTGACTGGGGAAAGATCCTCCTCGAAATTCACTCACAAGGCTGTTGGCAGGCCTGAGGTCTTCTCTGGAAGTTGCCTGGTGAAATCAGCTCCTTGTCACCTGGGCCTTTCACTACAGGACAGGTGGCAACCTTCAGAGTGAGAGAAAACACCCCAAGATGGAAGCCACAGCCTTTTTATAACCTAATATTGGAAGTGACAGCCTATCATTGTTTTCCCCGTTGTGTTCATTCAAAACAAGTCATTAGGTGCAGCCCACACTCATGTAGGGGTAAGAAGTTTACAAGCAAGCATGAATATCAAGTAGGAGATGAAACTCCTTGAGACCATGGTAAGAGGGTGCTTACAATAAAGGGTAAGTTTGGACATGTTTAATTTGAGGATTCTGAGACCTCCCAGTTGGAAATACTCCGGATGCAGATAGTTGTGTAGCTATCTGGCTCTGGAGAGAATCTGCTTTTAGTAGAACACAGCTTGTAGTCTTGGCACAGATTTACAATTAGTGGCTCAGGGCCCTTTGTCTCCAACATGGTTTAAGCTTCTAGAGGTCAGTGATGAAAGGACAGATATTTTTCAATCCCCCAGGTATCCCTCAGGTAGGAGATACTCAACA
Organism: Heterocephalus glaber; assembly: GCF_000247695.1. The sequence continues at coordinate 13,304,992 of NW_004624760.1, forward strand.
CATAATTGCTGGTTGAGTTACTCAGGAGGCAGCTTGTATCACAGAGAATTACATGGTTGAAAATAGTTTATTCAGCAATTTTTGCTCAGCCACCAATTGTGGGGGAGACTTGGAAAGAGGTCTTCCCTTTTCTAAGCTGCAAGTTCCTGGTCAGCCTAAAGCTGGTGTTGGACAAGATTAGTGGTTTTTCAAAAATGTAAAGGTTTCATCTCAAGTACCTCAGTATGTTAAAATAGGTAAAAGTTGGTCTCATCTAGTTGGTTTCCTTTTTGTTTCCCCCAGAAAAGAATCCCATTTTGAAAAACGTTAGATAAAATAAATTCCTAATATTTTTTTTGCCAGCTCAGATATTCTGAGATTTTATGGCAAGATCAACTGGAATCTCCTCCTAGTTCTGTGATTCAGCTAAGATCCATTGGTGCTGAATATTTCATTAAGCTTTTGAAAGGAAAATACTCTTATTTTCTTGAACTTGTGACAAGATATAATAAAGCTGACCTTAACTAAACACTTACTAGGTTTCAAGCACTGTGTAAAATATTTTTCTTTGCATGATCTTAATTTGATCCTGTCTCCCCCATTAGAGTATCATCTCCAAGAGGAGAGGGACTTTGTCTAGTTCACTGTGATAGTTCCAGCAGCTAGAATAGTTCTTAGGCCATAGAAATCGTTCAGTAAATATTTTATTAGTGAATAGAATTCAGTTTAATAAGTACTATTCTTTTTAAATTTATTTTTATTTTTTAAGCACTATTCTTATTTCCGTTTTACAGTGCAGAAATTGAGTCTAGATTTACTAAGTTGCCTGTAGTCACACAAGTTAAAAGCAGGACTAGAATATGAATAGCTCCTTGTGACTCCAAAGTACACTATGCCATTTCTTTTCTTTCCTTTTGCTTCTTTTTCCAATCCTGGGAATTGAACCCAGGAGTACTCTACCACTGAGCTACATCCTCAGACCATTTTTTAAAAAAAACTTTTGAGACAGGGTCTCACTAAGTTGCTGAGGTGGGACTTGAACTTACGGTCTTCCTACTTCAGCCTTCTTCAATGGTGGGATTACAGGCATGCACAACCACACCTGGCTTAATGCCATTGCTTGGTGTGATTCACAGAAAACTGAGAAGGGAGCTGGACTACACTGATTGCCTTCTATATGAGGAGCACAGTCCTGGGTACTATTTTTCACTTCCATTATCAACAACTCTGCAAGACAGCTATGCTATTCCATTTTTCAGATGAGGGTTGGAGAGGCTGAGCACCGTACCTAAAACCTTCTAACTAGGGTAAGAGACTGAACTCAGATCAAAGCCCAGGTCTTTCTGACTCCAAAACATTCCTATACAAGACCCAACGCATTAAAAAGTATGCACCCAAGTTAGGTTCTGGAAAACACAGCATTGGTGGGTGCAGGTCAACATGGTCCATGAGGTCTTGCCACCCGCTTCCCCAGCCCCCAGCATTTCTACACCTTTGCATTCATGAATGCACTGGGTGTGGAACTGAGAAAAGTCCAACAGGCTGAGGAAGTAGAAGTCCACATTTCTAAGATGTGGCACAAAGTAAGAGCTGATGACTGTGGATGATAAACGTGGGCACAGCAGCCTGCTGTTCTGTGTAGCCTCGTCAACATCAGGCCAGGTCTGAAGTTAGACCAATGATGTCACCAGAGCCTCTTAAAGGCCTCATCACTCATATCCACTTGTCATATATTATTAAGCAGATCTATAATACATGTAAAATTTTCTACTGAATTTCCATTCCTGCCTTTTCATGACCAGGAAAAGAAACATAGAGTGAGTATGACTTTTCCCAACTTTTCATCCTTATTGCCCTTCATTGAAACATAACTACTTCTTAAATCATCCCCCAAAATGGTCATTCAGGCTTTCATTTCATTAATATAGATGAAGCTTCAGTTTAATAATTATCATTTAACTAATGCATACTCTATACAGACAAGTAAATGGATTCCCCTCATCTTTTCTTCCACAGAGGAAGCGAAGTCTACAACCATATCTTTTTCTCTTTTCTCTATTCTCCACATTATTTTTTTGAGACTTTGGAGTTGTATCGGTTATGTTAGAAACTTTCCATGCTATCACTTCTCCAGAGATAATGAGAGTCCTTCTGAGAATGTGAAGGCTTTGTAGTCCGAGTTTGAATCTCATTAGAAGCAGTGATCTTGAGGATGAGAAGTTATCCAGGTGAAGGGCTGTTGAAGGCAGAGAGAGAGCCAAGATGCATATGGTGGCTGGAGCCCATGGTAGGGGTTGGAAAGAATTAGAAGAAACCAGAGGGACTGGAAGGCAGAGCCTCATTGGAGGCAGGCAGCATGCTGGATTCAAGAACAGATATCCAAAGATGAGTGCTAGGGGTGAGCCTGGAGTGTGGGCTGTATTCGTGGGTGTGTGGCCCATGGAGGCCTTGCACCAGGCTCCACATTCATAGTGCTTTGAGCCTGGTTTAATGTCTCTATCACCATCTTGAAATTGTTAATGCTTTTTAAGCAAGGAGCCCACCTTGTCATCCTGTACTGGGAGGCACATAGTATATAATCTGTTCTGCTTGCATGTGAAAACCAGCTATCTAGGCAGTGCAGGGGAAATGCATGGGCCTATCTTGAGACTCAGTTTCTGCTTCTGTGAACCAGAACACATAGTTCCTCCTTTAAAGATACTCTCATGAGTATTCAATGTCATTATGAGTCATTAGTGTATTGTAGAGTAATTGGTGCCTAGTAGGTGCCCAGTAAATATTCTCTCTCCTTTACCAAGAGACCATTTCAGAATTATCTGAGGAATTGCTGTTTTCTAAATATATTTGCATAGGCTTCATTCTGAGTGATGGGGACTCAATAGGTGTGGGGTAGGGATGCACTGGTTTTGAAAGGGCTTTTTATATAATACTCATGCATGCTCTTGGTTAAGAGAGGCAGCCTTAGGTTTTCAGAGATCTAGCTAAGAAGCAACTTAATAGAAGAGGGCAGAAGGAAAGACAGAGGGAGAAATTGATGGACTACTACTAATCCTTAACATGATAAAAAAACCTGTTAAAGAGGAAAGAGGTCATCATTTTATAGCACTTCGGACGACACAGATAGTGCTGAAATGCACCATGGGAACGTATCCCATTACCAAGGTTTCTATAAAATTCTCTGCTATCCATTTGGTCTGACAAGTACACCCAGAGGAACAGGGGCTATGGACCAGACAAGCCAGGGTCAAGGCCAAGGTTGGGTCTGAGTTTGAATTTATTTTCCCCTTAATGATCCTCATACCATACTTAATTCCTAAAAAGAAATTGTGGCTAGAGGGAGTAATTCTGAATCATGTTTATTGTGCCCAGATTTTAGGTTTTGACATTCTTCTGATGAAAAATCTGAAGCCTATGCTACTTGAAGTTAATGCAAATCCCAGCATGAGAATTGAACATGAACATGAAGTAAGTATTTTGAGCATCTCATTGACTATATGGCTATAAAACCAAGTGTTCCTACTCTCAAAGTATCCACTTGGCTACACAAAACTCAACATTCTCAAATTTTCACAGTGAAGTTCTGTTCAAGTCAAATAATTTTAGTTCTGTTGAGCTCTAAACAGAGTCTATTAATATAAGACCTTTCTGACCTATGGTAATTTCCCAGCATGCCATTCTTCCCATCTTTAAGGTCTGGAAACATAGAAGCAGCTGAGCCTTTCCATCAGTTTTGACACAAACTAATTAGTTAGCCTCAGGAGATGAACTAATTGAAATTCTATGAATATGATTTAGCCATGTCGACATGCTTGAATCACTAAGATAAATAGTATATTTAACAGTGGTTATACTTTTTTCTACCCCAAAATGCATTTAAAAACCTGGAAGGAAATACACCTAATGTTAGTGTTGGGCTTGGGGTGGGGGTACACAGTTTGGAATCTTTTAATTTTCTTAATGGCTTTCTATATTTCCAGCTTTTCTACAGTGAACATGCAAAATTTTGATAATCTGAAAATATAGTGCTATTTTTATTCCTCTTCAGGTATTTTGTAATTAATAAAAGGAAATTGGCATTCTTAAAGTGGTACTATAAGAAGAGGATTAAAAATGTCTCTTCTATAGATTAGCACAGGCCAAATGTAATAGTATATACCTGCTTGACTGTTTGGAGGATGGCATATCGATAGCCAATTGGCACCGAATCACGATCCTACTGTAACACAAAATCCTTACCCATTCAAGCTTTCTCCAGGCGTGTTTGAAAATGTCCCCAGCCTGGTCGATGAAGAGGTGAAAGTAGCTGTGATCAGAGACACACTGCGCCTCATGGACCCACTAAAGAAGAAAAGGGAGAGCCAGTGAGTATTTATTGTGTCCTTTGTTTCTATTTACTCTGCTTCCTAACTCTGCTGCCTAGATGAGTTAAGTTCTTAGAACCAGTTAACATGTGAGACACACATATTCCACAATTTCATTCTGTAACTATCAGCCTCCAACTAACAAGTGACTTAAAATCAGGAGTAATTGGACGGTTTCCTAACTGATTGTTATCCACATCAGAAAAGTCTCTTCCAAGCTCCCATGTTCCTACAGTGAAAAGATCTCCTCTGGCCCACTGTTGTTCACTTGGTACTTCTCTGAAATCTTCAAGCATAAGAAGAGTAAGATAAAACACAGAAGACGTCACAAATAGCTGGACTTGGAGTTTCCTTCTTTTGTTTCTTCGCAGTGTAAGCTTTTAGTTTCAAATTGTGCAGAACCAGTGTAATGAACTTCTGATACTTGTTTCATACTTATAACAGTTGTAATTCTTCTCCATCCTCAGCTACAAGAGGCACATTAACCAGGGATATAGGTGTGTGTGTGTTCCCTATCTCTCCCTCTACAGAATCACCCTAGAAATGAAGGACATTTCACTAGGGTATTTTGTTTGTTCTTTTTTTGTTGTTGTTTTTTAACCAAATTCCAGGCTCTCACAAAGTAAGGGTTGAGTAAATATAACTATACCTATGTTTTAGGCAGAAAAACTCAAAGGCCGGCATTTCAAATAGCACTTCTCACACCCCTAAAAATCAGGTTGGCCCCAGTGCTTCCTGACATTTAAGACCTTGTCGGTGATATTTCAAGACTGGGTGGAATGCAGACTTCCCTGGAGCAAGTAATGTTTTGTAGATGGCTCTAATGAGGCTCCTGACAAATGGGGCTCAAACCCAAATATTTTTAAAGCCACCGTACAGGAGTGCTTCTCACCCTTGGCTGCACAATAGGACCAACTGGGGAGCTTTCAAAAATACCAGAACCAGCACCTGTGCGTCTAAAGATGCGGATTTTAATTAGCCTGGGCTGGAGGCCTGGCCATAGACATTTTTAGGCTCTCTGGGTGATTCCACTATGTAGCCCAGGTTGAGAACCACTGCCCTTCAGGAAATGTTACACAGGTGACACCTGCTCAGCTGAGTTCTTCCTGAAAGCACTCTTCACCATGTAAGGCAGGGGTTGCCCTTGTTAGCAAGATGCTCCCAAGAATGGTCACCTGTCGATTGCCTAGGCCAGTCACACAGGGTGTGGCTTCCCCCAATTAGCTCTTCAAAGTGGCAGTGTGTCAGGGCTGCCAAGTCCTCTGAGCAACTCAGACACAACAGCTACTAAACAACGTATCCACCAGTAAGTGCAAGTAGCTGCTTTCTCTAGCTATCCCTTTGGGAAAGCAGTGGTTAGTTGCAATTTGGATAGATTTAATTGCAATAAAACTCCTTCCTCAAAAATCTATTCTCTAACAGTTATTGATCTCACCAGCAGAAATGAGGTTGTAAGACACTGGATGCTATGGGAGGACTTGGGTGGCTTTCTATGGCAGTGTGGTATGGTGGTACAGTTTATTTTGTGATGACCTGACACATTGGCATTTTGATATCTTAGGTGTGAAGAAGAATTTTAATATCTGTTATGTGGTCTGAGCCTTCTTAACCTCTGCCACCAAACATGAAGAGGTGGAAGTTTTTCATTGTATTTCTCATTAAATGGTATTGAAACAAAATTAGCTTTCGTTCTCTTATTCTAGTTGTTTTCTCTTACCTGCACCTGTAAAATGCATATGAGCTGCAGGTCTGAAATTTAATAGCAGTGGGGCACCAGGCCATTGATTGGGAAGGATGAAAAAGGCATTTTACAACTTATCAAGTCATAAGTAGCAGCATCTCATTTTTAATTTAAAAAGCATTGACTTTTTTTATTGATAACTAAGACCAGTTAGAACTTCAAGGACCTGACTTCATTTCTAATATAGAATCCCTTTCATCTCACCCTTTTCTTACCTGCAACATAAGAGAGTATGTTAATAGCTAAATGCCATTTACTGATATTTTTCTTAATTTCACTTTATTTTATTTTTTACTCAGCAATGATTATCCATGAAAGTTCTTTGTAATCTGTAAAGTACATTTATATGTAAGGGATTATTGCCTTCATTTTGATTAACTTTACCATACAGAGGGAAAGGCTGAAATTATTCTCAACTCCTTTATACACAAATCTTTCAGAATAACTTGAAAGCACTAGATTTGTGTCCACAGAAAATGCACAGTGCTGCAGTGCTGAGTCTTGTGAGTCCAATTCTGAAACCATGTCATTCCAACTGCACGGAATGATGTCACACAGATCTCAGTTGGAAGTTACCTTTAGAAGTAGAATTTCTTGCTGGGTGTGATGGTGCACACCTATAATCCCAGTACCCAGGAGGCTGAGGCAGGAGGATTTCCACTTGTTCAAGGCCAGCCTGGGCTACATAGTGAGTTCAAGACCAGCCTGAGCTACATAGTGAGACCTTGTTTCCAAAAAAAAAAAAAGCAAAATTTCTTGAGATTGCACCGAATCCAACCTAAACCTTTTTAAACAAATGCTTTGCTAGACTTCTTTCAACTCTTTAGCAAGAGAGGATATGGAGTGGCCCTCTTTAGTTCTTTCTTGGGGACTATTTGTCATCAGGACTATTGAAGTGGGCCTTCACTAGCCCTGACACAAATTGAAAAAAAAGGCCAAAGATATCCTGAGCCACCTCAGTTCTTAGATTGGCCTAGAAAGAGCACCAGACATGTGTCCATGTGTCATATATTTCTGCACACACCTGGGTCTGGTAGCCCAGGTCAGTTTCTTGGTGGGACTGAGAGCAGTCCTCAGGCATTCTATGGGGGGAGGAGCTTGACCTTGCAGATATCCACCTTGGCATAGTCAAAAGTCCTTTCTTTTGAGCTGACATTGAAATCCTGGCCCTGTTGCCAGCTGATATCAACTGGAGATGCTGAATAGCTGTTTTGGGGCTCAGTATCCTTTTCTATGTAGTGGGATAAGTGCAGTTAAATGAAACAATGAGAAAACCTTGAGAAAACAATGAGGAAACCCATGCAGGCACTTTATAATGCTTATTTTACTGATCAATAGTATCTACTGGACATGAAACAAACAAAACATAATGCTTAGTTGTTGTACTCTTTCCTAGTCTACTTCAAGTAGCATTTTGAACTTAAAACCACTAACATATCCTAAAACTGAAGCTGTGGGATCCCCGTGGACTAGAATTGACATTGGAGCTGATTACTTATGCAAGGCTCTGTTGCCAGGTAGCAAGATGTCACTGGTCCATACTTATTTGGTGAGTTAGGAGAAATTAACTTCCTCACAGAGGAAGACAGCTGTCACATGAGAACTATTTTGACTCTGGTGATGTTTTGTTGTATCTAGTCATTCAGTTGATTTTCATCCTAGGGTTCTGAGGAAGCACTATGGGAAAACAGGAAGGGGGAGGCTGATATGATGCGATTCTGGAAATATTATCTATATGGAGATAAAGTTCACATATTATAAAATAGCCATTTAAAATTGTACAGTTTGGAGGTCAGGGATATAGCTCAGTGATAGAGTGCTTGCCTAGCATGTGTAAAGTGCTGAGTTCAATCCCCTGCCCCCCCACCCCAAGTGTAAAATTTAGAGGCATTTAGTACATACACAGGGGTATGCAACCTTCACTCCACCCAGCTCCAGATATTTTTGTCACTCCAAAAGGAATACCATCCCATTAGGCAGTGTCTCCTCATTCCCTTCATCCACATCTCCTCCCATCAGTCTGATATGCATTTCCTATTCTGAATATTTTATGTAAATAATATATAATGTGTAGTCTATGATTGGCTTCTTCATTTAGCACAATGTTGGAGGTTCATCCATGTCACATAGCATGTGTTTGCACTTCATTCCTCTCTATAGCTGAATAACACTCTGTTACATAGATATAAAACATTTTAGTGTTCATTTGTCAGTCAATGGACATTTGGGTGGAAGCCATCTCTTTTTCAACCAGATGAATGTTGATCTGTTTCATATTTTGACTTTCTTCCTTAACATTTGTTTGAGAGGAAATGATCTTTTCTGCTACAAGAAGTTATTTGAACTTTGCTTTAATACAACCCTGAACTTTATTGGGAAAAGCACGGGTTTTAGAAATCATCATGCCAGTCATCTCTCTGGTAAAGAATCTCCCTTGTAAGCAAGCGTGACAGAGGAGTAGCGTATGTCCAGACAAGGCTCTGAACTTGGCATCAGCCAGGTATGGGGTGAGGTCCTTTATCTCCAATCATTGTGCTTTAAGCTTGGCCAAGTTACTTTGTTCACTGATCTTGTCTGTAAGATGGGACTCAAGGGACCTCCTTGGCTGGATTGTCATGTTCATGCTATGAAATGACACAGGAGAGCGAGAACCTTATGAAATCTGAGCATCAGACAAATGCTAGTTGTTAGGATCGCCAAGTGATCGATTATGCTGATGGTGACAGGTAACTCACTAGCTTCTGAGGTAGCCTACTGGAGTTGTGAACATAGTGGTTCTTCACCCCAGAACCATGTATAAGAGACTACATTGGGGGAAAGTAAGTAACTTGTCCCAAGTTGCAAAGATGAGAGAAAAAAATGAAAAAATCAACAGAAACTGTCTTCTCTTCTCAGGGTATAAACCCAGACCTTACCCTTTGAATTGTCAGTACATCTTATTGAAGTCCCCTCCACGATAGGGAAAGATACCTTCTTGGCCATTTACACTAAGCATGCCATCCTAAATAAAGAACATTATCTTTGCGATCAAAGATTATTCTGGAAACAGATTCTCCTGGGAGAATCACCCAATGATCCTGCTGAATGGCCCATCCATGTGTATACAATGGACCTTTGATGGAAATCCTGAAGTTCAATTAATGCCAAAGATTCCTTTGTGGCCAGACCCTAAATCAGTACACAAGCACCTTTGAAGATTGTATATAAATGAGAATTCTGAGTCACAGAGAGGTGACTATTTGTATATTCCTTTGCATCATGAGTGGATTAGAGAAAGAGAAATACATTTATTTTGACTGTTTATTGAGCACTTACAATTGTCTCATCCCTGGGTGGGCTGAGGGCTGCTGCTCTGATGCAGGCAGGCAGCTCACTGGGATTTGTAAACTTCGTATCAGTGAAGCATTAATGATACAAAGTTTAAGGAAAGGAAGATCGAAACTTTGAAAGGAAGACTTCATTGGAAAGGAGGATAAGGGAGAATATAGATAGTTATCATGGTAAGAATCAGGGAGATAGAGGAGGACCCACGGGCCCTTTGCTCCCAGCTGTTTTTTTTAGGGGGTCAGGAGCCTTCCCCCACTCCACCTCCCACCCACCCCTGAACCTGGCATAACTGGATTGGCTTCCAGGCTTCCCTGCCTAATGTCATTTCTTCTGGTGGTCTACGTGCAGCTTCTCTCTGTCTTGTCTGTTTACTTGTCCTTGACCTATTTTGAGGCCTTATCTCTGGGGTGGGCGGCTAGCTGGCAAGGCAGTGCCTTAGTCATGGTTAGTTTAGAGTTAGTAAGGGAGTGTGTGTGTCTCTATTGTAGTCACATATAGTGGCTCTAGAGTGAATCCCCATGTACTTATGTATATGTTAGTGCATGCTTGTCTAAGAGCTTTCCACCAAGTCGGTCAGCCCCCTTCCCCTCTTCCTCCCCTGCACTGTATTGGAGGTGGAGAGGGACAGCTATCTAATCTTGGCTTTGTGCACTTGGCTCTTTCTGTACTCCGCCTGTCAGCTCTTTCCCTCTCTGATCTCTTGGTGCAAGTCCCAAGGCCGTTTGGTGCCTTTCTTTATCTGGCTTTCCCCCCTCTCTACCCTCATGCTTGACCTACTTCCCAGGAAAATTTCTCTAGTACTTTTAACTTCTTCTACCCAGGATTGGCCAGGATTGGCCAGAAGACCTAATGAGGCCCCTATTCTATTCTTTTCCATTTACAGACCCCTGCCCCTACTCTGTGTGTCAAGAGGAAGACTACAGAAACAAATTAGCTCAAGGCTAGAAGGAGAGGCAAGACCCACACATGACTATCTGTAAGGTAGAAAGTGCTAAGTACAATAAATGTAAAGACAAATTGCCAAGGGAGGAATGTGTAAGGAGAAATTATTTCCTGATGGGAAGAGTTTTTGAAAACTTATGAAGAAGTGGCATGTGAGCTGAAGTTGAAAGGGTGAGTAGGACTTGAAACATGAAACAGAGGAAGGATGTCCATGGTGGAGGAAGCAAAGGTAGGAGGCTCTGTGGGGGAGCCTTGAGGAGGATCCAAAGGCTGGAGAGAAAGGCACAGGCAATGGATTGGTAGAGACAGGTGCATGGAGTGGATTGGTAAGTAGGTAGGAAACCGGCTGGCTTTGAATGTCAAGCCGAAGAATGGAGCTTGTTTTTGATTTGCAAGGCATGAAGTCTTTAAGGGTAGCTGAGCCTAGATATGATGCACAATTTTGCATATATGTGTATTTTTCCTGGAGAAGAGGCTAGAAGTTTTATTGTATGGGACCAAACTGTCCTATTATTGGAGGCACCAGTGAATGTGTGTAAGGTTAGGGCACTGTAAGTTGGAGGTATATTGGCTCTCTGTGCCTCAAAGGTCTTGGGTTGGAGTGGTAGTCAGCAAACTAGGAAAATGTGCATGAATTTTCAAGAAAGAACAGACAAGAGATGACTAATGGTAAATGTATTCTTTTATGTGCAAGAGATAAAACATGACAAGTCATTTCCATCTGAAAATGTGGAAACATTACGGCAGAAGTAACCAGTAAAAAGCCTCTTTGGTGTGAAATCTGTTGAGAGAGAACCATTTCTGAGACTTCTGGGGAAGGTGGCATTTCTTGAGCCGATGTGAGCGCGTCATTCAGCCACCGGTAGGTGCGCATCCCCCCTTGCCTGTGTGAGCAGCAGATGGAAAACCAGACAGGCACATGGCCAGTCAGTCACCATTATGGGGGAAATGGCAGTGTGATTTCCAGAGTTATTCCAGGTAGGGGTGGGGTAGTAAATGTGTTTGGAAATTTACTCTCAAGCTGCTCTGGTGAGCCTTATACATTCACATGTGTTTAAAATCACTTGTTAGCTTCTTGGAAAAACACAGAATTGTCTGGGCTCAGGAGGCCAACGTGTGGGTATCCGTTCCATGTGGCATAAGATAAGTCCCTGCACTTTTTGGAGACAAGTTTCCAAACCAGACAAAACAAACAGTAAGAACAAGGGAATGGTATTTCCTGCCTAGCCTGTGTCACAGTGCTTGCCCTGCACAGCATGGCGTCGATGTTTGCATTTATTCCTGTTTTGTCCTCTTGGCTGCTGTATGCAGTAGGAGCTAGAACTACTTCTGCTTTACAAATGTGGACACTGAGGCTTGGAGAGGTTGGGTGATGTGTGAAAGAGTGGACCGGAAAACAGAGATTAAGGAGATGAATGTCCGGGAGGGAGGGCCCATCCTTCCCTGCATGTAGGCATAGCCCAGGCTCAGTGTCTCATTATGAACCTTGTGCCAGGGACTCAGCTCTTGACCCGCAGGGTCAAACACAGAACACGAGTAAGTATTTCTGAGTGGGGAAGCTCTGTAGCCAGCTAGGTCGCTGCTCCATTTCCAATAATGTCCTGAACCAGAAGGGATAAAACACAAGCCAATATGCAGACAGCAGCAACTTAAAGCAGGATTCACATGTGAAACGAGAGTTTCTGGAGAAAGAAGGGTTAGCTTGCTTAGGTCACATCACATGAATTTGCCAATGTGAGGCCTTTCTTTCAGAATATGCAACTGGCAGTGTCATTGTGCCTTGGAGCTGGACTGGAGGGGTCAAGGCAGGCTTCTCAAGGGAGGTGAGGCTCACATTGGCATGGGCTGGGATGAGTGGGAAAGCAAAAGTGGTATGGGGAGGGGCGGAGGCAGCAAGGTGGGTGAAGGGTCAGTAGGGCTGAGGAGGCAGCCCAACCCTCGCCATGTTTCCTAGGGCGCTAGGGCAGGAAAGGGACAGATGCTGCTCCTCTGCTGCCCATTTCTTAATTTTTTTCTCATCATAAAAGTAAAAACTAGAAAATACTGAAAAATAATTAATCTAAAATCACCCTTCAATTCATCCCTTAAGAGTTAACTTTTGTGTTAATAAAAATTGAATAATTTTCATCTGTTCTCTTACAGTTGAGGTGATACTATCTACATAACTTTTGTTTGGAGCTTTTATTCTTCTCCATTGTATGTGACAGTAAGATCCCCCTTCTGATTAATGACTCTTTGTGAACATCATTTCCATCAAGAGCTGGACTGCTGTTTGCCTCCCTTAGTACAGAATGTTCGGTTTACTTCTAGTATCTTGTTTTTTGAACTGTGGTGTAGTTAGCAAGTCAGAGTTGGGGGGAGGAGCGAAGAGGAGAGTAGAGAGAGAGAAGGAAAGAGGAGAGAGAGGAAGAAGAAAAAGAAAAAGAAGGAGAGGGGAAGGGAGGAGAAAGAAGAGAGAAGAAGAGAGAGATTTGTCTGGTTACCAGGAATTGAGATCAGAGTGGGTAAGAGCTTGAGCCCTGGCATCAGATGCTTTGCGGGTAAACCCAGGCCCTGCCATTTATAGCCATAAATGTTCAGAGTCACCTCCCCCTCTGCCCTGTAGTTTCTTCATCCATAAAAGGGAGCTTTTCTTTTTGGTTTTTTTAAATCTGCAAAGCAATGAGAAATTCTTAATTTGGAGGGAGGTAAAATATCTCCTGTTCTTAAGAGAAGACTTGTCATGGGAAATGTCCAATCTGAATGTATTTGAATAAATTGAACAATATATGTAACCTGGAGGTTTTTGTGTTTTGTGTTTTCTTTTTAAGGAAAAAAAATGTGGAAGAAGAGGTGGTAAAGTAAGTGGGAAGAGAGCTACAGCAATGACAGGTTAATCTTTGGCTGTGGGGATAGATTTGATTTCCCTCTAATTATCTGCTAGATTAAAAGAAATGAGGGATCAAAATGAAAGCCAGTTTCAGTAATCATTTGAAGCCCTGGGTTATCACACCAAATGGTTGGCAATATTCACCAGCTGCTTCCTTTCCTTTTCTTTTTATGCAATTTCCATTTCTCCCTTCACTTTCAGCAGTGTAAGGGGCCCCTTCCAGGTCTCAGGGAAGAGGCTAACAGGAGAGGGATGGGAGGGGAGTGGTAGCATCCTGCCAGGTGTGTGTGTCACAAGGGAGAGGCACTGGATGTGCACTTCCTGTCTGGGCAGACACTCTCCTGTGCTTAGAGAGGACCCCTTCCCTGTAGACAGTGCCAGGCTCAGCAGCTCTGAGAATCTGCTGACCTGTGGTTCACTGCACCCACAAGTGGATGTACGGATGTGTGCGTGAGTGAATGTGGAGGGTGTGTTACATGTGGGACCCGTGCTAGAGGCTGGGTCATTGATGCTGTGAGCTCCTGTGAGGAACAGGATGCAGCAGGAGTACCAACAGCTAGATGGGCTGGGCCTGGGTGTGAAGAGACTCAGAGAAGGATGGAGGTGGTGGGGAAACCTACACAGAGGCAGCCAGGATCAGTGAGGGCTGCACAGCAGGGCAGAACATAAGGTTCTCAAAGCACTGAAAGAATTCCAGAATTGACACAGTTCATGAAAACTCCAGGCTGGAAGCCACCTAACATTCACCAGCAGAAAAACACACTAATTTTGGATATTTACTCAGTGGAATACTATATATCAATGAAAATGCCCCAATTATACCTCACTGCATAGACATTGGACACGAGAAGCAAGTCATAAAAGCACATCTACAATACATTTCCTATGAACTAAAATCCCAAACAGGCAAATGGAAACTTTATTTCATAGAGATGCCCCGTAAGTGTCAATGACATGAAACAAAACAAGAAATAATGATCAGAGAGTTTCAGACAGTTGCTCCTGGACAGGGAGGGGCAGAGGGAGGTGTGACCTGACAGGGGCCCAGGGGGAGGCTGGGATTCTGGGCCTGTTCTGTTTCTTAACACCAGGGCATTAGAATAATTGGTTAAATGCACACTATACCACATATATGATACATATATGATTTCACAGGTAAAACAAAGTCCAGTGTGGCCTAATCACAGCGAGTGAGCAGGGAAGGTGTCAGAAATGGGGACCACATGTGTAGGTCAACTATTTTGCTTTTTATCCTAAAAGCAACAGACAAGTTTGAAAGGGCAGGGAGACAGGATGAGGTTTATGTTTTAAAGTGATTGTTTTGACTGCAACATGAAGATCAAACTGGAACAAGGCCAGGGTAGGTGGGGCGGGCACTTAAGAATTTGAGCCATGGCAGTCGTGTGGACTTGGGTGGCCATGGTACGAATGGCGTGAACTGTGGTGTCCGAAGTATTTAGGAGGAGGCATCAGAAGGACTTGGTGATGAATGGGTTATGGTAAGTGAGCATAAGGAGACTCAAGTTTGGCAACTGCATGGCTTCGGGTGCCAGTCACAGAGGTGGGGAGCCCTGGGATAGGACAGCTTTGGGATCCATGATGAAGGGCTGTGAGATTTTCAGGTGTGCTGTCTCGGTAGCTGGGTACATCAGCCAGGGGCCCAGGAGAGGCGAGGCCTCTTGCAGGTGGGAGAGCTCCCTGGAGAGGGAAGTCCCCATGGCAGACACTTCATGTGACTTTACAGAGAGTTCAGTGGTGGCGTGGGGAAACCTGGCTCCAGTCCCCACTTTTGCTCTTTCTGGCACATTCATGGCCACAGCAGCATGCTCAGCACAGGAGCATCTCATCTTCACACTGTCTGGGTGTATCACCCATGTGGTATAACTCTCTCTGAGGCTCCTGGGATTGTGCAGCTGCCTTGGTGTCCTCAGAGAGCACTTGGCCCCAGTTGGATGTTGTACCCCTGCCTGGTGGGGGGATGGGGCGATGGAGGAACTCAACCAGTAGAGCAGGCAGAGGGGGTTTCTCTGGACAACTGCTCCACGGGGCTTCCCCAGGCAGCCCTTCCTCCTCTCATGATCATCAGTGCCATCCTCACCCACACATCTGCACAGCGCTCTGCCGCTTGGAGTCATTTCAAACCACTTAGCGGAAGACATACCCACCCATGCAAAAGAAGCAGGATATGAGTCATCATCCTCATTTTACAGTTGAGGAAACCAAGACTCTGACAGCATGGTACTCCTCAAGCCTTGGGTTTCAGGACTCTGTGTCCTGCAGAGTAGACTGCTGGTGATGGGAATTGCCTGTGTGCCAAATCCACCAGCTGAGGCACCAGAATCTCTCCATTCCATGAACTCTGTGAGGTGCTGCAGGGAACAGAGACTGTCTGTGCTCAGGGGCCTGATTAGGAAAGGGGAGTGGAAATCCTCTACAGGGAGGAAACATCCTCTGCAGGGGATGTTTAGCCCAGAGGGACAGCCATTGCCATTTTTACCTTGAAAAGTTTTAATGGGAGTTAGAATGGACTCTCTGTTCTGTAGGCAGAACAACCATGGCTGAAGTTTACAGAGAGATTGAAGCTCAGTGAAAGAACAAAAATTCTTTGCTGAAATGATAAGAACTGACTCAAAGGAGTAGTGAGTTCCTTGTAGCTGGAAGTAATCAAGTCCAGACCAAATAGCCAAGTACTGTAGAGTAAAGGAGCACTCACTCTGAGATGAGCAGAGGCAGGCTCAGTTCTTGGTCTTGTGATCCTGGGCAAGTCACTTAACCTCTCCAAAACCTGGTTTCCTCCTCTCTACAATGTGGATAATGGTGCCTAGATTGTAGGTTGGTTGTGAGGGTGAAATAAGGTACCAAAGCACATGCTGGCAACCACCCATTCCAGAAGTATCTACCAAGTTCCTCCTAGGTGGTTGACACATACTATTGATTGAATTTTCATTAATTCCGTGCAAGCCAGCCCCACCCATCTCTTCTCACTTCTATCTCCCTGAACCATTGCAGGGGTAGGAGTTGACATTTCCATTCACACACCCTAGCCCCATCCACATCACCTCCACCCCACCTGGGTCCG
The DNA here is from genome assembly GCF_000247695.1 of Heterocephalus glaber. The sequence continues at coordinate 13,321,290 of NW_004624760.1, forward strand.
GTTCTCTTTGGCCATTCCTGAGGATTAGTGAGAAGATACCAGATGCACCCTTTGCCCTTGGAAAGATGGATGCCAGCTATGTAGGAGAAAAATTCCCAAACCCTTGGGTACCCAGAGGGAATGTCTAGAGCACATGGAACCTGGGATCTTAGGGACATGTCTCTTTGGCCTCAAGGACCTCTTGTTCCTAAGGGAGAGGTAGAGGTCAGAGTTAGGCTGGAGGTGGATGCTCTTATATGCAAGGCCCTGGCAGTGACCCATTGCCAGGGTCTAAGTGCAGGGTTTCTGCTAGATTCATAAGTGGTGATACTCAGGGAAACCTTCATCCAATGTGCTAAGCCACGAGCCATATTGAGGCCTCAATGGTAGAATGAGAGCAAAAGGAAAGCCAGGAAAGCAAGGGGAGAAGGCAGGAATCTAGGGAGGGGTGGGTATTGGAACAGGGCTGACAGCTAAGTTGCAGTGTGTGTAGAGACAGATTGCACTCTGTTCCCTCTGGGTCAAGGCCTCACCTCCATAGTGTGCAAGGCATTAGGAGAAGAATCTTGGGCCACCGCAATAGCAGACCTCCTGGCTGTGGGCTGTCCAGCTGGCTTGGGGAAGAACCAAGAGCTCAAGTCCCTCTCCTGGGCTTTGAGTATGGGTGCAGGAGAGTATAAAGGATCAGTCTCAGCCATCTGACCACTAAGGATAGAACTGCAGTCGTGTTGAAATAGCCCCATGAGGGCAGCCAATAAAGCACCCTGGGCATCATTTTCTGGGTCTGAGTCAGCACAACTGTCCCTCAATCCCCTGTCCACTGTGCCCTGGTGTCTTCTGACTACTTCCTGCTTCAGTGCAGGTTACAGGGCTGGACGGGGCCAGTCCACTGGGTTCAGGACCTTAGAGCCTGCAGCTGAGTTGGGGCAGACAGGGAGAGCCATCCAGGCTGAAGAGGGGTTCCCGAACTTTGGTGGGTGTTGGAGTCTCCTGGAGGGTTTGTGGAAGCCTAGGTTGCTGAGCCCCACCTCCAGAGTTCTGATCATCTGTGTTTCTAACCCATTTTCAAGTGATGTCCATGCTCTGGTCAGGTAGGGTGGTTGTCTCCCATCTCCCATCTTTGTATCTGTCCCAGACCACCTCAGAACTCTGAGCAGCAGCCCTTCAGCCCCTCATGGGGTTTAGCACTGTGGTGGTCAGTGGGACTTGTCCTTATGCACAGAGGTGGGCAGTGCCCCGTGGAAGGAGACCACTTGGGGACAGGGTTCACCAATAATCCAGAGAACAAGGTGCCCTAGCTTAATGGAATTCTGCTCACAGGTGTCACGTGAAGAGCGTGCGACCACAGCACTGAAAAAGCAGCACAGGGCCACATAATAAATTCACATTTTATTAATCTGTTTTATTCCCTTGCCTTTCTGTGCAGATTTCTTAAGACAAGCAAAATACTAAATGATTGTAAAATCTAACCTTTAAGGCACAATCAAACCCTTTTAAAACAATCCTTCTAATGAGGGAAAATGCTGCAGATTTTTTCCCTTTTCAGTCTCTTGTAGCTCAGCAGAGGCAAAGTCCTAGATACATTCTTAATTTTGCCTCGGCCTTTCTCTACAGCAGAACGAGTGGTGGGGAAAATTTTTTCTCTAGGCAACAGCAACATTTCTGTCTCATTTGTTTGGTTTTGCACTGTAACATAGCAGCTTATGGGGCTGCTAATTTGAACTTTGGTCCTTCTAGGAATGTATCGTTCATGATCAGTAAATATATCAGGTTGCAGGTTTTAGCCATTTAATTATTGAATATGGAAATGCATCTTTGCCTCATGAATATTTTAAAATGGAACAGTAGACAAATTGTATTTCGCTCCCAAATTTCTCTGAAGCTCTGAACTACTTCATATTCAGCATTGTCTGATTACCCCCATGCCATGAGATCTGTTTTCCCTCAGGAAATTTGAGCAGAAGGCCAAGGCATTCATAGGGAATAGGTCGTTCAAATGCCATTTGGTTTGTCCTTGGATCTGGAATGTCCTTGTTGGATTTGGAACTTGAGGTGATACTTTTATAAATGAGGATGTAGCCTTGTGTAGTGCAAAGGGCAAAGGGCTCCTAAAGAGTCCAGTGGGTCTTGGTATGAACTTGACCTTTCCTCTTGTTCTCTGTGAAATCTGGGGCAGTTAACATCTCAAAGCCTCAGTTTCTTCATTAGTAAAGTGTGAATAACAGTAATAGCTATTTAACAGGATAATTGTAATGAGTAAATGAATTACAGTACTTAACACAGCTTACTGCCTGGACATGGTAAGCATTTAATAAATAGTAGTTATTTTACAATTATCCTTATTGTTTTTATTATACAAAGTCCTTATCAGAATGCAGTGCACATAGAAGTTCAATAAATGATAATTGTTATTATTACTATCATTAACATCCTTATAATTCTTATACATGGACACATATTAAAATACAGTTGGCCCTCAGTGTCTATGTGGGATTGGCTCCTGGATGGCTCAAGGTACTAAAATCTGTGGATGCTCACCTCCCTTACATGGAATGATATAGTAATTGCATGTAACCTACATACATTCTTCTGTATATTTTAAATCATCTCTAAATTACTTGTAATATCTAATTACAATGTAAATAGCTGCTATACAATAATGTTTAGGGAACAGTGACCAAAAATAGTTCACTACATGTTCAATACAGATACAATTTTTCCTCCAAATATTTCTCATCTTTAGTTGTTTGAATCCTTGGGTGCAGAATCTATGCATACAGAAAGCTGACTGTGTACAGTTTCCCGCCATGCAAATTATATGTATTTTATTTTTTAAGATAGGAATTTTTAAAAGGAAATGGATAGCTTAACGAAGTTCAGCAAAATTGAAGTAAATCAACAGTGCTCATATAAATAGTTTAATTAAGATAATCCCCGATGGAAAACATTTGTTCAGTTTGTGCCTCAAATTGCAAATGGGTCCCATAGATTTTCATGCACTTCTCCTGATTAGGAGACCTACTTGGGGGGGGGAGACCTAAAGACGAGCAGTCTTCAGACTGTGGGAGATGACCAGGCTGGAGGCTAGATCCTGGGATGAGTGTCAGCCCTGCCACAGTGCACTCCGAACTTGACCTTGGGCAAGTCCCCACACTTCCCTCAACTATTGTTTATTCATCTGTAGAACCTCCCACATTTGGAAGTTGCTGCGATTCTATAAATGCATGTGATTCATCCCTTTTAAAAAGAGATATACAAAATAAAAAGGAAGATTTCATCTTTTGAAAAACACTTAGACTCTGCAAATTTTGCCAGTTGCTTTTAAACCACCAGGTATTATGTGCCAGATATGTGAAGGCAGCTTAATTGGAAGTTGTATTTATCATCTGGAGTGTATGTGCTTGCACTAAATGTGTTTTTGACAGTCTCTCACCATCCAGCCTCTTGCTTGCAACTGTAATGATTTGCTTCCCCATTGCACTCAGAAGAAACACTTCAGTCCTGGTTATAAACATTAATTAGTTTGAAGAAGAGAAACAGGATTGTTTCTTAAATTAGTTCCAGATACAGAGGCCATTTTTTGGTGCTCTTATAATCTGGGTACTTCATAAGAGTGACATTGTGCGACTTTGCATTTATCCTCTGCCCAAGTTCATTGCTAACATCTTTGTAATTGGTGAACCAGTGCTTATAATTAGGAGATAGAATGGTGTTCATCTCTATGCTTAGCTATTATGGATGTGGCACAGTGTCTCTCATGGTTGAATCTTACTACTTAGGCTATGGTTGTTTGTGAGAAATCTTTCCTCTGGTCTTGGAAGCCTGTTGAGTTAGCCTGTGATAGCATGGTAGTGTGAATATGTGAATCAGTGAAATGAACAGACACATATCACTGTGGACAGTGTACAATAAGGAAGGAAAAGAACAGCAGTGCTGGGAGACCTGGGTCCCAGCCCTTACTCAGCCCCCGACTTGCTTCATTACCACGTACTGTGAGCCAGGCGTCATGTTAGAGCCTGTGGTGCAAAGATAATTGAGCTCAGCATGGCTTTTCTGTCCAGCTCTGCATTTCTTCAGCAAGGGGCTTGGGCCCGACCCTTGAAGATCTGTTCTGTTCTCCATTCTGTCAGCTCAGTTACTAATCATAATAGCAGTAAGCCTCAGGCTGTTATTCAGGTAGTTCATGGCATTTTGGTAGAGCTGCAGAAGCAGGTAAAGCTTTGGATGGCTTCCAAATTACAGATGACTCCAAAAGTTGCCCTTAGTTTGTAAGCCTGATTATATCCCACCTAAGGTTTGCTGTTCATTTTGGTTCATTTGTTCATTTATTATGGGTTTTCAGGGGGAAGGGCATGGTAGTCTCCATAAAAACTGGTCCTTGGCTCCTGCTTGGTAATTGAGAAAAGGCAGTTTAGTTAAATTTCTGTCCTAGGCACTTGGCATTCAGATTGCTTTATATGCTACCTTAGATTAAGGTCTCTGAATGGTGGAAACATTGCATCCTCTTCATTTATGATGTATTCGTTTGAACTTGTCTTTCTTTTCTAGTGTGTCTTGCACTTAAGTCGCCTTTGGAGTATCGCTCTACTTCCCCTTTGTCTCTGCCTTAAACTGTGTGTACTAATCTACGTTAAAGGAATTATGCCCACGTAGAATAATAATGTATACCTGCCCACACTGAAGCTTCTTTTCTTTAAGAAAGAGCTCCATTTCTTTCTGAGCTTTATCTGTAAAGTAGAACTAATAATGGAATTGTGGACGGGGGCCCAATAAGAAGCAGCGGTGTCTTCTACCTAGGCTCTGAATTGCTTGAGGATAAGACAATGAAATAAAGAGAAGAGCCAAAACAGCACCTTCGTTGTGGAAAAGGTGAGATTGGAGGATGTGTCACGTCTGTGGGCAACTAAGCTTCTTGACACTGAATGCAGAATGAAATTCGGGCAGCCAGCAGCTCCCCTTGCACCCCAGGGACAGGGTTGTGTGGAGCCAGAGCCAGACCTGGCATCAGCAGGAAGGAGGAGGAAGGAGGGAAAGGGCCAAGGCTCCTCTGGCTGGGTTCTTCCTCCAAACAAACCAATCACCAGACATTCTGTCCCCTCAGGGTCAGAGAGGTCAGAAACTCTATGCTAATAGTGGTCCTTTCCCATGGCAAGAATAGGGCCAGAGTGCCCCCTTCTGACACAGAGTAACAGGGGCTAAAAGCATATGCTTTGGAGTCAGACAGGCCCAGGTTCAAGTCCAAGTCCTCCACTTTCAAGCTGTGTGATCACGGATGGACCCCTCCACCTTTGCTTAACCTCACTGTGAAAGACATGATGTTTAGTCCTCGTGGAAATTAAGTGAGATAATACATTAAAATGCCGAGCATGTAATAAGTGCTCAGTAAACAATAGAAGGTCAAAAGAGCATATATAAATATCCTCTGCAAATGACACAGACCTATATAAATTGCATCTGTATAAAGAAATAGTATTATTTATGGTGGTGGTTTTAGCATAATAGCGAATTCTACTTGCTCTGCAGTTTTGTTAGTACTCCCTATTGAGGCTTAATAGCTGGAAATACTTGGTGACTTATCATGCATCTCTTTCCTATCAGCTTTTACAAAGGAGATCCATGGCTAGAAGGAAAGAAGAAATTAAATTAATGACAAACTTCCGTGCACCAGAATGACCATCCCTCTGATTCTAGCTATTTTCGTAGATTCTCCTGGAAGCTGTCATATAATTCTGTAGCAGCCATTAGAAAGTCTTCACTCCATTTAATTTATGCTGAGAAATCATTAGTGGGAATTTGACAGAGGTCTAGTGCGTTTCAAACCCATATTCTTCTGTCAGGCTCCAAAGGACGGTTCCACTTGCCAGAGTCGGCCCTTGAAGTGCAATGAAGAGAAAAAGGAAGGGATTGGATGGTGGCAGCTCTGTTTCCTCTCATCCTTCCTGTCACCAGCGTCATCATCTTGTTCATTGGTGGTTACCATGGACAGGTACTTTAGGGTATGATTTTGACCATAACCCTACTGGTTATTATTGCCTTCATTTTAGCATTCTGATGTTTGCCCAAAGTCCTGGGCAGAATCAGCATTTGAGCCCATGCTATCTTTGTTGGGAGCGGAGGTGACAAACTTCTCAAAGCCTGGAGGAGGTTCTATAAGGCCTGTTCAACTTTTATATACTTGATGTTTGGTCTAAATCAGCAGAGTTCACCTTTTTCGTGGCAATTATTACTCCTGATGTCTAGCCACAGACCCCATTTTTTAAAATTAAAATTAAAATTTTTTATTTTTTCCCATCCAGGGATCAAACTTAGGACCTTGCATTGCCAGGCAGGAGCTGGTGCCCCAGCCCCGACCCCATTTTTTAGATAACATTTGTTTTCCTTCCTGGACTTACCAGTGCCCTGAGCAGCAAGGCTCTCTGAAGATCTGTGTGACGTAGTCTCTTCTTCGGTCAGATTCTGCCTCAGTTCTGCTCAGAGCAGAATACAGCCTAGACACTTGGTATGTTTGGCAGCTTTCTGTTACCATAATAAACACCTGAGAAAAATCAATTTAAAATGAGGAAAGGGTTATTTAGGCTCACAGTCTTGGAGGTTTCAGTCCATGGTTGGCTGGCTCCATTGCTTTTGTGCTTGTGGCAAGGCTGTGGACCATGGCAAGAGCACTTCATGCTGGTTAGGAAGGAAAGAGAGGAACTGCAGAATCTGAGGTCTCAATATCCCTTTTAAAGGCACGCCCTCTATGGCCTAACTTCCTCCTGCTAGGCTCCTCTTAAAGGATGCACCAAAATCATGGCACTAGGCTGAAGACCAAGCCTTTAACACACAAGCCTTTGGCGGGACATTTAAGATCCAAACGATAGTGTGAGGTTTTGAAGAGATGAATCAATTGGGATTTTGTTGAATTCTAAAAAACTTTACAAAACCCTACCCTTTGCCAAGGCCAAAAGGGGAGTAGTAAATAATAATACCTATCTTTCATGGTTGAGGACAGCTGTGTTTGGGACATGGTGAGAGCTTGGCACAAGTGACAGTGGAGTGATTATTATTACTGGCCAGCTCATGGCCTTGGGGAACTTGCTGTGTTCTACGAGGGATACACAGGCAGATGGTTCCAGTCCCATTTGGTGAAGGTGACAGCACAGGATACTGAATGCATAGGATGGAGCTAACTGAGTCTTGGGGAGAAGAGTCTTTGGAAAAGATCACCTCCAAAGAGTGGTGAAGAATGAGGAGAAGCCCACTAAATGGACCAACACAGGTGGGGCTGGTGAAGGGCCCGCAACTCCGTCAGAACAGGAAGAAACGAAGGAACAGGGCATATCATCAGGGTAGAGGAGTCTTGAGGAAAACTGGTGATTTGTTGTGAAGTTTCACTCAGAGCAGGAGTTCATTTATCCAGTATGGCTCTGAAAGGAAGAACAAAGACTAACAGACAGAACTAGCCAGAAGGCAGATTTTGGACAAATATTAGCAAAAGGCTTTCTATCAATCTAAAAGTTTTCTAAAAGTGGAACAGGGCTGCCTCAGAACCTTACAGGCTCACCATCTGTCACTCATGGGCCCAAGTAGGGCCTGGTAAGATAGAGAAAGGCAAGGAAGAGAGAGCCTAAGCTTTGGCATCGAAGACCCAGACTCAAATTAAACCTGTATACTTGCTGTGTGAGCCCAGGCAGGTCACTGGGCTCATCTGCATCGGTTTCAGAACCCAATTACAAATGTGGAGTGCTTTGTAATCCATGAAAGAGCATACAAAATGTTAATTATCATGGTCATTGTTATTTCACTGTAGTTACTGGTGAACATATCTTAGTCATCCAACCAGTTTGGATTCCCTAGAGTTTTTAGCTTAATGTCATCACATACTAGTAATTGTTGAAGAAATTAATTAATGAATCAATGACTTTCTCCCCCAAAACTGGCCCTGAAGCTTGAAGTTGGGTTTCATCCCAAGCCTGGTACCTAATAAAATTCAACTTAAAATGCATTGAGTGAACAAATGAGGGAGGGATTTAATATGTGAATTGCTATTAACTAATATGATAGTCTTTGTTTTAATAAGCATTTATGTTTCATTTAACCCTATATTCAGTCTTGTGAGATGGTCCCCAGCACAGAGGGTCTCACTCAGGATTGTACTGGGGATGACAGCACTGCACAGGAGGCTGGCTCAGCTGCTCTGTGGGTCTTTCCCACCTCTCAGATCCCATGTTTCTAGGACAGCATGCTCTTGGCAAGAAGTACTTAGCTCTGTGTCTGAGGAAGACATGGTTCCATCTGGGTCACTTGTGCCCAAGGGAGTCGGACCCTCAGATTACATTAGGTCACATTCTTAATCCTGCACTGTGTTGGGTATGCACTAACTTCATGCAGGACATGGGGAACTCAGAAAACCGTGTTCCGCTCCCTCCCTAGTAGCCCTGCAATGTCACCCACTGCAGAATAGTTGAGCCCATTCCAAAGCACAGCTGTGGCCCACACACTTGTCAATTAGAGTAGGGGTGTGGATTTTAGAGCCCCAGATCCTGAATTCCAGCCTGGATCTTCCACTCCCTGGCTTGGTGGCCTTGGGCAAGTTGCTCTTCAAGCCTCAGCTTCTGTATCTGTGAACTGGGACAAGACTGTATATGATTACTGTACTTGCTCATTGCAGAAATGTCAGATTTCCATTTCCTCCATCATTGTAATATTGAGGTACACAGTTTATTTGCTGGCAAATACTGAATAAATGAATACTAGAGTTTATGGCAGTCTCAGTTCTCTCCCTACAGAGAGCAGACCCAAGGATCATCACTCTGATGCTGGCCTAGGTGCTGCTGTGTTCCTTTAAGAAGTGACGTTTCTGTCTCAGCCTCAATTTTCTCCTCTGTAGAATGAGATAATTGTAGCTATCCCATAGAGTTCTTGAGAAGATTAAACAAGATGATGCAGCTAAGGACTTGGGGTAAGGCTTAGCATAGTTGTTCAAAAATTGCAGTTCTGGGCCACATCTGAGAACATGTAGTTCAGCACAGGTGGGAAAGCAGACACTCAGTAAACGAGACTTTCCTTTATTCCTTTTCAACGAGCAACCTCCTTCAGCGCTCTAAAAGCACCGCACCAGTATACCCGGGCTTGATAGCTATTGAGCCAAGCTGATAGCAGAACCATGCTGGGAAGAGAAATGTCATAGTTCTTTGTTCTGTGAGGCTGAGCTCTCGTGGTACTGATGAAGGGGTGAATGACTTCTGTTAGTGTCTCCCATTATTCTATAAGCGAAGCTCCCACCCAGCACACCAACATTGGCACTCAGCACACGGAGGAGGCTGAGACACAGATAGACTGCTAGGTGGCTTCCGTCGGAGAATACTTTCTGTTGTGCTCTGGCCAAGAGAGGGAGCGCCTCCAGAGCTCCTGCTCTCTCTTACACGTCTCCTTTTCGCTGTCCCTAAGTGACTTTGAGTCAGATGCACCCAATCAATAGCAGCATGCAAAATGCATTGGTACCTATGTGACATCTTAATAATTACAGATGTATATTTTCCATATAATTGGGGTTTATTTACCTAAATTCAAAAAATCTTTCCAATTTTAACTGTTTGGAGTTGAAGTCTTTCTAAAGTGCATTATACACCTGCTTCCTGAAATCAAAGAAACACAATTTGACATTTTCTTTTTTCTTGGTACCTTGGAGTTAAGAGATGTGCTAGTAAACTGACTTTCAAAAAACAAAACAAAACACCCCTGGAATGGTAGTGTTTGCATATTTCCATAGTGTAGGTATTCCTGTAAAGTAGGCTCTCAACCTTACAACGGATTTCAAGCTCTAAATATATCTCAGTCACTTTTTCCTTGCTGTGACAAAATATCTGACACCTGCAAATTAAATGAGGAGAGGTTTGTTTGGGCTCACATTTCAGTCCACAGTTGGCTGGCTCCAAGGCAGGAAGTAAAGGCATAGGAAAAACTGCGCATGTCCTGGTGGTGAGGAAGCAGAGAGGTCAGGGAGGAGCCAGGAAGGGAGATAAGCTTGCAGTGACCCACCTCTTCCAAACAGACTCCACCCTTACCGACAAGTCAGCTCTAAGCCCCCTAATCCAATCACCTCCTCAAAACCCTGTCTATGAGTAAAGGAGGCTTTGGAGGACATCTAGATATGAACCATAACACAATGATTTTTAAAAGCCAGCCTTAAGTTTCTGGGATATTTACAGGTGGCTTGAAAGGAAATACTAGAAAGCAGGAAGGCCTAGTGGAAAGCACCAACTGCCAGACCTAGGGAGCCCTGTTAGTTGCCATTTTAACACTGGAGAGCTGGGTTTCGAACACTTCTCCTGCACTTCTTCCTAAAACTGAAGCAAAGATGACCACACTAAGAGTGATGGCAAGGACTACATAGGCTGGCATACACCAGGGCTCCCAAACTCAGGGGCACAGAGGCCAAGCAGGTGGCTTAGTGAACAAGGCAGCTGGGTTGGGTCTCCAGCAAACACGTGGAACTGCCTCTCCAGCTTGGCTGCACATCGGACCCAACGAAGGACTTCACCCACATCTAACCACTCCCAGACCAATTAAACTGGAGTTTCTGGGGATGTAGCCTGAGTGTGGTTTTAAGGAATAACACAAAGCACCTCCCTGGGTGAGTCCAGTGTGCAGACCAAGTTTGTGAGCTCCCATACCTGGCCGGGCCGCAGAAAGGCACTCCTTGCTTCATAGCCTGGCGCGCCATATAGTGCTACCTGCTAACTGTTTCCACACGAGAGTGCTTTCGTCTCCCTAAATCCTGAAGGCTGGCCGTCAGGCATCATTTCTGCAGTCAAAGTCCGGCCTCTGAATCCTACTCCGTCCCACTTTGTCTTGTCACCTCCTGTGGGCTGAGTGTAGTTTGTTCCATTTTACCTGTAAAATGGGAACTGATGAGGGACGCTCCGCTGGGCACTTGGGAGCAAAGAATTCTGGGATTCCACGCCCCACCCCAGTCCTTCTCTGCTTATTCTCCAGCCATGGTAAACTTGTTGAGACCACATGTGCCATGTCCTTTCATGTCTCAGTGCCTTTTCACATATGCTTCCCCTGCCCAGGATGCCCCCTTACCTGTTTTCTATCTAGTAACCATCTCATCTTTCAAAGACCAGTTCCAGGTCACCTCCTCCAGAAGCCCTCTCTGCTTTCCCAAGAGGTTAGCCAAGAGCCTGAAGGCCTCTATGCCCACCCATGAACAGCACTTCCCATATTTTATTGTTGTTACTAGTGTACATACTTGTCTTAATTCAACAAATATTCATTTGGTGACCATTATGATGTCAATGCTGGATTTGTGGATTAGACCTCCTGATATTAGAGTCTTCTAGGGTCAAAACTACATCTGATTCTTCTGTACCCTCAGCCCATGGCACAGGGCCAGCACACTGTGCTTTTCAGGGGTTTCAAAGATGGAAAGAAGGGTGGGTGAGAAGTACTTCTAGTGTACTTGTGTGTTCAGGGTTGTAACGTCGAGAGATAAGTTTGGTGAAAGGGCAACTTTCTAGGTAAGGGTAGTGTTATTGTGATTTCCAGAAACTTCATAGGGTGATTCAGTTCTCATGGCAGGATTTATTCATGGTGGTTAGACTGTGGGCTACTTTCTTTAAAGGACTTAAACGTTGATTTTGAAAATAATTTTCCTCTGCAAAAGTGTCCAGGATGGAAACATTAAAGTTACAGTGAGTTTGGGAAATTGGAAGTAGTTTGGTATGGATAGAGGAGGTAGTATAGGATTCAGAGGAAATGAGGTCAGAGGGATTGTCAGTGTTGGATTATAAAAGGCTTTGACTGCCAGGCTAAGGAGCTTTGGATCGGCCCTGTGGGTGGAAGGTAGGAGCCCGTGGGAGTTTTAGGGGAGGGGGCAACAGTACCATCAGTGATTTGTTCATTGAACAAATCAGATCCAGCCACTCCTAGTTCAGCCCCCCCCCCATCTTCTGTTTTTGCCCTTTTCCATTTGCTTAATTTACCTTTAATTATTGCTTTCATTATTTTCACAGCCCATCCTAGCAGGAATGGTCTGTTGCTGAGTGGAATTAAACTGATAAGTCCTCAGAAGACCCCCTTTGTTCATATTATTAACTCATGTATTTTTCAGAGAAGATTTTATTAAAAGAGATCATCTGGGGTTTGTGTTCAGCTGTATTTTCCAGAGACAGCCTGGCCGGCAACTGTCCCTCGCACCTGACTCTGCTCTCTGTGTGCATTTTTAAAGCAGGTGTCACTCAGAACATAGGGAGCGCCAGGTTCTAATTGGGTGCTTGTTAAACCACAGGCCTCCAGATTGTGCTGCTAAAATTACTAGTTTATTCAACGAAGAAACCCTGCTGGGATTTTCCCACCTGAAAACAAACATTCAGTTCTGTGCCAATGTCACATTTTTCTGAGGACCTTGTTGTTGCATGTTATTATTATCCATGCTAGCACCTGGGGCAGTGGGGGCACTTTGCACACATGATTGTCTTACAGAATTCTCAAAGGATCTTCGCAAATAATGTACCATTTTCCCAGAAGAGAATATCTGGCCCCAGAGCAATGAGGTCACACAGCTAGTATGGGTCAGGCTGGAATGTGAACTCAGCTCAGCCCTGTGCTGGGCCCTCACCCGTACATATTTTTTTATCTCTCCCTGTCATGTGCTTATTGCCCTCCAATTGCCTACATTTAATTGACTGTACTTTTTGACATAGGAATTTGTATTTTCGTTAAACAGCATCTGGAAAATAATAAAAATAGTTTAAAAATATACCTCGAGTATATTGTAGATGTGTATTAAATGCTACCAATACTTTTCCTATACTATAGTTATTCCACTTCAGTTCACTTAAAGAAATAAATTCAATATTTCTCTGCTCTACTAGCGAAGCCCTAAATTCTAAAATTACCCTAAGGGCAGGAGTCTAGTTCTCCAGTGATTATTCACAGTGTAACCAGCCTTCCTGGGATATATTTATCATTTTGTTAATTTGGTCATAGTTTGTTCTTCCTTCCAGAAAGATGGTAATTTTGGTTAGGGATTTGTAAGTGTCACATTACTTTAGTTTTTTACTCTCTCACTGTTAGCTGTTTATAAAATGAAGATTGACTTTTATTCTCTGGTCAGACATGAAGAAAGAGATGGGTGGGCTTCTGGGATCCTCCATTATTTTATGCAACAGATGTCATTTGAGCCCCTCCCTGTGTGGACTACTTTCCTAGGGCAGGGATGGAGCTGTGAAGCTGATCTGTGACGTCTTCTCTCTTGGGGTGTGCATTCCCAAGGAGGGAGTTTGCCTTACACAGACATACCAAGAAAGAAAAGAGAAGAAGAGAAGTGCTATGATGCCAGTAAGGATGGGATGTGTATTAATCAGTGCCATAGTTTGGATGTGGAGTGGCCCCTGAAGGTGCACATATATAAAGGTTTGGTCCTCACCTTGGTACTATTGGAAGATGATGGAAGGAACCTTTAAGAGGTGTTGCCTAGTAGGAGGGCTTAGGCCACTGGGGGTGTGCTCTTGAAGGGGATTGTGGGACCCCAGCCCCTTGTGCTCCCCTTTATTCAGAAGTGAGCAGCTTCCTCTGCCAAACACTTTTACCACAATGTGCTGCCTTGTCACAGGCCCAAAAGCAATGGGTCTGCTTGATTGTAGACTGAACCCTTCAAAACTGTGAGGCAAAATAAACCTTTCCTCTTTTTAAGCTGATTTTCTCAGGAATTTGTTACAGTAAGGGAAAGAGACCTAACAAATAGCTTTTTGTTACCATAATGGAATAGCCAAGGCAGGCTGGTTAGAAAGAAAAAAGTTACTTAGCTCACAGTTTTGGAGTTTCAAGGGCATGGCACTGGCTCAGATCTGATGAGGGTCCACTAGGCTGTGTCACATCACAGATGATGAAAATGATAGGGGGAGCACATGCAGGAGCAAGGGACCATATCATGCTGCAGGAAGCCAGAGAGAGCTGGGTGGGGCATACCATGAGCTTTTTTTTTTTCTTTGAACAACTCTTGAGAACTACCAAGGGTTCACACTAGAGCTACCTAATTCTTTCTCAAAGGCAGCACTCTCAGCTGACCTAATGACTTCCCACCAGGCCTCACCTCCCACTGTTCCATCACCTCCCATATGGCCATTGTGGTGACCAAGGGCCCAATGCATGGACCCTCGCAGAACAAGTCACAATCAAACCCTAGCAGGAGGGGACAGGCAGGGAGACATCCTCTTTCCTTTGAGGTGGTCTCTGTATAGTGGGAGATGGATGCTTAGAGAAGCAGGTACAGACTCTGGCTTCTTGGGCTCTGTAACTTCAGCAGTTCCTATTTTGACTCTTTTGACTAGTTCCTATTTTGACTTGGGCAACTATGATAATCTATTTTCCTGAAGTATATATTATCCTCCATTGTAAAAGAAAAAGTTTTTGTCTACTAGGAAAATCATTTGGGCAGCAGTGACTAGGTGAGGTGTAATTGTTTGGGGGAAATGGTGAGCCTTTCTTCTATCTACAGAATCAACCTACATAGGTCCTTGTTCATTTATTAATTCAACATACCTTTAACTTAGCATCTGTTATACTCTGTACACCTAACAAGAAATGTTGGACTGCTTGATCCCTGTCTTTGAGAAAGGATAAAAAGATCTATAACTAGTTATAATACCATTAGCCCTTGACAGTCCTGAGGGACTTGTCCAGAGACCTCTGGGAATCTTTAAATTGACAGTGATTGTTCTTCAGATATTACTTATTGTTCTGCAGATATTTGTTGGTCAGCTGGGCTCATTCACTAGTTAAGTGACTTGTTCATTCAAACCTCTCTCAGAGGCAGTCATAATTCAAGGTCTCATCAGGTATTTTGTGTTTGTCATGTCTTCATTCATACAGCTAACTGCACCATGACCTTCAGGATTACCAAGGCCACAGGTGTGTTGTACACCATCCTCAATTCTGTGATTACAAACATGAGTGGATATGGGGACAATGAACAGCTCATGTGCTTAGGAGCATTGGATACACCTTTGTGTTGGGCTGAACTGAGGAGGCTAGGCTAGGAGCATAGATCTTGTCAAAGTTGACCGGAAGCCTTGGTGACGTGACGTGATTTTCGACTGCTCCATGAAGACCAGCTGGTAGAAGGCAGGAGTGGCAACAGGGAGACTTCCTTGTTATCACAGGAGCCTAGGGGATGTGTGACAGCAGTTTGCACCAGCTCTGTGGAAATGGGGAGAGAGGAAGAGGTGGAAGGGTTCAGCGTGGGTTCAAAGGCAGGATCGACAGGATTCCTGCTGGCTCCCATGGAGGAGTGGTAAGGGAATGGATGGAAAGAGGAATCAAAGACACTCTTTGGATTTTGGCCTGAGTGACTGCATGGAGATGAGGAACACAGAGGAGTAGCTGATCTGTGCCGCACTAAATATCCTTTGAAAGTCCCCAGGAAGGACAGGAGCAGTAAGAACCAGAAGACTGTGGGACCCTTAGCAGGTAGAAATGAGCGCCCTGGACAAAGGCACTGGGTAATGGAGCTGGAACCAAGAGAATTGGCTAGAAACCATTCCTGCTCACTTCTTCAGGCCAGAGGTCACTGAGATACCATGAGTCAAGACATTGGAGGACTCAAGGTAAGGGTTTTAGAATGAAATGATTAATTCTGGTGAAGAATGCAGCAGGAAAAATCGATTTCAGGGGAGGAAAGAAGCCCGGTTTTACACAGGTCAACTTTAAGATATTTGTCATTGCTTAGTAAATGTTGGCTATTATCATCATTGTCATCATCATAACCACTTTCATAGCTGTCACCACATCCTTCAGTGATAATCGAAGACACTGCAAAAGATGAGGCCTACCAGGGAGAGTGTAGCACAAAAAGAGGGCAGAGGCAGAAAGCAGCACCACCTCCATTTTTTATGGAGCCTGTGCAGAAGGTGTTTTCCAGTATCCAGGTCTCACTTTCACAACGTCATGGCCCGACTTGAAAGTTTCTGAAAATTAACTGCAATTTCAGAAGGTAAGGAATTAGCAGCTGATTAAGTCTAGTAATCCCGAGGCCCTTTATATGAAAGCTCTCACACACTAAGACAATGGCAGGCACTGCACAGTTAAAACGTTTTAATGGAGAAAAATGGATGTGAACAGCAGAATCTTAAATGCATTAGTTTTCAACACTGTGAAATTAATTGGCTCCCAAATATAGCCCTCTCCTGCAGTAATTGGAGTTCTGAGGAGCCTCCAGCTTTCCTATTACCTGCAGCCAACATCTCTAGGTTCAATGGTGAATAAAGACCTCTTTGTTTAATTAGAGTTGAATCATGTTTTAAGAAGTTAGTAATCTAATTAAAATTATATTTCCAGTTTATATGAAATAGAAAAAAGAGATTGGCAAGTGTTTTATGGCACCTTCTCTATACCCTGCATTGAGCTAGGGACAGGGTTTCAGAGAGGAAGAAGCAATGGTCCTTGCTCTTAAACAGCTCTGGGTCTGAAACTGGAGACAGAAGCAGAAACACAAGGCATAAATGGCAATAGTCCAAGGTGCTGTCAGAGCTCAGAGGAAAAAGTGGCTCACTCTTCCCAGGGAAGGTAACATTTGAGAGGGCCCATGAAAAGATGAAAATGCTATTCTGAACAGGAGGCCAGTTAGGAGCATGGAGCAGTAGCTCAGGGGAGAGCCGAGGAGACCTGAACCAACAACCAAGGTGGGGACAGTGCTGAGATTTCATCCCTCTTGGTGGCTGACTGGGTATGGCTGAGTGAAGGAGTATGGTAAATTAAGAAGGAGAGAAAAGGACACTGATCATAGGTGGTTAGGACCTCAAGGGAGGGAGAAAGGTAGGACTCCAGGGAGAGGGCACAAAGGAGGAGCCTGCAGGCATCCCCTATTTGTACAATTCTGTGTCACTTAGAAAGAAGATTTTTGACTATAAATCAAATGCATATTCAAAAAGTACAAGATAGCTATGACAATTTCTTTGTTCATAAGCTGTGCCTTGAGAAACTGGGTAGATGTTTGACCCGTGCCATTGCTGAAGTACCTGAGAATGAGCTGGGCTGTTCAGGTTAGGTAACTGAAGGAAAAGAAGCCAGGCTGCTGGGGACAGTGGGGCAGGGGAGGCATTTGTCTTTTTCCACAAGTCACCTTTTCAGGTAACACAGAAAATCTACTCACCTTTCATCCCCACAAAGCCAGCTGCCCAGCCTCATTTCAGCTGCCTTCCCTGCACCCCATTCCCCACCTTCTGCTCTTTTGTCTCCTCCTTGCTGAACAAAAGTGAGCATAACACACAGGCTGAAGCCTCCACTGAGGAAAATCGCATCCGTGGATGCTGACTGTGGCCTGAGGGCTGGGGTTGCACAGGAGTGCCAGCGATATCCTCGGTGCTGGGGGCTCAAGCTCTGTCTGGCTCTTGTTTTACAAAATGTAAAAAACACATATTGTTGATCATAAAACATTTTAAGCTTTCAGAAAACAATGCAATGAACAATTATGTGCCCTCTACCAAGATTCTGTGGATGTGAAAAATGTAGGCTTATCTACTTAGACATTTCACTCACTCAAGAAAGAAAAGAGTGCAGAGTAGGAAGCTTCC
>NW_004624760.1:13343771-13372257 GCF_000247695.1 Heterocephalus glaber
AAACAAGGACTAAAAGGTATAATAGATAATGTGAAATAGGAAGAAAAGGGGCAAAGGGGAAGGGGAAGTGGGAGGCGTAGGGGAGTGGAAAGAAGGGAATGGAAGTAATATGAAAAAATGAAAAAATGGAAACAAAATCTTTGTAAATAGGGAG
Organism: Heterocephalus glaber; assembly: GCF_000247695.1. The sequence goes on from NW_004624760.1 coordinate 13,343,926, forward strand.
GGATGGAGGGGTTGAAGGGAGGGCAGGGGAAGGCAGAAAATTAAGAACCAAGAGAGATTATGTAAAGGTGAGAATTTCCAATAATGCATGTCATTATATTGTATACCTAAAATGTACCAATAAAATAAAAATTTTTAAAAAGAAAGAAAGAAAAAAGAAAAGAAAGAAGAAAGAAAAGTAAGAAGGGAAAGAAATGGATCATTTACAGATACAGCATTCCTTCTTCTCCCCACAGAGAATCACTATATTCTATTAATTTTACCACATACACGTGTATTTATAAACAGCATGTATGATTATTTTATACCTCAATTTTAGTTGATACAATAATGTACATATATCCTATTTCAACTAGCATTTTGCTGAATGTCATGTTTCAACCTTTATCAGATATGATGTATTTAGATCTGTGCTGGACCCCTGTTAGTTATTCTACCTGCTGTGTAGTACTTCATCTAGTAAACCACAGTTTATCTATTGCCCCTTGTCGGTGTACTCTTACCAAGGAAAAGCCAGATGATAGCTCCTCACCTTTGCTAGTGCTTGAATGACCACCCTTCAGCGCATCCCTGGTACGCACACACAGAACTTTCTCTGGGGTTGACACAGAGTGGAAATAGACTGTTTTTATTTGTGTACTGGTCATTATCTTTTCTTGTTGGACTTTATCTGTTTGCTACTACATCCTTTTCACTTTGCAAATACCCAGTAAACATTTGTGCAAAGAGTGAATATATTCATATTACATCCCAGAGTGATTTCACTAACTTACACTCCCACCAGTTCACATGTGCATTTCCGTTTCTGACCCTCTTGCCAACACCTGGTTATGAAATACATTGACAAAATGTTTGCCTATTTGATGCCCACTAAACAGTATCATAGTATTCAAATTTGCATTCCTGTGATCACTAATGAGGTTGGTTGTCTGTAAATAGATTTATTGGCCATTTGGATTTCGCCTTCTATGAATTACTTGTTCATATCTTTTACCATTTCTGTTTTCTTCCCAATTTGTAGAAATGGTCTATTTATCTTGGATAAAAACCATTTGATGGCTATACGGGTTATACAGATAGTCATTTAGGCTGTAATTCTTATTTTGCCTTTTGATAAACAGAACTTTTCAATTTTGTATAATTTTATTTGTTTGCTAACAATGATAGTTTTATTTCTTCTTTTCAATCCTTACACTTTTAATTTCTTTCTTTTTCACATCTTGTTACCCTAATGGTTATGAATATGCTATTATGTTCCTTATTTTACAGGGAATGCTTCTAACTTTACCACTGAGTATGAAGTTACCTGAGGGTTTTGGTAGATGTTTTTTATAAGGCTATTTGATACCACCTTGAAATCCTAGGATAAACCTCGAGAGTGATAGATTATTTCTTCATACTTTACTGGATTTATTTCTAGATATTCTCTTTGGTTCGTTTGTAAATTTATTTTTTCTTGCTTAAGCATTTTCTTCCCTTAGGGTTTGGTTTCTTTTCTTTGAAATTTTAATTACTTCAAATATTCTTATCTCTGGATTTTGTGGTTTGCCTTGTCATTCTTTAGAGAGAGATAGCTCTTCCTGTTTTTCATTCTGAGTCTTCCTCTTTGGCTGCCATTGGTTTACATAGCCACCACCTGCCGGACATTTATTGAGCAACTACTGGATGCCAATATATCAGGGTGAGAAGATGGAGGAGTTTCTGCACTCCAAGAACTCATTGTTTTGGAAATACTCATCCTACGATTGGTGCTTAATGTTCACAAAGCCTTTGCACAACACAATGATATGGGGAAGTGGACAGGAGTCCAGGATTTGGAACTGGATGAATCTGGATTCGAATTCTGGCTCCATCGATCATTAACCATGTCATAAACAAGTTATTAGTTACCTAGCTTTTGAAAGCCCCAATTAACCTCTTCTCTTAAGGTGGTGTGTCTGCTTCATAGAGCACATCTGAAACACATTCTAGAAAATGCTTAGCACAATATATAGTTCAGAGTGAAAATCAATCAAAAATAGCTGTCATAATTTGCATCCATTTTTCCATCTGATCCTCACAATTGCTTTACAAGACAGATTATTGTTACCATTTGACAGATGTTTTATGAGCATGTGGGAACATTTAGTAAAATATTGCAAAAAAATGTTGGTTTTTATTAATATATGTAAAAGGGCTTTGCTCAATGTGAAACACCATAGAGATGGAAGGGAATGTCATTCCCTGGGATGGCTTAGACCCAAATTCTTGTCTGCATTTAGAAGTGTCATTCCAGGAATTTAAAATCATATATCACAAGACCCAGAGAAGCAGCTTAGCACATCTGAAAAGGAGGGAGCAGAGGAAGGATTGCAAATATCACTTAACAGTAATATATAGGTGTAACTACTATGTTTTAAAAGTCTGTAAGATGATATAGTAAAATGTGTTTAAACAATTTATATATAACCCCAATTTTGTTTGAAATGTATGGTTTATGTGCATAGAATATATTGGAAGGAAGCACACTAAAATCTTAAGTGTGATGGTCTCTGGCCTGGAGGATTATGGATAATTTTAATTTTCTTCCTTTAAGCTTTTCTGTAGATTCCAAGTTTCTACCATGAGCCTGCTCTGGCAAGGAAAGGGGGTAGCCAGAGCCTCCTTGTCTGTGTTCCAAGAGCCAGACATCTATTCCCAGGAGAGCCAATACCATTGGTGCCCAACTTCCAGGCATGTGTTGGAGCTGGGGCCTGAGAAACAGAATGCTTGGTCCATAAGGGGGAAAAGAGAAAGGGAATCTGGATCCCACAGGCTCCAAATCTAATTTGATACACATGCTTTTAAGTCCTCTTCCTGCTCACCTTTAATGATTGAGTTCATTTGAATCTTTCAGCTTGCTGGGAAGTCCTGCCTAGGTTGTTCTAAGAAATAGATGTTTGGGGTCGGGGATTTAGCTCAGTGGCTTGACTGCCTGCTGCGCAAGCGCAAGAACAGAGTTCGAGTCCCAGTACCAACAAACAAAAAAGAAATAGATGTTTGAGGTTTTCTTCTCATGCTCCATTGTCACGTCCTGTCCTCTGTCCCATCCTCTCATCTGAAATTCTCTAGACAGAGACCTAAGGAGTAGCCATACCACCCTTTGTGGACTGTATTTGATTTTTTTTTTTTTTGGAAATTTTTTTCTTTTATTGGTACGTTTTAGGTATACAATTCATTTACATTTATCATTGGGTGCTTGTACCTGTACATGATGTATCTTAGTTTTTATTTTTTCCCCATTACCTGTGCGCCCTTCACCCCCTCCACCCTTTCCTATTTACATTGGTTTCATTTCCATTTTTGTTCTTTTCTCATAATTTTTCCTTTCCCTTCTTCCCTTTCCCCTTCACCTCCCACCACCCCTACACCTTTGGACCTTTTCCTATTTCAAATTATCAATTATTCATTTTAATCATTTTAATCCTTATTTATACTACTCAGCCATAAAGAACAAGAAACTAGAGACATTTATAGCTAAGTGGATGCACATTGAGGCGATACTCTTAAGTGAAATAAATAGGACACACACATGTGTAAATACCGAATAGTTTCTCTGGTGTGAGGAACTGATAGTGTAAATAAGTGTATTTGCTTTTGACAGTAAGTGGTTCAGTCTCACCAGTCACTTACACACCATTATGCATTTCTACCTGAGGCTGTTTTTCTCCAAAATACCCAGTAGGAGTCAGTGTACCTGGAGGCCTTAGAGACTTGGTATCTTGCACAGGATAGTCTCTGGGCATTTGTGGGGTTAAAACTATTTTTATCATCATAATAAATACTAAGACATTGTTTGCCTTCTTCAACTGTATTGAATTTGGCACATATGGTACAAAAGCAATGATAATAGTAAAACTTCTGACTTCTTAGTTAAGACAGTAGTACCAAACATCACTTCAAATCCCTCTCATGATTTAAAACAAACAAAACACCAGATCTATGTAAAAAGATCCTTGATGAAGCAGTAAATAAAATTAATCCCAGCCCCTGAATATACTTCTTTTTAATATTGTGCGAGACAAATTGTCAAGCAAGCTGAAGCTCTTCTGCTGCCCACTGTAGCACGAGGAGGCTCTATGATTGTTGAGCTTGCAAGTTGCACTAGCCCCTTTGGCTTTGGCACAATTGGAAAGTTTTTTTCATGGCAAGAACAATTGACAAACTATATTTATTCCAATTTGAAACTGAAAGAAGTGAACATTTCACTTCAGAGAAAACCACCAGTAACATTGCCACCAAAGATAAAATGTGAACTTTTAAGCTAATATTTAAACTTTAGAAAGCTTGGATCTGCCACCATGAGCTCAACAGCTTTCCAGCACTTAAATATTTTTCCTGTTGAGATCTGTGGTGTTACTAATAGTTGTGATCTTCTGATGTTGCATAATTATCTTAGTCACTTTCCTCGTCACTAAGGCACAATATCTAACACCCGTAATTTAAAGGAGGAAGTTTATTGTGGCTCATAGTTTCAGTCCATGGTTAGGTGGCTCCAAGGCAGAAACAGGATGACAGAGGGGCATGGAGGACGGAAAGCTGCTTACATCATGGCAGTCAGGAAACAGCAAAATGAGGCTCTGGGGAGGGATATATACCCCAGTGACTCGCTTCTTCCAACTGGACGCCATCTGCTAACAGCACAATCAGCTATGGATTCATCAGTGGATTAATCCACCCCCATAATTCACTCACCTTCCAAAAGCCCCACCTCTGAATACATGAGCCGTGGGGGACATTCTAGATCTAAACCATAGTAATAATGGAATATACAACATTTGGGAGATCTGCTTAAACCAATATTTTCCAAATGTCCAAGACACAGTGCTGCAAAGTTCTGCGTGAGTTAAAGACCCAACAAGATAGACCAATGAATTTTAATGTAACAAGAGTATGAGTTTATTGATATGATCTCAGCTCACCCATTGCAACTCACCTTTCACAAAGCACCATTTGATATGATTTTGTGTATGCCAGATTTTCTTCCTTTACTTCATTCCCAAACATGTTACAGCAGACTAAATGCAGGAACAGAAATGAGAATCTATCTTTTGTTAAGCCAGTTATTAAAGAGATTTGCAAAAACGTAAAGCACTGTTATTCTTTTCACTGTTTTCTTGTTGTTGTTTTTCACAAAAATATGTTATTTGCATCAGTATATTTGTTTTTGTTACTGTGTCACTGATTTATTGTCACTGGTTTATTATTGTGCCTTTTAAAATGAATTAGTATTTTAAAAAGTGCTCTGTTCTAGTTTCTATTATAAATATTGATGGATTCTAAAAGGGTGAAGGACTCCTGAGAATAAACCCTTGAAAGCCACTGACCTTGACTCTAGGTGGGGGGGTGCAGGTCCCCAGCCTCGCCTCACCTGACTCTGTTCTGAGAACCCCACAGCTGCCTTCCGCCTGTCACCCTCAGTTACTCCAGCCTGGCTGCTGTCCGCTTCCTGGCCTTTGCACCTGTGGCTCCTTCTGCAAACACCACCTATGCTCCCCACTGCCCAGCATTCCCATATCCACTCTGCTCACGGCTGGCAGTGCACCCCAGGAAAGCCTTCTCTTCCCTGAATTTATCGAATCTACTCTCATTCCCCCCTCTGTAGGCTCTGTATTAATATGTTTCATAATGATCTCTATCTTGGGACTTAAATTCTCATTATGTCCCTCCTTTATTGTTTCCTCTCTGTTCCTATTTTGCAAGTGCCACCTCCTCTGCTGTCTGCTGTATTATATTAATCACCACCTGTCTGATACAAGAGAGAGGAAAAACTAACCGACATTTTCAGTGTTAAGACAGCCAGTTGATCAATCTTTTCCCTGAGATTTCATACATTTTTAAGAAGGTCCTCATGTGCCTTTTTACAGGCTCCAGTACAATTTATTCTGTGAGTTTTTTTCCACCTAGGAAGAAAAGCATCTGCATGTTGTCATTAATGAGGCCAGTTTTCCTGTCTCTTGTCCTCAGGAATCCCTGAAGTGTGTGCTTGTTTTTCGTATCTACCAAACTTCCCATTTTCATGCTACATCATCTTTTCTCTGAGCTCCAACCCCTTGAAGTGTAGACTTAGACCTCACCTGTTCTCAGGATCAATACGAATTAACCTTATTATTCAATTTTTCTTTGCAGAAAAAAGGTGGATTATCTAGATCTATTTGCCTGCCTTAGCACAGTATGAAAGGCTTGATGGGATTTTCTTTTTGAACTATTAAGAAAACTTTGTAAGTACACAGGGTATCCATGCCATGCTGTTAGTTGTGGAGGTCTGGGAGTGAAGCTTCTCCTGGTGCTAATGACTCCGAGTAGTCTCTGCTCCTTTTGGGACCTGCTTTCACATTTGGGAGATGAATGGGCTGGCTGATTAGCAGAGCTGGGACAGTAGTTTACCCTCCTCTAAGGCTCTGTAATCTAAATGCATCCAGAAACCCCGTTATGCACAAGGCTGAGGCTGTACTTGGTAGCAAGGAGGGGGCAGATGCAGGGAGAAACACAACCTGGGTTTCCAAAGGATCCAGTGTTCTTGGAAACCAAATATTAAATCTACAAAATCCCTAGGTACAAATAGAGAATGATGTCCATTATATCTATAGAATGCTCACCTTGTGCCAGGCTTCTTGCAGCATCCCAGGGTATGGTAGGGGCAGATAAGGAAAGAGTATAAACATGGACTCTCAAGAGCTCATGGGCTTGAAGTAAATAGAATGTACAGCCCATGGGCTCCAAAGCTTCATCTCCATCTGGACATGGGCCAGCAGTAAGGACAGAAGAAAATGCCCTGAGTCGGGTGGACACTGGTCTGGTGGGAAATGGTGCCAACATCCAATTGAAGGACCTGGGGAAGCCTTCCTGAAAGAAATGATCTGTTATCAAATCTACATCATGTGGCTCTGAGATAGATATTGCAAAAACCCAAAGAGGAGAGAAGTCAGAGTATAGAGGAGACATTGTAGGCACTGAAAGTTCTCTGCTAAGAATTAGGTGGGACCTTGATGCCCTCTGGAATATGGAGAGCAACGCAGGGGTGCTTCAGGTGGTGCTGTCCAACAGTGGGATCAGCCTCTTACAAAGGATCCCCCGTAAAGCCCACACACACGCTCTGGACGTTCACTGAGTTGTCTCACCAGCTCATAGGTATTTCAGTTCCATGTGAAACAGGGACTGCAGTATATCATATAGTAGGAAAAGGCAGGGGGAGAACACATCAATCCCCTTCCACAAGAAGCCTAGTCATGGAGCAGCTAATTTTACTTTTCCAGCCACTTAGCTTCCTGGGTCTTCTATCTGGGAGAGGTCTGCATGCCCGCCGGGGGCCGGGAGGATGTCAGGCGGCTTGATGCCATTAGCATGTGCTCTCTGCCCCAAGCACATGAGATCATTACTAACCACTCGGAGCGCTTGACAAATGGGACAGCTGCCGCTCAGGCAATTTCCCAGTGAATGGCTGAGCCAGGTGAAATCGGAAGATAGCTGGCCTGACTGAACAGGGAAAGCTAATACTAATCATTAGGTCTTTGAACCTTGCCATGTTCTCAATTAATGGTAGAATAAAGTGAAATGAGTAATTAGATGGATTCCAACCCACTGGCTGTGCTTCTCTGCTTGACTGCCTCCCACTCCTTACTGCAGAGGCAGAGCACAGATCTAGCTGTGAGGAAGGAGGGCAGCATGGTATCAGGATACTCGGAACAGTGATAGCTACCAGCTCCTAAGAACATTAAATGGACACTCATTACACACCAAACTCAGTGCTAGGAAATCTGCATTTAAACAGTCATTCTCCCAACTCTCCTGGGAGGAGTGAATGGAGCCCTCTCCATCTTAGGAAGGGCACATGACCATCTGGGCCACCTGGCTAAGTGGCAGAGCTGGGACAGTAGCCACCTAGGGACTGAGGACCCCTGGCCCCAGTCCTCCCTTGGCTGGCTGGGCCTGAGTGAGCCCTTTCTTCTCTGGAGCAGTTGATCTGAGAGGGAACTAGCATTCTCTCAGCTAATGGATGTGAGACTGAATTTAATTAATTTCACTGGTCAGTAAACTTTGTCATTTGATGGTGTGTTCAAGATGTGGGACATAGTTTCAGCCATTGTGTAACTGAATATGAGCCAATTTTTACCTGTATTTTCCCCAGGTGAATGACCACTCTGGGCGATTCCCTTAGGAACCCAAACTATGTGAGTTAAGGAGTGCTCCCACAGGCTAGGCACTTGAAGAGCTGAATGTATCTCTGTCTTCCCTCAAGCCCAGCTACTGACCTCACATGTTTTGGCCCATGGCCTACAAATCACTGCAATACAGTACCACCAGGAGTTGCATTCTGGTACAAATAGAAGCATTTTTCACTTTGCTTTTGCCTCTAACCTGCTACGTGGTCAGACATGGGTTTCCTAGACTTTATTTCCTCAGAAATGGAATTAGACTGGGTCACCTTTAAGGGACTCTTCTGGCTTTCAAAATCTGTGATTTTCTATGGTTGATTTCTCATTGCCACATTTTCCATAATTTAGCTTTGTTGTTGTTGTTTTATTTTGTTATGCTTTCATTTTTGGTGCTGGGAACTGAACCCAAGGCCTTTGCTCTGGGCCACACCCCCAGCTGTCCCCCTCCACCTTTTGTTTTGAGACATGGTCTTGATAAGTTGCCAAGTTGCCCAGGCTGGGCTTGAACTTGTGAGCCTACTGCCTTACCCACCCAGAGGGCTAGGATTACAGGTGTGTACCATCACCTCTGGCATGCTTGAATTCTTTTTAGAGGACAGATACTTGTTCCACTATTGTCAAAATTTAAAAGTTTAGTCACTTAAATTGGAAGTTTTTTCATAAGCTTGTCTGAATTTGTTTTCTAAGCTACTGTAGTTAATGTTTTTCTTAGTGAGTTACATTCTTCATTCTGACTATCAAGCGGTAGAACCTTATTGCCAACAGGAACTGTGACCAACCCCTTAATTCTACAAATGCCCAAAGGAGCTGAGTGACCTGTCTGGAGTTGCACAGCTGGAGAGTGGCAGCCTCTGGAGAGAAGCATCCTGAGTCTGCCTAGTGCTTCCTTCTCCAGTGTGCTTTCTTCTTGTCTACTGAGTTACAGAGACTGTTTGTCCTGAAGGCCTGGACTGTGTCATCTCAGCACTCATCACAGGACCGAGTCCAGAGTGTGCATAAATATCTATCCAAGCAGCAAACAAATCAGCCCATCTCCCACCTGAACAGCCTCCACGTGCCTTCTGTGTACACCAATGTCTGATTAAACACGCTGTCCCCCACTTCCCTTCACATTTTTCATGCCTGCTCCTTGGCTGGGAGAGAAGCTACGGGTGATTCTGGCTCTCCTAAAATGAAACATGTGGCTTTTCTGGAAAGTCTGTGCCATTCTGGGGCTGGTGCCGCTCCCTTTGTACTTGAAGGTCACATTTTGATAGTTGAAGTTTTCTAAAATTTAATGTCACGAAGGTGGTCTCTAGTATGATAAAGATTTTTTCTTCCAAATGAGAAGAAAGGAGTCATTTTATACTAGTGTGGCAAAGGTATATTGTGTCCCCATAAAGTTGAATAAAACATTGTAAAATAATCTGTCATGTCTACACACAAATAGCAGCAAAACAAAAGAAAAACTCAAAAACAAAGGGACAGGAGGAAGCTATTAGAGATAATGGATGTGTTCACTGTCTGGATTGTGGCATTGGTCTCATGAGTATGTGTATTTTAACCCCATCAAATTGTATATTCTAAATATGTACAATTTTTATATAATGAATACAGCCCAGTAAAGCTGTATAAGCAAATAGATGGATACACATATATATGTATGTGCATATAAAATAGCATCTAGTTTTCTAGAAGTAAAAGGCTTACTAAGGAAGGGCTGATTGATAGGTGATTCCAAATCGGAATTCTTAATCTATGTAGGTCATAGACATGACCATGTCTTCTATATCTCTCTTCTTCTACCCCATGGCGTGGTTCCCTGTTCATCTACTGTGATACTTTAAGGCCAGTGTTCCTCACTACAGTTAGGGGGGTGGCTTAAAATCCCATGTCAAAGTCTCTGGCCTCGCAGCCAGGAATATGCATTTTAGCAAACTTCTTGGCTGATTTTTTAACACACCAAGGTTTGAAGGTTATTGGCTTCAAAAGGAAGATCCAAACCGGGTAGCCTGTTTTACAAGACCCATTTACAAGACCAGATCTTGCCACTTTTCTAAAATCATGCCTGCCTTGTCCTGCCTCCCAATGTTTAATGTGGTAATACTGAAGGGTAAATTGTGAGCAATTGCCCAGTGCCACGGCCACTCTGCCTCCTCCTCTGAACACTTTTTAGGTCCTTTCTTTGCCTAGCTAACTTCCCTGTGCTGGATAATGTCAACCAAATGCCCTGCCTTCTCCTCCTTTCAAAAAATTGCCCCTTTTCTGTACTCTATTAGCACTTACTATTTTATTTCAAAAGGATCAGTTTGCATATTCTTTTCACCTTCCTGGGAGCAAGGAAAATGGGTTCATACATCTCTAGATTCCTTAACCAGAGTGTGCCTGACACTTAGTTGGAGCTCCATCAATGCATTTCTTCAGATCCAAAAAGCTGCATCATAGCTCAAGGAGAGGCAGGATCATGGTGCTGATTATTTGTTGAACAAAAGTAGTTACTGTGAAGATTAAATTCCAGGAGAAAAAGAAAGCAGAGAGAAGGGAATGGTAATACAAAGCATCTATCTATCCATCTATCTATATAGAAAAAGATTTGGAACACATGCTCTGTGTCAGATTCTATACTAAGAGCTGCATAAGCACCATTTTAGTTAATTTTCATGACAGTGCTACAGGGTGAGGCTGTTATTTTCTTCTCCATTTGTTGGGTGATGGGACAGGATTGGAAGCATGAAGTAGGGCTGTAGACTGAATGTTTGTGGGTCCCTCAAATTCACATGTTGGAATCCTCACCTCCAATGCAATGGTATTAGGATGTGGGTCCTTGGGGTGTGATTATGTCATGAATTTGGAGCCCTCATCACTGAGATTAGTGCCATTATAAAAAGGACTCCAGAGAGTTCTTTTGCCCTCCCTTCACCATGGGAGGATACAGTGAGAAGCTGGCTATTTGCAACTTAGAAGGTGCTGTGATCTTGGACTTCCAGACTCCAGAAATGTGGGAAATAGGTCATTTATAAGCTGCCCCATTTATGATTTTCTGTTATAACAGACCAAGTTGACTATGTACAGCTAAATCAAAAGGATCTAAAACTAGGTCTGTCCAGTGCCAAACCTCCTATTCCGAGAGAGAGAGACAGGTGGCACATCGGCATGGGGCGGGAAGAGACAAGTCCTGCTTGTGGACAGAGGCTTGGCCCTGAAGCCATATTGTGCCACTGGCCTGCTCTGAAATGTGGGACTGGCTGCTTCTTTCCACAAGCCTCAGCTCTCCTGCATACCACACTAAGAGCCCCACCTTCAAGGACTGTGGGGGCCCTTCCAGCTGTGATATCCTTAGCCAGCACCTGGCTCTTGTTCTGAGAAATAAAATGAGTCAATGAATGTGAATAAATCCTTAGTAAGTCACGTGACACCAACCAAGAAAAGGGAGAATTTATTTTGAGATTCTGAGCAAACCATGGGTCCATAGAGACCAGGGGACCCAGTAGAGATGGAGGTAGCGCTCTCTGCCCTGGTGCCTTGCCTGCTGGGTAATGGCATATGGGCAGCGCAGGGCCTCGTCAGGGCTAGGCCCGGCCTCTATGAAGGTGAGACTTTTCCCATCTCAAAACCATAGTGACTTCCTGGCAGGTGCTTGTGAAGGAGAACTTCAAAGTGTGTGTCAGGATCTTCTTCTGGCTCCAAAGATTAAAAAACCCCTCTAGAGACAAAATAACCTCTGAGCCCTAACCTAGGTCAACTGGTATATTTTCGACACCTGGAAGAGAGTGATATGACAGGATTTTTAAAGCTCCCATGGCATAAGAAAAGTGAGAAGGAAAAAATGAATGTTTTATCTTCTAAAGAGCAGACCTGTTCTTTTCATCCCGGACACCTAGCTCTGCCCTCAAGGGTGTTGGTCTCCATCAGCAGGGGAGGGGAGGATCAGTGGGGGCTGCCAGCCCTTCTCTCATTCATTCCACAACTTGTCCTGAGCAGACAGTGTCCTGGGCACTGGACTGAGCTCTGTGCACAGAGAGAAGCAAAAAACCAGACCTGGCCGCCAAAGGGCCGCATGGCCATAGGACAGCTTGGGAGCCCAGGGAGGTCGGGGGAGCTGTCCCTTGGCCTGGGGGTATCTGAGAGCTTTGCTGAGGAGGGAGCCCATGAATCTGAAGAATGAACAAGAAGAGGAGAGAGGACATCCCAGGCAGAGGGGTTGGCATGAGCAAAGGCCCCGAGTCATGAAAACAGGGAGGAGGTCCACAGGGGTCTTCAGGAGGCCAACGGAGCTAGAAGTCTGCCGTGGCCACACCCACCCTGCCTGGAGCCTAGGGTACAACCAGGGGTGTGGTGGCACCCTAGTGACGTGGATCCACCTTTGCTGGGGTTTTAGGTTTTTTTCCTAAGCTTCAGCCTTAGGAAAAAACACACCCTCTGTCTGTTATGTTTGCCAGCACCTTGGTCTTCCCTGTGGAAATGTCATGGCAGGAGATTGAAACTGAAATTTTGCCAGTGATGTGAGAGGTCTATAAAAAGAGCTTCTCAGAGGAGAAATGAGGAGCCAGTCTCAGCATCCTGTTCCTCCCCTCCTCCAGCCAAACCTCTTCTTGCCATGATAAGAGAAAATTCTTGTAATAAGATGATACAGTTGGATTCAAGCGGGCTGAAAAGAAACAAAATCAGTATTTCACAATTTGGTGTATTATAGAGAGCCCCCAAACTTGCTTACAGACGTGTTGGTTAGCTTCCAGCCCTTCTGACAAATGACTGTTCCAGGGAGAGCTAGGCTGTCTCATACAAGCTGGAGGAAATCTCCGGAACAAATTTTAGATGATAAAAGTGGCTGGGCTTGACGATTTTTTGCTCAAGGTTTTTTTTTTTTTAAATGCTTGTTATCCCCACAGGTATTTCTGTAGGAAATTGCCTGGGCCTGTTTTTCCTCTCCTCTTTCTAGAAGTGCCCAATTTCACTGTGACCTCTGCCTTTTCATCAGGCTCTCCCAAAGCTATTCTCTCCACCTGTCGGCTTCTGTTTAATTTCAGACTTCTTGTCTTCATCTAGAGAACTTTCGTCTGCTCCTTCTCACCCTTTCTGGATTTGCCCAGGCCTTTTCATTTTCCATTTCAAGGTTTCTTCTCAGCATCTCCTAGCTCTGTTTACATTGTGATTAAAACAAAATGACCAACCAATGACACTGGGCCATGTGTAGATCTCAGGAAATAGGAACAAACCAGGGCTTTTGCCCCTTTTCTCTGTCCCTGCTGTGAGCCACTGCTGTCATACTGCAGAGCAATATGGCATTTGGATAAGAAGAAAAATTCTAGTCTCAAATTCAATAGCATCACTATATGCCAAGTACCTATTATATCCCAGGGACTGTGCTAATCCCAGGAGTAGGAGAATGGTGGGAGGTGTCTGGGTGGAGATTATAGAAAGCCAATCACTTCTCTAGCACAAAAGCAAATGTTAAAGGCAGCGTTCTTTCATTTGAAGATAAAAACCAGAGAGTCACCTCCCTGAGAGTGATGGTGAGGCAGTGTGATGTTGGAAAGAAAGCTCAGGCCCAAGGTAGGCACGTCAAGGTTGGAACCGGGTAACTTTCCCAAGTCCCTGTAGCAGAGAAAGCCACTTACTCTTAATGACCTCAGTTTCTTCACCTACAGAATGAGGCATCTGACATCTGTGGTGGTTGGGAGCATTCAAAAGTGACTGGTGCCATTAGGTACCTAGGATGAGGCGTGGCTCGGAGGACGTGTCAATCAATGTCGATCTCTCCTGTTTGTAAAGGATTTCCTTTGCAGTTTCAGAACAAACAGCAGAAAAGTATTTTTAAAAAATTACAAAGGAAACTCTAAAAAATTCTAAGTTTCTAAAACTTGTAAATGAAAAAAATATTCCAACGCCAGCTTCTACCAATTTTTAATGCTCCTCTAGACCCCACCCCATTGCAGGTGTGGGTTTACTGTTTCCTCAAAATGTCCTGGCTATTTCAATTCTGCTGGCTTTTAAATGACTTTATGGTGTGTATAAATGTCTCCCTGCATTGCTCTGCAGTCCTCATCGTCATTCTCAGTGAACACAAAATGTCCTCGGGTGCAGCTGTACTGTAATTTGCCCCCATCATAGGACATTTCTGGGGTGTTCAATTTTGCTCATCTTTAAATAAAGCTCAGCTCTGGTATTACCCAGTCACAAGGAATGAATATCTTTGAAGATCCTGGTATAAAATGCCATTTTGATTTTCCAAAGAGTGGTGACTGCTCTCTTTGTCATGCCTGTCTGTATGTGTCCATTCCCCTGTGAAGCATCCGGTGCCATTATAAAAACAGTTGCTAATTTAGGGTGTGGCAAGCAATTTGAAAATGTGCATGTCTTTTGTTGTTAATGAGAATAGATATGTTTCCATATAATCATTTATCTTTACTGTTTATATTTCATGCTGCAGAACTTGGAAATTATATGCTTATATCCCTTGTCCACAACTCGTAAGAATTTGTGGTTTCACACACAAATACACACATGCACAGAGGTTTTACATGCATACACACACACACACACACACACACACACACACACATGTGCACTGAGAATAGATACTAACCCTTTATCCTAAAAAACATTATTTGGGCATGACTGGGCAGAGGCCATTGCACTACTCACTTGACAGGCAAGCACTCCCAGTAAAAGGGGATGAGAACCTTTTTGGGGGTGCTAATTGCAGGTGTGGTCCCCTTCTGATCATGCTGACTGTGGACTCTCCTCGTTCCCCCACACTATCACAGGTGCTGGCAGGTACTGCTAGAGGATTTCCAGGAGTCACTTCCAGGAGAGGAAACAAATCCATTCTAGGCCTGGGGAGTCTCATACTTGAGTTTATTAGCAAATGAGTTCTTTCTACTGACTCCAGGGGGACTGGAGTGTCACTTTGTGGTTTATGTCTCCTCTGGCCCAAGGTCAGCTTGCTCCCAAGGTGGTTCCCAATGTAGCATACCATTTCATAAACTTGAGAACTCCTGGACCCCAAGAACTCCTTCAGGGACTCTAGTGAGAAGTGCTACATTAAAAATTCAAGAGTGACACTGGAGGTGATTGCCGGGCAACAGAGGCAGGCATAATAAGCATAAATGCACACAGAGGCACCGAAATTGTGAAAAAAGAACATGCTATAATAGGATTTTTTTAAAAAACGAGTATTGGCCGGGCATGTAGCTCAATGGTAGCATGCCTGCCTAGCATGCATAAGGCCCTGGGTTCAATTCCCAGTACCACAAATCAATCAATCAAACTTCAATAAATCTACAAAATAATGTTTAAAAATAAAGAGTATCAATAAAATGAAAATAGAGAAGGATAAAATCCTTGGAGGTAGAAACAGTAGTCTATGGAAATTTCCCGAGGGCCAGCAATGGACTGTTCAGTGTAGATACACAATGGTCCCCACTCAGCTGGTCCAGCCTAGGGTTCCACCCTGGAATTTCTTTGTTAAAGAACAGCAGCAGCTGTTCAGAGCACATGATTTGCCAGGTAGCTCCTGAAAGATTCGATCTCATCATTCTAGCAACACTGATGAAAAGGACATAGTCTGTATCTATGCTGGGTTTCCTGGGTAGCTTGGTGACTCGGGGGCAGACTATGAGCTTCCCTTGTACCTTCCTCTGTTCTTCTTCCTTCTGACCCATGGGGTCCCCATGGCTAGCTCCAGCTCAGCATGACTTCCCTTACCTGGTACCAGCTTCCAGCACCCTTCTTCACCCCCTCCTCTGCCTCCACCCTCTGTGCTTCTGTCTTGGCCTAACTCTCCCCACCTGGAGTGACTCATAACTTTGCGATTCTTAAAGCTGAAATTCTCAAGGTGCTGAAAAAGTACACAGAAATAAATCAGCAAGTGCCAGAATTTCTCCTGAGGGGGACTCAGCACTGGGGAGGGATTACTGAGGTTTAATTTACACAACAGCTGTGCTTCTAAAAGAGTGTGTAAATCAGTCCAGGGGTAACTGAAAGGCACTAGGAAAAAAATTGTTACTTAGAGGAATCCTATAGCGAGCTCTTTGTAAAACAAATCTTAGGATCCTTCCCGGTCAGCCCCCAGGTCACCTCTTCCTTAATGGACTCTGATGAGAACCCCTCCCCTCAGGTGGATTAATCGATTAATCCTTCCTTCATCTAAGCCCCCTTAGGACATTATCACGCCTCTCCCTACCTGCTTTGTGCTATAAGTAGTTCCTGGTGCCAAAAAAGGTGTGAAATTCCTGCTTGTTGAGTCAAGGGAAGAAGGAACTAGAAAACGAGGGAATAAGGCTCAACTCCCTGAAGGAAAGACATGCTTGATTTATGTCCTACTTTGAGAATCTCCAGTTGGGGGTTTCTATAAGGGTTTTCCTCTTTTATTGGTCAGAAAATATTTAAATGAGTGACTAAAAACAAATGAGCCCCCCTTAATTTATCCACTGGTAGACCCTCTGGTAACAAAATTAGGGTTATCAATTAATTTAAAGATTATTAGAAAGGTGTTGGCAGAAGGTAAAGCGATTCGGAAGCACAAAGATGCTCTTGGGTGGACGCCAGCTGGAAGGCCTTCCTCTCCTGACCTTCCTGCGCAAAGGGGTCCAGGCACAAGGAGTCCTGGGCCCTCTGTCGTGGGTAAGGATCTTTCCTCTCTTTAGGAAAAATCTCTCTCCTACAATGGGAGCTGCTCCTATTCGGATCATTCACCAGCCTGAAATGCTCATGATCGGGGCATGTTGAGTGGAAAACATTTGGGGGCCACAATCTTATTACTGTTTTGGTTGTTGTTGTTTTGTTTTGTTCTGTTTTTGAGACAGGATCTCTCTTTGTAGTTCAGGCTGTCCTTGAACTCACTGTGAAGCTCAGGCTGGCTTTGGACTCTCACCAATCCTGCCTCAGCCTCCCAAGTGCTGGGATGACTGGTATATGCCACCACGCTCAGCTAACTACTGGTCTTTGTATTAACTCAGATACAAAACAGCTTCCAGAGAGAAATCTTGGCCCATTCACAGATCCTTTTGTAGACACAGGGTACAGATCCTCTTAGGTGCCTCATCAGAAAAGGATAGCAACTCCACTTTTGCTTTGCTTGACTATCGAAGGAAATAGCTGGAAAGGTACAGGTGTCCTCTCTTTGCATCACTGGGTCAAAGCAAAGCGTCAGAGCTACGCTCTGTGACCACTGTCCCAGCTGCACTTCTGGACTCTGCCTGGGATTCTGTGCATGGGAGGAAGACACTGTAGGAAGCACTGATTTTAAATTTACTACCTTCTGTGTGAAGAGCTTAAAACAGTGCTGGGCACATAGTTAAATGGCATGAAAGTGTTAATGCTCACTGTTATCATCTTTGCCATCACTGTCAGTGTTGCTGTTAGGACTCTGTGGAGGACATCTCGCCTTACAGGCCTTGCTGTCTCGCAGGGGTGGAGGGAAGGTGTTTCTCTCAGGCTTCTGTCAAGGGGAAAGGCTGGGCTTCTCCTGACCAGATGAGGTGTCTTCTGTGTTATGGCATCTGTGGACAAACTGTTCACTCTCCCTCTTTCCCTTAGCTTGTCAGGAAACCTGGAGCCAAATGTATGTCCCTACCCCAGCTTTGTGCAAACCCTGGAAGAGTGTGTCTCATGCATGCTTAATGCATCCCAAACCTTATCTTTCTCCCTACCCATGCTCTGCCTTTCCTCCCATTTCCATATGGATCCATTTAAAGCATTTTGTATATCTCTTTTCTGTCTGTCAGTCCATCCATCCATCTACCCACCCACCCATCCATCTATAAATTACCTGTCATCTACTGCCTATTATCTATCTACCGATCATCTATCTTTTATCCATCACCTATTATCAAATTATTTATCATTTATCTATCCTCTAGCTATCAATGTATCACCCATCACCTGTTGCCTATTTATCATCTATTACCTGTTTATCTTCTATCCATCTATCTTCTCTCTATCACCTATTTACCTATATCTATCATTTACCATTTATCACCTCTATATCATCTATCTCTCCATAAGCCACTCTGTATCCTTTTTGAAAAGAACACAGTTTTTTAAAAAATCAATATTTTAAAGTTACATTGCCATCTTTAAAGTTGTCTAATATTGATTTTATTAAGAATCCTAAAAATGGACACTTGTAAATTTATAATTAAATGAGCCACCATTTTCTCCATCATTTGGTCTAACTTCTGATCTTTGTAAAATATGCCAGTTTAATTGAATTTAGATCCTCATTGAACAAATCATTCGTAAGGAAAAGTGTCCAGTTTGCAAGTGCACTGTTCGGTGAGTTGTCATGGAGCCACCACACTGGGATAACCATATCCAGACAAGAAGTAGATCATTACTACTTCCCCAAAGCTCCCCAAGTTCCCCCGATGCTCCTCACTCCTCCTCCCCACAGGTAACCATCCTCCTGAGTTCTTACACCATAAGTTATTTTTGCCTGTTTTTGAACTTTATAAATAAATGCCACTGTATGATACGTACTATATTCTTTTGTATCTGGCTTCTCTCTCTTGTCATTGTCTTGGTTGAGATTCATCTGTGTAGCTGACTTTAACAGGCACTCATCCATTTTCATTGCTAAATGGAATTGTATCTTGTGAATGTACCACAATTTATTTCTACATTATATGATAGATGGCTATTTCCAGTGTTTGGCTGTTATTTCCTGTCCTTTTGGTGAACAAGATGGGTAATAGAGGAAATTAAATTAAGTGAATGAACAATGAATTTTAAAAATTATTGCTGATGCTGCTTCTCTACCCAAAGAAGCTTGGCATGAAGCCTCTGGAGCGAGGGCCCTCCCTGATCTGAGCCCCCTGGACATATCATTGTCATTAATGCCATCTGTCTTAGATTCAGCTTGGGTGACATCATTTGTTCATTCATTCAACAAATAAGTGTTAAACATATACTCTGTGCATGGAACCATTTTGGAATCTGGGACTACATCAGGCACAAAAACAGATGCCACTTGCTAGCCTTGTGGAGCGTGTGCTCTAGGGGCATGGAGTCCCTTACCCTCACTCAGATACTTTGATCACTCTGTGCCTTCCGGTCAGTGCTCTGCCCTATAGCAGCCACTCTCTGTTTGGCCTTACAGACTCACCCAGCACTCGATCAAGGATGTGAGGATTTTCCCCTTACCCCTGCCCAGACTTACTCTGCCTCCAGAACCTGTTCCTCATAACAGCCACCTCCATGTCTCTAATGCCCATCTCTACCTCAGTGGCCTCTAAGATGGCTGCTCTGTGGTCTGTGGTCTGTGAACTGGCTGGGAGCTGGGTGAACTGAGGCTCCCCTCGTGTTTCCCATTTTTTGAGGATCACAGGCCTTTCTTTATTGCTTCTCATCCAATGCTTACAACAAATTCCTCAAAAATGTGTCTAGTTTTATACTTATTTAGTATTACTTTGCTAGCACTCTATCATGGTCCAAAGTGGAAGTGTATGCTTGTTCTCTTAATGGTCTCATATTACTCCATTCTATGGGCTTAATTTAATTCTAGTGAATGTTTGAAGTGCAACTTATTTCTTATAGTGCAATGAGCAATTTAAATTTAAGATTCAGATATTAAATTCATTCTTACTCCTAGTTTGTGCTCATTTTGCTAGTTAATGTACACTGCCCCCCCATAACATATACATAGCATAAAATTGATCATTTTAATGATTTTGAAGTGTGCTATTCAGCATCATTAAGAACATTCACAGTGTTGTGTGACCATTAATTCTAGTGGATTTTGAAGGTGGTGGATTTTATTGGGGTTAAAGTTGACTTTTGGCACACAAGAGAAAACATTAGCTTGAATAAATATGTGATTAAATGTTGTCACTGGGAAGAATATTTCTGAATTAGTTGAAAGGTTTTGGCTATAGGTAACTGAAAACTCACTTTTATTTGGCATAAATAATAAAGAAATGTATTCTCTCCCATAAAAGGAATTCAAAAGCTAATATAGCTCCAACATTGGTGTTTGGGGACTCCGTGACATCATTTCATACCCAGGTTCTTTCCATATCTTCATCCTTCCATCCTCAGTAGGGTGGCTTTGTCCTTGGGCTTGGACCCCTTACAGTATGGACTAGCTGGAGCAATTTTGGGTACCTGTCCCCAAACAGTAGCATCTTGAGACAAGAAAGGGGATCATTGAAAAAGTGTCTCCAAAGAATGAAGATGGCCAACTGGATTTCCCATCACACTGCTCAGAACTGGGTCCTGATCTCAGCCATAAACTGATATTATCAATAGCAGTCAGAACCCATCCCTGAGGCAGGGCCTGGATCAGCCCCCTCCCCCTTGAAGCACATGGCCGTGAGGAAGAGCACAGGTACTTGAACAGAATCTGCGTTCTGTTAGGCAGAGGGAAAGGACAGGAGCAAGCCATCAATCATGCCTGAGACAGCTTTCCAACCCTGAAGTACAGCTGCCTGCTTTCAGAGTAAGACACATTAACCTGGCAAGAAATTAGGTTTGTCTGAATAAAGTAATGAGAATCCTAACTGGAGAGCAAGTTCTGTGACAACTTTTCCAACCATCTGACTGTCATCAGCTACAAATCAAACTCTAATGTGGTTAGCCATCTTCAGGCGATGCCACCCTCCCCCTTTTCTCTCCTAGTGCTGAGGATTGAACCATTTTTTCCATTCTTATTTCTGAGCATCTTTTCCACCTTTTAAAGCCTAGCTCAGAAAATGCTTGTTCTGAAAGCCTTTTCTGAACTCCAGAACCAAAATGGATTTTTTTCTCTTTCATTCTGCTTTGCAGAAACAGCCACTGTGTATTAAGGCTGTTTTTCTAGATGGCTTTACTTTTTAAAAAATTATAATAGTAGTAATGCATCCATCTTGCAAATAATCCAGACAATTTGTAAAGTCAATAAATTAGAAAGACAAATCTTCCCACTCAACCACCTCCTGCACCCCAACCTACATCCCAGTGATACCCACTGTCAACTGTTTGCATTTCCCCTTCCCAAGCTTTTTATTTCTTTTGTAATATGTGAACCAGCAATTTTTTGGTTTTTGTTGTCATCTTCTTATTATTATTTTTTAAATAAAACTGGGATTATACTTTGTCCTCTGTGATGTGTCTGATGGTTCTTTTCATAATCAGTCCCTGATCATGGGAACTTAAGTTATTTCCATTTTCCCACATTTCAGTGGGAAATACAGTGCTGCCAGGAACCTCTTGCTCTGTGTGTGTGTGCGTGTCTGTGTGTGTGTGTGTGTGTGTATGTCTGCACATGCCAATATTCCTGCAGTATAGATGCTTAAAAATAAAATTGCTGGGTCAAAGAATAGGTGATTTTAAATTTTGATAGCTTCTGCCAAATTTTATGAAAGTGTTTTGGGGCCAGCTGCTTCTTCTACAGACAAGTAATTTCCAGACTTGCAGACTTTATAAACCAATAAAATATTTTTTTAAAGCCACAAACAAGCCAGGGATGGTAGTGCATGCCTAATGTCTCAGAACTCTAGGAGGCAGAGACAGGAGGATCACAAATTTGAGCCCAACCTAGGCAACTTAGTGACTTAATGAGACCTTGTCTCAAAATAAAAATAAAAATAGGGCCCGGGATGTAGCTCAGTGTGAAGGCTCTGGGTTCAATTCCCAGTGCTCCCCCAAAAAAGATTTCTTAAAATCAAGCAACAATTATTACCAATTAAATATGAAGGTACCATTTTTGTATGCAAAAATAGTCTAAAATCTGGGATTTTACATGGTTTAACCTAATATCGTCAGCATGACTTCATAAAGGAATGGACACACATTCACATGGGCTCACACACACAAATGCACATACACGCACATCTGTATTTCCCTTACTTTTCCATGTTGGGTCACTCTCCCACCACCACCATCAGTGACTGTCTCCACTGTGACTAGAAGAGAAGATTTAGTCACATGGAGAGTGACAATGTGTCCTGCATTCTGTCCTGACCTCTTGTGATAAAGAGGGGGTTTGAAGACAAGGTTGACAACTTGGGGAAGTTGCACTGTGTCATCCTTGGTACAAGCAGGACCCCAGGAGCACAAGTGGCACTGGCTCCTGGCTCCAGGCCCTGCCTCACCTCTTGTGGAATTGTGCTGTGCTCCAGGGCTATGAGCTGAGGGAATTCGAATCACAAAGCCCTCTTGCCCTGAGTGCAGAAGTGAGGTTCCTCCACATAGCTGGGTGCAGGGGGAATGGACATGTAGGGGTCTGCACAGGACTCTGAAGAGAGGAGGGCTCTGCCTGACAGAGCCTGTGGTGCTGGTTACCTGCTATGGGGGGGTGAGTGCAGGCAGGACCAGATGGAGGGTTAATGAGAAAGTAGATGATAGCACTTATGTTGCGTTTGACTTTAAGTTCCTTTGTCTTCATCAGCTTTAATTCTGTGCCCTGGCTGAATCCAAGGCCTCACAGGCAACAGGTGCTCAGGTAATTTCCTTGTGACAGCATAAGTAAGCCCTGTACCTGGGCTTGGCAAACATTTCCTTGAAGAGGCCTGATAGAGAACAATTTAGGCTCTGCTAGCCAAACTGTTTGTCATCTCTACTCTGTTCTGCCATTGCTGCCCAAAACTTGCTGCAGACAATACCATTAATGGATGCACATAGCCACATTCCAATAAAACTTTGTTTACGAAAACAGGTGGTAAGTTGGTTTGACCCAAGGGCCATGCCTATTACTATGGGGTAAAGAAAAAGATGGTCTTAGGGCCAAATACAGTGGTATCTAAGTACTTGTCGTTAATCAGTTCTGGGAGGTGCAGCAAATGCCAAACAAATTGTTTTGTCTGGAAAACGTAATGAGTCACTAGGTAATCAACACCAACAAGTTCCAACTTGCACCTTGAGTACCAAACTAACATGAACACTGGGACAAATTCTTCCCACCAATATGCTAGAGTATGGAATTTGATGAGGTTCAAAGCAGTTGGGTTCTGAGATGTGACTCTGCTAGAAGCTGCATCATCCAAGGAAACTGTTTCAGCTTTTTAACATGTTCATTATGGAGGATGACTTGTATGTCTTGTTACCAGGCAGCTTGAAGCACCGTGGTACATGCAGGACTGGCCCATCTGGCAACTTTTTATTAATTTTATTAATAAAAAGACCCATAAAAGTGGTTAAATCTGTTTGTACCACCAGCACAAGCCACCTGATGGGACAGTCATTCATGTACCACCAGTGCTTCAAGCCGGTAGGAGTGTGTTTTTAGCCTTAGAGTCTCCAAATGTAAAGTAGGGGTGATAATTGCCACCTTCAGACTCATGGGATTCAATGAGATGGAGTGTCTAGCAGTGCACTGGCACTCAGATACAGCAGGAAATGAAAACCGCTACTTTTAATGCTAGACCCAGAGCCCAGCTCCCTTCCCCAGCTCTGTCCAGGGAATAACATGAAAAAGCAGGAGGCAGGATTTTTAAGGGCTGACAGAATGAAGTGCTTGGGACTTTGATTTGATTTGAACACAAGCATTGGGCAGAGACGAAATGTCCCTGGTCCTCCTTACACAGCCTTCAGGTGTCAGTTCAGCAGCGTCCTGGTTTTATTACATCTATCACAAGCAGCTTAAGGCTTCCACAAACACAGTCCTAGACAGATGTTGAGCCTGTCTGGGGATTAGAAATATCCTCTTCCATTAAGCATAAATTAACTTAATCACCAGGTATGAAAGATAAGCAACATAAACAGTGTTCCCTGAAGCTTTCATTAAAATTAAAATTCTATTTAAAATTTAGCTTGTATTTTCTAGGACTTGAACCCCTTTAAAGAGATAATATCTGCTGTAAATTTTCACACTGACAGAGTGGCAGAGATGAATGTGCTGGGAACAGTGATGTAGTATGTAATTCAACTTTGCCTCCTGGTCTTCTTTTTGCCAATGGAGGCATCGGGATGTTTTAAAGAAGTAATTAGTCTCAGTAAGACTTGGTCTTAACCGCTTTCAGGAGAAGCCAGACTGATTCATAAAAGTGAAATTCTAAGATTACTAAGAGTAAGGTGCTTAGAGTCTTGTTCAGATCCATGCTATGGAAAGTACTCTTGTCATAAAACAAGCAGAGGGAAGTGTAGACAATAAATCATCAGGAGATTTCAAATGCAAGCCTCCTTTGCCTTGGCTGAGCCAGGTCAGTGGAGAATGGGATTGCAGTCAGAGTTCACTGAATTCTTCGCAAACTTTCCAGGGGAAACATCTTGAAGGAAACTTAGCCAGATCAGCGTGGTGTGGTGGAAAGAACATTGAAGTCAAACAAACCTGGCCTTGAATTCTGTTCTGTTTATTTCTGCCCTTGATCTCGAGCAAGTCTGATAATTTCTCTGAGCCTCAGATCCCTTATCTACAAAATGAATAATCATTTCCACATAGGATCATTGTGAGTGTGTAGAGAACCTTAAAGAAGGCCTAGAGTTCATCACATCCTAGGTGCTTAGTACTGTCTACTTGGTGAAGAATAGTTGTTGAATATCTGCCCCCCCACCAGATTCTGGACTATGCATTGGGGATCTAGAAAGTCATAAAACACAGCACCTGTTTTCAAGACACTCACAATGAGGGATTGGGACAGATAAATTACAACAGAACAGTAGGAAGGGGTGTACACAGAGCAGAAGAAACACAGAGAAGGTGGGGTAGTCTGTGCTACCCCTCAGAGGGGCAGAGAAGGGCATTCCGAGCAGAAGGCATGGTGTATGCAAAGGCAGAGACACACAGCAAAGCATTTCAGATCTAGAAGATCATAACAGTATGGCATTGTCAGACCAGGAGGATGGGCAGGGGAGGGCGAATCTGAAGGACAGAGAATCTCCTGATGCGCATGTGCACCCTTTGGAGAGGAAGTATTCTAGATGATTCTTCAAGTGGGTCACAGAGGCCTGGCTGGCACCACATGGCCTACAGAAGAGAAGATCTTTTCTGAAAGAGAATCCCATCGTTGACTTTGACAGAGCTCCAGATCTGAATTGAATCTAGTGGTACAGTTGAAAATGCACTGGATAAGGAGGCCCAGGAGGCCTGGGTCCCAGGTCCTATGCTACCTACCTGCTTCTGGCTTCTCCTAAGCTCCTGGGGAGCAAGGCTGTGATGTTTGGTTCACCTTTGAAGGCCCAGTCCAGGACCTGGACCAGAAGCTTGAAAATGCTTGCTGAGTAAATACCCCAGGGTCCCATCTGTGTAGGGGTAGGGAGGACCATCTTTATCCTGTGTTCCTATAGGGCTGGACTCAAGGCCAGAAATATAACAGGGATGATCTTTGACCAGATGGGAGGATTTTGCAAAGTCTCAGGGTTCATTCAAATACTTGAGTGATCATCGTTATTGTTAAAAAGAATCACACCCCAACTACAACCTATACCCTGGTTGAAAATCAGCTTCCCTGCCCACTGAAACGAATCTGTATGATTACTGCTAGCTCTCTCACTTAACAAAATCTGGCACTTACCTTTTAAAAACCCCAAGAAAGGCAAGCCAGAGTTTCATTTGGTGATTTGCCTTTTTTACCATTGGTGAGTTGACTTACTAGTCAAAACAGTAATTATATTTGAGACAATCAAAGATTTCTGGCTTTTTCCTATGTAATCTAAAAAAATGTTAATTCACAGGGAAAACATTTGAAATTGTACCTACTTTTGAAGCAAGCATTATCTAAAAAAGAAAAGAAAAAAATGTTTTCCCAAACATTTTCAACTATCTGAACAGCTCAAACATCACTTTCCCCACAAACTCACAGCCCTTTGTTTTCATGACAAATGTGTTCTAAAGAAAACTGCCACTGCTGAGGGTGCTGGTCGATGTTTGATTTGAAGGTGCAGTGATGTGGCACTGTTTTCCAAACTGTTACACCCAGTGACAGAGGAAGCTGTGAAGGAACTAGAAAGTTGCTAAAGCATTCACAAAAGATGGGACATTTCCTGTAGTCCCCGAATGTCACAGAATTATAGTGGGGAATAAAACTTGAACTCAAGCCACGCAGCTTGCTGCAGATAAAACATGTACTTTAGCCCGAGTGATAGCAAAGTGGTATCAGATGTACCTCGTGAGAGAAAGTCAGAATATAAGAGTCTCACCCAAAGTCATATGCAAAAACCAAACAGATATGTTCCCCAGGATACCCATTGCAGAAGTGTGCTCCCTATCTGCAAAGCACGGGGGACCACAGTTCTAGCTCTACTTTTGTGCCTGAACATTGGATTATGGGGACAAATTAGCCGTCTTCTTCTGAGCTTCTGTTTCTGGGTCTGTACATTGCGATGATAATTTCTGCCTCTCTTGCTTTACAACATTGCTTTGAAAATCCGGTGAGGTTGTGGGTGGAAATGGGAGTGTTGAGCCCCTGGAAAAGATTATTAGGGCAGTGCTAGCAATCATCCGGGCTCCAGGGCCTCAAATGCCCCTTCCCCTCTTCCCCTCTTCCCCTCTTCCCCTCTTCCCCTCTTCCCTGCTGGCCCAGGCTCTTCATCATTGGATGCTATCTCAAGTCTTGCTTCTTCAGAGCTGCTCCCAATCCAGCTCATCCAGGAGCTTTTCCCTCCCTCCCAACTTCTGTCTGGGGATGCCCCAGGAGACATGGTTCTTAAGATCCAGGTCCAGCTCTGGCTCTGCTCCTCTCTTGTTGGGTTCTGGCATGCCCCTTCCCCACACTGGGCCTCATTTCCTGACACCTCAAATGAAGGACTGGCCTAAGTGATTTCTACAGTTCACTCCAACAGAAAACTCTAGAAGTCCATTACCCCTAACTGTTTGTGATACTCTCAGCTTCACAGTGAATCTTCAGCTATTGGAGACCCTGAGAAAAGTGAACTTTTGGGTTCTTCTATTTTTAAATGGTCTCATGTTTAACCCTTTATGCATCTTGGCCTCTTGAATACATTTCAGCAAATGTGACTTTTTCTTTGAATGGTGGTTCTGCAAACCAGTTTTGGATTATTCTGTGATCGATGGTACCTCCAAAGAGCTCCGAGTTTCTTCTGTGGGGCTCTAGAGCATTTTTTACTTCCTCCTCTGTTTTCACTTCTTACTCTGAATTCCATGTGGTTGTGACATCTCATCTTTTCCCTTCTAACTTGCCAACTCTACCTTGCTGTGTGTCTGTCTGGGAACAAGTTTGCCAAACCTGTTAGAAGTATACAGTAAGTCAAAGCATGTAGGTCTGGAGTGAAGCCCCAAGAGGCTTCCTTTTACTTGCAGACTAAAAATTTCAGGGCATGAACTCTGAGATCTCAATTTTGGCTTCCCTAGGGACTTCTCCTTTGCTTCCTAGTTCTAAGTAGTATTTAGAAGAGATGGAGGAGGTTGTTCCATGCCTGAGTTCCAACAGGGGAGCTGTGCCTCAACCTCTGGTGTTCTCATGGAAATTGCCCGTGTCACCCTGGCCCTTTTGCCTTGCCCTCTCACTTCTCTTCAACACACATTATGCTCCATCAACATTACTTGAATTCCTTCAAGGATGTTCTTTACTTCCATACTCCCATTCAACTGCAGTGCAGTTTCCTTTGCTTGGAATCTAGGCATCCCTCTCTTCTCATCTGCTCTGTATCCAGCTCTACTCAAATTTACATCCTTGATCCCAGCTCCACCTCCTCATGGAAGCCGTGGAAATCTGCCCTGAATACTTCCTATGAGCTATGAGCACCACCAGCCCAGTGCCTACCTCCAGCTTTACACTTGCATTGAACTGAGTGATCTGTCTATGCAAGTGATGCTTCTACCAGGTGTGAAGTCTTCCATGGCCAAATAGCTGCTTTGTTTTGCTTTGTCTTTCCAGTACCCAGCTCAGTGCCTGGAGCCTAAGTACTCAATTTCCATCAGAAGAATCAATGAACAAATAAATAACTTATGGGTTGAATAGTGTCCCTCCCCAAAATTCATATGTTGAAATCCTAATCCCCAGTAACTCAGAATATGACCTTATTTGGAGATAAGGTCTTTACAGAGATAATCGAATTAAGTAATGTCATTCAAGCAAGCCCTAATTCAGTATGACCACCATCCATATGAGGAGAGGTAATTTGGATACAGACACACATGGAAAGAAGATGATGTGAAGACATAGGGCGACAACAGCCATCTGTATGTTAAGAAGAGGGATCTCCCTGCCTCAAAAGCACAAGGTCCCTATTTCGATCCCTGGTACCAAAAAAAAAAAAAAAAGAAGAGAGACTTGGAACACTAATTCCAAGAGAAAAGCAACATC
>NW_004624760.1:13376457-13713164 GCF_000247695.1 Heterocephalus glaber
TTGGTACATTTTAGGTATACAATACAGTTACATTCATTATTGGGATCTTGTACCTTTACATGATGTATCTTGGTTCTTATTTTTTCCCCATTCCCTTGCCCTCCCTTCACCCCCTCCATCCTTTCCATGCTTTTTATTAATGAATCTTTATCCTTAGGTCTTAGCTATTTTTCCTCAGTTATGTGTAACATATTTTTAAATGTCCACTCAGTTAGAAGCAATATCTTTTTCATGGCAAAGTACCACACGTGGGAGAATCTCCAGGGAAATGTGTTGTACAAGTTAGCAGATTTCAAAATTCTTACATACCCTCGAAGGTTGCTACCAAATGGAAATGAGCAAGTGGGTGATCCCCACATGACAGGTAGCAGGAGCCTGGTGATTGCCTGAAAGAATCTCGAATAACTTGTCAATAATGGATTATGGTGGTGATTTCTGATTAGCAGAAGACAAGCCTCTGTCTTTTATATTATATGGTTTTCTATGCTTATTTTTCCTCATCTGTGGATGACTTTTGTAATAGAATCACTGAAACCTCTAGATATCTTTGTTTGTTTGTTTGAAGGCAAAGAGGTCTTCTTATTTGACTGTGGTTCTCATCACCTAGCACAATACCTGAAACCTGGAGAGGGTACTTCATAAATATCTGTGAAATAATGAATTTTTCTTTTTTTTGGAACCACTGAAAATTTAGATGTCATCTTTTTTGTTCTGACCATTGCTCTATGTCCAGCATCACGCCTCATTCAGTTTCTCCTTTCCCCCTTCCTACACACCAGGTTCACAGCAAAGCAGCACCCCTTGCTTACTGGGAAAATGTAAAGCAATCCCCATCCTGCCTGTGCCTGTTATGGGTTGATCGCTATACTAAGTCTAGGGAACCACACTAGGTTTAACCTTTCAGAAGCTTCTAGCGCCCTGGTAGACTTGAACAGATAACTCAAATATGATAAAAAATCAAAGCAAGTATTAATGCAGCATGGGTGATGAGCTATGGAAGGAAGAGTGATTAATTCTGCCCAGAGGAATCAGGGGAAGTTTCGTAGAGAAGACAGATATTTTAAAAAATTTATTACATAAATGGATTCTGAGCAGCTGATATCCCAAGTTCATATTCTATACAAGAAACTCAGAAATAGAGTTCACTGTTTCCAATTCTGACTGTTTAGGCTGCTGACTCAGGTTCAGATTCATGGCTTTGAGAAGAAAAGTCCAAAAAATAATTAGAGATACAAATCTCAATGACTATTTCCTCTTATTAGGAAAGTGATCATGGATCATTTGAAAATATTGCTTAATCTCATTACTTCCAGTTTCACATGATCCTATGTGAAATATGGTTAAACCCCCATTTGTGTTGAAATTAATATAAAATGTGTCACCCTCTTTTGTTATGATCTCAATAGTTAACTTAATAACAAACAAAAGATTATAGATGGAAAACCTTTAAATTGGTGACTCTGAGTTTATTCCTTAGTAATTTAAAAAGACATGGATTAAAGCCAGCTAACAGATCAAGGACCTGAAAAATTCTAATACCTAAAAAAAAAAAATTCTAATACCTGTTGACTTGGAAATTTCTCTGCTGAGCATTTGCACCAAAGGTCTAATCCAGAATTATGAAAAAGATTGTTTGCATAAACATGTTCATCTGGTCATGAAAAACTGGAAATAATCTGTTAGCTCAAGGGGTAGTCTTTCTGTCGTTGAAGATGATATCTATAAATAATTTTGGTGATATGGCAAAATGCTTATTGGAAATGTTAAATGTAAAAGCAGGTTGCAAGATTACATATATACAATTTTGTATATATACTATATAGTATGATTTCAACTATGTTAAAATAGATGCATAGAAAAGGACTGGAAGGGAATTGCCAAGATATTAAATATGATAATTTCTAGGTGATGAAATTAATATGACAGTTTTATTGTGTTGCCTATTTCTATATTTTTATGTCTTCTACAAAGAAATATGATGTTACAATCAACATTATAAGAAAGAACCTTAACATCTTGGACCATTGTGTACAACAGAAGACAGTGCATTCAGAGATTTGAGGGTGGGAATATGACCCAGAGAATTAGCAGTTTTTCAAGCAAAAGAATAGAAATAACCCAGCTTGGGTCCATTTGAGTCCATAGCTGTGGCCCAAGGTGATAAGAGGAACATGGAAGTCTGGGCATCGATCACCATCGGCAACTGGGCACTAGTGGTTGCAGGAGCTGGACACAGCACGAAGGTTTATAGAGAACAGATCTGTTGCTCTTGGGGAGGAAGCAAGCAAGGACTTGCTTGGGGTCCAGTCAAAAGGGCAGGGATGATGGCCAGGTTTTCCTCCTAGTGGGAAATAAAACAGCACAGAGGCAGAAGCCCAGCTGGATGGGATGGTCCTCCTCCATGAGTAGGGTGCTAGTGGCTAGTAGGGTTGGACATTTCTCTTAAGCATGAGTATTCAAGGCTTAAGGCAGAAGGAACAATCCCAGGTCTAAGGTGATTAAGGTTCCATCTGCTGGGCCAGGATTGGCTCCAGACTTGCACAGGCTTTGAGTGCCTGGTAGAGGCCTCAGGTCTCTGAGTCTCCAGCTGGGAGGGTTGCTAAAATGACCAGAATGCTAAATGTGCAAGAAGGTAAAAAAGCCAAGTTGCAGGTGTCCCCTGGATGGTCATTATTAGATGTGGAAATATTTTCAGTTATTAGAATGTTCTCCAAAGAGAAAATGCTGTGTCCTGAGAAACTCCATCCTGAATATGGGAATTAAAGCAACTGATGTTTCACAGTCAAACTTAGGCCATGTAGGAGGCTGAGTCTGTCAGTATATGTAACCTGCATTGTATTTGGTGTCCCTGAGGGGCAAGAAAAACCTTCAAACCCTTGGCTATAGTATGACAAGATAAATATCATTCCATTCGAAGCACAGAAGAAAAACTGCACCTTGGTACTTTCTTTAATTACTTTACATTTACCTAATCCATTCCATTGTGCCATTGAATTTGCTCTTCGTGACAGATTTATGAAGTATAACATGCAGATCTAGAGAGGTTGGTGACTGCCTGTTGCCAGACACAATTTGTACCTAGGCAGTGCATGCATTGTGTATATGTATATGTAATGATTATTTCTAAACATTTTATCAAAATAATGTGCATTAAACTATATGCATAAAAATAATATACATATATAATCTTAAATATATTTATATAAAATCTCACTTAATCCTTATAACATTATAAGGAAGACTTTTTTTTTTTTGCTTTTTATTTTATTTGTATTAGTCCATCCTTACAGTAAATAAATGGCTACAATGCAGTCCATAAGGATTACATACATTGTGGGGAGTTGGTACATGTACATAACATATCCTTTTAAAAAATTAGTACATGTAAAAAAAATTAGTACATGTATCACCATCCTAAGGATAAGAAAACAAAGAATCAAAAGAGTTAAGTGACTTACCCAAAGTTACATAGCACCTAAGTGGCACAGTTGGAATTTAAATCCTGTTTTTTTACCCTAAAGTGCTTACTATTTTTGCAAATGCCATCCAGCTTTGTCAAGCTTATGACAGCTACCTTCTAGCCATGCCAAGGAGGCCACTATAGATTTAGCAAACTTTACATTCCCACAGAGCACTTCTGTGTTCCAAAAAATGAAAGAAAGAGGCAATGTGGAAGGTAGGATTGGACCTGTGTTCTAATTCTGACTCCTATATACTTTTTGTGTGATGTTGGCTAGCAAATCTCCTTAATTTTTTGTTTTCCCTGTATAAAACAGGGGACCATCACTTACTGCATGGGAATGGGGTGAGGATTAAGGACAATGTGTGCTGAGCACGTGGTGCAGTTTGGACACACACGCGGCCCTCTGCATGGGGCCTCTTCATTATTATCACCTTTCATGGAGTTATCAGATCACATCTGAGTCCCTGGTCAGGGCAGTGTGGTTACAGCAGCCTTGGGAAAGCACCGTGCCCCCCGGCATCTGGGCTCCACCTGGACTTAAAAGAGTCTCAGAGGAAGATGATACAGTCCTGTTGTATAAAACTAACAAACACCCCATGCCTGACAGCCTTTAGAGAGACAATCAGAGCAGAAGAGGCTAAAACCACCTTGTAAAGGAGACAGTATTCCTACACATGATACAAGGAAGACTGTGAAGTCCAAAGAGAGTGCCCAGCACAGCCAAGACCATGTCGTTGACCAGTCCTGGATGCGGGTCTGCTGTACCCTCCAGCTGTGCAGGAGAAGAAAGCATGGGCCCAAGTGAAATTCACCCCCCAGAGGGTGTGTTGGTTACTTGCTCCAACTCAAGATACAGGAGCAAAAAAAGAGAGCAAGCCAAATCAGTCAAAGGTTCCCATTAAGGACCTTTAAAAACGACTCAGTAGAAACTCCAGACTGAACTGATCCAGCTGTACTCAATAAAAGACACACTAAGCCTAGAGTGAAATGGGGAACCTGAACAGACTCTGGGAAACATCATTTGCTCCAAGGTTCCTAACCACAATGCTTTAGCTAATGCTCAGCAGGAAATACCTAGCTTGGAGCAATGGAAAAAGTAGGGACTCCAGGTAAGGCAGACTGTTACTCAATCCCATCTCTGTTGATGCACACCATGGTACAGGAGGTGTACTCCTGTGGTTTACAAAGGTGTTTTTAAAGAATGGCAAATGTGTTAGTCAGCTCTCCCTTATTATAACAAATCCCTGAGGTAATCAATTCATAAACAGAAAAGGTTTCTTTTGGCTCTCAATTTTGGAGCTTTCAGTCCATGATTAAATCCATGGCTTTGGGCTTGTGGCAGCACATCATGGAGAGGAAAGCAAAACCACTCACTTCATGCCCAGGAAGCCAAACAGAGAAAGAGGAAGGGACCAGAGCCCCGTAGACTCCTTTGCAGGGTCACCCACAATAACCTAAGGACCTCTCAATAAGCCCCACCCCTTAAAGGTTCCACCACCTCCCAACAGCGCCAGCCTGGGTCCATCTAAGATCCAAACTATAACAGTGAAGTCCATGGAGAGATATTCACAACAGTTTCAGTAGAAGAACAAACTTTCAAAACAGCCAGGGATTTAGCTCAGTGGTTCCGCCGCCTGCCTTGAAAGCACAAGGTCCCAAGTTCGATCCCTGGTAACCCCCAAAAAAACCTTTCAAAACAAATCCAAAAGACTCTTTATATATATGTTTATACACCAAAATCTTAACTGATTATTTCTGAGTGGTAGGATGAGAAATGTGGTTTTCCTTAAATGTTATTAGCTTATCCATGATTTCATTTATTTCTCTATAAAGAAAATATGCTGTTTTTATACAGAAGAAAAGCTAATAAGAGCAATTTTCATTTAATCATACAATAGATCTTTTATTCCTAACAGTGTAAGAAACAAGATATCTGATGAAATTCTCCCAATACATGTCGGATAAATTTTTTAAATAATTTTTTTAATGTATGAATGAGATGGCAGGAAAGAAAGAAACACTCAGAGGCTAGAAGCAATAAGAGAGCTGAGGTCCAGACAGGGTAAGCAAATGCTGAAATGCTGCATGCACAATCCCCACTGGCTCAGAGCATGGGCCCAATGTATGAGAAGCCCAGAGGCCAAACAATGAAGGAAATTAGATTGGAAACTCATACAAAGCAACGACTATTAAAAGATCACACTTCCCATGCATGAACTAGGGAAAAGTCACTCACAGAGAGCAATATAGAGATACTTGTCTATCTTGGCCTGTGCTCTGGGAGCAGAGGGTGCAGGCCAGTCCCTTATCCATAAACCTGCCCTCATGAAAACGTAGGAGTGAAATTCACACTATCTGTGTGAGTTGAAAAGCAGAAACTCATAATTTAGTTTAAAGTTGTTTTAAGCTGTTAGCATTACCAGGCACATGGCAAGAGCAAACATAACTCTTCTTTGGTGGAATGTACTTTAAATCCAAGACTCAAAAGATTCCTAGTGAAAGGGAAGTGGTAGGGTCTGAATACTACTAATAACAATTCTACCAATAAAGATGCAGAAACATAGGTTTGTAATAAAAAATAATCACTTAAAAATCCATCGGAAAATAGGCCACATCAGCAAGAATAAGGAGAAATAGTGAAATTTAGAGTCAGTTCCACAATGACCATACATATAAAATTATTACATACACAACATAGAGTAAGTATACTTAATATCTTTAAAGAAATAAGAGAGTGTGAAAAATAAAACCAAATTAGCAAAATTTATTTCTTCAAAAGAAAAGGAGAGGGCAGGTGATTTAGTTCAGTGGTGGCAAGCCTGCCTTACAAGCTCAAGGTCCTGAGTTAGATCCTTTGTTCAAAAACAAACAAACTAACTAACAAACAGAAAAGGAGAGATCTTAAGAAAAAAAAAGACTAGAAACAAGAACCATTACAATTAAAATAGGAATTCAATGGATGAGTTTAATAGTACATTAGACTTAGCTGAAAAGAAATTAGAGAACTGATAGACAACTGAAAGATACATTTGAAGAAATTACCCAGAATTTAACATGGATAAATAATGAGTAGAAAATAGACTGAAAGAGCTAAGAGCTCTAACATACATTCAACAGGAGCCTCAGAAAAAGGTAGTAGAGTACAGAGTTGATACTCAAAGAAATTAAGGATGAAAATTTTCTTTAAAAAGTTAAGTATGGAAGACATCAATTATCAGATTTAGAAAGTCTACTGAATCCCAACCAAAATATATAAGAAGAATTCCACAGGTAGACAGACACATTGTTATGAAGCTGCACAATACCAAAACCAAAGAAAAGACTGTAAAAGCAATCAGAGATACAAGGACAGATTGTATCCTATGGCATGGTGATAATTAGATGGACAGCTGACTTTTTAACAGTGACAAGAGAATACAGAAGTCAGTGAAATTGCTTCAACTACTCAGAGAAAATAACTAAAAAGTAGAATCATATGCCTTATGAACTTGTCTTTTGAGAGAAGAGGTGAAATAAAAACTCTTGAGAACAAGAAGTAACGGATCCTCACAAATGGCAAGATGCTCTAGTTAAATACTAGACTTCATGCAACAGGCTCGTAGGACATTAGGAGGCACCTTGGGGAACTTAATTATCTCTGGCATTGGAGACAGGCCATCCTGGGTTCAGTCCCACTGCCCAGATATATCAACTTGGGTTGTTCCCATCACTCACTCGCTTCTGTTTCTTTCTCCTTAAAGCAGGGGAAACAGTGTAGACCTCACAGGATGATTGATAGAGTTAAATAAATCCAATACAAAACTCCTAACAGACATTTAGAAGCCACATTTCTTCATTCATACATTCATTCATTCATTCAGCTTGGCTGCAATTGTATCCATGAGTAAAATAGACCAAACCCCAGACTCATGGAACTGACCTTTCAGTGGTGGTGGGATATGGGAAGGAGAAAGTGGAGAAAAGAACAATTAAAATGCAGAATGAGTTAGGAGGTCCTCAGTATTGTGGAGAAGAAATAAAGCGAGGGGAGCATGGAGACTGTCGAGGGTCCCTGCCGAGAAGGCAACATTGACTAACCGCCTCAAAGAGAGGAGGAGCAAGATGAGGGTGAGAGGAAGGGCCCTTTGGGGGGCCTCAGAGGGGACTGTGCCCTTCAAATTCAAGGAGTGGCAGGGACCAGCCGGTTGGAGCAGGGGTCCAGTGAGAGGGGTGGATGCTGACAGCACCTCTTCACACAGCATGTCCCCGGCAGAGCCACAATTCTGACAAGCACAGGGGCTTGTGGAGCAGGGGAAGTGTCCTGGGCAGTGACAAGAGTGTCAGGGGTCCCAAGGCCACCAAGGACAGAGCAAAGGAGGCACCTGGTGGAAGGAGCAGGCACGAGGCTGAGAAGGGTGGGGCTCTTTCCCTGGCCAGCTGCTCACCATGCTCCTCAGAGGCACATGGGCCATGTTGGGTCAGGGCCTAACTGGATCTGTCACTGCAGAGGGCCACAGCCAGTCAGCATGCCAGGCCAGTGCCCCGGAGCCTTGGAGTGTGGGTTGCTTTGTGAGGAGACAGCTGGGAGCCTGCATCGCCAGAGCTGCCACATTCCAGCCACTGTCTCTGCCAGCCCCAGCCGGCCGCCCTCTCAGGGCCTGAGGCCTCCTGCTCTGCTCCCCAGCTCGCCTCAGTCCCCTCTCATGTGGGCACCTTCGTCTACCTGAAGCCCCTGAGGACTTTGCCAGGCAAATGGGGCCTTGTGGCCTCTTTTCTCTCCACAGAAGCTGTGCACTAGAGAACCAAGGCAAAGACGGGAGAGAAGGGAAAGGACCGGAAGAACAAGCTCAGGCTGCTGAGTCTTGAACCTCAGCTCTACCTCGTATCGGCTGTGTGAGCCTGAGTGAGGTATTTAGCCTCTCTGGGGCTGTTTCCTATCTTGTAGAGGTGACACACGCTCAGTGGTTATCAGCTAAGTGGAAAACCACTTTCCTATTACTGGGAAAAGCCCACAGCCTCTCAGTGATGAATCAGTCTTGCCTTCACTGTCCTTTTTGGGTTTTTTCTGGGCGAGTGACAAAGCCTGACATTCTTAGCCATATAGACTTCCTTAACAAGCCCATTCACTTCTAGACTGTTAGGTCAAACTTGAATCAATATAGCTGAATTAGATCTGCCGAACAGGTACTTGGTTGACATTTGCTTTGCAAAGCTCGCTTGGTGAGGTAGTCACCAAGGCCCGCAGCTGACTGAGGCAGCCGTCTGTGCCTCTGACCCTTTGCACATGCTCCTCCTTTGGCTTGAGGTGCTCATCACACAGGGGAACTGCTAGCCCATTCCTGGGCTAGCAGGAAAACCAGTCCCCCCAATGATCAGCTTGGGCTTCTCTTCCTCCTTCTGGTTCTGTGGTGCCCGGGCCTGTGCAGTCCTCCTCCCAGCCCGAGGCACCTTGCTGAAGGTCAGGATTCTTCAGATTTTCCCAGCAGGCCTTTCTATGTGATCATAAGGGTGTCTGTTCCCACATCAGGAATGTGTGAGTCACTTCTGTTGGGAATCATTAGAAGTAGGAGGACCACGCTATTGGACAGGGAGAGGGAAGAGGTACAAGAGAGGCCTGGGCTGAGGCTGCAAGGCAAGTTAGCCCAGCTGAGGTCAGGGGAGGGCTCTGCACCTCACTTCAGGGGAACCAGGAGCATGGTCACCAACTGAGGCCAGGTGGGCTGATGGGCCAAGTCCTGGGCCAAGAGTCAAGAACTTGGGGCCAATACCACCTCCCTTGATAAGGAGGGGTGTGTGCAGCAGGCACAGTAGGAAATGCTGCCTTACCAATAGCACAGAGGGAAGCAGGGAACATTCCCAGCATTCCCTGCAATCCCAGCATTCCCTGTACTCTGTGCCCCAGTAGGGTCCAGAGGTAGAGAAGTTAACAATGCCTGGTGATTCAGTTAAGAGATTTCTGAGCCTTCACATGGTAGAGTTACACACACACACACACACACACACACACACACACACACAGTGTCTCCATAGAACTTACTTGTATCTGTCTCATGAAAAACAACTTGCAAAAAGAGTTCCTTATGTTTTCTTATTTCAGCTTTCCAGATATCTATATGGACAGAAAACCCAGATTCCCTCCAGTTTCTGACAGGATGTCTTCACTGAAGCTTAAGCTTCTGAAGTTTCCATAGTCAGGTACAGGCCAGTGGAGTAGACATAGCTGGGGTAACTTTCGTGTCCTTTACCTGCCAGGGCATCTCAAGGTGTGGGCCAGCAGCCTGGGCAGAGGAATGGGGCATCAACGGCAGGAATGTAATTAAAGATATCCCCCAATTCACCCTTGCTGCATGGGAAGGAATGCGGCACAGTGGAGAAAGGACGTATCCTGGCCACAGAAAGGCTTCATATAAAGTCCTGTCCAGCATTTACTTGCTGTGTGATTTTAGACCAATTATTCATCCACTCGGAGCCTCAGTTTCCTTATCTGTCAAGTAGATATGATAATACCCAACTCCTAGGGTCATGGTGAGAGTTAGAGGTAATTTTCATAAAAGTGTGATCACATCTTGTTAAGTTTCACACAGAGAGGGCCGGGGATTTAGCTCAGTGGTTTCACTGCCTGCTGCGCAAGCTCAAGGACCTGAGTTCTAGCCCCAGTACCAAAAAAAAAAAAAAGTTTCACAGAGAGAGAGAGAGGCAGGGAGAAGAAGAGAGAGAGAGAGGGAGAGGGAAAGGGAGAGGGAGAGGAGAAGGAAGAATAGAGAGACAGAAGAAACTCAGGAAAGAAAATATCAATGTTAATAATGGCTATAAAAATGTTTCACTGTGAACCAAATGGTGACCTTTTTTTTCCCCCTTTTACTGCCTTTTGGTATCTTCAGACATTTTTTTCATGAACACATACTGACTTTGTAATTAGGAAAATAGAAAATAAGCTTTAAAGCATAAAATAGGAAACAAGAAGTAATATGCACTGAGACAGGCATAAGTTGGCACTCAGTAAATGGTAGCTATTTTTACTAATTAGTCATTATGCCTAATAATAATAATTAGGAGTAATGATTTCCTCTGGGAGCAGAGGTTGTGAATTAGTCTTTTGGAGATGCTGATGGCTCATACCTCCCTTCCCAGTGGGAGGGAGTTTGGGGTCCTTTTCCAAGGATGTCACCTCCCTCTCTTGCCTCCCCGAATACTTCCACAACCCCTCTGGGCTCGGGGCTTAGTGTTGCTCCCAGTGCCTCTCGGAGGAGTCCACCAACAGAGCCCATGGCAGTGGGGACCACACTTTGGGCCGACGGAAGTGTTCCTTCTCCACGGAGAATGACAGCGGCCGTGACAAGACAATGCCGTTCCTCTGCCATTTGTCCAGGGGACAGAAAGAGCAGGAGAGGTGAGGGGCACATCTATTCCTTCTGCTTGGGTAGCAGAGAATGTGCCCGGTGAGGATTTCTAACCCTGAAATGACCTTGATGCTGCTGATTGGAAGATTATGAAAGTATTATTGGTGTGGTGGTGGCAATGGTCAGGACTTGGGTGAAGACGGTTTTTACACTAAACCCTAAAAGCCTTTAGGATCCAACTATTTCAATCAGAGAGAATAAGAGTCTACATGAAGAAACGAGAAAACAAAATTCCTAACTAGCACAGCATTCATGGAATTAGGTATTATATGTAATCTAGAAATGGCTCAAAGTATCTGAGGGGATGTGTGTCAGTTCTATGCAAATACTTCATCATTTTAGGTGATGGACTTGAGCATTTCAGGATTTTGGCATCCACAGAAGTCCCAGAATGGATCCCCCAGGGACCCCCACGGGACAATTTAACCATGATAAATGGTAATGAGTGCTGTGGAAGAAAATGAAGCCAGAAAAGGGCACTGGGTATTGGAGGACAGAGGTCGCCATTGTCTGCAGTGTGCTCCAGGGGAGACCTGAGAGGGACATTTGAACAGATGCTTAAAGGAACGAGGGAGTGTAAAGGCTGAGAGTGACATGGTCAGATCTGCTCTTCAGCTGTGACATGGAGGACATTGCCAGGGGACATTGATAGCGACAAGACTGGTTGCGAGGTGGTCGAGATTCCAGTGACCCACGGTGGCACGTGGAGGAAAACAGAAGGGTAAACTTCGATGATGGGAGCAGCAGGACCAGGCCAACTCCATCCTGAGAGAGGTGGGACAAAGTCAATCTCTTCTCTCTAGTTTCTGGCCCAGATCATGAGTGGATGTGAATCTCTCCTTTGAGTTGGGGGACAAGGCAGAGATGACCAACTCATGAGCAGATTGCCACACACACTCACGCTTACAGAAGTGTCATTCACAACAGCCCGAAGGCAGAGGCGACCCAAGTGTGCCTCAATGATGAATGGATAAACAAAACAGTACACACTACAATAGAGCGTTTGTTATTCAGCCCTTAAAAAAGAGATTGTGACACATGCCACAACATGGAGGAGCCTTGAGGACATTATGCTGAGTGAAATAAGCCAGACAGAAAAGGACAAGCTCTGTATGACTGCACTTATGTGAGGCACCTGGAGGAGTCAAACCCATAGAGACATCAGGAAGTGGAAAGGTGCCAGAGGCAGCAGGGAGGAGCAATGGGATGTTAGTGTCTAATGGGGTCAGGGTTTCCATTTGGGAAGGTGAAAAATTCTGGAGATGGATGGTATGATGGTTGTGCAACGATGAATATACACAGTGCTGCTGAGTTGCACACTTAAAAATAGTTAAAATGGTTTTATGTCATGTATAGTTCAAGATTTTATATTTTATTAATAAAATTAATTAATTAATAAAATTTTGCAGTGCTAGGAATCAAACCCAGAGCCCCATGCATGCTAGGCAAGTGCTCTACCACTGAGGCAAGCATCCCCGTCCCTAGCTTACTAAAAAAAAAAAACGTTTTAAAAATTTCAAAGCCCAATATCAGAAAAGTAGCAAGCCCAGCCAGGCTCCAAAGTTCCTCATGCCCCCTTGCCTCTTATTCTGAGCACTCTTCCTCTCTAGCAGGGCTTGGGTTACCTAATGAAGTTACTTTACATCTCTGATCTATTTGTCCCTGCCTGGAAAGCCTTGTAGAATTGACAAGAGGACCAAGTGCATCCATACACCTTACATGCCTGGCATGGCGAAAACCCACCCTCATGAAGCATTGGATGTTACCTGCAATGGCCCAAAGTAGGGAAAGCACTAGAAACCAACTGTGAAACCCATGTTCCAGCACTTTCGAGCTTTGGAACATTGGGCCAACCCCCTGAACCCGGCTCTGCCTAGTTTCCCCCTATTGTACAGAAGAACTGACAATTCCTGCCTGGCAGGGCTTAATAGGACCTGTATGCAAGCAGGGCCTGCAGATCATAGCCCAGCAAACAGCAGCTGTCACAGTGTGGACACAGGGTCACTGTTATACAAGGAGAAAACTAAATCGAGAATGTGACATCCTCATCTACTTTCTCTACTTCCACACCACATTATAAGCAGATACAGCACCTGCTGCTAGCTGAGGTGTTTGCAGAATCCTGAAATCATACCTCTATGCTGGCATCAGTAAGGCATTCATTCTGATTTATTTTTTTTACAAAGGAGACCGTTCTGCCAGGTCTAAGTGACATTTACTGAGCTGCTGTATTAGGCTGGCTGCTGCCATTCTCCTGCCAGAGTGAAAGGTGCACCCAACTCAGTCCCAGATGTCAGCACAAAGCTGATATGGACCCAGAGCCAAGGATGTTGTCACAGAAAAGTGAACAGGAGGTGGGAAACTGGGTTCTCCCCTGAGCCTGGACACCCTAGATAAGCCAGGCCTCATCTCTAGAGCTTAGTCCTTGTCCACAGACAGAATGAGGACCTTGAACTTGCCAGTCTCTATGGCCTGAAGCTATTTCCTTTCTAATCATCTTGACTGCCTTGGCCGGATGCTCTCTCTGGGAATAGTGTGCAGGGTGTCGAGGACTGGGGAAGCTGGACCATTGTAACTGCCTTCTTTGCTGTGCAGACTTGGCATTGTGACCTTATCTGTCATCCGGGATGGGCTTCACCTCCATGGCACGCAGGGACCCCAGCCACAGACTGCTGGGGGGAAGGGAAAGGTGCAGAGCCCAGGGTGCAGAGAAGCTGAGTGGGGCCTGAGGCCAGGGCTGGCCAGTCAGCAGCTTCTGGGTGACACCACAGGGATGAAGAGTGGAAGCGATACAGCAGGACAGCTGCTGGCTAGGAGGGAACTGAGCACAGGAAGAATGACCCCTCTGACCCTCCCTGGGAGCCAGGCTGTATCTTAGACCTGCCTGCCAAGGGACACAGCAGACAGCTGCCCTGGCTGGAGGACACTGTCCTGTGAAGCAGATGCATTCTGGGCTTGATCTGGGCACCCGAAGGCCAGAAGTGCATCTGCTTGCATCCCAGCACTGACCCCAGAAGAAAGGAGACAGGGCAGGCTTTGCCTGCTTGCTCCCCAGGAACTTCCTGTGTGAAGGATCTTTGCTTCATTGGTCCAGGTATCCCCGCCACCTGCAGAACCACAGGGAAGGGGTCCCAGCTCTCCTCATTTGGATCTGCCTTCTGGCCTCTCTGTCTCATGCCAAGGCACAGTCTGCTCATCTCGCACGGGACACTACATTTATGCTTTCTTATCTCAGGCCAGCACTGAGTCCAATCCAGCAAAGCTGTGTTTGGATCCTGGAGATCATTGGTATGTGCACCAGCATAGCATTTCCTAGTCATATTCTCAGTAGCCACCCGAACTCGATTAACGCAGGGCAGAGAAATCGCAGGCTATCATTCAACCGCAGCTGTATCCATATGCATGAAGCCCAGGGACCTGACTGCCTTGTAGTATTAAGCACAGCCTTTAGCAGGACCAGTTTCAGAGAAAGTGCTCCCCTACCCCAGCCACCCCAGTCTGTCCCTGTAAGCCAGAGAGAATGTTGTCCCGGCTGGACAGCAACAGAGGAAACCGGCTGGGCTGCCCACGTGTGACACATGCTCTTGAAGAGTCTGATGAGCTTCTGCCACTTAAGAAATGGGTCACAATTAGAGATATTTGGCTCCAGTGAACATGTCATGGCTGTGTCTGGGAAAAGCATACTATTATCTCTAGAACTTGCCTGAAACAACGGACTTGTTCCTGAAACAGATGTTTCGTAAAACCCACCGTGACAGGCTCGTCATCTAGGGCTGGAGAGGGGCCAGCACTTCGTCGCCAGCCTTGCAAGGACACCAGCATTTCTGCTGGCTGCCAGTCCATCCCGCACGTCTGGGCCCACAGGAGATGCCCCCCATGGCTCCTCCTTCTGGCTACTTCGTTCTGAAGTTAAACAGTTTACAAGCCCAAGAGTGGAGACAGAAACAGTCCAGACGCCCAGTGTGCCTGGGGGTGGGCGGGAGCTTCCAAGATACTGACTCAGAGAAAGCGTGAAATTCTGTTCGACAGACTTTCACTGAGGGCCCCGCTGTGAACCAGGCCCTATTCTAGTTGCTGCTCGGAGTCATGCCCTGGGGTTACTCACCTCAGGGGTGAGGAAACTAGGCCTTGGATCCTTTTCCAGGGTTACTGTAACAAGTCACTTTATAACCCTAAAAATTTATTCTTGCACTGTTATGAAATCAAGGTGCCGGCAGCATGGCACTCCCCACTAAACCCGAAGGGGAGAATCTTTCCTTACCTCTTCCACCTTGTGCAGCTCCAGTCTGTTCCTTGGCTCGTGGCTGCGTCATGCCAGTCCGTCTCTGGCTTCA
Organism: Heterocephalus glaber; assembly: GCF_000247695.1. The sequence goes on from NW_004624760.1 coordinate 13,391,634, forward strand.
CGTGCCCCTTTTCTCTGTATTCATCCGCATCAAATCTCCCCTGCCTTTCTCTAATATAAGGACACCTACCCTCTCAAAATCCAGGATGATATCAAGATCCTTCACTTGATTACATCTGCAAAGACTCTTGTCACAGAAGGGTATATCCACGGGTCGGGGGATTAGGACGAGGACATGTCCGTGGCAGAGTGGTATCACTCTTCAGCCTGCTGGGGTATCTGCGGCTACGTGGTTGTTACACGGTGAGAAAGGGTCTCAGCAGGAAGTGGGATCCTGTGTGGTTGGCTCCGAGCTAACCCCCTCAGTCAGGAATTTGCTCCCTCAACTCTGTGAGGCAGGCCCGACGGTCTTGGAATTGAGATACAAACATGATACAGGGGCCCCTGCTCTTAAGAAACCCTTGGCTAGAAGGGAAGGAGCTTTGTCCACCAGTCCTTGAGTCAGGCTGATTGGATTCATAATTTATCTTTACCGTTTCTAAGCTGGATGACCTTGGGTGGATTATGTCACCCCTGTGTCTCATAGGGAAAGTGTCTCATGTGGAAAATGGGAACATATTAAGAATCATAATAACCTTGCTGAGTATGGTAGGGCACACCTGTAATCCTAGCACTCAGGAGTTTGAGGTATAAGGATCTCAAGCTCAATTACATTCCCAGCCTGGGCAACTTAGCAACTTAGCAAGAGTCTATCTCAAAATAAAAAATAAGAAGGGCTGGGCGTATAGTTCAGTGAGAAGGCCTGGGTTCAATCCCCAGTACTGGGGGAAAGAAAACCCTCAAAGGTTTGTGGTAATCAAATGAGAGAGTGGGCTTTTTACACAGCATGGGACTAGCAAGAGCCCAGGCATTTGTCCCCGCAGCCTTTGTGGTGAGCTGATTTTCTTGATGCCCCCCACCTGCTAGGCCCCCCCGGAATATGAGGGCCAGTGGAGCCTTCTGAGCAGTTCCTCAGAACCCAGGAGGAGGAAGCAGTCAAGGCTGACTTCAGGGTTTGAGCTTGGCTTACCAGAAAGATGAAGTTGCCAGTAACAACATGGAAACAGCGAGGAGCCAGTTCTAGAAGACAAATTGTGTTCAACTTGGAACACTGAACTCACTGAGGTGCAAGTGGGACATCTGGGTGGATTTGTCTGGCAGGTGTTGGACTTAGAAGGTGACTTTTAAAAGCTACACGGAGCTGAAGAGTGAGGCAGAGAATTCCAACTGGGCAAATTCTAGAGCTGTTCTGAGTGAAGGCTTTTGAGGGTAGAGAGCAAAGTTTAAAGGAAAACAAAAGTAAGATCCATACTCCTTGGTTTGTGGTTACAGCACTTATTTGATGTTCCTACCGGCAAAATGGGCACACTGCCCTTTACTCCCAGGGCTGTTGCTCGGGTTTCGTTAGATCAGGGACAGGAGATTGCGCTGGAAAATCTGTGAAGAGCTGTGGTAAAAGGTGTCAGGTAGCAGCATGAGCCGCGTTTCCTGAAATGCCAGGAGAGGCATGGGGGCTACACCAGCCTCACTCTGTGGCCTGGATGGGGAAATAATTGCCCTTCCTCCAGTTCCAAACTGGCCTCTGATAGGGTCTAAATCTGTTCCTCATCACACTAAAAAGTGGAACCCCTCCACCCTCTGGCAAGGGTGGAATTTTGCCAGTGGGGAATTTTTGTTTTTCTGCAAAAACAAGTGAGACCACTTCTCTGCTGGACTGGACGTTGTAGAGCACTTCTGCTACCCCTTGTTCTTTGACTGCCACCTCCCACCCATCTGTCCCCCTGGTCCTCTTGCATAGTGGCATGTGACTTTGGCAGGACAAGAGGTAGATCAGTGACACTGCCTTGACAACCAAGAAGGGGTGAGCTCTGATTTTCTAGGTCCTGCTTGTGAGCAGGGAAACTAGATGGCCAATTCTTTTGTTTTCATGCTTGAGGGTTGAGGTACCCACTGCACTGCTGTTGGCATGGAAACCTTTGGCTCCTGCCAAGTGAGTCCTTCAAGTGGGGACATTATTTTGTTTGAATGAATGGATGTTACTAGAGGCTACTATGCAAAAAAAGTCAAGACAGTGGGTCTGGTCATTGTCACACTGCTCCTTAAGCCTGTCTGTCTCCTGGGGAAAGGCAAGAGGGGTGGTGAGGGATGTGTCAGCCTCTAGACCCCTGTCTGTACCTTTCCATAACTCTGGGACTTCTAAGCTGTCTCATGTTGAGGACCAGTGATGTGCCTGGTGTTCTGCTAGGTTCTTTACATTTAGTGTTCTAAGTGCTCACTAAAACTCTGTGGATTTAGCATTATTATAGCTTTACAAATGAGGAAACTGATACCCAGAGAGGTTAAGTTCCTTCCCCAAGGTCACTCAGCTGGTGACAAAGGGAGCTCAAACCCAGGCCTGCTTGATTCCTAATCCCTGCAGCTCTTGCCACTCTGCCAACCTGCCTTAACCTTGTGCTTGAACTCACACAGTTGCTGTGGAGTCTCCAGAGCCATCGGGGAGACATCATCCAAAAAATGTACCATGATAACTAAACATTTAGTACCTTTGTGAGAAACACCACTGCACACTGTCTGAATGTCTGCTCAGGGAATTGTGCAGTGACAAGAGAAATTAAATACTTTAATGGATTTTGACAACAACTCTATGTTGGGGGAATTCAAATTGCGTAAAGAAGAAAGTTAGACTTTCTCTCTGGACCTGATTGTTAATATGCATGCCTAATTTATGAGGCGAATTTTTAAAATCTAATTTTGCTAGGGCCAAAGTTCTTTGAGGAAAAGGATGTTACAGGTTGGGGCAGGCAGTGGACTCTTCCAAGGTGGTGGGCTTGAGCTGACCCTGAATCCCTGATTACAGATTGGTGCCCAGTGAGTATGCGTCCAGTGAGTGGGGACAACCATGCTCCAGCCAGGTGCCAGTCCCTTGTTTTACGTCATCCCACTGAATCCTCAGTGCCTCTATTGTCTGTCTCCACTTCACAATAGGGAAACTGAGGCTGAGCAATAAGGCCACCTCCCTTTGGCTATGCCATTGGTAAGGGGTAGAATCAGGGTGACAATTGTTCTTATTGCCATGAACTCTTCTTGCTCTATTATTACCTTAAAGATGCCTTTCTAGAACCCTAAACTGAAAATGACATCCAGAGATCATGCTGCCCATTTTCTTGCCACTAGGCAGAATCACCCCCGGTTCCTTCCCACTGTACGTCTCAGAGAACCCTCTGCCTACACATCCACTTCTTAGCACTGATATAAGGCACTTCAAGGCGAACAAAAAGGGATTCTATTTCCGGCAAACTCACAGTCTTTCAGAAGAAAGAAGCCACAAACTTAAATGGGCAGGATGCAAGTTTAGAAAATGATAAATTCCACATTGTGCTGTCTCCAAAAGAGTGTACTCTGAGTGGGAGCAGTCAGGGAGGGCTTGTGGGCTGGCAGGGGAGATGAGCAGTGGAGGAGGACTAGGATTTGGACCTGCTATGGCCAAAGGGGTGGGTGGGACACAGTCCTCCCAGACTCAGCACCTGGGTATGAGGTATGGGCCTGGGAGTCATCACCATGTGTAAATAAGACAGACAATTAATCCAACGATGGTGGCACACACCTGTAATCCCAGCACTCTGGGAGCCTGAGGCAGAAGGATTTCAAGTTCAAGCCCAACATGTGCAATTCAGTGAGAACCTGTCTCAAAATTTAAAATAAAGGGCTGGGATGTAGTTCAGTGCAAAGGCCCTATGCAATTAAAAAAATAAAAAGACAGATAACTGATGTACGGTAGAATTCTTGTCCATCTATGGGAAGATGGGGCAGTTATTTCCCTTTCCCCCCACCAAACACAAACACAAAGTCAGGGCACCCTGGCCTGTGAAGAGTCTGTGGGATCTGAACCCCTCCAAGAGGCCTAACTCACATTAGTACAAATCCCACACAGAACTGTACACGAGGAAAGCGGGATGCAAATGGCAGGAGCTCCTGGCATGTCATGGAGTGAAGACGGCTTGGTGCTGGACAACTGCACCACAGGGCTTCTCAGATATGCTGGCACCACTGGGTCAGAGAGCCCTCACGGCATGACAGTCAGTGGCAAGCGAAACGAACGAAGTGAGCAGACTTGACCGCAGTCTGAAGGGGGACATTGTGACCCGGCATGCACCTGTGGAATTACTAAACAAGTACACATTAGGCGTACAGCATATAAAAGAGAATTAGGATCACTCTTGAAAACGAACTTGGTCTGGATGAAATTAGATACCCAAAAGAGACTACTGCGTAGGCAAAGAATAACTTCTACCCACAGTTCCCCCCACTTATCACCGGCATTCACACAGCCTATACTTTGGTGCAGAACTGTGTTTACACACTAAAATGTTTTGTGTTGCAGACACATGCCGAGTGTGTAATTAAAAGGATCCCTTCATTAGCAGAGCTATACAATGAGAGCTTGAGTTGGCCTTTTCTGCTAATTTTGGAGGTGGTAAAAGAGGCTAATACAACCACTGATTACGATTGTCACAAAGACAGTCTTTTGCTGTTGCCACTAGGAAATCTTTGTTCTCACAGAGTACAGCCAGGCTCTTCCTAGCAACTGAGAGTAAAGGAGGAAGAAAGACTCATTCTGGCAACTAGAAGTAGAGGAGGGTGGTAGTGTGGGTGGTAAAATTGTGGCTTCTGGTTCACTTGAGACACTGACCTACCCTCTCTCAACTTCAATATCTCCAGGTGTAAACTCCAGTTAATATCTGTGCCTAATTAATTGGATTATTGTGAGAATTCATTGAAACAATGACTCAACTATTCGTTGCTAGACATTTTGACAAGGAAGCTATATTGAAGTTATCAGTGTAGACATAAATGGAGCAATAAAGGAGCCCACCCTTCTGGAACCTTCCATCTAATGAAAGAACAGGTGTTCCACAGTCAGTTACACAAAGAGTGATTTAAGAATGAGTGTGATAACTCCTATAAAATAAAAAGTATATATACCAAGGGCTTAGCATCCTATACATCTTGATGGTGTTGAGGAGGAGGAAGAGGAGGAGGAGGACAGCAATGAAGGTGAATGCACGGAGGATGGTAATGTGCAAAGAAATGGTTGATTCTGTTCTGAAAGGTGTGGAAAGCTTCTTGGGAAAGGTGATAGGGAATCTTCAAAAACTTAAAAGGTAAGTGTTTTCCAAGTGGGTAATTTGGGAAGAGCACTTACAAAGGACAAAGGGACAGAGGGGCATGGAAAGTGGAAGATGATGAAGGCAGAGACCAGCACACGGGGCTCCCAAGCATTCTACTTGAGACTGGGGACTTTGTCTGGTTGTCCAGTGGCCTCCAACAGCCAGTGCATGTGTGGCTATTTGAAAACTCCTCCTCTGGGTTCTGGAGAAAAGCAAAGGAGCAGCAAATCACCTGCAGAGAGATAGCAGCCAGCTGCTTAAGGGGGAAAAAAAAGGACTCTGAGGCCTTTGGGTAAAAAGTGTCCTCCTCCTTTCCTGCCAAAGTGGCCAGAAGGGTTCAAAGCATTCAGAATTTCACCTGCTCTGGTGTTTAAGCTCAAATGTGGTGCAATTTCTCTCATCTTCCTTTGCTTATTTTAAAGGCTCTGGCCAGGAGGTTTGGAGAACCAGGCTTGCCTCTGTCTGGATGCCTCTCCTCAAGCAAAAGACTTGGCTTGCACTTCCCTGTATGTTTCAAAAAGGAAATGAGACAAGGTCATCACCGGAGGCCCTTTTGAAGTTTAACTATTTCTGTGCGGGAAGCCCCAAGGATCTCTTTCACGCATTGTGACAGTTGATTGATCATGTCAGCTTGAGTTGAGCCCAGCTAAATTAGGTCAGCATCGCTCTGGGTGTGATAGACCCACCCTAAGGAAGATTGTCACCAAAATGGTATAATAAAAGGGCAACGAAGAAGGAAGGATCCCTTCTGCTTCATTTGGAGGACTTTCAGTTTTCCCTTTCACCTTGGAAGTCATCTTCTGGCTTCCAGCATGGACTCTTCAGCCTCCAGCATTGACCCTTCGGCCTTCTGGCTCAGACCTTTTGGCCTTCTGATACGGACTCACACGGGACACTACACAGAGATCCAGGCCTTCGACTGGATCCTTTGGATCCCCAGTGGGCAGACAGATCTCTTGTGCTCTTCTACACCTGACTCTGTGGGCAGACATTCTAAGCCAATCTGTAAATTCATATATATTTATATATCTGTTTCTCTAGTACACACTGACTGAAACATGCATGATTTTTGCCACATGGGTAATCCTCTACAAAGAATAAGGATATCAGATAATGTATGGCTAGTTCTGCATTAGACATAAGAAAATGTGACACCATGAAGTACTATCTAGGACAAGATGCTGACATGACTTTCCTCAGGTCATGCAGCTTGCAAGTGGCAGAGGTCCAGCCATGCCTCAATTTACCACCTCCAAGTCTGCACCCCAAACCACCTGGTCCACCAGTTGCAAACCCTAAGAGGAGGAGCCACCAGCAGCACCCTTCCTGGCCTGCATGCAAAGAATGTGCCACCACCTAACCGTGCTGCAAGACAGCAAGCAAAAGGCACTGCAATGAAGGAGATGCTTGCTCTGTGCCTGGGGACACAGGGCAGAGTTCCGTGTTGGAAAAGAAGTGAATTGGGAGGTCTTTGTAAAATGAGCTGTCAGCTCCTTCATCCATAAAATGAGAGGGCTGGGCCCAATGACCCCTGAAGGCCTCTCCCTCTCTGAAATGGTACAAGTTCTGGGTCTGTGGGAGCCAGGCATTAGCATAAGTCCTAGTGTTTGTCCTTTCACTAATTCATTGTCTGGCCCTTCAGGAAAAATGGTCATGCAGCAACCCCAGGCTGGTGGCTCCTGGAATCCATCCTTGAGCAGGAACAGAGGCCTGGCTGTGGCTGTTGCCATGGGGTCCCTCGCTAATTTGCATTCTGCAAACATTCCGTATCAGTGATTCTTGTGAGCTAGTAACTATGAAGTAACCGATTGGTTTGTTTGACAAACAGAAGGAAACAGCCACATCTCGATGAGCACCAGACCCTGCCAGGGAGTCACAGTGAGGCTGGTTATGGCCCCCACACTGTTCAGCCTGGTGCTTTGGAGAAAGGCTGCATTTTTGAGCCTAAACAGTGTCACCACTTTGTGCTGGGTTCACGCTTTGAGGGCTCCCCTCCGTTCCCGTCTTAAGCCTCACACTGGCCTTTAATGTAGAGGACATTGCTCCCTTGCTGTAAGGGAGGAAAAAAAGGAGTCCAGATAAGTTGCACAATTATATGAAGTTGAGATGATAGAGCGAAAAATGCCTGGGCCTTGAACTCAAACAGACCTGGGTTCATGCTTAATAACTGAGTGACCTTTGGAAAGTAGCTGAACCTCTTGAACTCATGTTCTCATCACTACAATGGGACCACTTATGAAGATTGAGTATCCCTTATCCAAAGTGCTTGGAACCAGAAGTGTTTCAGATTTTGGATTTTTTCAGATTTTGGATATTTGCATATGATAATGAAATATCTTGGGGATGGGAGCCAATTCTAAACATCAACTCTTTGTTTCATATACACCTTACACAAAATTACCTGAAGGTAATTTTATACAATATTTTAAATAGTTTTGTACGTGAAACCAAGTTCCATGATGTGGAGTTTTCCACTTGTGGCATCATATTGATGCACAAAATTTTAGATTTTGGAACAATTCTGATTTTGGAATTTTTGAATAAGAATATTCAGCCTGTGCAACCTAATTCATAGATCATTGCCAGGGCTAAAATGAGATGTAACAAGGAAGCTTCTCGACCCTCGAAGTACACAGTGCCACTTGTGTGGAAGATGCATAATGCAGTAGTTAGAAGCAAGACCTTAGGAGCCTGCCTGTCTGAGTTCCTATCCTGGACCTGCAACATATTAGTTTATAACCTTGAGCCTTGGTTTCCTCCTCCTTAAAATGGGAATAATGATAACATCTACCTCATAGGGATTTTATCAATATTAAATTTTATGACTTGCAGTTCCTGGCACACAGTAAGTGCTAACACTATTGCCACCGCTGTACTTTGCTGCTGTTGATGTTACACCAGGCTGTGGAAGAAACTGGTCATGTGTGGTGGAAGTGGCCAGGCCAGTACTCAGTAGAAGGCAGGGTTACGGCATGAAGAGGACCCAATGGGAGTAGCTCCAGGATGGGTCTGGGTTTTAAAGGGTCTTGAGTATCAGACTAAGATCTTCACTAAATTCTTCTCCTCATCAGTTTGGAAACTAAGTTCTCACCCATTTTGCAGTCTATTGCCTTCTTTTCAAATTGCATATCGCCCATCAAGCAAATGGGGCCTCTGTCATGGCAGAGATTTATCAAGCGACAGAGCTGGGCTACATGATAGTTATGTTTATTTTTAGCGACTTCATCCTCCAACTCTTTAAATTAGCTGCAGGCCTAATTTAAGGGACTTCTCTGGTGCTTGGTTAGCATTTTCTTCAGGAATGTCAACTCAATACGTGTGCATACGAAATCTCCAAGTGACAGAGGAGAAAGTCTTGGTTAAACAGTAGGGAAAGACACTCACTGACACCCCTCTGCCATGCAGCCCCACTGCCCACCAGGCTATCCTGCCCAAGCCATAGGGCTACCAGGAACATGATCCAGGTTGTTCTCAGACTTTTTGTCCTTTGTGTCTAAGCAGTGGTTGCTAGATCTTTTTCACATGTGTTGGCTTCCTGGCTCGATACCCACTGCTATTGCCCTACATCAGGGCTCATCTTCTTTCACCCAGACCAGCAATTCTTTGACTCTAGGCTGCATGTGAGCCACCCGCAGGGCTCTCTAAAACAGACTGCCCAGCCCATCTGCAGAGTTTCTGAGTCAGTAGGTCTGAGCTGAGCTGGGATCTGCAAATGTGTGTTTCTACAAGTTCTCAGAAGACCCTGCTCACCTGGTCTAGCTACCACCCTTTGAGAACACTTAATCTAGTCTGTTCCAATAGCTTCCTAATAACCCCTCCCTACTTGACTCAAGATGCACGCTGACAGCAGATTCATTTCTCTTCACCAAAGTTCCCACCTTGCCACTCCTCTCCTCAAAATTTACCATGTTCTCAGCTATCAGCAAGGAATCAAATAATAAATGCTGGTGAGGCTGCAGGGGAAAAGGAACACTTCTGCATTGTTGGTGGGACTGTAAACTAGTATGACCACTATGGAAATCAGTATGGAGATTTCTCAAAAAATTAAAACAGAAATTCCATTTGACTCAGCTACTCCCCTTCTAGGTATCTTCCAGAAAGAGTTAAGGGTGTCACATTAGAGTGTTACATGCATACCCATGATTATAGCAGCACAATAATAGGTAAATCTTAGAAGCAGCCATATGTCCATTAACAGATGAGTGGAGTTTTTAAAAATGTGGTATTGGGTAAGGGATTTATCTCAGTGGTGCCACCACCTGCCTCAAAAGCGCAAGGTCCAGAGTTCGATCCTGGTACCAAAAAAAAAAGTGCTATTTATACACAACAGAGTACTACTCTGCTATGAAGAAGGATATACTTGAGTCATTCGTAGGAAAATGAATGCAGCATAATGTTAAGTGAAATAAATCAGACAAACAAGCTTAAATATCATGTAATTTTTCTTATATGAGAAACCTAAAAGATAAATAAATTAAGAGCAAAATAAAAGATAGATAATAAGAAACAGGGAAATAGATCTTTTGCAACTGAGAAGGAAGCCGAGAGATGGAAAGAGGCAGGGAAGAGAACATACTTGTGATGTACGTATAGCAACTCCCCACAATGAATGTTATCATCATGAACTGCAAACATGTACTAATAAAAAAGATTTTAAAGGAAAAAAACTACCACCTTCTCATTTCCTGCATGACCAAATCTAAGAATCTCTCTCTAGAAGTCAAGATTAAGACCAAGACACACACCGCTTGCTATCTGGTGATAACACCACCAAGTCATTGCTTATGTATGGGCCTGTCACATGCTACTAGGTGGTAGGAACGATCCTCCTCACCTTGTATCTAAGGCCCCTGGGACACGTGAATGCTTAGGAAATGTTTCATGAATGGACAAATGGTTGACAGCATGCTCAACTAGAAATAGAAAATTTCTCCAGAGACAATTCAAGCAACTCCTCTGAAACTAGAATTTGACCTGACATGGCTTATGTCTTAATGTCTCCCCAAAGCCTCATGCAGTCATAGGTGGGGTTTTTAGAGGGGCTATATCTAGAGTGTGTATTCCTTGGATCAAATTCTATGATGCTGGGATTAAGGGTGTGTGATTACTAAATTAGTCCACTGATTGGTTTGGCATATTTCTGGGTGTGAGTGTTATCCATCCTAAGGGCATGCAGCCTGGATGGACTATAAGGGACAGAAAGAGGTCTGCTGTTGTTACTTGTTGCCTGCTGCTTGTGCTGCCTTCTGCCTGCCATGAATTGTTTCTCCTCTGTGATGCCCCTCTGCCATGCCACCTGCCTTGGAGCTAGCCAATTATGGACTGAGACCTTTAAAAACTGTGAGGCAAAATAAACCTTTCCTCTTTTAATTTTGGGTGTTGGGTATTTTGTCTCAGCAATAAGAAAAGTAACTAAGACAGACCATGCCATATTTATCTCCCTTCCTTGTTAATTTCTGGGAATATATACAGTTTATACTTAAGAAGAAATGTCTCTGGTTTGATTCAATACCAAATACATATAAGAATGATATGGTGAACTAAGCATGGAGTATGGAGTGAGACGGTCATAAGTGTAAATCTTGGTTCCACAGCTGATCATGTAAGTTTGGGCAACTGTTCAGTATCTCTGGGCTTTGGATTCCTAATCAGTAAAATGGGAATTATTTCCACCTAACTCATAGAACTGTTATGAAAAACAAATGAGACTATAGATAAATTGCTTAGTACAATGCTTGATATCCAGAAGGTCCACAGTAAATGGCAGTGATTTTTAACAACTTTCCAGACAAAATAGAGATGTGTTTTTTCATGAGAATTTAAATGAAAAATAATTCCATTCTATTGGAAAAATGATAATAGATAAAACATGCCAAGATTCTTTCCTTTATTATAATGAATCAAGGATATATCAAATTCAATTTTTTAAAAAATTATCCCAAAGGACTAGTAACCTTGGTTTATATTTTCTTTACCAGTCACTTTTATTTCCTAAGCACAACATTTGCATTAAAATGCTAGTAAGTAAAAACAGGATTTTACAGTATTTGTGATAGCTTGGATCTCAATGTGATAATTGCAATTATATCCAGCAAAGGTACCATTTCTCATTGTTTTATTTCCTCTTATATATCAGCTATGTTTTTAGTACCTTCTTCAAGTAGAATAAAACCACTTCCTTTGAATTTATGGTTCAGAGTCCATGAAAACGCTATCTATAGCCGTTAGGTCCCTTTTTATCTTGAGGTTACTAATTGAGATTCAGGAGGATGGAGAATAGCAGTCGTCCAATGGATGCAGAAACCCTTTTAAGGAATGTGAAAGGCTGTCACATAGAAGAGAAAACAGACTCATTCTACACAGCCCGGGGGTGGGAGCAAGCAGAAGTTTGACTGAGACATTCCCTGGCGCAACATTGGGAAAACCTGTCCAGTCTGAGAGTTCCTGAAGGTGACAGGGTCCTCATCACTAGGGCAACCCAAGCTAAGGCCACCAGCCTGGATGACATGCTGTTTAAATGACCCACCCACCGGTGCTAATGTCACTGTCCGCCTGGGTTTAAATTTCGTCTCTCGACATTGTTATAGATAACAGTAATGGTCACACATTGTGAATGTACCAAACACCACTGAGTTGGTCACTTTAAAATACTTTAAATAGATTTTATGCTATGCAAATTTTTACACAATAACAACAAAATGATATCAGTTGACAGAATGATCTCCAAAGCCACTCCTAGCTGTAACATTTGATGCTCCGTAGAGGGAGCACATCACCCAGGGGACTGATCACTAGACTCTATTTAGTCAAATAACAGGCCATGTGGACACTAACAGAGGAAAAATGGTTATTACATTATGGTTCAGGCACAATACGGAACGTTACAAGTCCACAAGAAACACGCTCATGAAAACATATAAATGCTCTGGGAAGATACTTGTGGTGTGATGTAAAGCACAAAAAGGAGGATTTAAACTACATGAACTGTTATCCTCACTATAAATATGGATATCAGAATTAATGTTTATCTTTGAGTTGCGGGATTACAAATGATTTTGATTCCTTTATATATTTCTCAAAATGTCTACAAAGAGCATGAATTACTTCTACCATCTAAAATAATAAATAAGACTCTTTAAAATATAAAAATAAATAGTATTTAGGATTTTGTAACCCCCAAAGTGAATTATGATGTGCTTTAAACTAGAATGGCGGTAAAAAACAAAACAAAAAACAAAAAACCAGAAAGAGCGCTGGATTAGAAGAATTTATTCATAATCCCAGTCCAGCCAGAGGAAAGAGGCGCTCCATCTTCCTGAGCCTCAGCTTCCCCATCTGGAACAGGGACATAACCACAGTCTCCTTCGTGGAGTTGCGTGAAGAGCAAATGAGATCACAAATGTGGGACAGGTCTGTTCATTGAGTTTGTTCCCTGAGCTGTTCTCATTGTCACCTGGAGTATTCAAACTATACATTTCCAAGTCTTCCCTTTCGACAAAACTTCCTAAGTGCTTCTCATGTCACTAACTGCCACTTATCCAGTAATTTAAGAGCTAATTTCTGGTCAGAGTGTCATTTTTTCCCCTCATTTTTCTTCCTACAACCTTACTGGGAAAACACTTCATTTCATCTGAAAAGTAACCACCTGACTTTTATTTACTGGCTGAAGCTCAAGGTGAGGATGACAAAACCATTTTTGCTGGAGGAAAATTGCACAGCCCTGGGAGCACCTGCCTCTTCCAAGGAATGACGGCTTTCCTCTGTCAGAGAGAGCATTTGTTTCCCCCAAACCGTCCTGACTGTGACCTTTAAAAGAGATTTTCCCTCATGCTGCTCTGTTCTGTCCTCTGCCTGTCCTTGCTTTGAGACTAGTGTTAAGATCTACTTAGAAGGAACTGTGAACAGGACTTCCGGGGCTTGCTTTTCACATGAGGGAGCTCTGTGTCCCATAAGCTGGCTCCTAGGACTGGCATGGAGAGAGGACCATTTGGGCAGGGCTGTCAAGCAAGCTGTTTCTCTATTGAACTTCTTTGCCATTTAAAGGGGTTTTATGGGGCACCAAGCATCATAATGCTGATACTTTCATTGGTGCTCATATTGCTATTAAAAGTGAAATTTCCCAATTCAAAAGTTCAGCGAAATAGTCCCCAAGCACCTAACATGTGCCAGGTCCTACAGATATAAGAATTGAATAAGATGTGGCCTGTGCCCCTAAGGAGCTCACAAAATAATGGCAGAGGCTGGCATGAAAACCAGTGCAGCGTGGATGTGACAAGGGGAATGCCACCCAAGTCCAAGGCCATCAGTGTGGTAAGGGAGACACCTTGGCAGGTTTTGAAAGTGGAGCAAAAGTGTGCCAGGTAGCTAGGACCAGGGAAAGCAGGTACAAAGTCACTGACATGCCCCAGCCTGGGGACCAGTTGCATGCTGGCTTGGACATGGGAACATCGCGCAAAAGAGCATTGCATAAAGAGAAGAAGAGTAGAGAACGGCAGTGGTGTTGAGCTCAGTACCATGAGACAGTGCTCTAATTCTCCTGGGATCAACTCATCAGCCAGGCAGCATTCATTGGCCATGTCTAACATGTTCAGTGTCCTATTTCAGGAGTGGACACAACAGGTGAGAGGAGATCTCTGTGGTTCCAGCTCTGGGCGGGCCAGGAACAGGGAAGGGAGCCAAGCAGCAGGTATAGAAAGAGACACTGGGTGCAAAAGGGGCCCAGGAGTGTAGTGGCTCCTGGTCTGTGATTTCAGGCCAGACCAGTGGGAGGAGGGTGGGAGGGACAGTGTTCGAGGCCTGGCAGGAATGGTGTGCCTTCCCAGGCAGGAGCCGAAAATGAGGAGGCCTAGGGGAAAACCAGGAAGGCCCTTGAGTGCCAGAATGAGGACTGCAGTCTTGGGAATCCTAGATTGTTAAGGAATAAATGGCCCAGCCAAGTGTGCTTTAACAGAGGCTGACTCAGATGCCAGCCTGGCAGATGAATTAGGAATGGTGTGGTGAGTAAGCTTAATTGCGTCAACTTGACTGGCTTGAGAACCGCCTAGAGGATTAGTGAAGGATGCTTTTGGGGGGTGTTGGGTGGGTCATGGAGGTGTAACTTTGGGTACTGTACATGGTCCCTGGCCCCCTCCTCTCTGGCACTGTTCCCCTGCTCTGCTTCCTGGCCACCATGAACTAAGCAGCTTTGCTCCACCACACCCTTCTGTCATGAGGCTCCTGCTTTGGAACCAGCAGACCATGAACTGAATCCTCTGAAACCATGAGCCAAATTAAACCTCTCCTTCTTTGTTGTAGATGTTAGATTTTTTTTTCAACAGAAGGAAAGCTGGAGGCAGGAGGACCTGGTCTGCAGCCTAAGTGGGAGCTGACAAAGCCCAGGCAGAGACAGAGTGGGTGTGAATTTAAGGACTAAGGAGGTAAAACTAGCTGTGGAAACAGAGGAAGAAGAGGAGTTGGCATTGACCCTGGTTTTTCCTGCTTGGGTTACTGACAGATGGTAGTGACACTTAAGGAGATGGGAGACACAGATTTAGGGTGAATGGAAATGACATGTAGGTCTGAAGGTGAGAAGGGCCTTCCAAACTAGAAGTGAATATGAGAGTTATTAGCTACTAATTTTTTTAACTATCAGAATAATTTTAGAATAAAATCTCCAGACTAAGGAATCACAACACTGTGATCATTTTTTGTATGAGTTCCAAATAAGAAAACAGTTAAGCCAGAAAATGTAATTGTTCCTATTCCTAAAATTGGGTAACTGATGCATCTTTGCAAATTGTTCATTGAACTGTGCCTATGGCTTCTTGCCAGCCCTCAATGAGATTTTTATATTTCTTAATTATTCAATTACTACCCATAAGTAGGAGTTTGAAATCAAACCCAGACTGCTCCATAGTAGAGTATTCTCTTAGACCATGACTATAGAAAAGGAAGTTCTCCATATTGGGAAACCAGGCTTGCAGAATGGAGGAGGCATAAATTTCCAGTCATGGCTCTGCCCTTGGTTCAAGTCCTGGATTTGCTGCACACTAGCTATGTGTGCCTGGATGGGTCACTTCCCAGAGGTCCGTTTTGAGGTCTGTAAAATAAAAATAGTGATAATATCCACCCACTGGGCTTGCCACAGATCTCAGGGGAAGGAGCAGGTGCCAGAGGAATGCTACATCATGACTTCCTTGTATCTTTCAGGTCTCAGCAGCTTGAGAAAGCATCAGCTGGGAAGAAAGACTCTCTGGATGGTGAGCTGGCTGGCACCCCTGATCCCAACCCCGAAGCCCACCTGCCCTCCATTTGCCTCAAGCAGGTGTTCCCCAAGTATGCAAAACAGTTCAACTACCTGCGCCTGGTGGACAGGATGGCAAATTTGTTTATCCGGTTCCTGGGAATCAAGGGGACAATGAAGTTGGGACCAACTGGCTTTCGTACCTTCATAAGGTCAGTGTGACTGGCCTCCTCTGCGGGGTGGAGTCCAGTCCCCAAACTGGCTGGTCAGGTCTCCCTGACTGCTCTTGGGGAACTCTATGATGCTGGATTAATACCCTATCTCAGGTTGGATTGGCCTCGTGGTGGGCAGTTGCTCTGGCATGTAGTTGATACTTGTTTGCTGCATGAGTTAATGAATGACAGACCTTGTGCTCCTTAATCTGGGGGGTCTCACAGTGGTATGCAGTTGTGGGCTGAGTGTTTATGAGGCCACTACAGAGCAACAAGGCATCTCTTTCCAAAGTGTCAGTTTCAGGAAGGAAAAGTTAAATAATTCAAATGATAAATAATGTAATATGTTTATTCTAATATAACAATAACATGGTTATATTATAGAGAATAATATAAAATTTGTGTAAATTTTAAAGATAAAACATGTGATAACAAAGAAGTGGGACATTTGCTGCAGCCTCCAAAGTAAGGAGCTTCCTAAATTAATCATTAATTTGCTTCTACCCTGTGGGGAAGATCATGATACCCCTGAACC
Source organism: Heterocephalus glaber (assembly GCF_000247695.1). The sequence goes on from NW_004624760.1 coordinate 13,407,749, forward strand.
TCAGTGACTTTCTCCTGTGAAGCAGATGAAGCTACCTATGGCCTAGGTTTGTGTGTATGAGTGACATTAGTTAAGACTGGATAGGAACATCTAGTGTGTGCTAAGTGATCAATAAATGTTAGTTTCTTCCTACCATGTTCAAAGCATATATATTTATATAAAACTTATGTGCAAAGGGTCCTATACAGAATATGGAACAAGGTAGGTTCCCATTAAGAGTGTGCCAAACAAATGACTCTAGACCCCTTCAACAAATATGAATGGGTACCACAGTAGACTTCCCCTTAGCAGTTATCTATATACCTCAAAAAAGTCTCTGCCAACCCTCAATGATGCTGTTTTTCCTTGTTGTTGGTTTTAATATTTCTCCCTTGCACCTCAAAATCACGTTCTTCACAGTTTTATTCACTAAAGGAAATAATTAGAAATCTTGATTCAAAAACCATTCTTGTCAAAGACTTTTCTTCAAATAATGTGTATAAATTCTACTCTAGCTTTCTGATAGTCTTTTTTCGGTTTTTACTATTAGTACATGTTTGCAATATACTCCTTGTGGAGAGTTAGGACATGTACATAATGCATCTCAATTCTTTTTTTAACCCCTTTTCCTTCCTGCCCCACTTCTTGATTTCTGTCCCATTTGAAACAGATCAGTCTCCCTATTTCCTATTATATATCTTTTGTTTTGCTCTTTATTTATATTTTTGGTTTCATGCGATATCTAAGCTTGTGTGTCTGATTTTGCTTACATTGTGATCAAGGTGCATCCATTTTCCTACAGATGACTCAAGTTTATCCTCCTTAATGGCACAGTGGACTCCATTGTGGATAAATACCTCATAGGGTGGTAAACAAAAGTACTGGCAAAAATTTCTGGCATTTGAGTAAACCTTAAGGTGTGTGTGAGGTGATTTTGAGAAAGGCTTTGTGTTAGTTTCAGGGTGAGAGGCTTGGGGGAAGGGAAGCCAAAGAGCACAGGTTTGGGGTTGGATCAGATTTGGCTTCAGGATCAAGCATATTACTTAATAACTGTGTGGCTGTGGGCAAATCCCTTATCTTCCCTGAGTCTCAGTTCCTTTGTCTGTAAAATGAGGATAATCATTCCTGCCTTGTGCAGTTACTGTGAGTTGGGGTATAACATATCATAAAGCACCTGGCCCACTGCCTAGTTCATAGGAGTCTTGTGATTACTGTCTCCATTAGGCAGTGGGAATTTTCAAGGAAGTCAGCAGGGACAAGTTATTATTTGCCCTTATAATCTCTGACTCATGTAGGAACTGCATTTGACTTTCACTAATAAAAGTCTTATTCAGAAATGGCATAAATAGTGAGTTTTCTCTTATATAACAAGAAATTTTAGGGCTGGCTATTGAGTACAAAATACAACCAGTGTCCCACTGTCTGTCTTTCTGCTCATCCATTCTAAGCACGTGCTTTCAGTTTCAGAGTCGCCTTATGGTCTCAAGATGGCCATCATGGTCGAGCTCCAGGTAGGAGAAAGGGAGGAAGAGCAAAGGTCTCTAACAGATAAATTAGATCCCCTTCAAAGCTTTCCTGGAAGCTTTATCCACTTCCGTCTTATTGGCTAGTAATGTGGGAAGCTAGGAAATGGACATTTTTTTCTGGGTGTCTGCTGTTCCGTTATAGAGAAAAAGAAGAGGAAGAGAACAGTTAGGTAGGCAGTCTCTGCTCCTTTGTGATTCTTGAGCCTTAGAAGGGGAAGAAATAGCCAGTGACACTGGACACAGCTCAGGAGGGTACTTGAGACACTTCAAAAGCACACAGGGACCCAGGAGAACGGTGAGGCTGTGCAAGTGGGGCACTTCGGCATGACGTATCCACGGGTCCAGGCCTGGAGCAAGGCAGGAACTTTCTGGGCAGCGCTGTACAACACTGTCTCAATTCAGGACAGAAAGAGTGAAGAGACAGCCGGGGTCTCCCAGGGCCTCTTAGGAGCTAAAAGGCATGCTGACCCTAGGAAACCTTCCCAGTCTCCACCTCTTCCTGAGCTCCTGACGGAGTGAACACAGGGATCTCATAGGAAAAAGTAGGGGGCAGGCTGGAGGACACGGAGCTGCCCTGGTTGGGATTCTTCAAAAGAAGCCAGATTCGCTGATTTTTCTGTCAAATCTCAGCACATGTATATAAAGGTTAAGGCTGGCAATTCAAATGAATTCTAACCACTCCAGATTCTACCACAGCGTGGCTGCTTATAGCGGCCCTGACGGGAGTGACTTCCGGTGTGACAGCCAAGGAGGTGCCCATTCAGAGGACTGTGATGTTTATCCACAACCTAGAAGAGAAAACAGAATTGAGATTGGGCCTAGCAAAGATTTCCTTTAAAAAATGCTCTCAGACTGGAACAGGGTAATGTCAAAAATATTGCTACCAATCTGTCTATGTGATAGACTTTCTGATTTTCCATCCCTTTATTCTCTGTAATTAAGGGCATTTGCATGAGAAACCAATTTTTTGCCATGCTAGAGACTATTAGGTCCCTGCAGCCATGTTCCCAAGCTGTGGCCGAGGCTGTCATTGGAGCCTTGGTGACCTTGACAATGAAGGGACATCATCTTCAGGTGGGGAGCAGCCCACCCCAGACGACAAGCCTCCCTCTCCACTCGACAAATGTCTGTCGTAATTAAGGATGCAGGAAGAAACAGACAAAATATCATACAACCACTAATAGACTTTTCCTTTTAAAATGTGCCAAGAAATCCCAACAGCAACTTAATGGGAAAAGATGATATTCTCTGCTCTCAGATTTATCTGGATGTGTTCGGTCTTGCTAGTTAAATTTAACAGCAAGCAGTTTCTCTTGCTAACAACTATTCTCTCTCTCGTTTCCACTTCAGTTTAAATTTTGCCTCATTATGAATTAATAGTATTTATGCCATATGTTAAATTGAACCCAGTGCCCTTCTAAGGAGCACTTTGAAAAAGACATACTCACTGGCGAAGTACGCGCACCTTTCCTAGCTCCCACGCACAGGGCAGAAGTTGAACTTGGCTTTCATGTCTACTATCCATCCTCTCTCCAGGTTCCTTGAAGAGAACGAGAGGGGCAAAAATAACAGCACTCCAATTGAATTTGTTTGCAGCGTCCGTCTCTCATAACATGCTGCATAGATCAGCAGTTTTCCAAGTGAATTATGCTAATGCCAGGCCGGCCATATCCTATTCTTCTTTTTCACCAAGAAATGAGAAATAATGAACTGTCATTCTCTTGTCTAGACTTAAGTCTTATCGAACCAGCTTTTCGTGTCATTTCCTCAGGAGGCCTGTAACCACGGTACATATCACCAGGAATTAAGTGCCTCTTTTTTCTTTCTTTTTAAAAATTTGTTTTATAATAATTGCTGGGGTGTAGATGCTTCTCTCTCTGGGAAAGAGAAATTACCTAATTGATTCTTCAGCTTGGTAGCTTTCTTTGGGGGAAATGCATCTTTGTTATTCTCCTTCTATCAGATTACTAATTTGGGAGAGCACCCAATATAATTCATGCAGGATGCCTTTGACAAACTATCACATCCCACAGTGAAAGTCGACCTCAACTTGCATTTGCTGCATTTTCCTTGAAGGCAGCCTGGGAATTCAACAGTTGGCCCAAACTGGGTTTATTTCTAGGAGATGTAGGGGTCCCCTGCACTGTGGGCCTTCCCTTCACTAGGGGCTGTTCCACTTTGAAATCCCTGCCCTCACCCTTGTGGCTTCTGATCCTGGTCTCCTTTTGAATTGGAGGACCTTTTTTTCTCTTTCCCCTTTCCCTCTCCACTCCCTTTTATCATAAGGAGATATTAATATGTTTCACAATGGGGAGCTATAGGGGGTTTTATTCTTCAAGAGGCAGCATGGTAGGGTAGCGCATTCTAGAATTGAAGTGTAAAGGGCCTTCCTTCCCCCTTTGCCATTTACTGCTCAGTGACTTTGAAAATGTTCCCATGCTGTGCTAATCCCTTTTCAGCAATACGGAGATTCTAGGCCTGGGATGTCCACCATGACTCTTAAAAATGCGTACATTTTAAACCAGCCTTGTCTTATTCCTCCTCTCACCAGATGTTTAAAAATGTGCTTTTGTTTTTTTTAAAAAAATAAATATTGATCATTTGTTAGCGTTTATATTTTAGAAACCTCTCCAGGAAAAAAAATAAGCTTCTTGCTTATACAGAGAAGAATGAACACAAAAGAAATTCTATAAATAGGATTTTATGGAGTGGGAAAGTTGGTTCCTAAATTTCCCATGAGACATCAGCAGTTAAAAAGAAATGGGGATGATCATTTCAAATCTTTCTATATGTGAGCTCCTAATGAACTTGAATGATTTGTGATTCTCTCCCATCATATTGCCCAAATTCCCTTGATTCTAAAAAACAAAAACCAAGCCAACTAACAAAAGTAATTTCTTCACACTGGTTCTACATCATAGAGGAAGAATGCAAACTGTCAGGCTCCACTTCCCATGAGTGACAGCCACTGAGGAAGTCCTTGCAAGGGCCTGGGACAGTGAGTAGCCTCATTCTCGGGATACAAATCAGAGCTTCTCAGACTTGCTCAAGGTCACACAGCAAAGCCAAGAGTCGATGAACTCAGGAACCCTTGACTCCAAAGGTGATGTTTTCTAGTTTCATTTCTGGCTAATCCTTCCCTAGGAATTTTTCTGGCTTCTTGTCTTACCATATTTCTTGAACTTCTCTTCTGCTGCAGAATTTATTCTTCCACTCGTGAGTCATTTGAAGACCTGCATCCCAGAGCTTAAAGGGAAACTGTTGTCAATGATTAGGAGCTACCCAACCCTTTCTTTAAAAATCCAGACTCTGAAATAGACCTTCTGAGGGCAATATCTAAGACCCTTTCAATCTGTTCTGCCCCCCCCCCAGGCCCAAAATACTGCCCACCCTGTGGGCAAAAATAAATTCTACATTGAGTGGATTAAATGGGTGAAAAAAAATCATTCCAAAGTTTTGACATCTTGACCTTAGCTTCATTCATTCCCTCTTTGAGCCCATTGAGAATGTTTGGTGACCACAGGGACAAATGTAACAAAATATGTCACGCTGAGAACCTGGTTTTCTTTCCCCAGTCTTCTGTCCCAATGTTTCCCAACAGGAGAGCTCTGGTGGCTCCAGCCTACTGGTTCCTGAGACTCAGTTCCTGGGTTCCTGCTCTGGCTCTGGGCTGGCCACATCCCCACAAGTCCCAAGCCCACTACTCCATCCTCAGGGGGAAACATACATGTGGATCCCAGCTGCATGATCTCAGGAAAGTCCTGTCCCTTCTCCTACACCTCAGCTTACCCTTCACTGAAATGGGACTAGAAGCTCCTCCCTCATAGAGTGGGCATAGAGATTCCGAGAGCTCAGGAGCAAGAAAGCGCCCAGCATACAGGTGGTGCCCAAGAAATGCCTACAGAATCAAAATTCCTTTAAAGCATGTCTCTGGAAGCCAGTATGGATCCCTCCTACCTCTGTCCTGGTAGCAGATGTTGCAATCAACTGTATCAGCAGCATTGCCAGGGAGGATGAGTTACCTTGGAAAGGGATAAATGGAGAATTCTCCTTGGTAAATTACGGCTCCTGCTAAAGGTTTGACACTTCTATTTTCTTCCTGTCAGAAAAAAATAACTATATACCAGTGGTCAGTTTGGTTTCCTTTTTAAATACGCCATTAACCTACAGAGCAAGCCAGGCAGTGCTCAGTCCTGTGGGAAAACAGGTAGTCCAAAAAGACACCGATATGGTAATTAGAGCAAGCCTGTGGCCCTTTCTAATGAAGCTTTGGAAATTATCAGTAAAGGGTGTCAGGATACCCCTGGAGAGACCAGAGCCTTGTCCCCAGCAGAAGCCAATAGAGATAGCCATCCCGGTGACAGGTGATGTGAAAAGCTTGGCGTCCACTGACATGTTGTTACTGGTGTTCAATAACTGTGCACTGATGTGCTTTGAAGTCTGCCACGGTGACTTGTGATTGAAATACGGAGCAGGAGCCCCAGGAGGAAGCAGGATGTGAATTGATGGCCTGGGAAATGTGGATGGGAAGGAAGAAAAGAGGGTAGGGAGGAAGGAAGGCAGACAGCAAATGTTCCAGGACTTAAGGAGTAACCGCCTCGTCCAGGCACCACTGTTAGGCATCTGTGTAGGTGTAGGGAGGGTTTCTTGATGCCCAATCCTGCTGCCAATCAAGGCCTCACCTGTATGCTTCCTAAGGGAACTGTCCACATGAGGGATAATGACAAATTTGAAGTCAAAGAACCATTTTATCATTAGCTGGCACAATGGATGTGGATACTTTCGAAAAGTTGAAAGGAGCATTGAATATACTTCAGCCAGCATGACATCTAGCCCGAGTCTAGCTTCTAGGACTCCCAGGCAAAGCCAGCCTGCCTGGGGACTCATCTCCCAGCGTGATCCTGTCCAGCAAGGTGGCACACTGGCAAGCCAAGGGCCACCTACAGTCTGCACAGAGAACCAGAGCCCTGGGACCTAGACCCTCTGGCTAGGAGCCCCCCTGCTCCAATGGATCAGGACACTCGCTCACTGAAATGCCGGGTTCAGGCAGCCTGCAGGTCGAAGAGAGTTCTGGCTCTGGGAACAGAAAAGGGAAAGGGGAGGAGAGATCAGGAAAAGAAATAGCCATCCTTGCAGGCTTTTTCAGTAAGCCAGAGTGTCCCTTCCTGTTTCCATCCTCACAAAGGAGATGGGATTCTAAACACCCCTACTGTGGCTTGGATAAGGAGTACAATTGCTGACATCAGACTGAAAACCTGGTGACTTTGGCAAATGTTTGGAGCTCAAAAGGGCACGCTCTCCTCCTGATGTTTCTAGGTGGCTATCAGAAAGTCAGGATCAACATCAAAGGGCCTCCAACCACACCCACACTGGCTCAGCTCACACAAAGGGGCATGGCCCAGCTGTGTTATTCTGCTTTGTAAATCTGGGGCTTAGTGTGGCTGATTCAGGATTTATGTACAATCCTCAGGGGACAGATTGAGGCGGGTGAAGTACGGAAACACTGAGCCTCTGTCTGTAGATGTGGCCTTGGGGACCCATTTGGGAAGCACCTGGTTGGGGGGAGGGGATTGCTTCTGGACAGGAGTGATGCCTTCAGCCTGTGCCAGTAATGGCTGTCATCAATGGGTCTTCTGAGCCTGACACCAGCCACTGCCTGGATGCTGGCAGGAGGAAGGTGTGTGTGCCCAGGGACTAATCAATAGGAAGGTGGTGTTACATGCATCGAGGCTATTTTTTGAAATGTGGAGTTCCCAGGTGGGGGCTCCATGGCTGTATAAGGTCAGGTTGGCCCTGTGACTGCCTATGCATTTCCTAGGTGAGGAGAGTAAAATCTTTACTCTCCTGTGTTGCTTCTTACAGGGTCACTGATCCCATCCATGAGGGCTCCACCCTCATGGCCTAATCGCCCACAAAGGCCCCACATCCTTATACTACACACCAGGAGACAGGATTCTAGCCTATGCATTTGAGGGGGGACACACGCAGTCCGTCCAGAACAGGCCCGGAGGAGAGATGGGACAGGATGGGATTCAGCCAAGCAGTGACACGTTTGCCGTTTGCCTTCCTGTCTTTGGCAGGAACTGCAAGCTCAGCAGCAGCAGCTTGTCCATGGCCGCCGTGGATATTCTGTACATCGACATCACGAGGAGGTGGAACTCCATGACACTGGATCAGCGGGACTCAGGTACCTGATGACTGGCTCTGGCGAGTCCTTGTGGAGGCCCCACCTGCGCAGCACGGGGAATGAAAGCTGAGGGTTTGGGGTAGGGGTGGGTGCATCTTTTGTTCCTTCTTATCAAGGGGGAAGGATGAGGAGGATCCTCTCCACTGGAGACATCATTCCAGGAATTGAGCTGAACTCACACCCCAGGCGCTAATTCCACCATTAGCTGTCCTAGTCTCTGCTTAAGGCTTTTGCTCCATCTATACTGGACATAGGACAGTCTGCTCTGCATTCATCCATTTGTCCTACAACACACATTTGCCGAACGCATCCTGGCCGGGCCATGGGTGGACTGGAGTGAAGAACTGAAGAGTGGCAGCAGCTGAGGAAAGGATGCTGGTGCAGGGGGTGTGGAATGGGAAGGAGAGAAACTCAGGGAGGCTATCAGGGAGCTCTTTATTTGGGGAGGGCCAAGGAAGACATGTTGGAGAAGGGTGTGAGCCAGTGAACAGGCTAGAGACGGGCACATGGGCAGGGGTGTTGCCCAGCCTAGGTGAGAGGCACTGAGCTGGCACCACCCCAACCAGCTCCATGGGGCTGGAGCAAAAAGAAAGGGAGAAGGGGTGGATGGAGTTGTGGAAAGCCTTGAATGCCACACCAAAGAAGCTGACCTTGACCCAGTAGGTTATATGGTGAAGGATTCTACTGGGAGAAGAATCCACCTTTGGGACAATGAGTTTCTAATCTTTTTCCTCACAGAGGTTGTTTTCTAAAAGGACAAAATAACCCTAACTGACATTTGTACAGTTCATCTCAAGCTGCATATTCCTTCATTAAGTAACCCCACCATCCAGTGCAGAAGGCCTCATGAGCCCCATTTCACAGATGGGTAAACTGCAGCACAGGTGACCAACATCCCACGGTTACTGAGAGCCAGAATCACCGCCCTCCTGCTCCGCTTGGCTGCCTCCCTGCAAAAGGGACGCACCGAGGAAGGGGCCCCGGGAGCACTTTGACCAGACTCAGTGGGAAAGAGGTGCAGCCAGACATCGAAAGGTCCAGGTTGGAATTGGCTTGGCCATTTCCTGCCAGTCTCATCTTGAAAGCTGTTTCACCTCCTAGTCTCAAGTTCTCCATCTGTAAAAGGGCACTGACACTGCCTACTCTCCAGGTGTCAATGAAGATGAAAGCATTTGGGCCATTGCTGACCATGCCAGGCCGATTATTTTGTTTTTATTTTCTGCAGTGCTGGGGATTGATTCAACCCAGAGCCTTGTGCACACCAGACAAGTATTCTGCCACAGAGCTGCATCCCCAGCCCTGCACTTAATCCTGTTAGTAGACATCTCTCAGGGACAGTCCCATGAGAAGAGTGTCTGACCACTGGTGCTGTCCTTGCTTTCCCGTGCCCGTGTGGACCAGACACCTCCCGACCACAGGGACACAGCAGGGATCTCAAGCCGCTAGCACTCAGAGATCATTTTTCTGATTGGCTTTGTGTTGGATAATGCTATTTGGTAATGGTGCTACTGATGCCAGTTGTTGGCTGTTTCCTATATGCCGAGCACCCTGCCAGGCACTTCACATGTGTGTCACTGGCTAGAATTCTCCTGGAGGTAGATGTGATTATGTGTCCATTGTACAGAGGAAGAAACTGAGGTTCAGTGGCATAGCTAGTGGACAAAACTCAAACAGCAATCCACCTGGGCTCCCTTTCTGGGTCACTTCCTCCTATTAATTGGTCCATAAGTAAGATAACCACTGAGTTCCCTGCTCTTCTTTCTTTAATTCAACAGCAAAAGTCAGGGGATACCAATAGTCATTGGATCAACAATAACTTTTGCATCTCTGCAGTTGACAGCTTTCTTACAGCCTCCCCTGGCAACTAGGAGAGGCGTGAGATGGAGCACCTGCAGAATTACGCAGATTAATTATCATTTCGAGGACCAAGTGCGCTCATGTGACAATTGAGCGGCGTCACTTTTTGCTGACACCTTCAGAAAGTGAAGTGTTTGCTCTGTGAGCTGAATGCAGGGTGACATCACAGGATCCTGTGGAGGGGGCCAGATAAGGGGGTGGGGGTGGCAGTGAAATTATTAAATATTGAAATTGATCAGGAGTAGCAGCAGGAAGCTATTTATCATGTTTTATTGCTTCAAACTAGCATTACCATCTGGCCCATTGTTAATTCCGGGTAGCTTTTCATGTTTTGTTTGTCTCTTAAATTGCTCCCTGTAAGCGGAATCCATGGGGGCTGTCCACAACACAGGCTCCTGGGGGGCTTCAGGGGTCTGCCAGGGTCTCTCCACTCTGCTGACCAAGCTAAGAAAATGAGAAAAATATTTATTTTTAGCATGAGCAAATCTGGGGCTGGGAATCCCAGAACTTTTGTATCCCTCAGTCACTGAATGTGTGGAGTTGGGCATTAGGGCAATTTTGAGATGATCTCATATGCGTATATATCGCTGTCACTCCGACCAGGCCTCTGAAGTACATAATAGTGCCACATTTTGCAGATGAGGATTCTGAGGTTCCCCGAGCAAGAATGACTTGTCTGTAGTCTGATACCCTATGAGTAGCAAAGGTGAGATCTGAGCCCCATCCTCCTGCCGAATGGCCCTGGGTGCACAATCTGGGGCCACACCGGGCACTGCTTATTCATCTGAGTGACAGCAGAGGGGTCAGGTTGGGAGCCAGGGATCAAGTACACGGCAGCAGAGAGGCAAGCTGACAGTGATGCTCTGTTGTCTGAAAGAGCAGTTTCAAATGTTGAAATGATGCGTGTTAAAGGTGATGGACATGGTTTTAGCCTGTTTTGATGATTGCACCGTGTATACATGTACTGAAACATCACACTATATCCCATAAACATGTACAAATACTATATGTCAAGAAAATGATTTTTTAACTCAGCTTAACCTGCGCAGAGCCTACAGGGAGGATGGAACTTGGGGTTGGGGATGTCAAAAGCTTCTGTCTCCCTTCTTTCATTCTCAGACGTTATATTTTGGTTCCTACTGCTACTGAAAGGAAATAACAGGGGGGAAGGGCTAGGAAGCACTGAGCATTAAAGCCTGAAATTGGAACCTCTCTGTGCCCACAGTTTTGCAGCTGGTACAGGCAGGGCCCAGTTCTTGCCTCCTTCTCAAGGCTGGTCCCACACCCCTGACTCTCAGGGAGAAAGGGGCCTCTGGAGCCAGCCACTTTTCCAGAACCATTCAGCAGCTCTTGCAGAGCAGAATTCTATGGCTGCAGGTGGTTCTTGCTTTCTTCCTTCCTTCCCTCCCTGGTGTGGAGCCAAAGGATTCCCAGGCCCGGGGTTCCAGTTAAGTGCTGGTCAGCACAGTGGATACTGCCAAGGGAGACAGCTCTGTCTATCCCAGAGCTGCTGTAGGTGGACAAAAAAGAAGTCTTTGGGGCTGGGGGTGTGGCTCAGTGGAAGAGCCTGTGCTAAACTTGCAAGAGATTCTAGCTTTGATCCCCAGCACCAAAAACAAAAGATAACGGGTAATAAACATGTCACCCAGAATTGGACCCTGTGGGAATATAAAGATAAATTGCTCACAGATCCTATCCTTCTTAAGAAGGAATCATAATAGAGACCATTCACTGAAAGTCTGCTATGTGATAGAAATAGCATATGTTTGTATGCGTTATCTCATTTAATTCTCACACTATCTTATAAGGGTTGTTACTGCCATTTGAAAAATAAGAAACTTGAGGCTCACGGGGGTGAGATTAAGCAGACACAAGGCCTTACAGCAGGGACCGTGAGATCAGAAGTGAGATCAGTCTGAGCCCATTTGCCCTTTATACTGTAGCTATGGTCTCTTGATCACACGAATGGCTCTGCCAGTTGATAATCATGGAAGGCCATGACCAGAGGTATCATGGAGTCTGGGGAGGAGGGCTTCTGAGAGGGTTTAAACAGAGCACACACACACACACAGCACTTAGCATAGTAGGCAACCCAGAAAAGACACCCACTGCGTGTCTGTACCCTGCAGGGCCTACTACCTTACCTGGAACACACAAAAGCATCTCCCTCAGCACCCAGTAAGTGCTCAAAGAGTGGACAAGCATCAAAATTAAGACGCCCACATCTTCAAAGCAGGAAGGTCATAGCGTGAGAACCATGTCTTACAGTAGAGGTATCTTGGACAGGTTCTCCTTCCCATTGCTGAATGCCCAGGCTAAGACACCTTGCACAAGGTGACTGTCCACTGCCAGCACAGCTGTGTCAAAGTCCTAATACATCCTCCTCTCCACCAAGCCAGCCCAGCCCTTTCTTCTGATCCAATGAGACTTCAATGCCTACCAAAGAGGTTTATCAGATTCCTGATGCTTGAAGCCATTATGAACACAACCTATATGAAGAGACCTTGGTATTGAACTGGAAAAGGAAATGATATTCAAAAAGACTAGTGAGGAAAAACATGAAAACCAATAAGAAAGCACGTGGACATGGTGATATCTCAAGGAGCAACCTTTTGAATAGCCTTGTTCTTTGTTTTGCAGTGCTGGGGACTGAACCCAGGACCTCCTGCATGCTAGGCAAGCACTCTTCCCCTGAGCCACATCCCCAGCCCTATAGTCTTGGGTTTGACTGTTTGCTTTGTTTTCTGTTGGACCTCAGGTACATGGAATCAGATTAATCACCATCTTGGTTCGTGAGACACTTCTATCATGGTCCATACCCAGCCTGCTCTTATGTACTTAACTTTTTAAATTTTGCATTTTAAATAATGGAATAAGCACCCCAAAACAAAAGCTAGGACTTGAAGGTAATTTGCATGTAACATCTGGCTCCCCAGCCAAGAACACTCGTCTGCACCCTCCTCTCATCTTCCCTAAATAGGCCATCTTCATCTCCCTAGAATGTCAAAGACAGTTCGGGAGCTTGATGGAATTTAGTAATGCACAGTCTCACGCTCTCCAGCATGCGAATGTAATTGTCATTTTTTTTAAATTAAGGATTTTAATTTCCATTTCTAGAATTTCCAGCAGAACACAGAAATCTAAATGAGGGTGTTATCGGCAAAACTGGGGTGTCGTAGCCCTCTCCTGAGCCAGAATCAAATGAAAAAATGATTTGGCTGTGAGGTGCAGTTATTTCATGTAAATTGCACTCATGAGTTCCTTCTTATCACAGACACTTTGCTCCCAACTCCTTCCAGAGTGGAGTCGCGAGTCTCCGTGAGTAGAGATGAAGAGGGCATCAAGGTCAGACAATAAAAGGAGCTGTCACTCATGTCAGCTAGGAGAGACAAACAGTTCACCTGCAAAGGGCACATCTGAGCCCAGCACCTAGGCATCTGATCCATCTATAGTCCCAACATCTGGGGGCCTGAATCTCGGCTCCCTTTGCAGCCAGATGTTTTGCCATTTTAAGAAAGATGCTAAAGGTCCCTCCCAGTAATCAGCTGAACGGGAAAAAATGGATTGCATCCCTCCCACCCCTGCATGTCCCATGAAAGTGCGCGCGCGCGCGCACACACACACACACACGCACACACACACGCACACCTTGGTTGGACTGGGACATTGAAGAGCACATAGTATAATATTTGATATAGGCTAGACCTTTTGACCAGAATAGGAACCATTTCTTCCACTGCTTGCTGAACTCCTGAGCTACATAACCCCATTTTAGAGCTGCCTTGGCTTGACTAGCAATCTGCTTAAAGCCATGGGCTCTGGATTCAGACAAGCCTGACTTTGAACCTGGGCTTGATCATCTGGTAGCCAGGTGACCCCAAGCAGTTGTTTAACTTTCTCTGAGCCCCCTTTTCATTAGCTGTGAAGCAGAGATAATAATGGTGCCCATCTCACAGAAACACTGATATAGAAGGAGTGAAACAGCATGGAAAGTGCTCAGAGTAGTGTCTGCCCCTACTGGTTACTGAACGCTGGTTGCATTCAGCAAACCAGGCTGTCAAGATTGTGATCACATGGATCTCCCTGCATGCCTTTCTCAGGAGTTCTTCACTGGGCACCTGTTCCTGCCAGGTCTCTGTGGGTTCTGGGGGCAGAATCAGGAAGAAGGAGCTGCCTCGCTGTGTACCCAGAGGGTGGACTTGGTTGCAATGGGCTGTCCCTTGGTGCTGGACAGAGTCCAGGCCTCCTCACCCTCCCTCCCCTGTTTATCTTAGCACACTGTTGGGGGCTGTGGCAGACTCCAGCGTGCTCTCTCTCTCTCTCTGAATTTATTTTGTCAGTACTGGGGATTCATATGGAGCTACAGCCCCATCCCCTTTTTATTTTGAGACAGGGTCTTGCTAAGTCACTAATTTGACCAGATTGGGCTCAAATTTGTAATCCTCGTATCTCAGCCTCCCAGAGTGCTGGGATTACAGACATGCACCACCACACCCATCTATCTGATTCATGCTTCAACTCAGAGTCCACCACCAGCTGCCACCAGCTGGTTTCACAATTCCAACCCTGGAGAAAATATCTGAGTGACTGAGGGTCTCACAGATTGGACCCCTGCCCCTCTGTGGCCACCCATCCCATCACCAGCTACATTCTCCCTCACTCTACCCAGAGTGGCTGGTGACCTCTGAATCCTCCAGTTGTGCTCTGGCCTCTGCTGGAAATCCCTCCCCTTGGGCACTGTGGCCTGGGCCCACTTCCACAAGCAGCTGTCCTCAGTCCCAGGCAGAGTTCCAGCCCCTCTCATCTGCTCCCAGGACTGCCAGGTGAACAAGTGTGTGCTGCCTGTCCCTAGGTTAGACTGACCCTAGGACCCTTCCACCCTCCTGAACCTCAGCGCTGTGCCTGGCACATAGGAAGTGCTCCAGAAACACACCTTCGATGGATCAGGTGCCAGACCACGACAGCCAGCCAGTCCTGTGGGTGTCTGAATCTTGTTCCTGTCTCTCACCGAATTTCCTCAGTCGACTTATGCAAATCATCTGACGCCTATACTTTCATCAGCTGGAATGAGCCCCAACTGAAATGCATTTGGTTCCCGATGTACTGAAATATTTAAAAGTATTTTTACTTGGAATGTTTAGCAGAGCCTCCCTTATGCATATCCATGGGTGCCCCCACCCCACTGGGAGATGGGACCTGAAGAACTAGGCCGGTCTTGCACAGCGCTGTGTGGAGGTGTCTGGCGCCGACTGCGTTCTTCAGCCTTGAAATTATCTCGCAGTCAGATGGGCCTCTCTGGATGCGTGCCCTACACGCATTTACAAAATAGTCGGTGTCAGAATTATTTTTAATAGAAGCGAGTGAGCCAATAGAAATGCCACCCTGCCCTCCCCCATCCGGACACTGGTCTTGGGGCCTGCTAAATATAGGCTGTGCTCTGAGGGGTGCATTCATACCTACCGCCCAGGCCGAGAGAGTGCCGGTCCTTCCTCATCCTCTCTCTCCTGAAGGGTGGGGTGAACAGGATGTCTGCCCATAGCTGGGCTCCGCCCCCAGAAACAGAAGAGAGACGAGCAGAGCTCTTTTTCATGGCCTCCTCACTCCTCACAACTGCTGCTTCTCATCCCCAGATCTTGGGGAGCAGCAGCTCAGCAGTGCTCAACACCGTGAAACAAGCGGGAGCTGCAGAGTCAGGCTGGACTGCCCTACCTGCATTGGCCAGCACTCCACCACTGAGAGCCTGAGTGGCCTCTGAAAGGACACATCTGGCTGGGCCGGTTATTGAGATTTAGTAAGGATGTGTGTGCCTGGATTGAATGCTGCTTTTCAGCCATTGCCACCATCCCTGTTGTGTGTGTGCTTTACACATTATAAAACACTTTCAACCGAAGTCACCCTCTCCCAGGGAGCTTGGTCTTGCTCATGGCTCCATTACAGAGGAGGAACCAAGGCTTGGAGGGGTAAAGAAAGCACTCATGCAGGGAGTTGGGGACAGGAAGGGAAGGAGCCTCAGGTTTCAGATCTGGGCTGCTCCTTGAAGTGACAACACTCAACAAGCTCATGAAGATATGAGCACTGTGCCAGTCCCAAAATGTCCCCAGGCCCAGGAGCTGGGCAGCACTGTTTCATGAACCAGTCTGGTCCCTGGTTGGGCCATAGGGTGACCATAAGGTGATGGTTGCATCCAGGAAGCACTGCATTTGGGCAGGCCCTTCTCCACGCGGCAGAGGAGTCATCATGTAGTTTGCACAGTTGTCGCTGTTGCAAAGCATCTCGCTGGATGCTCCTCACTGTGCTGCACTGAAGAATCTCTCTTATCTCCTACTTTAGCTGAAACAATGAGTTCTAGTCAAAGGAGAAGCCATTCCAGGAGCTCCCAGCCTGTGAGTGGAAGTGTTTAGACCAGGAACCAGCTCTCCCAACTGAATCTGCTCCAGCAGGCTGCCTCATAACGTGGGGTTGACAACAATGCGAGCTGCACTTATGCAGCACCTAACATGGGCCAGGTGCTCTATAAGCCCTTTTTAATCAACAGACTTTATTTTATTAGAACACAGAGCAAACAATACAGAGAATCCTCCCTTCTCAATACACAGTTACCCCTAAAATACCATCCTGTATTATTGTGGTACAATTAACAAAAATTTGTTATGACTAAAATCCAGTTCCTATTAAAGTTCACTCTTGCTATTGTACAGTTCCATGGGTTTTGACAAACACATAATGACATGTATTCACAATTACAGCATCAGACAGAATAGCTTCACTGCCTAAAAATCCCCTGTGTTCCACCTGTTCATCACTGCCCTGGTGCCCCTGGCAACTACTGATCTTTTTTCTCTCTACTTTTGCGTTTTTTAGAATGTCATATTGTTGGAATCATACCATATCTAGACTTTTCAGACTGCTTTCTTTCCTTTAACAGCATACATTTAAGTTCCTCTGTGTCTTTTGGTGGCTTGATAGTTCATTTGCTTTTATCTCTAGATAATAGTCCATGGAATGGATATACCACAGTTTGTTAGTCTATTCACTTATTGAAAGCCATCTTAGTTGCTTCCAGGTTTAGCAATCATGAGTAAAGCTGCTGTAAGTGTTTGTGTGCAGGTTTTGTGCAGACATATATGTTTCCAACACGGATAGACAAATAACTAGGGACTTTTAGACCCTAGTGTGATGTTTACCTGACTGGACTGGCTTGAGGAATTCCCAGGGGACTGGAAACACATTGTTTCTGACTGTGTCAGCGAGGATGTGTTCAGAGGAGGTTGTCGTGGGAGTTGGTGGACCAAGGGGGAAGATCTGCCCTCAATGTGGGCGGGCATCGCGCAGTCACCCTGGGACCCAGATAGAGCACAAAAAGGCAGAGGAAAGGTGATTTCCTCCTGCCCCTCCCCATGGGCTGGGACACCTTTGCCTGCCCTTGGACATCAGAACTCCAAGCTCTCTGATTTATACATTTTGCTTTCCCACCAGAATTGATTGTCGTTTCTGTTGCTCCGTACCCTTTTTAACTTAGGATAGTCAGTCTTTGAGTATAGCCATTCTAATAGGTGTGGTACCGCATCATTTTAATTTGAAATTTTCTAAAGATGTGTGATGTGAAGCATACTTTCACATGCTTACTGGCCATCTTCTTTGATGAGGTTATTCAGATCCTTAGCCCATTTTTTTTCAAATTGGGATTTTTTTTCTTATTGTTAAGTTTTAAGATTTCCTTATATATTTTGGAGGGAGACAAGTTCTTTATCAGATATATATTCCATAAATATTTTTTCTCAATCTCTAGCTTATCTC
Organism: Heterocephalus glaber; assembly: GCF_000247695.1. Next base: position 13,425,095 of record NW_004624760.1, read on the forward strand.
TTTGTTTCCTTTTTTAAATTCCTCAGCCCTCTGTGGTACTGGGGAGTAAACTCTGCCTCATGTGAGTTAGACAAGTGCTCAACCCCATTTTCTGAACAAAATCTTTCTCAGAAGTTTTTAATTTTAATTAAGCCCAATTTATCAACTTTTTCCCCACGGCTCTTGATTTTCGGTAATACATGTTAAATCTCATAGCCAAATCCAAGATCACCTACATTGTCTTCATTTCTCTGTGAACTAATAAAACGTTATTTGAAAATGGATGTATTAATTATAAATATATATTGCAAACTCTAAGATAATGACTCATTTAAAAAAAAGAAGTGTGGCATGTGCCTATTATCCCAGCCACTTGGAAAGTTGGGGCTGCAGGATCATTTGAGCTCAGGAGTTGGAGGGCAGTCTAGGCAATGTAGTGGGGCCTCAACTTTGAAGGAGAAAGAGGAGGAGGAGGAGGAAAAAGAGGATGAAGGAGAAGGAGAGTGAGGAGAAAGAAGAAGAAAGAAAAAGAAGAGGAGGAGGAGGAAGAAGGAAGAAGAAGGAGATAGAGGAAAAGGAGGAATATTCTAAAAGAAGACATAAAATTCAATCGTATAAAATGTTCTATTAAAACTAGAAAAGTTAGAGAGAGAAAGAGAGAGAATTTTTAAAAAACAATACAATAAATAGAAAGCACTCACAACCACAGTAGCTGTCCATCCAATTATATCAGTAATTATTTCAAATGTGAATGGTTTAAATATACCAATTAGCATACAGAGACCATTGAGCAGATAAAACACAAGACCCAACTAGATGTTGTTTCCATTTTTAACATAAAAACATAGATAAAAAGTACAGAGATGAAGAAAGTTATACCGTATTCACACAACTAAAATAAAGTTGGAGTAGTTATATTAACTATTTGACAAAGGCTACAAAAAAAAATTATCAGAGGTAAAGGCCTGATAAAATTATCAGAGACAAAGAGATCAGTTCTCCAGGGAGGTAAACAAATCCTTGACACATATCTGCCAACTGGAGAATCGAAATATGTGTGGCAAAACCACAAAGAAGAGGAGACAAATCCATGACTAGTTGGAGGCGTAAACACTCCCCCATCAGTAAGTGACAGATCCAGCAGGCAGAAAATTGGTCAGGATACATTTGAACAGAACAGCACCATCAATCAACTGGGGCTAATGGACATATTTAAAATACTTCATCCACCAAGAGCAAAATATACATTCTTCTTGGTTCACATGGAACATTCACAAGGATAGTGTACATTCTAAGACATAAAACACATTTTAGCAAATTTAAAGGAATAGAAATCACACAGAGTATGCCTTCAGAGTACACTAGAATTAAACTAAAAATAAAAAACAGAGAGATAGTTAGGAGATCCCAACATGATTGAAGATAAAATAACACATGTCTAAACCACATATGTTTCCTCTGCTTCTGTATTCTGGAAGTGATTGCAGAGAATTGGTCTCATTTCTTCTTTAAATGTTTGGTAGAATTCACCAGTGAACCCATCTGGCCTGGTGCTTTCTTATTGGTGAAGTTAATTATTTATTCAATTTCTCTAATAGATAACAATTTATGCAGATTATGTTTTTCCTTGTGTGAGTTTTAGAAAATTGCGTCTTTCAAGGAATTGACCCATTTCGTCTAAATTACTAATTTTGGAGGCATAAATGCATTCATATGTCTTTATTATTCTTTTCATGTACCTGAGAGCAGTAGTGATAATCCCTCTTTCACTTCTGATATTGCTAACTTGTAATTACTAATTAGCAATATAGTAATGTTCTTTTTTTTTGGTTAGCCTGGCTAGAGATTTATTGATTTTATGGATAAGATCATTTCAAAAAGCTGCCTTTTGGCTTCATTGATTTTCTCTATTGATTTCCTGGTTTTAATTTCATTGATTTATTTTCTAGTTTTTGTTAATTTTTTGTTTTTCTTTTGCTAATTTTGGATTTAATGTACTCTTCTCCTAGTTTCCCAAAATAGAAGCTTAAATTATTGATTTTAGTTCTTTTTTTTCCTATATATGGATTCTATGCTATAAATTTCCTTCCAACTGCTGTTTTCACTGTGTCCCACACACTTCAATAAGCTCTACTTTCATTTTCACTTAGTTCAAAATATTTTAAACTTTTTTTCAAGACTTCTTTTTTGAGAGGTTTTATATTTATCTTGCCAGGAGCCAGACTGTCCTGAATGTTTGCCATAGCAGTGGGTACCAGAGGCTTGGGTTTCCTCTCATTTTCTTGGTTGTGTTTTCTTCCCTTTGCCTTTGGGCTTCCCTAAAAACTCCTTCTTAAATGGAGCCTCTGTCTTTTGTCTGTTACAGCTGTAATCCATTGTTGCAATACCAGATCCCTATTGAGGTAGTGGCAAAGTGCTGAGGAGATAGAAGATTCTAGAATTTTAAGATTAAATCTCAGTTTCTCTGGGCTGTGATTTTCAGAAGTGTTTCTTGGCTCTTTTTTCCTCCCTGTACATGGGACAGGAAGGCTAGAGGTCCCAGGGTTGTCTAATTGTCCCCCTCTAACCCCAGTCAGATTCCCTTTGGTGAAGGAGTCACCTTTGGGGGAGCAGGGAAGGCCTTGGTTACAGGAGAAGGCCCTAGGCATGTTTCCCCCTAACCCTTGCCTGAGGCTTGAGGGGGTTTTCCTCCAATCTTCACCTTGAAAAAACCTGAAGGGCCTTGGGAGCCCCACTCTCAGAAGATGAGTGACCCCCTAAGACAAGATCTTCAAGAGTTTTCAACTACCATCCTAGTCCACACTTGGCCTCCAGTGACTGTCAGGTCAGTTCTTCCCAACTCCTTCTGGGTAGCTCCTGCCCTTCGTAAGCTGTCTCAGCTGTTGATTTTCTGTATTCACCCACCTCTCCAGCTTTCAGTGCAGCAGCCTGCCCTGTGACCTTGATTCTCTGGCAGATCTAAGAAGAGTCACTGATTTTCAGTTTGCTTAGCTTTATTTCTTGTTGTAAGAATGGGAGTGAGAACTTTTGAGCTCTGTACATGTTGGAGCTAAGGACGGGGCATGAGCATGTTACCCATTGTCCACCAATCCTGAGAGGGAAGTTTTCAACTCCTGGTTACAGAGAAGGAAGCTGAGACTCAGAGAGGTTAAGTAATATGACCATGGTAATCCAGCTAGTGAGTACTAGAGCCAAAATTCTTCCTCCAAAATCAAATGGTATTTGACAAACCATCCCAAAGTATTCCAGGAGCCTTTCCCTAAAAGCCCTTCTAGAGACTTTCCATGCCATCCTTTGTCAAATCTAGGCTGAGTCACTTAACCTGAGAGTGCAGTGAGAATATCATGAGCCATCTGATCAGTTTGTAGTCAAGAAAACACCTGAGCACTCCGGGACAGGTTCTTCTCCCAAGGGCTCACCACCTGTCATGAGGCACAACTTCGAAACTCTCTGGTCACGATCACCAATGTGCATTCAATCATCTTCCTGCCATAAAACCAATGTCCCCCCAGAGGACATTTGGCCACAGCCAGAGACAAGTTTGGTGGTCACTGCTGGGGGAAGGGAATTGCTCTACTGGCATCTAGTGGGTAGAGGCCAGGGTAATGCAAAGCAGCCCATAAAGCTCAGAACAGCCCCCCAAGGAAGCATTACCTGGCCCAAAATGTGATCAGCAACCATGTTCCCCCTGGGTTCCCTAAAAGACAGCTCCTGGGGCTCCTCCCCATACCCCACCATGGGCCAACTGAGGACAAAACAGTTTCCTGGGGTCTTGCCTAGGAGACCCCAGGTGGGCCACTGAGGAAGGGTATGTACCCTGCCTGCTCAGTGGGACCTGACATGACTGAGGCGCTCTCTTTTCAGTAGCGGTGGGTGTTTCTGCCCACGCTTCCCCCATCACGTCTGCAGAGGGAGGAGGAAGCCTTATGTAAGCACAGCCTCATACAACCTTCTGTCATTTTGGCACCCTGGGGCTGGGAAACCCCTCCCACCTCAAATCTCCAGGGGAACAAGCAGCATCCGAGATCTGCAGCCTCAGAGATTGGCCTTGCTGTCCCAGCTCCACCCTCTGGAACCCCGGTGCCTGTTCCAGCCCACTCCTCTCTGCACCCAGGACCAGACACTGTGGGCTGCTGGGCCAGGACACTGTACCTCCTCACTGTGCCCTGCCTGGAGTGCCCTTCCCTACCTTGATTACCTGGACTGTGCCTACCTACGAGACCCTCCTTCGTGAAGCTTCCAGACCCTCCCTGCCAAGTCCTGTTCTCCCCAGCGCTGGGTGGGTTCTGGGCACATCTTGCCAGCAGGCATACTTGCTGCTGTGTCTGTAACCCCTCTTCATCTGCCACTCTCCACTGCTGAGCACCTCCATGCAGTGTCTCATTCAAGTTTGGAGCCTAGGGCCTAGCACAATGAAGGCTTATTGAAGCAGTAAGTGAATGAATGTTTGCACGCATTGATGGAAAGACTGTGGGCTCCCGATTCTCAGTGGCTACTTCCAGGACCTGTAATGGTTCCCTGCTGCTCACTCGGTTATCTGAGACATAGGACCTGTGACAGCCCTACCCCTTCCTGTGCCAGGGAAGCTGTATGATCTTAGGCAAGTCACTTGCCCTCTGCACCCAGCACGCCCACTGGCTGGCAGCTGTAACCCTGCAGCTGTGTTCCGCACAGTGAAGTATACATGGTGGCCAGCCAGAGGAGGTATTCAGATCCTAACCAAGTTCAGGACTCCCTAATTCTTCCTGCACTGTGACCCTAACTGGCCCCCAGACAGCACTGCTTCTAGGCATGAGTACAGTGAGAGAAACATTTTCGTGCACTAATAAAATTACCTTCCCTAAAGAAGGCAATTTGCATGTTAATGTTTTGGGTAATTCTGTGCAGCTCCAGTGCCCTCAGGGCTGCAATTTCTCTCTGACAAAGTGACAAAAATAAACTCTCGCAGAAAAGAGCATCTCTCTTCTCTCTCATTTGTGCTCTAATGTGACATTCTTAATGGGAGTCAAGTTGAAACCCACTGCTCTGTCTTATTTCTGACACTGATCTGCCTCCTGTCACCACTCCAAGTGACAGGTGGGCTCTGAAGAGCTCCTTAGAGGGGTCTCTCTTGGATGACGGGACTCGGTCCCTTATGTGAGCTGGCTCTACCTCTTCTGTATACATCAGAAGGCCCAGGTGGGTCCTTGGAGGACAGACAGGGGAGCAGGGGAGAGGTGGCCTTGCTGAGTGAGTCAGCTCCCCCCAAACTGCCCATCTTTGGGAAACAAAGGCCACTAAAATGGGATGGGGACTTGGAAACACTGCCTTGCAGGGGCTCAAACTGTTTAATCCCCCAGGCTCTGACCATTTAAAGATAGGAAAGAGGTCACATTTGCAAGGCATCTTTCACAGCCCAGACACATTGTTCTGCTACCACCAACATCACCAAAAGCCAGGCGGGTAGGTAGAAGCTAAGGGTTGCAGTAAATTAGCCAAGGTCACTGGCAGCATGCAGGAGGCAGAGCCTGCTTCTAGGCATGTCTGATACCCAGTCCAAGTGGATCAGCTCATATGCCATAAGTACCAGCCACATGCCAGGCAAGGCAAAGAGAGGCCCCAGCCCTTCTGCCCTGGTGTGTGGCATGGAAAGGCAGACACATACCTGGAATTATCGGTGCAAGGGGTCATGTGATAAACAATAATAAAGTTTTAATAGGAAATGGGTTAGGGACCTGTGACCATCAAAGTAACATGTGAACTGAGACAGAGGGAAAGGACAGAGAGAAGGCCAGTGACCAGGGCACACAGGTGTCAGGTGTGAGGCAGGTTCTGGATGGGCTGGGGTGTGGCTCAGTGGCAGAGCACCTGCCCAGCATGCAGGAGGTGCTGCGTTCTATCCCCAGCACTGCAATAAAAGGAAAAAGAAAGCAGGGTGCAAACAACAAGGGCCACTAGCTTTCAGGCAGCTGGAGAAGCTGGCGGGGACCAGCTCTTGCAGCTCCTCAGAGCAGGCTGAGAGTTGTGGGTTCCTTTGGCAAAGCTGCTGGAGAGTTTAAGCAGAGGAAGGTGTAGCTGACCCATCTCTGAAAGTCACCCTGAATGCTTTGCCAAAGGAACAGAAGAAGAAGCAGGAAGACCAGTGAGCAGGCCGAGAGGGAGTCTGGGGACCAAGGTCAGAGGGCCACTCGGGCTGGGGGCTACAGATGGAGAGCAGGGTGTAGAGGTATTGAGGGAAGCTGGGGCTGTGGGAGAAAGGTTTCCAAAATGACCCCAGGCTTCTCAGCAACCAGGTGAGTGGAAATGCCCTTTACTGCCATGGGTAAGACTCTAAGAAAGGCAGAGTTGGGAAGCAGGATGAGACCTTCATTCTAACAGGCTGAGATGTTAATGAGGTGTCTCAGTGGCAAAAAGCAGTCTGGCCTGGAGATAACTAAGGTGGATCTTGGACAGCAAGGATTCATTGAAGTTACTTAAAGCCTAGGAAATGAATGACAGGAAGAGAGAGCAGAGAAGCCGGGTGAGTGCCCAGTAAGACCCAAGGCAAGGTAAAGCGGAGGAGCCAGAAGAGAGACAGCCTGAGCCGGAAGTCAGCAAAGAAAAGTGGGAGGGTGGGGAGTGGCATAAGTAGTAAGGGAGCATCTCCTGGAAGGAGGGAGGCTGTCACATTGTCAAACTCCACAGAGGCAGAGCTTTGAGGAGCCGGCCTGGTCATCTGGGAAGAGTGTCCAGCTGAAAGGCAGGGAGGGAAGTCCTCTCCTGAGCTGGAGGCAAGGCTGTGCAGGCAGTGCCGTGGGACAGCTGAACAAGAGCACAGAGAGGAGGGTGGGAGAGATTCATGTCAGACAGCCAGCCCTTCCCACGGTGCAAGACTCAGCGCTGTTGTGTGCCTGGCAGCACCTTTCAGGAGCAGGGGTGCCATGGACAGATGGCCACACTCACGGGGTGAATTCTGAACCACCTGCCTTTCCTCCCTTCAATGCCCCATCCCAAGGCCTCCCTGCTGGGCCAGCCCAGGAGCTCCTGCTCTGCCTCCCAATACCTAGAGAAGCCTCTTCCTAGCACTAAGGTCTTTCTTACACGTGGACTGGCTCTGCTCTTCAGTTAGCTCCCTCCCCAACTCCAAATAGCTAACCTTGCTGCTGAGATCCCAGCCCCAAGGCACTTTGACCAGAGCTATTGAAATGCACCTACCATTTGACCTGGAAGTTCCAGTGGAAAGAAAAGATCACTCATTCAGATGCTATATGACAAAGATATTCACTGCAACATTATTCATAATATTGAAATAAGAAAAGAAAGAAAATATCATAAGTGTCCATCAGTAGGAGAAGGATTTTTTTAGAAACCATGGTACATGCACACTATGGATTCTATATAGTCTGTGAAAAATGGAGTAGATCAATATATGCTGACATGGAGAGGTGTCAAGACACATGGTTAAAAAGTAGAGGAAGCCAGGTTCGGTGGCACACACCTGTAATCCCAGCTACTTAGGAAACTGGGGCAGGAGGAGCAATAGTTCAAGATTAACCTGGGCTACTTAGCAAGACCCTGTCTCAAAATAAATTTTAAAAGATTGAGATTGGGCATGTAGCTCAATGGTATAGCATTTGCCTAACTCCTGGGTTCAGTTGCCAATACGATAAAGGAAAGAGAGAGAAAGAAAAAGAAAAAAAGGAAGGAAGAGAAAGGAAGGAAAAAAAGGGGAAAAGTGTAGAAAGAAGAAAAGGAAGAGAAAAAGAAAGTGCATTGAAGTACATATAATGTCTATGTGCATAGAAGTACATGTGTATGGACGAGGTGCACGTGGAGATACATATATTCCATTTTATTTTTGGTACCAGGAATCGAACTCAGGGCCTTGCACTTGCCAGGCAGGCACCGTGACGCTGAGCTACATTCCCAGCCCCGTGTGTTCCATTTTCTTCAGTGATCCCTAATCATGCACACTTCTGGAGCACAGGAACTTGAGGCAACCCAGTGGAGGAGGAAAGCTGGCTCTACTTTCCACTGCACACACAGCTCCTTTTCCCCTTCTCTGCTCTGCATCCATCTCGCATCCGTCTGTCCCATGCCCCCGATCCCATCTCTGTGTCCACCTGTTGAGCGGTGGCTGTGTGTTGGTGGAACTGGACTGCCACAGGGGCTGCCTTGCAGATCCTGGCACAGCCAGGCTGTCATGGGGAAAGAGTCAGATTTGCCATGTTAAAGTGGGACCAAGCTGAGAGCAGAGGGGGCCTCCTAGAGCATTACTGAGTGAGCACCCCATTGCTAGAGGCAACCAAGTGGGGCTTGCATGACCTGAGGCTCCTTCTGGCATCTCTGAGAAAGCCCAGGAGGAGCGTGGTGAGAGGTCAGATTCACTGAGCCTGGGTTCAAATCCCTCCACAAGCTCCAGCCTGTGGGGCTCTGTCTTTGCCACCCTGCACCTAGCTAACAAACAGGACCCAACACCAAAGCAAAGTTTTGTCATGTCACTGAACACAAGTAAACAACCACAGGGAGCAGCTGAGGTCAGAAAAGCATCTGCCACCCAGATTTTTATTTTGAAAGCTTAAATGAGAGGTGCCCATAAAGCATTCACCATAGTACCTGACACATACCAGTCACGTGCCATGTGCTAACTACTCCTAGTGATTCCCCTTACTATATTATTTTGAGTGTTGTTATCCTGTGAGGGCCTGAATTGTGTTATTACTGAAGTCCTTTCCCAGCCGGAGATTTGACCACTTGGTGAGAAATGAGTATCAAGCCTTGAAAGGTCTCACTGGAGCCAATAATCTCATGAGAACTGTCTAGAATGGCACAAAGCTGTCGCAGGAATTGGTGACTAGCACTGTGGCCCCGTCTTCACAGATGGTGACTCAGGAACTTGCGTCTGTGTCGTGGTGAGATCGAGGATGACATGGCATGGGACTGGGACTTTGGACTCTGTGCTGGCCAGCATATGACCTGTGATTAAGGATAGAAGGAACCATTGCTTCACCTTCAATTTGTTTATTTGGATGCTGCAGACTTCCAGGGGTAACGATTTTTCTACAAGATTTATTTATGGTTTCCATCCTGACACTCATTTCTTCATCCAGCCAAGGACACAGGTGATAGTGGCTTGCCACTGCTGTGATGCATACGTAGTGACCACACGTGCCACTGGAGTGGCAGGAGCAAGGCTTTTCTTCCTTCTTCCCTGAAGGCTGGACCTTGAGGGCATCTTCCTTATTAGGGGAAAAACGGAATAGGGTAGTGGTGACCTGCTGATGTGTGACCTTGGGCAAGTGGAGCATGTCCTCGGGCATGAGCCTGGGTCTTTGGCAGTTCAGCACTCTCTGTGCTCACTGAGTTTAGCAGTGCCAGCCTCTCAGGGCTACCATGGGACACAGAAAGTCCCCAGGGTGAGCTGGGGGTCCTGGCAGAGGAAGGTCCTTAATAAAGGCAGTTTGTGGTTTTAGTTATTACCATTTTAAAAATTCACAATTCGGCATCCACAATCACTACCACTACTTGTAGAATCTTGAGAGATTACCCCGTCAGAACCCCACTTTACAAAAGGGAAAAGTGAGGCTCGTAGAGGGGAAGTGACCAGTCCAAAGCCATACAGTGTGTGGGGACAGAGACCTCCAAAGAAACCAGTCAGCTGGCTGACTGATCTTGTGAAACTCAGGCTGCTGAGGAGAACTGCAATCTCGCAAAAGGCCATAAAAGAAAAAACTGGAGCAAATGATGCAGTAGCAGGAGGCACTGTACTTCGAGTTCGCAAGCACTGTATTGGGCCTTTTCTGGATGATCCTTTGTGAAAGCCCCCCCGGGGGCACACATAACTGTCCTTGCTCTCCAGACGGAGAAACTGAGACCCAGAAACATGAAACACATTGACAGCTGCTAAGTGGCAGAGCTGGGCCTGAACCAGCTCATCTGAGTTCCAGGCACCATTCACAGAGCCCGGCGTCATCTGGGATCAGCCCAGATGTGATCTCCTGCCCATGGAGTCCTCTGAGACCTCAGCCCCAGACTTGGGGAGATGTTGGTAATGGCTGGGGGCCCATGCAGCAACAGACCGGAAGCCAGGGTGCCAGGGGCTCTGGGAATGATGGAAGACTGAGGTTCTGGTGGTGAGCCAGCTCAGTGCTGGCTCAGCCTGCATGGACGGCTCTTCTGGGGGCCGTTCTCTGCAGAGAGAGAGAGAGAGCTTGCTAGGCTAATTCCAGTCCCGATCACTCCGCTTTATTTCCTAGCAATAATTCCAGACAGAAAACTTGTACATGTATACATTTAGGATTTCACTGTGAGACTGAAATGTCTATTCTAGGTCAGTAATAAGCAAGAGATTTAAAGGTTGGGGAAAGAGACAGAATTGGCAAGAACTGTCCTTACACACCAATAACTTGAAATAGAATGACTAGCTGAGAAGCTTAGGTATTTTTGAGAGGAAAAAAATACCTCACATTCAGTCTGGGATAATATCCCTGGCTGTCAACAATGATTTGGATTTAATTATATCATATATGCAAATATGCTCTGTAAACTGTAAAATAATGCATAAATGTCGGCCATTAAGAATGGTTAATAATGTAGGGAAAAGAACGTGGGTTTGAGGGTGAGGCCAGTATGGGTTGAAATGTAGCCTCGTCCACTTATGGGTTGACTTTGCCAAGCTACTTGGCCTCTCTGGGCCTGTGCTCCTCAACCATAAATGGGCAATACCCCCGCTAATGTCCTCCACCGAACATTACTCTGAGAACTAGGTAAGAAGACAGATCTTCTCTGTAAATTGGAAAGCGCTATTCACATAGTATTATTCTTGTTTCCATCCTTAAGCCCCAGAGTAGATGATGGGATTACTGGAGAGCAGCTACCATGCTTGCATTAAGTCTGCCTGCAAGGAAGGCTCCCTGGGAGGGAGAGGAGGGCTTGGGCCAGAAGGAACCGGTGGGCCCGCCTTCCCCCGGCTGATTGACAGAATGAGGCCACGACTTGTGAGGGGCTGCATCTCAATATCCCTGTGGCCTGTTCCAGTGAGAGGTGTGAGTCTGGCTGCAACTGGCACGTTTCAAAGGCTGCTTTCTCCAGTGACATCCGTCAAGCCAGATGAAGTTTTGAAAAATACTCAACAGCTTATCTCCAGGCATGGGAGGCAGGTGGAGCACGCCTGCTTGCAAAGGCCCACAGATCCCACTACACCTCTTTGTTGACATCGAACAGAAACAGGAGGCCCATGGTCTTATTTGCAGTATGGTTTCTGGAATTTCCTTTTTTTAAAAATCTTTGTGGGATACTGGGATAACTCCAACTTGGAAAACTCCATCTTTGAAAACTCAGAGCAGCTGTGGAGTAAAGTTAGGGGCACTGTTCTCGGGTGTGCCACCGACCAGCTCTGTGACTTTGGCATGTCTCTTGAATGTAAAATGGGATCAAAGATAACACTTGCTTCATAACGTTTCGGTATGATTACACTGAATGTGTACATAAGCCTTGCACATAACAAGGGCTCAGTAACTACACTCTATTATTTTGATTGTTCATTACTATTACTAAAACAGGTCAGCAAACCAATGTTACCATGAGATGTGTCCAACTCCAAATCCCAGCCATGCAGGCTTTTCCAAGTGGCTGGTGGAAGAAGAGAGGATGGGATATGGCTTCTCTGATCTTTTCCTAAATGGCTCCAGTAATCTCAAGAGACTTGGGTAGTGGTAGGAGAGCACTGGGCGCACCTCAGCAGAACTGAGAGCTTGAGACTAGTATGAACTGAATTGTGTTCGTATGTTGAAACAAATCCTCCAGGTGCTTCTATTTGAATATGGAGCCTCTAAAGAAATATGTTAGTATTAAATGAGGTCAGAAGGGTGAGGCCCTGATCCAATGGGATTAGTATCCTCCTCAGAAGAAACACCAGAAAGCCTAGTCACTCACTCTCTGCCATGCCAGGACACAGTGAGAAGGTAGCTGTCCATAGGAACCCAGCCACGTTGGCACCCTGCTCTCACACTTCCAACCTCCAAGTCTGGGAAAGTAAATTTCTACCTCTTTAGGCCACCAGTCTGTGGAATTCTGTTAAAGCAGCCCAAGCAGACGACAACTGGTGCAGGAGTGGACAGTGGCTTTCAGAGGGGAAGGCTTTTCCAGGCATCCCCAGTCTTGAGCACCCACAGGAGGTCTGAGCCAGCACTAGGTTTCTCACAGGGCCACACTCAGCTTCTTCACTGTGCTGCCTTCTTGAGAGCTCTGTAAGAGGCAGCCACATTGGAGTACTCATTTATGATCACACACTGTGCCTGGGTCCCCAAAGCTGTTGTGATCATTGAGGTTTCTGGGCCCCATTGCCAGCAGAAAGACTCTTCAGGGGCAGGCAAAAGGTACCTGGATTTCTGGCAAGTTCTTCGGATTATTTTATGTGTAAGATGTTTGGGCTGGGGATTTAGCTCAGTGGTTCTACCCCTTGCCTCGAAAGCGCAAGGTCCGGAGTTCGATCCCTGGTACCAAAAATAAAAAAAGATGTTTGAAAACCAGCCAGGCCTGATGGCACACACCTGTAATTCCACCACTTGTGGGAGACTGAGGCAGGGAAATCACAAGTATGAACCCAGCCTGGACAACTTAGTGAGACTCTGTCTCAAAAGAAAAAACAAAAAGAGCTGAGGTTGTAACTCAGTGCAAAGACCCTGAGTTCAATCCCCAGTACCATAAAATCAATAAGTAAATAAAATGCTTGAACACCGCTGGCCTTGAGGGGGAGGCCAGTCTCTTGGCATGGTGTCAGATGTCCTCCTTCAGAAGGACTGTCTTGCCTTCACACCCAGATCTGATCCACGGGCAGGTCTTGGGTCTCACTGACATCACCCTCGGACTATACCTAGAGCCCAATCAGCCCCCTCCCCACCTACCATGGACCAGGCCACTACTATCAGCTCTTGCTTGGACTAGTGCAGTAGTCAGTCTCCTGGGAAACTCCTTGCTTTCTTTCACATGTGCCCCCTGTCACTCGGTCTTGACACACCAGCCATGGTGATGTCACTTCAAAACTGCCAGCGTCCCCCATCTTCTAAAGCATGAAATTCAAAGTCTGCAGAGCCATCTGTGGCCTCACCTTCTAGAAGCTTTCCAGTCTCTGCCTCCTTGGTAAGAGAGAGTGAGAGCCAACCTGACTCCATTTTGTGCCTCATCACTGTTCCCCCTCCATTTTGTGTAAAGTCTAGTGATTCTGGATGGTCCTCTCCCCCTCCCCCCCAGAGTCCCCTCAGTTGATGCATGACAGACCGCTGCATCCCATTTGGTAGAGCAGTCTGCAGTAGTGTGTTATCTTTATGACCTTCCCATTTGGTAGAGCAGTCTGTAGCTATATGTTATCTTTATGACCTTGTGAACAGAATACTCCACACCTGGTGATATTTTGTTTCAACTAAATTGTGTGAAACTTCCCCCGACCCCCACTAACTTAGCAAAGTTCTGCTTCTGTAAAATTCTACTTGCACTACCCCCTCCCTGAACCCTCCCCAACTAGAAGAGCCGCTTAAAAGAAACCCACAAGCCGCTTTTCAGCATTGACAGGTTTTGAGATTGAGCTGCTTTCAACTGCCAGTAATAAAAGGACTAAAATTTGGCTCATAGTGTTGGTTATTCTCTACAATCTCTCATGATTGAGTATAACAAGAGGAGAGCAGGGCCTAGGAGAGGGCCACAGACAGAGCTCTCCCCACCTAGTGGACAAGCGATGACTCTGGAAGAAACCAAGGATGTGTGGCTTCTCAGAATCTAAGAGTGGGTTTAATGCACAGTTGGAACAATTTCATGGTTTTTCAGCTCCATCATTAGTCTTTTAAAAATAACTGGTTGGGTTTCCACTCAATCAATGTCTTTTCAAAAATGTGGATATTTTTAGCCCAAAGTCAAGCTTCTCTCAGTGTAGGGCAGGCCTTTTTGCAAAAAGGCCTCTTTTTGCAATTTGATTCTGAATCAAGTACATACAAACAGGAGGGGGCAACCAGTTCTCAAAGTAAAGTTCCTGGTCCTTACACCTCAGCTCAGAGACTTGTTAGAAACGCAAATTCCCAGGCCCTACCTCAGAAACTCTAGGGGTGGCACTTCAGTCTGCATCTTAACAACCTCCTCCGCCCTGGAGGACTGGGGAGGATTCTAAAGTTCAAGAGCCTCTGGTCTGTATCCTTGTGATTTCCAAAGTCTGCAGATCTCGGGAAGCATTTTCCTAACTTGCTCTTTTCCCTTGCCTCTGGCTCACCCCAGTGTCCACAGCTGTCAAATGGAAATAATCACACCTGGCCCACAAGGGTGTTCAAAGTCCACAGGCTGCTCAAGTACATTAAGTGGCTCTTTACTGGTACCTGTCATGTGCCCGGCCAACCTAGAGGCTGGAAACAGAGAGATGATTGGGGCATTCTCACTGGGTACCCGGCCATTTACCCATGGCCTTGTACCAACGTAGGACAAGAACCAAGAGAAAGTGCAAGGGAAGGGCAATAAATGCCACCTGGCCATGTGAGCTTCACAGAGCCACTGGCCTCAGAGGGCTGGGTTGGGGGTATTTTTTAAATAATATGTATTTTTTCTAATCATTGTAAACAATGAGTATCCATTATCTTATTTGGAAAATACAGAAAGGAAAAAGAAAATTTTTTAAATGCCCTAGAGCCAGGAGCAATGGTACACAACTATAATCCCAGCTACCCTGCAAACTGAAGCAAGATCACAAGTTCACAGCCACCCTAGGCACTTTAGTGAGACCCTGTCTTAAAATAAAAAAGGCCTGAGATATAGCTCAGTGCTCCTTGGGTTCAACCCCCAGTAACACATCCTCCACCTCCAAATACCCTAGAGGTCTAGCACTGCCCCTGCCCCCCCCCACTGTAAGTTGGCAATGAAAGACTTTGCTTAGATCGTGTTTCCCTTTGCAAAGAATAATTTGTTAAGTAAAATTCCTAGGATTATGATCACTGCATTAAATTATATAAACACTTGAACGGCTCTTCAACTTTTGCCAAATTGCTTTTTAAAAGTCTATTGCAATCGTACTGCCACTTCACTGTCAGCATTGTCTCACCCTTTCAGGAGTCTAGTGAGTGAACAGTCGTCCCCTGCAGCCTGGGTGACACCATATGTTTTCTCTTTCACTTGCCCCTTCACGGGCTTTGTCCATTTAGGTGCCCTATCAGATTGGAAGTATTTCTAACATGTAATTAATTGCCAAAGCAATCTAAGATTTATTTAAAAACAACAACCCAAATTTCTGGGGTTTTATTGTTAGGAAATAAATGAATCAGAAATAAAAACAATGATATACCAACTGTTTATTATAATATCCTCAATAAGAGTGAACAAATATAAACAGTGTTAGTGTTTGACAGAGAGCGGGTGGAGAAAATGACATACAAGGCCAAAATTTGAGGAAATTTTATTTGTTATTTTGAGAGAGGATCTGGCCAGGGCTGGTCTCAAGCTCCTGGGCTCAAGCCATCCTCCTGCCTCAGCCTCTTGAGTCCTGGGACCATAGGCATGTGCCACCGTTTCTGGCTTTGATGGAATGAATACGCATCCATTACAATCATGGTTATGAAGTCGCTTAGGCATCTACAGAAACATTTATAATTTTAAGTAAAGTTCCACATGTGTTGTTGTTATAAGTGAGTGAAATTGCATCTTCCTATAGGCGGAAAAAGGGTGGAAGGTCAGTCTAGAGTCACACAGCTTCTAGAAGGAGAACGGGGTCTGAGCCTTACTGCAGTCTCTGCCAATGTTCCCATTGCACTTGAGAATAAATAATAACAAGGAAGGATAAAGACCCGGATCCACCTGGTAGAACATACTGACCATGTAGGGAAAGGCTGGAACCTCCAGTCAGGCAGGAGTTGCCCCTTCGCCTGGCCCAGGTTCACCTCTTGATGGGAATCCCGGCAGCCCAAACCCTGATTCCAAACTTAGGTCATTCTGAATTCCCTCATTCCCTCCCCCTGCTCTTCTCCTTTCTCCACCCCTGCCCCGGGGCCCCAAAGCCTTCCATTCACTGAAGCTCACTGAATATTGACCTGGGTCTGGCCACCATTTCTTGAGCCACCTTGACGAACGAGGATCCAACCACCTTGTCAAACTCAGATGCACAGCCCCTTGGAACAGGCCTTGGCGGGGCAGAGTTACCTGTGCTCTCCCCAGCCCTCACCGCCATCCACACTGGCAAGGACATGCTCAGTGGGGCTGGGCAGAGCTCTCGGAGCTGCTGAGCAGTACAGATGGCCTCTTCCCCAGCCCCTGGCCTGGGAAGTGTTTGATGTGATTTTTTCTTTTAGCTTTTATGGCGGGGTGTCATGCAGTGTGGTCTCACCGGGAGGCCTGGGGTCTGGTCCTGCTGTCAGTCACTGACGGGTGTGCCGCCAGACCTTGGGTGAAATGAATGGCTGTGGAGACCTAGAGGTCCTAAGGTGGTGCAGGGCCGTGAGGGCAGGACTATGAGCTATGGCTCCCTTAATGTAAACAGAAACCGGTCCTTGATCCTGCTGGTAGATTGGGCTGCGGGACTCCACACCCTCTTGGCGCCTACTCACTTCCTCCAACACTAACTCCAGCCCCCAAGTGGCACCCAGCCCTCTTGGAGTGCAGCTGGCCCAGCTGTTCTGCTGCAGGTGCCCTGGGGATTCGTGTGACGCTCATCCCACCACCCCAGCTCCTCTCCCTTGTCACGGCCCTCTCGCCTCTTCAAGGCCCAGCTGCAGTGTCGCCCCAAAGCTGCTCTGATCTTCCACTCTCATCTTCACACTCCACAGTTATGGTCTGTGCTGTGCCCTGTGAGCTCCATGTATTTCCATATAAGCCCGTCTGTCTTCCATATAAGCTGTGTCTTACCCCTGGAGTACTCTTGGTAGGGAGGCTTACCTGAGGCCTGGGTTCAAATCCCAACCCTGCCACTTACCAGTGTGGAGCCTGAAAACAAGTTCTTGTTGCTCTGGGCCTCAGTTTTCTCATCTTCACAAATGAGTTTTAGCAAGGATCAGGACACCTGTGTCTGGTTTGTGTAACAGTCGTTAATGTCTATTGCCTTTCACCTCTTTGCCTCTTTACCTTTACATTGCACCCCCCCCTTGTCTGAAGCTTTGCTTTCCATAGTTTCAGTCACCCACTGTCAACATCTATCTGAAAATATCAAATAGAAAGTTCCAGAAATAAACAATTACTAAGATATAAATTACACTTCCCAGTGGTATGATAAAATCTCAGACTGTCCTGCTCTATCTCACCTGGCCTACCCAGGGTGTCCACCTTGTATATGCTGCCAGCCCATTAGTAACTCAATAGCTGTCTCTGTTACCAGATCAACTGTCACAGTATCAAATGCTTGTGTTCAAGGAACCTTATGTACTTAATAATGGAACCAAAGCCTAATTGTGATGTAGAGGGGGGACCAGGGCATAAAACATGGCAGGACAGACTGACTCTAATGTTGTGTGGCAATGCTGCAGGGCATATAGGGAAAAAAGAATATATAGAATGTGATTTGGCGTTTTCTGTAGTTTCAACCATTTGCTGGACATTTGAAGCATAGCCCCAAAAATAAGGGAGCCTAGGGGATTCTGTGTGTGTATGTGTTATTTTAAGCATTTTATCAAAATGGAATATATATGTATATATATGAGGTTTATGCACATATACTGAAAGTTTACATTTTTTTCCCAAAGTGATATATGTATGTACCTGGCTTCAGATTCAAATAGTAGCAAAGGGTTCAGAATTAAAAGCAGCTGCCCCTGTATCACCCCTTTCCTCCCACTAGAATTTCCCACTGCATACTTCAAAATCACACACTTTTACTACAGAAAATCAGAAAGTGCAGTCAAGCAAAAGAAAACCAAGTAGAACATATCAAATCCAACTTTTCATTTGAGAATGTCTTCTTCCAGGTAGTGTAACCACATGGTTTTTTCCAAGT
Organism: Heterocephalus glaber; assembly: GCF_000247695.1. The sequence continues at coordinate 13,442,982 of NW_004624760.1, forward strand.
AAGTCCTTATTGTATTTTTTCCTGTGCATTATAGCTCTAATTGTAGTCTGCCTTTAACGAAGGGAACAAAAGTGATGTTTGTTGAGTGAAAAGGGACAGTGAGTTGCTCTTGCTACCCCAGCTATGGTCCAGAGCCCAGCGGCTGGGGCACTACCCACAAAAGCTAACAACATGCAACAACTTCGCCCTTCCCCGATCCACATCTTGCAAGGGCTGTGGTGATTGGACTGCCCACTAACACTGCTAAGGGTCTTGTAGATCAGAGCTACTCAAAGTTGCAACCCACAAACTGTTTAGTACAGTCCTGGCCAAGAGGTTTGAGCCAGTTTAAACAGCACGCTGCTTCCTTTATAGGGAAAGAGTTGCTGCAAAACACGGTCAGCTGAACTAAACAATGTGATTGATGAGGTGGGTGATTTACATTCTGGCCCAAGCTCCTTATCTTGTAAGGGACCAGGGATGCACAGTTTGTGGGCTTGGCATCCTTGGCCGCCCACACTTGGAGCCGCAAAGATCACACAGTGGGGAAGTGGGGGCTGGGACTGAGTTGCTCTGGCTTTAGATCCTGGCCTCTTCCACCTAATTGTGATGTGCAGGCACATGCATACACACAACAGACACATGTTAGTACACACATGCGCTCAGGCATGCACACACACACAGAGAGCCTGGTCCAGAGTTGGCAATTGAGAAACACTTGCATCTGACTTAGACGAAGCTCCCCTTGTCCTGTGTGTTCATACGAGGCCTCTGTTTACATTGAAAGCATTTCCCATGGGGGTTAGCATCTCTTTATCAACTCCTGTCAGGGCCAAACTTGCAGGGCCTCTGGAGTCCAGAGAGGCAGACCCCCAAAAGCTGATGGACTTGGAAGGAGACAGAGAACAACTGCTTTGATCAGTGCAAGTTGCCAAGGCAAAATGTGCTCTCAGATCCCAGCATCCACATTTTATCCGGTATCTACAAACTCTAGGCCCAGCATCTGCCTGTGCTAATGGGCAGGTGAATAACACATCAGCCACTGGGAAGGCGTGGATTAGCAGAGTCAGAGCTGGGCTGGGCTAAAACGCTCTGTGACATGCAGTCCAGCCTCAGTGTCACCTTTCCCAAGGAGCCCAGGAAGTCCCGTAGATCTAGACCCCAGGGTTTGTTTGTACTCAGAACCTTCATGCGGCACATCTTAGCTTAAAATTTTTGAGTTTTCAGGACACTCTTCTCTGGCTGTGTGACCTTAGAGAAGTTCATCTCTCTGAATGTCAGTTTCCTCATCTGTAAAATGGGACATGACAATATTGACTTCACAAGGATATTGTCAGGGCCAGTGCCAATGACTGCAAAGTAACTAGCACTGGCTCATTCACTCGTTCATTTGTTCATTCATTCCTTCACTCATGTGCTCATTGTGTCTGTACTAAGCACTCTCTGGGCACTGGTAATGGGACTTCAGGGATGCTCTGAAGCTCACAGATCAGCAGGGAAGATGGAGACAGTTAAAGAGCCACATGAATGCTAACCAAGCAAGCTGCTTGCTCTTGTAGGTGCTACAAAAAAAGTGTCAGAAGAGGGCTGGGGGCCGGGGATTTAGCTCAGTGGTTCTGCCGCCTGCCCCGCAAGTACAAGGACTCGAGTTCAATCCCTGGTACCAAAAAAAAAAAAGAAGAAGAAGAAGAGGGCTGGTGGTGGAGCTCAGCAGCAGCACACTTGCCTAGCATTCATGAGGCTCTGGGTTCAATCCCCAGCACAGCAGAAACAAACAAAGCAACAAAAAACAGTACCAGAAGCCTGTACCGGGCCCCTGTCTAACCCTGGGATGGAGACTGTTTCACTGAACAAATAATTTTGAGCTCAGATCCTAAAGATGGTAGCTTATGAGGCAAAGCAGGGAAAGGTGTTCCAGAGACACTGAGGGTTACACATCATATGTTCCACAAGAGAAGTTTGGCCAGAGAGTGGGACTGGGGTTTATTTTACTTTTGGAAGTAAAATTGACATGTAGCAAAACACATAAACCAACTAGATATGCTTTGACACGTAACCTACGTTCCTATTAATATACAGACTATCGCTGCCAGATTGGCTCTGTCTCAATAACTTTTCCTATTTGTTATAGAAGTTAGGGAGCTGAGTTCTAGAGGACACTTCATTGTGGCACTTGGGGTCAGCTAGGGGTTTTGGCTGGGTTTAAATTCAGTCTCAACCACTTTCTACCCAGGTCCCCCTCTGTAAAAGAGGGGAAATTAAGCCTACTTCACTGGGATGTTTAAGGGATTGAACTTGCAAATGGCTGGAAATGCATTGTAGGCATTCTAGGGAATTCCCCCTTTTTGGAGTTTCCAGAGGGAAGGGGTGGTAGGGCGAGGTTTGCTCTTGCTGATGGCCTTGAGGTGGGGTTGAGCCTCCCCGAGGCAGCAGTGACGCCCTGACCCCTTGTCTCTCTCCACAGGGATGTGTCTGCAGGCGTTCGTTGAAGCCTTCTTCTTCCTGGCCCAGAGGAAGTTCAAGATGCTGCCACTCCATGAGCAGGTGGCCTCGCTGATCGACCTGTGCGAATATCACCTGTCCCTGCTGGATGATAAACGCCTGGTGTGTGGCCGGAGCGGCACAGTGGGGGGCCGGTCCCCCCACAGCCTCTCCCACCAGGACACCTGCCCCCCACCCCGCACGTACGGTGCTGACAAGTTATCCCATCCCAGACCCACTCTCTCCTGAAGGCCACTCTGTCCTCCCAGAAGACAGTGCCCTTCAGGGCCGAGGACAGCCCTGGGCTTCTGCCTGTGGAGGGATGGCAGGCAGGCTGCCAGGATCCCCGGCTTTGGCTCCCGTCATTCATTGCCTCTGTGTTCTGCTGAGCTCCTGCTTCGCAAGGCTGATTCCTGCCGCCTTCCTCCTGGCACCTCTCGGTGACACACCCTGTTTGCCAGTCATCAGTGGACAGATGACATCTGAAATGTGACAGATGGCATCTTCTATTCTGAGCTCACAGGAAGCACCAACTGGGGCAAATCTGTTGTATTTGGGGTGGGAAGGCACAAACAATCCCCAAACCAAGTGCTATGGAGAGGAAGCTGAGCCCTAGATCTGCTGGGGCCGCTGAGAGCTGCTGGTTAAATCCAACCAGCATCATGCCCCCGCCCCCCGCCATGAGGTGGAAATATCAAGTAGGCAGATGCAACCCCCCCCCCCCGCATCATGTACTACACAGGTGTAGTTAACAGATTAGCCTCATTTACTTCATTAGCTCACCTGTTGCTGCAATGTTTGGTTTGTTACTAATTAAGAAATAATTAAGGTGTAACTAAGACTCCTGCAGTCTGAGAGCTGCCAGGAGCCTCAGAGTCAATTTGTTTGATTTTGTTTGACCTTGACCCCAAAGCAAGGATCCCATCTTCAGCCTATCTATGGTCCAGGCTGTCCTGTGGCTTTGAGTGGACCTCTGCAAGTGTGGGGCTCCAGCCAAATGGTCAGGGCTCCCCATGTGCCCAGCACTGTGCTGGGAGCCCTGGGGGAGGGGAGATGGCTTCAGAGAGGACTCGAGGCCCGGATAAGAACCGGGGTAACCAGAAGTGTGCGTGTAGAAAGTATGGGGGCCTGGGCCAGAGCAACTGGTGCTCCCCAGGGGTGCTCTGTGAGAGGCAGTGTGGAGACCCCGAGCCTGCAGAACACAAGGATTTCACCATGAAAGGCCCCAAGGGATGCACCAGGAGATTCGCCACCAGCTGGGCACTGCAGAGTCTTTCCAACAGCTCTCACCGCTTCTTGAAGTGGCTGTGCAGAAAGTGCTTGCTTGCCAAAATGGAGCACCGTCTTCAGGCCTGAACCCCAACCTGGCACACTGGACAGGGGAGCAGGGAGGATCAAGAGGTTGGATTCCAGCCCCATTGTTTGGAGTGACACAAAAATGTCCTCACTCAGGGCGAGCGATGTCCTCCCCACCCCGTGCCTGTCATCTGGAGGCAGGTCACTGTCAGTTACGGGCCCCTCTGTCCTGGAACAAGCCCCCTTTCCTATGGACAGGGCCCCGGGGGAGCCTCACACCCTGGAGGACACAGCCTCCGCACTGATTATCAGAGATGTGAGGCTGCTGCAGTCTCAAGAGCAGCCTGTCAGTGACAAGTTGGGCCCCAGTTCCCCAGTCCTGCTGGTCAGGAAGAATTTTGAGGCCTCTCCGGTGTCAGATCGAGCATCAGAAGACTCCTCCCACCCCCTCAGTCCCCATGGGAAGTCCCATTGTGTTTGTCCCCCTTGGTAACCAGCCGCTTATTTGCAGGGTGGGATTGAAATGAGAGCAAAAGCAGGTGGTTCCTTCTTCCTGGCAGAGGGGAGGCAGAGCCAGGGAGCCTGGCCTGGCTCAGAGGCCCCTCCGTGTTAGGACTCAGAGTCCCTGTGGTTGACTGTGAAATGAGCCCATCCTTTGGGAGTTCCCTTAGGATCCATCCCAGCCCTTCTTCCCCCAACCCTTGCCTGCCCTTTTTCCCCTTCCTGCTGATGCCAACGCTGACCCTTGAATTGGCCCACTGGCTGAGTTCCTGGAGGGCCAGGCCCTCCCAAGGTGTTGGAAAGAATGTATAAGAAGATCAGGCTCGGCTGGGGCTCTATCTGTGGTGTGTGCCCCAAGTGTGATAAGTCAGTGGGCAACCCCAGGAAGGCAGCTCGTTCTGGAGAACAGGCTGATCAACCCAACTGGGCCCGGCACACCCTTTTTTGTGTGCCACTCTGGCCCCTCCGGTGAGTGCAGACAGCTTCCTCATGCCTCACACTGCCCTTGCCTGCTGCCTTCCTCCAGCCCCCCGGGGGACTGGGCTCGCCTTTTCTGCTCTTCCAGGGGGAATATTGTCCCCACTGGCCTGGCCAGAGAGAGCCTGCAGTGGGTGCTACAGAAAAGCACTGGGTCCAGGGCAGCTGGTAGCCAGTGTGGGTCACAACAGGACTCTCCCCATGGGAAGAGGCAGGGCCTCCTAGAGACCAAGTCTCCACTGCCAAGCCGGCCTCCTTGCCTCCTCTGGTTTCTCCTCCAGAGCTCTGTCCACGCTTCCCAGCTCAGACTCATCATCTCTGACCTGGATTCCACAGTGTCCCCGCCTCTCAGCTCTGCCACCCACTCTGACCCCCGCCATCCGTGTCAGCCAGGAGGGAACTGGAGAGCCCTGGAATGGACACAACAAAGGCTGCCCTCGGCTGGGCCCTCATAATCAACTCCCTCTCTTTCCACACCTGGATCCCACCCTCCCTGGGCCTGTCTCCAGCAAGGCTCCCTGGGCTCTTTGTATCTGTCATCGGACAGGAAGAGAATGTGCCATTTCCTGCCCATGGGGAGGCTACCAGCAGGGACCTGCTCTGTGACCTCCACCCCCTGTCCTTGCTGCTCCCTCTGGACAACGGCAGACTACACCTCTCTCAAGGTCTGGCTCAGGTGCCTGCTGCAGCCCCAGCACAGAATGAACGACTCCCTCCATAGAGACTTCCTTTCTCCCTGTGCTTCCCGGTGGGGCCACAGCATTTGCTCCTGCCCAGGTGTGACTTCCCTCAGGGCCAGGGCCATGTTGGATCCGTGTAACCCCAAAGCACAGAGCAGGGGCGGAGGGTGCTTACTGAGATCATGAGGTGTTGCGCAGTCCCGGTGAAGGGACGACGTCACCACACCCTCTCCCCGGAGTCTGCAGATGCCCTTGAGGACCATCTACTCTAGTCCTTGCCAAACCAGTTCTCCAGGCACCTCTAGATCCCAGCCTGGCTCATTCTCTCTCCAAGCACAGTGGCCATCCATTGGCCACCCACCCCACCCCACCCCAGTGACAATGGCTTTTCTAACACTAGGAACCTCTCCCTGACCAAACTGCAGGTGCCCGGGCTCAGGTCTTGGCCGTGTCCCCCAGGGAACTCCCTCTCTGTCAGCCCTGGAGACTGAGGAGGACCCCCCACCCCGACCCCCATCCCCGCTGATGGTTCCCACACTACTCCTCAGTGGGACATGCAGCCTGTCCCTCACACTCTACATCAGCTGTGGCTGTGTCCGGTGCCTCACTCGGAGAAGGTCGTCCTGCTGTGGCCATGTATAGTTGGGAATGGCACTGGATGAGGCTGGGAAGGAATCGACATTCCTAGAACGAATCCCCTTAGAACCCATGCCCAGTGCTTCACGGGTTACGAAGCACTTTTAAGTTTGTCTTCTCATCTTGGTCCTCCCATTCACCCACTGAAGGCCGAGGTTGATCATCACTGTCTTTTCTGATGCCCAGGAGGTTATACAGCTTGTCCTAGGTGTCTTGGCTGGTGAAGGGCAGAGCCAGGGTTTACACAGAGAGGCCCCTGGCTCCAGACCCCGCTCCTCTTTCCTTGGCACCATGTGGATCTTGGCCCCATTCTCCAGACAGTGGTCCTGGGGACTGCTTTTCTCCCACTCTAAGGTGTTGGGAGCACTCCAGGAAGGCTCTGCAGACTACGGAGACTGTAAGGGCTCCCGTCCCGGGGTGATTTCTTCCTTCAGTTAACCTTAGGAACAGTAGGCGAGACCACCAGAAGCATAATAAATATGCAAGTGTTTTGTAAACCAAAGTACTTCTGGGTTGTAATGTTACCTTCAGAGGAGGTTCTGGTGTCCTGCGAAGTGTAAAGGGACGAAGGTAAAGCTCTCTTGAATAATGTTGTCTGCCAAGACAAATGAAGCCAAAGTGATCAGCTCCTCTCCCTCCCCTGCTCCTTTTCATCTTCACTTATTTAAAGACATTCGCAGGCTGAAAAATGGTCCCTGCCCGCTCCTCCAACGTCCGGAATTTGCCTTGTGATTGGCAGTGTTACTCCAAAATAGCTTGATTTTTTTTCTTTCATTTCTTGATTAATGTCCTGTGCGCCTCGGCCCTATAATTGAAAACTGGGCTTGCAACATTCAGCATTCAAGCGCCTTCTCTTGGAAGCTCAGAAATAATAGACTCTCCCATCGGGGACCTGGTGCTCCCAGTGGCTGAGGGACCTGTTCCTGCTCAGCAAGGGGACTCACCACAGTGCATGCTAACCTAAAATCCACCTTACCTCGGTGATATTTTTGCCAGTCTCCTATTTGGTTTGATGAATGCAAGATAGATGTTTCCACATGGCATATGAATTTCTCCCTCACATAGTAAGTCAAATCTTTTGTTTCTGTTTTTATTTTGTTTTGTTTCTGTTCCAGGACACAAAGGAGCTCTTCAGAATAGTCAACATATTCAATTGCCTTCATCTCTTGTAACTCAAAGTCTTGATTTTTATATAACTTAGAAAAACCATGCAGCATAATGCATATACTTAACCGCAAGCGCTTGCACTGAACACCACGAAGCATTGGTATAAGATGGTAAAATCACAAGATGTTTTCCTCATTTCTGATGATTTGCTTCTGAGTCAGATTCAGAGAGCAGAGGAAGAAGGCTCTTTGCAGCCCTGGGGTAGCACAACCTGCTCACCAGGAGGCTCCTGGGAAACACTGCCTCTAACTTAAGGAAGGCGTTCTCTCAGATTCCGACCAGGACAGATTCCAAGCAGGACTGCAGTCCTGGGCTACAGGACCCTGCTCCTCACTGCAGCTCCCTTGGGCCTGGCCCATGCTGTGGGGACATTTCCCCTTCAGAATATCTTACATCAGAATGGGGAATCCCAGAAGAGATCTGAGCTGCTCTGGAAAGACCCAGCCAGGGCTTTGAAATCAGACAGACATGGGTCTGGATTTTGCTCTAAGTGACCATGGGCCAGTGATTTCTCTTACCCCTATTCCTCGCCTATGCAGTGAAAATCTCGTCAAATGGATGCAAAGAGCCTGGCGAGGGGCTTGGCACCTGGGGGGTATCTTTAAAACTGTCTGTTCAGAGAAGGCACTGTCTCCATATGCTGAAACTGTCACATGCCAAGGAACACTGATGCCACCTCGTCAGCCCTGGCAGAGGCTCCAGGAGGTCTGGTGAGACCCCCACAGGCCCCAGCCTTTCCCCCTCTGTGCCCAGCATCACCTTTAAGAAGCTGCAGCTCCTGCCTCGTAAAAGCCTTTAAAAATTCTTTATTAAATTTTCATGGCGCATGAAGTCAAGGTTCTGTTACTTGGCCTCAGTTGTCTTGGTAACTTCTTAAAATGCAATAATAAAACAAAGCTGAGCATTGCTAACCACAGGCTCATTGTATAACGGGCTGCCGAGTATTGACAGTTTCTTCTGCGTGATAATTTTTGACAGCAAATCCACCGGGGTGGGCAATGTTCATTCACTGTGGGTCAATTGGTAGGAAAAGGGCACCTTTTAATTTTTTTTCCCCTTGCAGTTAATGTCTGCTTTCGGAAGCTAATTATTGCCTCCAGGAAACTCTGAGATCCTAGGGGAGGCAGAGGGGGGAGTTGGGGGATCTTCTAACCTGGGGACTGTCTCTTCTAGGAAGGAGGGCCCTGTCCCTAGAGTTCAGCCACTTGGCAGAGACTCTGTAGCAGGGACGCCTGCGCTGGGAGAAGGGTCAGCTCTGTGGGCCAGCACTAGCCCTCAGCCATGTGCTTGGAGCAGGTGTGCAGGGCGAGTCCCAGGTGTTCCCGGGGAGCAGGGCTCGTCCCCAGAGAGCAGAACTGCCGAAGCCGCATCAAAGAAGCCATTCCTGGCATTGCTGGCACACCTGGTCCTGTGGCTCTGCCCCTGGGGACAGAGGCCCTCACCATCTCCCAGCTCCGCCTCCCCCTAGACCCTGGGGGAGCGACATATGTTCACTCTGAATATTTCCCAGACTCTCGACCACCCGGTGGAAAGTGGAAAGCAGATGGCCTTGAGTTAAAAATAAAGTAAGACCCCAGCTCCCTGGAAATCTCCCCCTCCCCCTCCCCTAAGAGGCATGAGAGAAGTATTCACTTCACACAGCCCCTCTGCTGAGAGGGGAGCCACTTAGGCAGGCTGTGACTGCTGCCGACTGCTCAGGTCCTAGGCCCCCTCAGGGTTGCTATTTTACAAAACGATCAGATTCTATACCTGCTTCATGTTCCCAGTGTGTGCCAGCCTCTTGGTTCTAGGCTTCTGTGTCACAGATCATGGTCCTGCAGTGCCACAGAGTTGTCACCCGCTGTGGGCTGTCACCCCAGCCAGATTTGCCCACCAGATGCCTGAAGCCAAGCAGGCAGGTGGCTATGGCACCCTGTGAAGTTACCCCTGCCCTGGCCCTCTGCCTTCAGCCAGGCATCATTTTGGGGGACTGAGTGGGGACTGTGGAGTCCAGAGGGGCATCCCTCTCTCCCACCTTCCTCCCAGGATCCCTGGACTCAGGCCCACCTCTGTCTTTAACCCAAGCAGCTACAGCTTTACCTCCCATACAAGCAGCTTTGTTACAATGTTCTATCCATGGCCACTGCAGTCCAACCTTTCAATTCTATGAATGAGCCAAGGCTCAGAGGAGGAGGCATCTTGCCCCTTTGCCCAGCAAGTTAGGGCCATGAGTTAAGCCTCTGCAGTGAGGGTATTTTGCTCTGACTGGTCAGAGAAATGGAGCGGAAGCCAGCAGCAGCCCTCAGCCCATGGCTATATGTAGTATCCACCATAAAAAAAGCCCAGAGAGCTCTAGCGAGCAGAGCGGTTCACAGCTGGAGCCAGGGAACCTTGTTCCTCAGCTGTTATTTGTTTTGTGTATCTGGGGTTGCACGCAAGGTTATCATTGTCCTTCCAGTGTTTAACCGTGGGGTAAATTCCAGTACATTTTATATTCCAGCCATTGTACAGAGCTGGGGGGAGGGCAGGAGAAGTAACTCACCCAATGCAACTGCAAGAGCATCTTCTCTCAGGCACCTGAGCCCAGCTGTGACCCCTGGCACTGCCCTAGCCATGGTGACACCTGGAAGACATGTGCATATGCTGACTATGGCAAGCAATTGACTACTGGGCTGGCCCACCCTGGGGCCCAAGGAAAGAGCTGGGTTGCTGTCTTAGTCTACTGAAGCTATTATAACAAAGTATCATAAACCTGGGGGCTTATAAACAATAGAAATTTATTTCTCCCGGTTCTGAAGGCTGCATGTCCAAGGTCAGGGTGCCAGCATTGTCTGGGAGGGTACTCTTCTAGGTTGTACACTGCTAAGCCTCTCTCTGTGTCCTTCCTTGAAAGAAAGAAGGTGATAGAACTCTAGGGTCCCTTTTATAAGAGTGCTAATCCCATTTGTAAGGGCTCTACCCTCACGCCCTAGTTATCTCCCAAACCTCCTGATAGCATCATACTGAAGGTGAGGATCTCATCAAATAAATTTGGGGAGAACATAAGCATTCAGTCCACTGCAACTGGCTTCCCCCCACCCCTGGTAGAATGGCGTTGAGGACTCTCGGAGGCCAGCTGAGCGCCTCTCTTTGGCTGTAATCAGCAGACTCTTGACACCTGAGACGTGATCTGGTGCAGCACTCGAGTCGGTATCTCCTCTCTCCTCACTGAAATGCATCTGCCTTGAGCCATTTCCAGAGCCAGTGGCTGTTGGCCACAGTGGGTCAGTGGGTTTATCTCTAGCTGTGCTAGGAAAATCAGCCCCTTGAGGACAGGTCAGAAACCTGAGGATGCAGCCCAAAGAGGCCAGCTGAAGGACCCGCTTAGGTGAAGCCTTGTGTTTTAGCTTTAAAAGTCCTGTAAGTACTGAGATAACAAATAAACTCCCACGTCTCAGCAGCTTTACCCAGCAGTGATTTCTTTTTGCTCATGCAGAGTCTGCCGTGGGTGAAGTGGTCCTCCAGGACGAGCCCCTCCACTCAGCTCCAGCTGCCACTCCATGGTGGCCTCCTGTCGCCTCAGGATGACAGGTGTGTTGTTCAGGGCGTGGCCAACTCTACCTCCAGCCGTGTGACCGTGGCCAGAACCTTTTTGCATGGCACAACCCCATATGCTGGGGACCGCTCTCCTGTCCCCCAAGAAGAGAGGGCAAAATGGGACTTGGGGAACACAGTGTTACTCTTTTTGCCGCAAGATATATTTGCCATGAAAATATGTTTTAATATACACACACTTTTCTCTTCCCTAAATCTTCAAGTACAATGGCTGCTCCAAGAAAATGACCATGTTGATCTCACAACCACGGAGAGCACCCCACGCCTACACACAGCCACCTCTGGGGCAATTCTGGGGCTTCCCAAGGGTCCCAGCATCCCCTGCCCCACCTCCTTACAGGCGAGAGTAGGGCACCTGCGGGAAGTGGTGAACAGGCCACACCTGAACAGAAAGACACACAGAATCCTACCCTGGGACCCTCGCTCACCTCCCAAGGGGTAGGCCCGCCCACCTACTCATCACAGGAAACGCTCGCCACAGCCAGGACAGTGGCCTCTCGGTGCAAAGTGGCTTGGTCCAGGACCCCTATGGACACCAAACTCCAAGGATGCTCAAGACCATTATATACCACGGTGGAGTATTGGGATATGACTTAAATTATTTCTAGATGTAAGTGCTATGGAAAAGGTAGTTCAACTGTAGTGTTTAGAGAATAATGAAGAAAAAAAATCATACTTGTTCTGTATAGATGCTTTTTTTTGGTGCTTTATTGGTGCTTTTTGCTTTTGTTTTGAGATAGTGTGTCTCCGGGTAGTTCAGACTGTGGTACTCCTGCTTCAGTCTCCTAGGTTCTGGAATTACTGAGTGCGCCAACACATCTATCTAGACACAATTACTTTTGCAAATTTTTCTTTTCTTTTTCTTTTTTACATAGTACTGAGGATTGAACCCAGGACCTTGGCACTGAACTACATCCCAAGTCTATTTTTATTTTTTATTTTGAGACAGGAAGGGTCTTGCTAAGTGGCTAAGTGGCCCTGGTTCCACTCACATTTATGATTCTCCTGCCTCAGCCTTCGAGAGTGCTAGGATTGCAAATGTGTGCCACAATGCTTGGCTTTTGCAAATACTTCTGACCCTCCATTGGTTGAATCCTCAGATGTGGAACCTTGTGGATATGGAAGCCAATGGTACCATCTTATCACCGCAGTCTATAGTAAAGAAACTGAGGCTCAAAGCTGAGATGAAGTCGTGTGTCCGAAGCAGCACCCTGTAAATGCCACTCCTGGTCTTGCATTCTGACCTCTGGAGCCCGCACTCCAAACTGCTGTTCTGTGCTGACCCTTGAGCCTCAGGGGGGATCTGTCAAAGTGGGGTGAGGCCTGGAGGATGAGGGGCAGGAGTTCTCAGGGGAGGCCCTGGCATGGTGACATGTCACCACCTGTGTCTAATGAGCCCTGGAGCCTAATAAGGTTGTTGAGGAGATGCCACCAGCTTCCTGGAGGTCACCATGCACCCTGAAGGGCTGCACAGCAGGGAGGTTTTGGGTAATTCCAAAGAAACTTGGTGCTTTCATAACTGAGGCCTCTGGCCTGAATGTGCTAGGCTGTGGGGGCGGGGAGGCCACTGAGGAAAAGCGTGACTATGTGTTTGTCCTGGGCACCAGAGTCACCCACTCCTCATGGCAAGGTGGTGGCATTGCTCTGCTTTTACGGTTGAGGAACCTGAGGTCCAGAGAGCAGGCTCCTGGCTGGAGGTCACAGACAGCTGCCCTTGCCCTGCCATCCGGCCAGCCCTGAAGCTCTGGGCCTGGCAGGTGCAGAGCTCCGTGGAACAGCAGAAGGAAACAGCTCCACATCTGTGCAGGTCGGAAAGTCCCCTGCCTCCAACCCCCAGGGCCACCCATGTAGAGGGAGACAGCATCCAGAGTCAGGAGCATCTGCCCCCAACCCCTATGGCCAAGAAAGAGGCCGCCCATCCACGGGGCTGCGGCTTCAGTTCAGGGTCCTGAAATGCCACCCCTGATTAGTTTTCCCTCTGTGCTCACAGGCTGTGTGTGAAATGATGTCTGACAGGGGGCACGGGACGAAAGTTTCACTAAAGAGAGTCTCAGGAATAGAGGCGAGAGCACTTGGCTTCAGGACACTCAAAAAATGTTCATCTCCTCCCATATTCTTTTGATGAAATATGGATGAATGTTATATGTGTCACATTGATTTCCATTTAAAAAGCTTTTAAACCAGCATGGTGGCCCAAGCCTGTAATCCCAGCACTAGGGAAGGCTGAGGCAGGGGGATCACAGTTCCTGGGCAATTTAGTGACTCAATGAGAACTTGTCTCAAAATAAAAAATTTTTTAAAGACCTGAGCATGAAGTGCCTGAGTTCAATCCCCTATAACAGAGAGAGAGAGAGAGAGAGAGAGAGAGAGAGAGAGAAGGAGAGAGAGCTATTAATTCCCTTCTCTGGAAACTAGAAGACACTTCCACCATCTGGGCCTTTGTCGTTATTTTATAAAAATATGCAATGAATATATGTCTATATACACACACACAAATGCACATGTGGCATCAGTGCGTATGTATGGTTAAAACAAATCAAAATGACACAAAAAGGTTTATAGTAACAAGTATGCTAACTCCCACGCCTGTCCCTCAGTTCTCCAGTTCCGTCCCCAGAGGCATCTATTGTCTGTGGGTTTGTGTATTCTTTCAGAGAGAGTCTGCACTCAGCTTTTTTTTTTTTTTTTGCCTAAACACCATCTTGGACACGGTTTCATGGCACATCCATGGAAGCGGGCCTTGATTTTTTTCAGGACACCATGGAATTGCATTATACAATGTCTTGCAATTCCTAATAATATTATACTTTACTAAATCTGTAGTTTAGATTATTTCTAGGTTTTTCTGGCTACCAAAGTGTTGTGGGGACCATTGTCCCTGTGTCTTTACATATATGTACCACGTATCACAGAGGTTGAATTACTTGGTCGAAGAGTACATGCATTTTAAATCATAATCAGTGTAACTCAATTGTCCTGCAGAGAAGTTGAACCAATTTTCATCCCCACCAACAATATGTGAGCATGCCAGGTCCCTGTCCTGCCCAGAGTAGCATATTGTCAGAACAATAACTTTTGCCAACTGATGGATGCAAAACATGGCATCATCTCATTATAGATTTAATTTCCACTTCTCATGTTGTGAATGCAGCCGAGACTCTTTTGTGTGTGTTTAAAAGCCATTAGGGTTTCTTTTTCTACCAACTGGCTGTTCATACTCTTCGTTCATTTTTTTGACTGATCTTCTTGTCGATTTGTAGCATCTCTTTGCGAATGAAAAGAATTGGCCTTTTGTCATACTTCTGCAAAATCTGTATTCTATGTGGGCCATTTTCTGGCAGCCAGCTGACTCTCTACTTCCAACCTTCTCTGCAGTCACCCGGGATGGCCTTTCGAAACTGTGGAACTAGTCACGTCACCCCATGAAGATTTTTTTAAAGGTTCTTAGCACAGGACCCAGCTCGACTGCTCACCTGATTTGGGGGTTCCTTCCCATTTGGGGCCAGCTTCCCCTGGTATATCTATGAAAAATATAATGTGGGCTTAAACTTTTTAAAAGTATGACAGTAAAAGACACATTGTCATAAATCTCCCCCTCAAAATAGCTTTTCTCACTTCAAATACACTTATCCCATTGCCTCTTTCTGAAGCAGTTCCGGAAGTCCTCTCCTGTGAGTGTCTATTTGCACTGTCATGACTGCCTCAGTGTCCTGAATCGATTAAACATTTTTTACTTTTCCTGGTCATTTTGACTCTGGGGAAGAGTCAGAAGTTGCATGGTGCCAGGTCTGTCTGGTAGGTAAGGGGGACACACTGTAATGTTTTTACGAGTCAGCCTTTCGGTTGGATGGCACCTGGCAGCAGCATCCACTACATTTTTTGTCACACCTCAAAGACATTCATTCCCAAAAGAGGATTTCAAGAACTGCTTGGGGAAGTGGAAAGATGAGATAAGCGTGCTCAAAGCAAGGGGAACTACTCTGAGGGGAGTTAGTGACAATGTATCTTTTACTGTAATAAAATTTCTAAATATAAGCATTCACTGTATTTTTCGATCACCCCTTGTACAGTTCCACCATCTAAAGCCAGGAAGGTTGAGCTTCCACAGGGGGACACTAACACACCTGGAAAAGCCTAGGTGGCACTCCCTGCAGGGGACACCCCTTCCTCTGCCCTGCTGCCAAGCTCCCACACCCCACCTCTTCACACCCAAACCCTCTCCCAGAAACATCTTCCTTTCCTGTCTCCAGGGGAGGTTGGTGTGTTTCTAGTGGCTGCTAATGTTCCTCTCTCCAGGGGCCTGCTGAGCTTCCAACTTGCCCCTCAGTTTAGGGTCACAGCCTCTGTTCTCCTGGGCTGGCTGCCACTGTCTTTGGGGGCCCCCGCAGCCCTCTGTGTCCCTTTAACCACTACACGTGACTCTATCAGACCCTCTCCTTCATGTCCTGATCCCTCCCTTGGGATCTCTAGCAGCATAGAGGGGCTGCTAGGAAATGTTCGTGGAAAGAATGAATGAACAAGCAACTAGGGGAAATGAATGAATGAAGGCAATCCTGACAGCATGGCTCAGTGGGCACGAGGGTGAGGGATAAAGGTCCACAGCCTCCTTAGCCTTCTCAGCCCAACTTAAACTTGTAGACTTGCCCAAAAGGGTGTTTGTTCACAAAAAGCATGCACTGAACACTTTGTGAAATGCAAATGTAAGAAATGCAGCAGACTATTCCTTCCCCAGGTAATTGTGGCCTGCCCTGACAGTGGCAGTGAAGGGCTTTCGATTTAGGGGAGCTGCTGCCCTTTGCAGATTGCAGATGAAGGCCTTCCACAGAGTGGATTCTCTGCCCACCCCTCACCCAGGCGTCACAGGAGAACCTGTGGGCACTAACACTTCTGGCACTGGGACCTATCAGGGGTACAGGACCCCAGGGGACCTTCTGGGTTGGCAGAAACCAGTAGGATGTAGGCTCTAGGCCAGCCCTTTCTCCCCAAATACAGGCTCCCTGGCCCCAGTCCACCTTGTCAAACTGAGAATGTGTTGGCAGCCCTCCTTCCTGTTGCCATCAGCCCTGGGCCACAGGCAGGTCCTCCTGCTGCTCTGCCTACCTCTGCTCCTGGACCCACCAACAGTCCTTCCCCTGCATCCTGAGAACCCTTAAAAAAGTAAGTGGGCTGAGGGCCATCCCAGCTTCACTGTTCTCTGCAGCTGCCCCTGCCTGTGAGGAGCAAGATCAGGTCCTCACCTGGCCCCCAGGGCTGAGGTCTCTGGCCCTGCACAGGCTTCTGCCAGCACCTCCTCCAGGGCCTCTGCAGTCCCCTCCCCACCTGCTGACTTGCCCCTCTTCAGGAAGCTCTAGGTACCTTGGTGCCAGCTTATGCTGGCCCAGTGCAACGATGGTGTGGACGCTACCAGGTGTGGCCCCTGTGTGCCTGGAGCCAAAGGTCAAGAAAATTCTTGCTGAAGGATGGGCAGGGGTCATCTGAGGCCCAAAGTCCACATGGGAGGTTTCCTCCCTGCCAAGGGAGAGGGTTCAGAGGACAGTAGCATCAGGGTTGCGTTCTTAAAGATAACTGAGCTTACAATTTGGGTGGAACAAGAGTGGGCATGGAGGGGTATAGGGCCCAGGAGGAGGGGATGCAGCTGTAACCCAGCTGTGGCTCTGGAGACAAAGCATACAGACTTGGAGGGTTCTTTAGGAAGCAAACTGGAGGGGCTTCTTGTGGCACCTGCTTAACTGCCATCCAGCCTCCTGCGGAGCTGGAGCTGTAAGTGCAGAGCCAGTCTGTCCTGTAGGCAACTGTTCTCACTAACAGTGGCATCTAGAACACGGCTCAGTGCAGAGTAGGTGGAAAGCTCCAGGGATGAATGAATGCCAGGTGAGAGAGGGAATAATGAATCAATGAATGAACTTAACAGATGGGGACAGTGACACTCCAGGCAGGGAGGGGGCAGTTGATCACATGGGTGGGACAATCACAGGCCAGCAACAGGGCCAGGAGCACAGCCTGAGGCTTCTGCTCAGGCCTTGAGGCCACCTGAAATCCCCGCCTCCTCCTACCTTGCTCACAAATACATTTTCATAACTTGTCATTTCCCCACACACCTATGGGCAGGAACACACACCATCCCAATTAATAAATCTGGGCCACTTTTCAGCATGTTTCACATCCCTGGGAAGGCTGGGTCATGTGGTATTCTGCAGCAGCCCATTAGCCAACAGGCTGAAGCATATCATATTGAATTCCACAGCCCTCAGAGTCCTCGAGACCTCATGCTGCTCTGAAATCTGTGCTGATCTATTAGAATGCAATTGTGCTCCTTATTTCTTTTAATGAACACATTGTCCCCTCTTACTAGGATCCCCCCCCCCCGCAACCTCCACCAGGGCAATAGGAGCACAAAGATCTAGAATCTGCTCCCTGCTGCAGCTCCAAGGAAAAGGAGGTGACAGGGTAGGAGATGGGAGGGGCAGGGTCAGAACCTAGGGCTTGAACCTGGGTGCAGCTTGCAGAGAGATGGTCCCAAGGCATTTCATTGTCTTCCTACCCCTTCTCTGCTCCTGCTCCCCATCCACTGCCCTCTGTGTCTCCCTACCTGTCCCCAACATCCCAAGGTCCCCCTGACCCCATCCCCCACTACACTGCCACCTCCTGCAGCAAGACCTATGGACTGGCCAGCTGGGCACACAGACCCTGAAGCCCACAGTATAGCCATGCCACATAGCAGCTGGTTCTGTTGCTGTCCAGGAAACCATGGGCCTGGGGTTCTGCCTTCAGCATGCAACATGGCACACCTACCACAGCTGTTCACACACTGAAATGGGATGGGCATCCACATTGGTATAAACAGCACACCAGACAGAACCACACACAGAAGCACACCACAGATCCAGACTCGCATCCAAGGGGTAGGCTATGCCTCCTCACACCAATAAGCAGGACACTGTCACAGCTGGTACGGTCCTTTCTTGGTGGTTCCAAGACCCACTGCAGATAACAAAATCTGAGGATATTCAAGTTTCTTATATAAATGGCATAGTATTTGCACATACCCTGTACACATCTTCCTGCATTCTTTAAATCACCTTTAGATTACTTATAATACCTAATGCAATATAAATACTATGGCAATGACTGTTGTACTGTATTGTTTAGGGAACAACAGGAAGAAAATGTACATGTTCAGTACAGATGAATTTTTTTCGGATATATTCAATGTTTGTGGTTGAACCTATGAATGCACAAACCTTAAATGTGTGACCAATTGTGTACATAATACTCACTGACATATTCACATATATGCACACATATGTACATCTATTTTGAATTTCCAAGCAGTAGAGAAATTGTTGCTATTAATTTCTAAGTTTATTGTTCTGTAGTTGAGAAATACAGACTTTCCTGTATTGAGCCTACTGTGGCAAGCATTGGGCTTAATGCTAAGCATGCAAAGCTGAATAGACTTAGGTGGCTCAGCATAAGAATGAAGAAAGAAGTCAACATTGATAATCTGCTGTGACATTGCTGCTGAAGGAATCCCAGCACCTGCATTTAGTTTAATGTATCTCATATATTTTTCTCCACTTCCGTTGATTCTTTATCTGTTTCTGTTATACAAACACTGCTGGACCAAAAACAAAGATTATTTAATTGTTATTTTCATTTGCTTTTCTTGAATTATTAATGTAGATGAATATATTCTCATTTATTTATCATCTATTTGTATTTCTTATTTTTCAACTTGCCATTTCATATCCTTCGCTTGATTTTCTGCTGAGATGATTATCTAATTTTTCAAATTTCCAATTATTTGTCTTTGGCATTTTCTCGGATAATTCTTCAAGCTGATGTAGAATGGGAATGGATCTTGCCCTTGCACACACACTGTTTTTCAGCATGCAATGGTGAAAGACATTTTAAAGATGGCTCCTTTCTTTGAGCAGCACAGTCCAGTTTAATGGTAGAATACCATTTGAACCACTACTCCGGCACTCATTTAAGACCCATGGAGAAGCTTGGGCATCTCAAACATGCTATGACTCAGTGCAATGGAAGTAAAAGAAGATTCACTGTTGCTCTGTGAAGGTGATGGTCCGAGAAGGAATCTCCCTGCGAATTTTCACTGCAGGTTGGTGGGCATATCTGTTCCTATGGGAGGGTGCCCTGCTCTGGGTGGAGCAGAAGAGGGGAGGGAGCAACCCACTCTCCCTCTTTCAGATGACAGTTGCTCTGAGCCTAGACAGCTTTCTCTTCCTTCCCTGATGTTGGAGCTTCCTGGGGTGTCTGTTATATCTTAGGCCCAAGGGATTGGAGGCACTAAGTGCAAGTTCATGATTTCTAGCATGTTTGTGTGCTGTTGATGTGCACAACTATGTGCATGGGTCTGTATTCATAGTGCATGTAGATGCACATATTGCATTTATTCCCTAGTCTGTCTGCTAAAAAGGTCAAGAAGAAAAGACATTCTGGTAGCTCTCCGATCTTAGCCTGCAATACCATTCCCCAGGAATCCTCAGAGAAACAACTGATTCCCAGAGCAGTGGGAGGGTAGGTATAAGGTGAGTTCACGACATCTTGTTAGACCAGAAAGTAAGAAAATGTTTAAAAACACTGGAGCATGTCAGTAGGACACAGGCACCAGCTGGAGGGGGCTCACAGGGGCCACATCTGGAACTGCGGAAGGGCCAAAATAATTAAGTACAGTACCAAATTATAAACCCATAGCAATGGGAATTTAGGAGTCCACACCAATACTAAATAAATAAATCAGCCTTGGAAAAGGACTTTTGCTGACAGTAGAATTGTGAGGATCAGCTACAGAAGTGGAGGCAGGGTCAGAGCTGGAAAATCATCTTCTGCAACCACCATAGTAAGGAAGGATCAATCAAGAATCACTCATGGTTGCTAAACCCAAGGGGCATTTTGATGAGAAACACTGTTTTCATCGTCTCCAAGTGCATCTCCATAAACTGCTTGCTAGTTGCGAGGAAGACAAAAACAAAACGAAAAAGCAGTAATTATGCAGTAGAGAAATTGGACAATGTTGTGATGAGGTGATCAAAATCAACATCGCCAACAAACGACAAATGGGTGTCTTGAGCTTCCAAACGTGTCTCTCTAAGAAAGACCTCCTATGGTCTATGTGGTGTTCTGGCCAAGAATGAATAATCAGAAACTAGTCACAAGGAAACACTGATAAATGCAAAATTCGACGTCTATTTTAGAAAGGAAAAAGGTGATGTAGTTGGCTGTATTCTTGGTAAATGTCAGTGCCATAAAAGACCAAAACAGGGTATGGACATATTCCAGATTAAAAGAGGCTTAAGAGACATGACAACCAGGTGCAATCCCTGACCCTAGGCTGAGGGTCCTGTACTAGAGGGGGAAAATACTATAAAAGGACATTATTGGCTCAGCTGAGAGAATTAGAATGTGAATGTTAAAGGAGACCAAAGTATCACTGCTAAACTGATGAAGTTGATAACCGCACTGTGACTGTGGAAGAGATTATCCTTCAATCCCTAATATTAGCAAATACACAGCACTGAAATGTTTAGGGGTAATGGGTCATGATATATGTAACTTCTCTTCAAAGATTTCAAAAAAGTGTGTGTTGTTTGTGTGTGTGTGAGAGAGAGAGAGAAAGAGAAAGAGAGAGAGAGAGAGAAAGAGAGACTGCAAAGATAAAGCAAATGGGAGATTCTGGGTAAAAGGCACATGGATGTTGATTTTTTTTTTTTTTTTTTTGGCACCAGGGATCAAACTCAGGACCTTGTGCTTTCGAGGCAGGCGGCAGAACCACTGAGCTAAATCCCCAGCCCTGGATGTTGATTTTTTAGTCACTTATAAGTTTGAAATTATTTCCAAATCAAAAGTTTAAAAAGAAAAAAATCTTTAGATTCCAAGACTTGATATTTTAGACTATGTGCAAGGATAAACATTAAAAAAATTAAAAGAGTAAAAAAATGAAGAATTTTACCTGTAATGAATTGTGACTATAATCTACTGCCAAGTGAAAAAAGTGAACTATTATTGATCAATGTGCAGCAATGTGATTCTATTTTTGTCTTAAAAAATATTAGTTTGGATGGGCAGGAATATAATCTATGAAAACCCAAATAAAGTATGAGCAACAGATATCTACACAGAGAAATTTGTGGATAAGGGAGTCCCTTTTAACCATACACATTTTTTTTCTTTTAAGAATAGTTTTCAGGAAAATTTGCAAAACATTTCAAAATGAGCAAAAAGAATGACTAAGTTTCCTGAATCCATAACTTGCCTTTCTTCATCCTGGAGCTACTTTATAGCTCTATAAGTGTGAAAAACTGATCAGAGTGGACACAATCCTCATCCACAAAAATGCAAATAAATTGTGTTGCGTGGAATGCCCTTGATTATTGCATGTGGATAGATTAACTTTGCATCTGTTTGTAAATTTTTTCAACATTTCTGATTGCCTATATGTGTGGCTCTGTGAATTCTTCTTTGAATTGATTGTGGCAACTGATTGATTTCCTCAGTAATTAGTAAGTTTAAAAACTGATAAACATATGTTCATTTTATATTTGTATGTGAGTCTTGGTTGTACCATTTTTTAAAAAAATGTACCTTATCCCACAAGCATTTGTTATTACTTTTTGTCATTAAAGGTGAAAGTATTCCTAGAGTCTCTAGAGGCCTCCTCAATCCGAGCTCGAGGAGAACCCCTCGCTCGCCATTCTGTAGGGTGGACTCCCCACTGCAGGCTCCAATGGGCAGAGAGCCAAACTTCACACAAAGGCAAAGTATGGACACCACCAAGTACAGCCTCCAGGATTCCCACCACAGCTAGTCACTGCTGGTGAAAAGAACATGGCTAACATCAGACCACCATCCTCTGGGCAAGAGTCTGGTCCTGCTTCTCATTTGCTGGGATTCTCAAGAGGGTTGCATTCGTTTCTGGGTATTTCAAGGATACATAACAATAAATGCCAAAAGAAAGTCACAAAGATGGCAGTAAATTTTAAACATTTATATTGAATACACAGTCTTAATATAAAAAAATCAATAAAGTGTGGAGCACAGCTTTACTGTCAATCAGATAATAAGATGGAGATCCTGGGGCACTTCGGGGGATGCTCAGGACACAGGCTCTATGCCCTGGCTAGGGGCCTATAACTGTCAGCTGTATGTACAACTTCATTGGGTTGTTCAGATTTCAGGGCCCCTGTATACCACCTTTCCCGGGAACAACCCCCTTTACCTCCTTTCCCGATAGCTGTCACTGACTGGTGTTTGCGAAAGAACCTTTGATTTTGTGTATTTATTGTGTATTCAGCCACTTTACTGAACAAGAACTATTCAGTTGATTCCAGGGAAACTAAGAAGACAATCCTATCTTTTGCCTCTTTTCCAATAATTATAATTGGTATCTTTCTTGTCTTTTTGTGTTGAGATGCGACAGACTCCTGCATCCAAGTACTGTTTCTTACCCCCTTGGAAAGGTCATTTCTGCTCTGCTTTTAAGAATCATGTTGGCTATTGGCTTGAGACAGTCTGGGATGGAACCCAGGACTCTGTGCATGCTAGGCAAGCACTCTATTACTTAGCTCTATTCCCAGCACTATTCTTTTTTTAAAGTCAGTTTTTATTATAAAGGCTGAAATATGCTAAGAAAAAAATTTAGAAAATTCAGATAAGCAGAGAGAGAGAGAGAGAGAGAGAGAGAGAGAGAGAGGGAGGGAGAGGTCATTCATTAATTATTATCACTAGGTAAATGTTTTAAGATTTTATTGAAAAAGTATTATTCCTCCCATAGACAGCAACATTTATTTATTTACAAGTCAATAACTGTCTTAAGTATATGGGTGACAAATATTTCAGCAAATCTTAGCAAAGACTTTTCAGTGATACGGGTATCCCTATTTGATGACAGAGGAAATTAAGACTGAGAAGGCTTTCCCAGTTTACCTTAGACCATAGTGTTAATCAATAGCCATTAAGAGCAACCCAGGTCTCCCTCATGCCCAAGCTCAAGCTCTTATCTAATACTCTACTGTCTCCTAATCCAAATCTGTTTTTACAAATACAGTTTAAAAACTAAACTAGAATCCTCCTGGACATATAATTCGGTTATCAGCTTTTACCCTTGATATATTATTAGTATCTTTCAATGCCATTTATTATTCTTCTACAAATTTAATGGCTGCATAGTGTTTCATTATATGGATATGTTTTATTTATTTTTAAATGGCTCCATATCAAAACAAGACATAAAAACTGGCTGTAAAATATTCACACACAAAAGAATATAAAGCAGAAAGTGCTAGTCCTCCTTCCCCATCCTGCTGAGTCCCACTCCCCAGAGAAAACTGCCATTACCAGTACAATGTGTTTGCTTCCACATAGTTCTTCTATGTAATTTATTATATTCAATGAAGTTTATTTATTTTTCTTTAAAGGAATGAGGGCATACTGATTGCCTGCAGTTTACCCACAATGTTCCAAAGCTGTACACCCTTTTTAACACACAAGACTCAAGAAGTCACATTTAGCGCTTGGCTTGAGCAAATGGAAGGACAGTAGAACAATTTTTTGGTTTTTTGGGGGGTAGGGATTGGAAAATGAGAAGAGGAACAAGTTTTGGGGTCCTAAAAGTCAAGAGTTCTGTTTCAGACATATCAAATTTGATGCCTGTAAAATACTCAAGTGACAATGCCAAGCAGGCCCTTGGCCCTGCGAATGTGGCTCTCGGAGTGGTGAGGCTAGGTATAAAAATGTAGGAGTCAACAGAATGGATGGATAGTAAATCCATGACAAACCCCCTGCTGCATCTAAAGGGAATGTGCTCTTCAGGTCACCCAAGTCTCTACCTCTCCCTATTGTCTCCCAGTAGTAGGTCAGGATGTCGTGGGGGGAGGGGGAGGGGCATCGGCAGTGGGCCTGATTCAGTCACTCATTTCCTGCCAGGTCACTGAGACTTTGGGTTTTGTGACTGTGGTATATTATCAAGCAGCATTAAGAAAAACTATTTAAAACTTGGAACTGAGGCAAAAGGAAGGCCCGGTATTCTAATGTAAGATTGTTCATGAGGCCTTCCCAAGGATTATGTCATCATAAGAGAAAGCATCTTCTTCAACCTGCCATATGTCAGGTAAAGTTACATATCCATTAGTTATGGTTTATTTCCACATAGGGCATTAACTAGTTTTGACTATGGCCAGATGGAAGCACATGCTTATGCTGACTGGTCTCAACATAACTCTAAAATTTCTTACCAGCATCTCCCACTGAGATTCATCAGAAATTCTCAAGAAGATTAGTTCTACTGTCTTTGGGCCACTGTTCTACAACATCTCCTGGTCCTAACCTAGGTCTTCAGCCTCCCTTTCCTTTCTTTGGCCTACTAGCCAGGACTACCCAGCATGAATCAGCACAGTTCTGGCTGTGTGCAGGAATTTCATAGTCTTGTGCCTTGGAGTAGGACTTTTTCCATCTATGGTGCTGAGATTTTTGTCAAAATAGAAGTTCTTTCCTAATCTTGTCTTTTTGTAATAAACATCCTATTCTTGTTTTTTCCTCTCTGTCTTATGTCACTTTTATATCACTGGGAAAAAATACCCAATGCTCATAACTTAAAGGAGGAGAGGTTTATTTTGACTCATGATCTCAGTCCATTCTTGGCTGGATCCAAGGCAGAATTGGCATGGTGAAAGGACATTGTGGATGAAAAGGTGCTGATCTCATAACAGCCAGTAAGCAGTGAGTGAAGGAAAGAGCTAAGGAGGGAGATATACTATTCCAGGTCATGCCCCCAGTGATCCACTTCTTCTGACCAGGCCCCACCTCTTAAGAGCACATAAAGCTCTGAAATAACCAGTGGCTTTCCACTGATAAGTATAGTACCCCATGATCCAATCACCTTCCAAAAGCCTCACCTCTGAACACATGATACTTCTGGAGGATATTCTAGATCATAACATTCCACCACTGGCTCCAAAAGGCTCTTATCCATCTCATTATGCAAAATGCATTTAGTCCACCTCTAAAAGTCACCAAAGTCTTAAATTTCAGCATTGCCAGAAACTCAAAGTCTAAAGTCTCCTCTGAGACCCAAGGCAAACTCTTAGCTGTGAGACCATGTAGAAATAAAAAGAAAGTTAAATGCTTCCAAAATACAATGCCACAGGATAACATTCCCATTCTAAAAGGGAGAAATATGGGGATAGAGAGGAATTGGAGCAAGACTGAAACTCAGCAGAACAAACATTAAATCCTATAGCTCTATGTCCAGCACCCATGGCAAGTTCTGGAAAGATGTGAGCTCCAAACGGCTTGGGTAGCCCCATTCCTATGGCATTGCCTTTTGCAACCCTCATGGTCTCTTACCTTGTGTTATCTCTACTCACTCCCTGTGGCTCTCCTCAGCAGATATTCCATATTCCTGGAATCTCAACTGTGCTTTCAGCTTCACTCTCACAGCTTCATGAACTGCTCTCTCAGGGGTATACTGCCTGGCTTCTCAGGCCTTCCTTTGAAAATCACATGGAAGTAAACCAGCACCATGTGGATGATGCCAAGGTCTGCTGTCAGCTTGAGCAATAGCCAGGCCCCCTTGAGCCATGGCTACTGAGGCCTCTAGGTGCCTGAATGGGTGAACACTGTGAAATGAATCCCAGAAAACCAATTCCATAGGTGACCCTTCTGGAGCAGGGGGCCTAGTTTTATAGTTTTTGTACCCTTGAGCCTTTCAACGATGGAGTCTTGCTGATTCCTGAGATGCCCTCAAGCCATTTTTCCTACTGTCCCTATGCAAAGTACGTGACATTTTAATGCTAATCTTTTTAGCAACCATGCTCTCCATGGCCCCAACTTTGCAAGTGCTTCCTTTCTAATAAAACTGGAAAATTTTAGTATTTGTTTTTTACTCCTAATTTTCACTGTAGATCTAGCTAAAAACAGCCAGCAACATTCATGTTACACCTTGGACACTGGGCTGCTTTGAAATTCCTTAACCTCAGTTTCTCACAAAGTGTCAAAATATGAGCCAAATGAAGTCAAATTTTATGCCAGAGTGTAACACACATGGTCTTTAGCCCACATGCCAATGGAGTCTTTGTTCTCAACTGAAAACTCCTGAGCCTTGCCTTCATTGTCTGCCTTTCTATCAGCATTCTGGTCTTCTGAGGTCTGGCCAGTATCAGCCATCAAGCTCTGCTTACAGCATTCTAGCATTTCTTTAGCAGGCATCTCTCCTCCAAAATCCTCCTACAAACCACTTCCAAAGTGTTCTATGGTCAAGTTGTAACAGCAACAACACCACTTCTCTGGTACAAAAATGTGTCTTAGCCATTTTCTCATCACTTAGACACAATACATAGACACCCACAACTTAAAGGAGAGGTCTATTTTGGCTCACAATTTCATCTATGGTCAGCTGGCTCCAAGGCAGAAACGGCATAGTGGAAGGACCTGAATGGAGGACAGCTGCTATCCCATGACAGCCAGGAAGCAGAGAAGGGAGAAGCCAGGGACAAGAAATTGCCCTTCTAGGTCACATACCCAGGGCCCCACCTCCTAACAGCACATTGAGCTATGAACTCGTCAATAGATGAATCTACTGATGAATACAGTGGCCCCAGAATCCAAAAATTCCACAAACAAGCCCCACCTCTGAACACATGAGCCTTTCGGGGGGACAATCTAGATCTAAACTATAACACCATAAAGATATTGTAGTTTAATTCTCTTCTCCAAATTGTCTCTGTTTCTTTTTTCAGGTTAAACGATTTTGATGAATCCTTTTCACATGGTAAATATTCCTCAATCATTAGGAACTGTTAGCTGTGTGCACTCTGAGAGTTCATGTGCACATATGTTCATGCAGATTATCTTGACAAGTAGGTGCTAGTCTGTGATGCTGGGACAGTGACTTGGTCTTTTCATTGAGGAAGCATCTGGAAATCTCTGGAAAGCTAGTTTTTAGAAAGAATATTCCAGTCAGCTGTCTATAGAGGATGGGTACCTGGCTTGGGGAACTGGGAGCAGCAAAGGGTGTGTGGAGAATGGGATGAGGGTGTTATTGAGGGCAGAGGCTCACTTCCTCCTCTCACCTACTACTGGTCCTGTGCCTCACAGAGCCCTCTGCTTTGCCTGGTGTCCCCAAGTCCAGATCATGCCTGCCTGGTCCAGTTTCTCCAGTGAATAAGTGTCCAGCCCCTTACAAGGAGATGAGGAAAGAGTAGTTTCCTAGCTGCGTAAAGCAGGGGACTGGCTTCCATTTCCAGCCCGGTGCCCTGGCTCTGCCTCACAACACCAGGCTCCATGAGTTCAGGGGGTTCCTTGGGCTGAGCAGCACATTCTGGCCAGTCTCTCCCTCCACTGTTTAGTCAGGAGTCCCTGTTTCCATGACAGTTTCTCATGTTCTCTTATCTCTTCATATCTCCTGCCACACTAATATTGTCCTTAGAGGTGACAGCCCTTGTATTCCTGTTTGTGGGAAGACAAGAAATAAATACACATGATCAATATACTTTGTTTAATTAGAAGACTAATTTCTTTTAAAAGTCTAATTCTGTTAGTGTAGTATTTCTTTTTGAGACTTTCTGAGTTTTTTATTACCTAATCTTTAGGGTCACTGCTTCAAGGACCAGGCTGTGGCCTGAACTGGTTTTCTGGGCTACTGGCTGAAGTTCCTTATTTCAGTGTATAGTTACCTTTGGGTAATGTCCCAAGTTATAATTTAAAAAAGCTATATTCTCTTGGAACTTGATATATCCCTGCTTATTGGACCTTATTATTCATTAAAATCCGCAGTGTTACTCTCAAATTCAGTTGTTTCTGTTGGTTTTTCCTTTGTCTTTTCAGCAGTTTTTGCTTTCTGTTCACCACTTTAATCCACAGAGGTTCGAGGCCTTTTTTACCTTCATTATAAATGTGTCCTATCTGTGAAAGGAAAAAATTTCTCTTGGTCCCATTCATTGTGATTTCCTTGAGTTTTGTGTCATTTGTGTGGTATGGCTCTAACAGAGGGATGGTAGTCCCTGGTCACCTGGACAGGGGACAGCAATACAGAGGCCCAGAGGGGTCCACAGGCTTGGCAATGAGGAGGTGAGGGTGGGAGGTGAAGCCAGGTTTTGATGGGCTGGGTTAGAGGGAGATGAGGATGTGGAGATGCCAGGTATCTGCAGATGGGACACTGTAAGAAGCCTGGATGAAGGGAAAAGACAACACAGCTTGGGGCAGAAGAGGAGCTAGGCCTGGCACTTTAGGAGTAGATGGAGAAAGCCTGGGGCCAAGGGCAGACAGGCTGAAGGCCCAAGAATGATTGAGACAGCTCCAGGCAGGGCTGCGGAGACCTGCTAGGGGCTGCCTGGAAAGGGGCAGGTCACATCTCTCCTGTGCGGTGGAGGGCTGGGGTAGCCAGGCTAGTGTGGGTCTGGGGAAGGCAAGGTTCCCCACGTGGGAGGATGCCTGACTCAGGAGGGAAAGCTGGCTGGCTGGGAGACTGAGAGGACTAAGTTTGGATTAACCAGGGAAGAAAATGGAGAAAGAACACCAGAGGAGCATTGTGAATTATGGCATGATTTTCATTTTTTTCCACAATGGCTGATATGCTCCAAGGATCCTGCCGAGGGAGGACCTGGAGGGACACAGACAGGGCCTGGGCTTGGTGTGGAAGGCAGCAAGGACACCACAGGCCTGGCAAGGAGGGGCTGCTAGAGAAGAAGAGCTTGAGGAAGGGGAAGGCCCAGTGGCTGGTTC
Source organism: Heterocephalus glaber (assembly GCF_000247695.1). The sequence goes on from NW_004624760.1 coordinate 13,471,511, forward strand.
CAAGCTGTGGGTGACGGCAGCCAAGAGCAGCTGGTTGGAGTAGAGGGGTCCTCACAGGAAAGGGGGGTGGTGCTGGACAAGTGGCTGTGGTCACTCAAGGTACAGAGGCAAGCTGTCGAGGGTGGACTAAAGCTCCGTTGCACCTTGCCTCTCACTGGCTGCATGAGCAAGGACAGAAGTCCTAGAGCTACCCTGGGGCTTGTCTCAGATACTGGACATCAGGGCCCCAGTCTCCAGCTAGAGCCAGAGTCCTTGTGCAGGAGACAGACCCAGGGCTTCAAATGTTGATGAGCATGCACATCCCAGCCCTCAGCAGAACCTCAGCCATGTGTACGTCTAGTTTTTGACAGTCTGGGTTGGGCCTGACCTTGCTTCCTTGGATCCAGACTCTGTGAGCTGTGCTCACTCTAAGAGCTACAATGCATTAAAAGATGGGACGCCAAGAGGCTAAGAGTGAGCGGGACCTGGGGCTGCAAGGCAGCTGATGGACCCTGGGGGCTGGTTTGCTCCCAAGAAAGGCCCTGGCTTCCACCTCGCAGGGGTCTCTGGCTCGGGAGAGTCCAAGGTGGTCTTTCCACATGCTGGAAATGTTTAGTCCAGCCTCAGGCGTGCCTTTCGGGTGACCCTGGACCAACTCTTGCCTGGTCTCTTTCCTCAGAGCCTGATCTGAGCGGATGGGAGAGGATTTCAGGCAGAGCATGGCAGGACCTGGTGTCTGCCATTTGCTCTCCCAGAAGACCGGGGGACCAGCAGAGACCTTGCTGTCAGGCATGGGAGCCAGGGGATGGTCTTTAAGAGATCATCTGCTCCACTTCCTGGAGGAGACCTCAACCAGGAGGAGGCAACAATCCCAGGCCATCCCTTCCCACAGCTCCACCAGGGTGAAGCACACGTGGGGCCCGGTGGTGAAAATGCAGGATCATCCCAGGACTTGGAGTCATCACTATAAAATCACCCACAACACAGCTTAATGGAGAGGCGACTCAGGCTTAAAATAGCTAAATAAATCTTTAATATTTCTAATTGCAAATGTACAGAAATTGCACAGCCACACAGAGTCTTAGAACACCAACAACTTTCTCTGTACATTATTACATGGTTAAAAGTCATGGCTGGAGGGAGGAGCTCCAGCCAAACCCCAACGTTTGCGTTTTTCTTTTTCACATACTTACAAAAGGGGGGAGCTGGGTCACAGTAAGGGGCTGGGGTGGCTTTGTTGCTGAGTGTGTAGAAAAGAGGGGCTGTTTCCCTGGACAGTCTGGCTTCCCAGACGGACAGGAGCGAGGGAGCAGTGTCCCTCAGGGCAGGTGCTCTGGGAGGAGGGGTCTGGGTGGAGCTCTGGCCCTGGATCCCCAACCCCCTTCCTGGCAGTCGGAAAAAGTCTTCATATTGGAAGTTTGGCAGTTTCCTTCACCCTGAACATGTAAGTTGAGCAAAAACAGTCAGGATACTGTGTTGACAGGGGAAAGGAGTAGCTTTCTCCAGCAGAGTCTGGGTCTTAGTGGCCAGGGGCCCTGGGCTTGGTGTTCCCTGAGCAGGGACTGTCCCTCCCTCAGGGACCTCTGACAACCTGCAGGAGGCAGGGCCCAGCCTGGGGATGCAGGGTCTCTGTGGCCTCGGGCAGGCACCCTCTTTACTTGCCCTGCCTTTACCCGGACAGCAAGCAGCAAAGCCAACAAATAAATGCCACAGGCAGGGAAAGACACAAACAGGCAGATCCCAATGCTTTCCGTCTTGCCCAGCACCATCCTCTAGATTACAAACTACAATACAAACCGTCGGGAGAGCAGCAGCCCCGGTAAGCCCTCGCAGCACCAGGACTAAAGGACTATGTACAACCCTTGGGTGAAATAGTTACATTACAGTCAAACACCAAGAACATTTACAAAAATCGTCAGACTTGCAATTAAGATAAAAATCTGTGAAGAGTCTGTACACTTTTACAGTTTTTGCACTAGGTAAATAAGGCTCTCAGCCTGAGAGCTCACAATCCCCGCAGAGGGCAGCCAGCACCACCGCAGCGGCTGGCCCCACACACTCCTGCCCAGGCCCTGGGGACCTCCCCGTATTGCTAAGAGGCGCTCAGTCCGAGGTTGCTCTACCAGGCATGGGGGGCAGGGGGGCTCCTGGGTCTATGGGAAGATGATATTGGACCAGAAGAGGACACGACTGGAACTAGGCCTTGCCTTTATAGCCACCTGGTCTGAACACACAAGGTAAACACAGGTGGTGCAAGGGGAGGACAGGAGCAGAGGTGGGGTGGTGGTGGCAGGGCCCTAGCCCCACCTCCTTCCTTCCTCAGGCCTCAGTAGTAGCCCAGGCTCCCCACCAGCTCCTGCCTCTAGCCTAACTGGACTGTAGGCTACATCTAACAGCCTTCACAGAGCAGCTGCCATCGCCTGTCCATAGGCCCAGGATGGGGTACAGTGCGGACCTCCCTTCCAGCACTTCCACCCTTTCTGGAGGGGACTCTGGCACCTGCCGGCCCCAGGGGTAGAGGTGGCAGCTCTTGCAGCTCACCCAGCCCTGGCTCTGCTGCCAGGGCAAAGAAAGGCCCCAGCTCCTTCCCTAGGAGACCTAGGGGCAGGGCTTGGAATCTGTAGGGCATGGGACCAGAGGGGGCTGGGAGAGACCCCAGCTCTTGCCCATCTATGTCCCACAAGGGGGGAGGGGCAGGTATGCTACAGAACAGCCTAGAGCTGAGGAAAGCCAGCCCCAGCTGTGGGGGTGCCCCTCCCCTGTCTGCAGCGCCTGGTCCTTGGCTGGGGGCCGGGAAGGGTGAGGAGGAGGCGGCTGCACACACAGGGCCTGGTGCAGGGTGCTGCTGTCTTGGAGAGGGAGCAAGTCTAACATCCTCCAGGGCCGCTATTTCCCATGCAGTGCGCACGCTCAATTTAAAAGGCCCCTGTGTTCCAGCAAGCGAGCAAGCGGGCTTTTGTTTCTAATGCATACTGTGAAAGGAAAAAAAATCACAGTTATCCACCTTCTCAGGGCCTGCGGGCGTCAGAAATTTTCTTTTAAACCAGCACAGGAAAGATCACCTCTTTAGGGTGAGCACCAGCTTGCCATTCCCCACAGGGCCACTGTGCCCTGGATGCACCAAGGCCTAGAGCAGGCAGCAACAAAGCACAGTGCCACCTGGCCAGCTCTGCCCAGGTTTCTGCCTCTGGGAGGCCCAGATCGTCAGTAGGGCCCAGATGGCAAGTGTGGGAGGCTTTGGTCCTCCCTATAGGTTGGGGGCTCGGAAGAAAAGCCACAATCCTCACTGGTTTATTTGGCAATGCAAAGAAAGAAGGGAAGGAGGCAGAGGGATGAGGCCAGCAGTTATAGGGTCAGGTGAACCTCAGTTCCTCACAGCCAGGGGGGCCCCAGTGGGCTGCATGCAGTGCAGGTCTTGGGGCAGGAGACGCAGAACCCTGCCTTCATGTCCCCCACTGTCTCCTGCACGCCATCCACCCACCAACTTCCAGTCCCAGAGGCCAGGGGAAGCCACGGAAGTAGCCCCTGACCCCTAGTGGTGAACTCTCCAGGCTGCCCCCTCCCCCACAAGGAGGTGGTACATGCACTTGGCTGGTCAAGGAGGAAGAAGTGAACACCAAATTCAACGACCAAACACATGAGCCTGGCAGGCCCTCCCACTCCCAGCGGGCCGCCTGCTCCCCAGCGTGCAGTCTCTTCTGCCCGCACCACACCGTGCGCACACACGCTTCCTGGGCGGAGGAGCAGGGCGTGCAGGCCACCTGCCCTGCGCTGCTGCAGCAGTCTCTCCGGCTCCCTCTGTGGCCGCCTCCCAGACAGCAGACAGCAGACAGCGGACAGCGGACAGCGGACAGCAGGTGGGGAAGGGAGCACCTCAGCCTCTGGCCACCCGAGCTGGGGCTGTGATAGTGGGACGCCTCCCCGGCCGAGACCCTGCCCTGGGCACCGCAGGCCCCCTCTCCTTGGGCAGGTTAACAATTGCTGCTGTTTCTGAACTCGCCGTTCTCAGTAATCTGCAATTTGGTGGGGTTGGTGGGGGAGATGCCGTTACGGGCCTGCATGCTGTACCTCTCTTTCAGCTGCGTCAGGGCGCTCATGAGGCGGGCATTGGCGGCGTCCAGGGAGGCGATGCGCTTCTCCTGTGGGCGAGGACGGTGTCAGTGGGATACAGGGTGGGCTCCTGGGCTGCAGGGAGGACCACCGCTCCTGGAGCCACAGGGTCCCTGAGAAGCACTGGCTGGGCAGAGCTGGGGCCAGGGCACAGTGCACACAGAACGGATGACACCAGCCTGAGGGACAGCCAGCACTCCAGGAAGGAGGCTCGCATCATCATGGCTGAGACCTAGTTGCCTGCTTCTTATCCCTAAAGAAGCAGCTCTAGTGGGGGTGTCTACCTGAAGCCGTAAAGGTGGGCGCTGTTGCTGGTATGCACATGTGATACCCACACAGGCCATTGCTCCTTGTCTGTGTAGTTTGCAGACAAGGTCTCACCGACTCCTGGGAGCTTGAGAGGAAAGAGGCACGGCCCTGTGTGCCTCCCCTCCTGATGCAATCTGGAAGCCACAGCCCTAAACGAGAGCCCCTTGTTGCTCCTGCCCAGCTGCTGTCCAGCCCCTGTCCACTCCCACGTAGCAGCTTCCACTTCTTTCTCAGAAAAGACAACACCTACCTAGTTCTCCAACAGGGCAGGAGCTGCCCCTCCCCTTTCACAATCTGTGCTATGAAGCTGAGGTCTCCACTGAGACCACAGGTTTGATGTCTCAGAACAGAGACCTCCTCAGTTTCTATAATGAGGTACGACTGAGAAAGTCATCCCAAAGACATTCCTGCCCCGTCCAAGGTCCTCTAACACCTGTGGCCCACCAAAGGGCCAGAGTCTGACCCCACCTGGGCATCGATGATCTTCTGTTTGGAGTCCACAGCTGCTTGCATCTCTGCATGGTCCTTCTTCAGCTCTTCCTCCACAGACATCAGCCTATGACCAGAGACAGGGATAGTCAGGCTGGCACTGGAGGGAGCACATGAAGAAGGGGTGGGCTGTAGGAAATCCTGTCACACCTGCATGGAGGGGACACACTAGGTGAGTCCCCTCCTTGAGCCAGAAGCCTCCCATACTTGCTAGGACAGGGGACTCAGCTACCCCAGCAACAGACGTATCTCCACCTGCTCCTTCCTTACCTCTACTCTCCACCCCAGCTCTGTTCCCGAATCCCCAGATGACCCTGGGGCTGTCCCCTTCCTGATATTCTTCCAGGAGCCAAGGTGGGTGGGGTGGGGGTGAGCCAGGTGGTGCTGTTAGGACACAGGGTGCAGGGGGAGGATGAGGAACCCGAAAAGCTTTAAAATTTCCTCTGTTTGTGCCCATGTTCAATGAGGTTGTTTGGGCTCTGTGCTGGGCACCCCGGTGCTGAAATAAGTGAAGCACAGACTCCTCTCCAGCTTACAGGCATCAGAGACACCACCCGCAGGTGTATAACTGCACGTGGCATGGCTGTTGAGCTGGTGGGAGCTCGGGTCCCTGAAGCAGAGGGCAAGAAGCAGTTACTTCTCCTAGGGGAGTATGGTGTGCAGCCAGGGTGAGCAGAGGCAGGCAAGAGCAGCACCTTCTGTAGACACCCTTTCCTGGTGCCTCCCTGGCCTCATTTTGCCAGATTCTGAGGTGGCACCACTCTGGGTCACGATGGCCTTCCAACCCCACTCTCTGGGTCTGCCTATCTCACAGGCTACTGCTCTGCGGACATCCGGTCCTGCCTGCTCCAGGGTGTGCAGGTTCCCCGCGCTCTGGCCTCAGCCTCTGTTCTGCTCCTAAGGCCTGATTTCCACCCAACCCTCCCACCTCCTCCAGCGCAGTCTGCTCCCAGGAGTGCACAGGAGTCAGCAGTGCTGGGCCTGAAGAAGGGGTGTGGGCCAGGAACGTAAGACACGGGGAAAAGTCTGTCAGAAGATCAGCTCTGATGGGTTGGATTTACACTTCTGCCTTGAAAACAAGCACAGACTAGAAAACCAGAGACAATAACTGAAACAACAGTTTTCACACACTGGCCAGGGAGCATGGTACAATGACACCTAAGAAGAGAAACCTTTAAGGTGAGCTGAGCCCACAGCCTGGGGGCAGAGGAGGAGGAAGGGCAGCCTCACACTGCGTACACGGGGAGTTCAGGAAGGTTCGGGTGTAGGGTTTGGGGGACAGAGCACTGTGCAGAGATGGTGCACCGACTTACTTCTCAGGAGGGTCCCCTGAGTCTTTGGATGAATTCTAATACAGATCTGTATGCATGTGAGAAAATTACCAGCAGGCTGGGCAAGAACCACTGGAAAGGACTACAAAGAACAATCCCAGGAATAGGTTACATTCCTTCCAACCGGCTACACTGGAAAGGCTCACTAGCACAGGGCATCGAGGGGAACCCCCCAGGAAACTGTCTCAGTGGTGCGGCAAAAGCAGGCCTAGATTAAGGCCCCACAGTCCCCACTCTAACAAAGCTTCAAAGTGAAACTTCGAAAGGACCACATTGATTCCAAGCAGCATCACTGTATCCCAGAACAGATTCTAAATGTATTTAAGCCAACACAAAAACATCCAGTACCTAACTGTAAAATTGACACATCTGGCATCCAATCAAAAATTACCAAGTGTACAGAGACAGGAAAATAAAATCTATAGCCAGGAGACAAACTTTTAAGTATAAGCAGACTCAAATGTCACAGATGACAGCATTAACAGGCAAAAATACTGATGGAAATATAAACAGGATGAAAAAAAAAAAAAGGTGGGATGTAAGCCACAATGAAATTCTAGAGGTGAAAAATATAATGTCATAGGTAAAAACTACAGGGTAAGATGAAAGAAGTAGCAAATTTGTAGGAAGCAAGATAAAGCACAGAAAAATGAAAAAAGGAAAACATCACAGCGTCAGTGAGGTGTGTGTGGGACAATATAATAAAGCAGGTTAATGTAGTTGTTATAGAGACCCAGAAAAAGAAACAGGGAAGACAGGGCCAGACAGCTACAAACCCAAGAAACACAAAACTCCACCAAGGTAAGTGATAATCAGATTGGTGACAGTCAGTGATAAATTATTTGAAGATAAATTATTATTTTGGTGGTGCTGGGAATCAAACCTTGTGCATGCTAGGCAAGTGCTCCACCACTGAGCTAGACCCTACCCTAAGAAAAATATCATAAACAGTGCCAGAGAAAAGATACAATAAGTATAGGAAATAAAGAAAATGACACAGTCCCTGTCATTAGACCCTGAGGGGAAGGGCCAAATTGAGTCCACTGCTTGCTTTTGTATGGTTGATACCATAGAAATAGTTCAGCTGTAACAGCACAGTGGAAACATTGCAGCGAGACCATATGGTCTGCAAAGCCAGAAGACTCTTATTATCTGCTCTTTACAGGAAGCCTGCCAGCCCCTGCCCTAGAGCACCAGGGAGATTGAGCTAATAAGCCAAGAAAGGCAATACAATGGAACCAGTAAATATTCCATCCAAAACAAAGCAGAAAAAAAAAAGTGCTACAAATAGGAAACAAATAGTAAAACATTTTAAAAAATCATATTGATAACTACATTAAATGTAAATGGTCTAAATACTCCAAATAAAAGGCAGAAACTGTTAGACTGAATAAAAAGCAGACACAGCAATAAGGTATCTATAAAGGAAACTCTTTATATACATAGATGGGTGCTATGGTACAAATATTTGTTCCCTAACAAATTTATACATTACAACCTAAACCCCAAAGTGATGGTATTAACAGGTGGGGCCCTAGGAGGTAATTAGGTCCTGAGGTCTGCCCTCACGACTGGGACGAGTACCTTTACAAGAGAGGCCAGAAAGAGCTTGCTTGCCCCTTCCGCCATGTGAGGACACAGCAATAAGGCACCATCTACAAGAGAAGGCCCTAACCAGGCACTAAACCAGTGTCTGGAGATCTTGGACACCCAGCTTTCAGAACTATAAGCAATAAACTTCTGCTGCATATGAATTATACAGTTGAAGCTTGTAGTAGTTTGAATGGAATAAGACAATGGGTTAAAAATATAAGCATGGACGGGCCGGGGATTTAGCTCAGTGGTTCTGCTGCCTGCCTTGCAAGCACAAGGTCCTGAGTTTGATCCCCGGTACCAAAAAAAAAGCATGGAAAAGGATATATTATACTAACTCAAATCAAAAGAAAACTGAGGTGGCTATGTTAATAACAGACACCAAGATTTCAGAGCAAGGAACATATGTGGAATAAAGGAGAGCTTAGCCAGGTGTGGGAGCACATGCTTGTAATCCCAGCACTCTGCGAGACTAAGGCAAAAGGATCTCAAGGTCAAGCCCAGCCTGGGAAACTTAGTGAGAGAGACCCTGCCTCAAAATAAAAAATTTTGAAAAGGGCTGGGGATGTAGCTCAGTGAGAAGGCCCTGGGTTCAATCTGCAGTAACTCAAAAAAGAAGAGAAAAAGATCTTTATAATGATAAAAGGGTCACTTCATCCAGAGTACATAAAAATCCTAAACATTTAGGGGCCTAAGAATTTAGGGCAAGTACAGCAAAAACCAATAGAAATGAAAGGAGCGATAAATAATTATGATTAAACAGCTCAATATCCTTTCAATAATTGACAGAACAACATAAAAAAGCAGACAGCAAAAGTAGTAAGGATACAGAAACCTGAACAACACTATTAAACAAACTGACCTTTACATTAGGGAGGAAACATACCAGGTTTGGTTAGTAGAAATAAATGTGTTAAGTTAGCCACCGAATTCAGGAGGGCATACGCCTTTCAGAGAACAGACACAGTGAGGAGGGGGAGGTTGGAAACTTTCTTGGAACCACACATAGGGGAGCCAAGGGCAGAGTGGGAGGTTGGGTGAACAGTAGGTTTCTAGTCACCTCCCTTCTGCTCATTTTAACCATTTTATAACAAACAAAAGCACAGGTACACGAAGCAAACAATGATCAGGAAGAGACAGCAGGAAGAAACAGGAGGTGGTCTACACAGGAGGAATTTGGAAAGGGTTTATACTGTGGACAAAAAATGAAGCCAGATAGGGGAACTCCCTGGCTACCACACACCGGCTCAGTATGCCCAGGTGACGGGGTCTGAGACAGTGCAGATAAACAAGCTGTGAATCCACACCACCTGTCCTTTCATGCTAGTATTTCTGCCATAAGGAAGCCAATTCCAGGACTGGGACCCGTGTCCCAGTGTGCTGGCCTGGAAGCTACACCTGGGCTGCACTCCCTTTCTGCACACACAAAGGCAAGTCATATCCACCCTACCTCAGGGGGAGACAGAGGGACACAGGGACGTCAACACAGGACCTGTTTAAGCCTTCAAAGAAGATGAGTCACCTTTAAAACCAGCAGTCCTTCACACCGCCCCCCCCAACAATCTAGGCACCTTGAAACCAAACATACAACGTATAGCTGAAAAATTGAAAAATTTAAATTTTAAAAAATGTGTTACAGTAAAAGACCCATCGCCATCGATCCCCCGAATACTCCCCCTTGCTTTGCAAACACTTATCCCAGCGTTCTTGTCACTTTCTGAAGCAGATCTAGAAGTCCTCTTCTGTGAGTGTCTTTGGTTATGTTGCTGTGGCTGACTTGACGTCCTGCATCAATTCAAAACGTTTACCTCTCGTGGTCATTTTGACTTGAGGAAGTGCCAGTTGCAGGTCTCTCTGGTAAATAAGGCGGATGAGGACACACTAATATTTTATGAGCCTGCTTTTCTGCCGGATGGCAACAGCAGTCACTGTATTTTTGGTCACATCTCATAAAGACACTCAGAAGAGAGGACTTTCAAAACTGCTTCAGAAAGTAGAAAGAATGATGGGGTAAGTATGTTCAAAGCAAGGGGGAGTATTTGGCGGATTAGTGGCGATGTTTTTTTTACTGTAATTAAAATTTTTAATTTAAACATTCATTGTGTATTTTTGTTGCACTGCACATCCCAAACCAGCATGGTCAGCTCGGCCCTCCCTCCTCAGCCACCACACTGCTTCTCTTCCACAGCCGGCAGCATGACACAGCCCCACCCAGATGCTCCTGGGAGAAATCTGGGGGTCAGGCTGCATCCTTCCTGCATCCTCTCCCCTCCCACCTTCACCTGGGAAGGTAACCGACATTCCCACTTTTCCTGCCCTAAATGGGGTCTTCAGTCTTTCCTGGCACCCCAAATCCAACTGCCCAACTCCCCTGAGAGCTTAGTAAGACACCCTGACTCTGCCCCAGGCCCCCAGGAAGCCGGCCCTGGCTGGTGCTACCCCAGCTCTGCACCCTAGCATCAGCAAACACTGTACTCTAGGCCTGTATCACTGTCCCACTGCCCGAGACACTCTCCTCTCCTTCAGCGGGTCAGCTGTGCCCCAGGCCAGGAGCCTTGTAGGCAGTGGGCAGCCTCGCTCACCTGCTGATGATGCCCTTCATCTGGATGTCCTTGTCCTCTTGCTGCCGCCGCAGCCGCTCCTCACCCTCCTCCAGCCTTGCCTGGTACTCCAGCACCAGCTTCTGCGTTGTCTCCTCCTGGCACTTGAACAGTGTCTCATACTCCTCCAGCTTCTTGGTGGAAATTCGCAGCTTATCCTGTAGCACCGCCAGGTCCTGCCAGGAGGGCAGCGTGCCATGGGCACAGCACCCAGACAGAGAGCACAGCCTGTCAGCCTGTGCGGGGCACTGGGTGGGCAGGAGCCCATTGGGGAATGGACCAGCAGCTGAGATGGGACTCTACCCTGTCCCCACACAGTGTCTCTCCACTCGGCCATAACAGGGATGAAGACTCAAACCCAAAGCTCAGGAATGAGGACCTCAAAATTTTTGAAATAAACAAAGGTGCCAAGTTGTGGGGCCTTTGTGGAGGGGAAACTGAGGCCCAGATGAGGTAACCAAGTCACACAGAGTGACTATCTCTCTTTACGACTGTAACACCATGGGATTCGGGATGGTGGGGGTTCAGGGACGGGGAGAGGACAGCAGAGAGGTGAGGAGCAAGGTGGGCTCTCCAGATCTGACAGCCTCTCAGAAGGGAGCCATGAGGGGGCAAGAGGAGCCACAATAGGAAGCTGCTCTGGCTGCAGACGGAAGCAGGGGTGGCCCAGGAAGCAAGAGAGGCCAGACACCTGAGGACACAGGGCTATAGGCTATACGAGGCAGAGAGGCTGGGTGAGGCTTCCTCACTCCCCACCAGGCTTTGGCTCTAGGAGCACTGTGGGTCACATCCCCTGGTCCCCTTCATGTAACCATGGAGAAAGCATGAGTGGATCAGGGGTTGGGGAGGGTGGCGAATACAGCATGGAGATGGACTGCACCCTACCACCTTGACCCGTGGCCCCTGTTTGAGAGGCGCTACAGGCTCTCCCGGGGTGAGCACCAGAGTGCGTGGGGAGGTGGCTATCTCTGGGGCGCTTGCACTGGCTTCGCCATTGACTTGGGCTTGGGGCTTCCAGGAGGACCAGGACAACCCATAGATCCCAGGCAGCTGCCACAGCGAAAAATCTGGGAGGATGGTTGAAGTGTTCAACGACCCTACCAAATGCTGGAAGTGCGTGTGGGGCTTAGAAAACATCCGAGTGGCAATCTGACTCCACCCCCATCTTGGTAACTCTGCTCTTTTCTCTTGACCCTGGTGGAGACCAGAACTGACAAGGGCCAGGCGGTGGGCAATCATCAACTTGGAGGGACAAGGGCCTGGGAGAGATGGCTCTCCCAACTGCCCTGGGGCCCCTGCCTCTGCCTCTTCATGCACGAAGGCCACTCTTTGGTACTCGGTCCTTGAGCCCCAGATATTCAGCAGCTCGGCAGTCCCCAGGCTAAGGGGTCCTCCCAGTTCTGACCATCAGGTCCCAGAGTTTGGACCCAATAGCATTTCCTGGTGACTCTAATGTGCAGCCTGTACTGGAAACCTCAGTTCTAAGCTACGTCCCTCTTGCTGCTCTTCTCCAGATCCCTCTGACTGCTGTCCTCACATGGGACAAGGGGCAGAAGGGGACTGGCCAGTGGCAGGATCCAGCAGCCCCGCCCTGCCCTCCCTGCCCGGGTCCAGCTTTACCTTTTCTGCTTGGCTGAGCTCCTCCTTACTCCTGAGCCTATCCCTGTGGGGGGGGTCTGGGCCCAGGCCCTCGTCTTCTAACAACTGTGCGTTCATGGTCAAGAGCCAAGCAGCTGTGCGGTCCAGGGCATTGGGGCTCACGGGTGAAGGGCCCTACAATGAAACACACCTGTGAGGGGCAGTAGAGAGGCAGAGTGGCGGGGAGATGGGTGGGACTGGTACTGGGTGAGCCACAGGGACTTGGAGGACAGTGGCAAGACAGGGGACCTCCAGCTGCCTGAGCACCTCCACAGGAAGGAAGATCTGTCTCCTGGACGGCAGCCAGAGGTAGTCAACAGCCCAGGAGGCGCCTGCGCACTGCACTCTGCTGCCACGGAGGGCACCATGGCAGGCCAGGCTGCGAGGCCAGTGCTGGGCTGGACAGACAGGCCAAAGCATATCCACCCCAGTGCCCCTGCAGTCCTTAGGTGGCAGGGAATCTGGCTCAGCCTGTGCAAGCATTTGGGAAGGCAGTGTTAGCCAAGAGGGACAGGCAGACCCTGGCTCTGGTAGGGGCTGTACCAGGCAGGGAACCAGAGATGAATGGACCCTAGTCCTTGTTCCCTGACCCCAAGCTGTCCTCGGAACAGGCAGAGGGCACTGGCGTTCCTTAAGGCCGTTGTGTCCCTGGTTCCTGGGGCAGGGCAGTGCATGTGGCAGCCCAGTGGATGGGATGGTCGCAGCATCACTCAGCATGGGATGGCAGCTGGGTTCGAGTGAGGTGAAATGACGGAGGAGGCGCATGACATGGGGTGCGATGCCCAGGTGCCCACTGACCCACAGCACTGACCTGCTTGTGCACTGCTCGAGGCTTCAGCTCCGGGCTGTCCCCCTTGGAGGAGGAGGACTGCTGCCGCAGCCGGGCCCCAGGGCCAGCCCAGTCGGGGGAGGCTGACGCCAGGTTTCCACTTGAGGGTCGTGGGTACTGTAGAGTGCTTAGCAGGGTGGGAGGTGTCCGGCCCCGGGGGGCAGGAGGTGGCGGCGGCGGCGGTGGCGGCGGCGGCTGGTCGATCCTCCGCTGGGGACCAGCGCTGTTCTGCCGTGGCACTGTGGGCTGCCCTCCTTTCTCAGTCAGAGACATCTGCCGCCGTGCCAGCTCTCCAGGCCGCCGCGCTAGCTCCTCCGCAGCAGCGCTGAAACTTCCCAGCTTGGCAGCGGCTGCCAGCTCTTCACTGTTGCTGTGAGAGCTCAGGGAGCTGTGGCCCTCAGAGCCTGAGTCTCCAAGGCCACGGGGCGACAGTGGCAGGCCGGCAGCCATCTGGTACACAGGGTTCTGGAAGGAGAGTGGTGCCAACAGCTGGGGCCGGCCTGGTGCGCCCTCGGAGGTGCCCGGCGTGGTTGGTGTCTGGCCTGCCCGCCGCACGGTGGCCAGCCCTGCCAGGCTCACTGGCGCTGCCCGGGATGGCCACCCAGCCACCAGCTGAGCTGCAGGCGCCTGCCCATCAGGGGGAAGGACGTCGGGGCCTGCTGGGGAGCCCGCTTCCCCGTCCAGCGCACGGGCGTCTTGGAGGTCCACCATGGACAGGCTCTTGCTGCCGTTGGCCATCTGGAGATCAGGCTCGTTGGCTTCCGAGTAGCTCGAGCTGCGGGCAGGTGAGGGCTGGACCCCGGAGGACCTTGTGACAAAAAACAAGTCCTTGTTTTCGGGGGTTGGAGACGGTAACCGGGTGAAATCTATCAGACTGCAGGGAGACAAGCACACACAGGGAAAAAAGGGGAAGAGAAGAACTGTGAGAGCAGCCACACGGGTCCAAACCAATAGCACCTGCCAACCTGCTAGGGCCTGGCAGCCTGAGCCAGGGCTGGGAGGCAGAAGGGGGAGTTCCAGGAACCGGTGGCTAAGACAGCAGCTCCCTCGCAGAACCTCTAGAGGCCAGCTCTGCTATTCCAGGCCAGGCTTCCCCCACAGGTCCTTTTTCTGCTCAGCTGCACCATGGGACAATGGGTGCTGGGGTCTCAGCTCAGTAGCTCTGCTATCCACAGGCCCTGCATCACCAGCCCTAATTTCAAAGTCGCAGGGGCTCCCTCTGCCTCTTCCCGCTTGTTCCTAATCAGAATGTTAGTCCATGTGGGGGCCTGGTGAAACCTCCGCCTGCCCAGCCTCCTGCCACCACTCCCAATTTGAGTGGCAGGCGGGGGCTGGTGTTCTGGGAAAAACGCAATCAGAGGAGGATCCATTAAGGGCAGGAGGCAGGTGGATGGGTCTGAACCTGCGCAGAGGGCTGCACCCTCCTTTGGTCCACCACACCCCTGGCTCCCCAGCACAACACCTGTCTGACCCTCCCAGAGACCAATCACAACTGTGGAGGGACCAGCTGGGCTGTGGAAAGAAGAATGTGGGGCGAACAGAGATGAGTGGGTGAGAGGCAGCAATGATGTGCTTGACACAGGCAGTGTGACATGGGCTTACAATGGGGAATTGGGGTCAGCTTGCCTCAGGTAGGGCAGACATAAAGGCTCCAAGACAGGGCAGCTGCAGGAACCTGGAGCCACAGCACTCATGGCAGGGAAGAGCTGGATAACGGTTGTAGATGGAGCCAAGGGAAAGCAGGACCAGCCAGGGTTTGAGCTGCCCATGCCACACACCCAGTCAGATTTTCTCAACACCCACACTCCTGGCCACCACACAGCTGCTAAGGTGTACCCCTGCCTGAACCCTGCCTCATGGCCTTCTCTGCCTCACCTGGCAGGTTAAGTGAGCAGAACCCCAACACAACATTCAGAGGGACGGGCCCCACAGCCTCCTTAGGCACCCACCCCCCAGATCCGCTCTTCAGGCCCTCCTCTGCCTCAAAGGCACCCCATGCTCATCTCGGATTGAGATCACAGTTCCCACCACGCTGCTCCGCCCCGTCCCCACACGCTGGTCTAAGCAGAGGCACTGGTGGATTTGGGGGTGGGGGTGAGGAGTGCCACGTTACGTGCCAAGTTTTCTAATGAAATGTTTCCATTTTGATTTAAACCTCCTAGAGCACCTGCCCTCATCTCCTTCCTCCCAATGGGCAGGTGCATGTGTTGTGCACGATGAGCAGGTTGAGCTTCAGGCTCAGTGAGGCTGGGGTTAGCACTTCTACATTCTCCAGCTCCCTAGCAGTCACCTGAACTCTTACAGGCCCAGGAAATATACCAGGGGTCTGGAAGTTCTGGAGGTCCCGAACACAGGCTTTCTCCAGACCTCTGCTTGTGCTTGGCCCTTTTACCTAGAAGGCCTTTTCATAGTGGAAATGCTACTTTTCCTAAAAGCTCAAAAGTGAGGCACCTTCCCTGACTTTTCCCAGTGGAGGTGCACTGCTTAGGGCCTGCACCACACATTCTGAGCCTCACCAGGCTTATCCTGTAAATGTTTACATGGGTATCCTCTGCCCTATCTGAGACCACAAATGTGCTGCGTCCAGGCTGCCTAGAGTGCACTGCAGCCCACTACACCCAGCACCCCTGGCAGCTCTTACCCAGAGAGATCGTTCTCGATCACCATCTTCTGCAGCCCAGCAGAGATGCTGCTACTGCCAGAGCCCGGTGTGGAGGCCAGATCGTTGGTCCCTGGGAGTGGCCCACTGCCTGGGGTGCTCAGTGCTGTATGAACGTCCCTCAGGATCCGAGGCAGGGGTCCCAGTTTGGATACAATATTCTGAAAGACATGGCCCAAGGCAGGTGTGACCTACTGGGGTCACCTGGGGAGGCTAAGAGTGCTGTAGCCACTGTGGTTCAAAACTACCAAGGAGCCTGTCCGAAATGCAGACTGTTATTCCCCTACCAGTCAGATCCAGCAGATCTAGCAAGGGGTGAGCTCAGTGATCTGTCCTCTGTATTTGTTACTCACTCCCCAGCTATTTCTGGGCAGAGGTGCCAGGCCACAGGGAGAGATGACCTAGCACCAGTGCCATGCCACTTTACCCTACCCTGATGCCTCTAGAGAGAGGAAAGTCCACTTGGAATCCCAGAATTTCCACCCTACACCTCCCTATCCAAGAGGCTTCTGTGGCAGCCCCTTCCCACTACCTACTCCATAAAGTGAGCTGGTGCCTGGCCCCCTCCGACACCTGAGCTCCAATGGGGATATGGCACAAGCAGAGCAAGCACCATGGGGCACTGCTCAGAGGGATTGCCTGGGCCCTTCTGAACCTCAAAGTCATGGTTCAGACATGATGCAGAGGACAAGAAGCTGAGCAAGGGGAGGGCACTGGTTTTACAGGAAGTCCTTTGTATAAATAGGTGAAGGCAAAGTAGGAAAACTTGTAGTCAACACAGTAGCCTTGTAGAAGCACTTAGGCAAATCCTCCCTGCACCCAATCCCCTGTGTAACGATGCTGATCACTCTCCATTCTTCCTGCCTGTGAGATCTGTGGGATGGACAGTGATGAGCACAGGCACTCAGCAAGTGGTGACAGTGAAACTGACTGGTGTAGGATGCAGGGCAGGGCTGGGCACTGGAGGAAGGGAGAGGCCTGGCCTTTGTTTCCATTTCCCACTCCCATGTTCTCTCAGCCAAAGGCAAGTGGCTATGAATGAGCAAAACTGACTGCCTGTGATTACAACAGAGGAGTTTCAGTGAAAAGCTGGGACTAACCCAAGGGTCCATCACTAGGGGACTGGTGAGATAAATTGTGTTCATGTGACAGTACAGTATGTGGCTGCTAAACAGGGCAAAGGTGGTACAGGAAACACTGAAGTGGAAAGAGGCCCACGACACAGGTGAAAAACACATGGCAGTGTACACAGTAAGTTCTCACCTGAAAACAAAGTTGGAAATGGCGAGAACTGTGCATTTTTGTGCTTATACGTGTGTATTTCTGCACATGCAAAAATGTGTGTAGAAAGTTGCATACCCTAGTGCTCTGAGTGGTCACCTCCCGGGATGGGATGGGGAGGCAGAGAGGCCTTCCAGATGGGTTTCAGGATTAATTACTTTTATAAGGTGGTCCCTGGAGCTCTGGAAAGCAAGGGACATTTGAGAAGTGGTTCCTTGCAGGGTCACCCCTTAATGCCAAGAAACTGCTCATCATGTGGCCTGAGGCCACTGGGGTGGGGTGGGGGTTGGAACCCCAGGCTAGGGAGGGCACAGTCCAGGTGCTGGCAACAATGTCAGAAGTGTTCAGGGAATAACCTTGTCAAGTGACAGTTGAGGGCAATTCTAGAGAGGGTTGTGTGTTTTGCTTTTGCAGTGCTAAGGATTGAACCTTGGGCCTCACATGTAGTTGATCAGCGCTCTACCACTGAGCTACTCCCCATCCCTGGAAAGGTCTGCAACTTCCTATTTAGCACATAAAAGTACAGCTTCAGTGTCACTCTTTTCCATCTAAGTGGCTTTAAAACCTAGAGCAGGGCCAGGGATTTAGCTCAGTGGTTTCACCACCTGCTGCACAAGTGCAAGGACTCGAGTTTGATCCCTGGTACCAATAAATAAATAAATTAATTAATTAATTAAAAAAAAAAAAAAAAACCCAGAGCAAAGACATCTTAGGTGACAAAGCTAAATCTGAGCCCATCATTCTCAGGCACTCAGGTAAGGAGTGAGCCTTCAGATGTGGAACTCAGCTGCCAGAGGCTGATCATGTGATGCAAAGTCCTAGCCAATGCTGGTGAGGGAACTCAGCCCTCACCTATTAAAAAAAAAAAAATGGAGGGCTGGGGATTTAGCTCAGTGGTTCCACCATCTGCCTCGCAAGCACAAGGTCCTGAATTTGACGGCCCCCCCCAAAAGAATATGGAGCCCAGAAATCCCCAGTGCATTCTATAGGGCCTAGGCTGGAACCCAGAGCTGCTGGCACTTGGGCAGGCTGATGCATGACACACAGGCAAACCCTCTGACTTCACAACTACTTTGGAAGAAAGAGCGCTGAGGTGAGTTCTATAGCGGCCTCAGCCCCACCCTCTGACGCATGGCCACAGGTACCTGCTCCAGCTGGCTGATGGCCTCCCAGAGCAGTGAGTGCAGGCTAGAGAGTTCACGGCCCAGGTCAATGTAGCCCTCAAAGCCGGCTGTGTTGGAGATGGTCTCGGGGTTGGAGATCTCCAGCAGGAAGCGCTGCATGTTGGTCCATTCATGCTCCAAGAACTGGTTCATGAATGACATGTACTCTTCTTTGCTGCCAAATCTAGAAAGTGTGCATCAGGTGAGTGTCTTTACTCTGAGCTACCTCTCAACATCTTCGGCTGCATCCCCCCAACCCACTGAGCTGGCTCCCAGAGCACTTGCTCTCGAAGAACTGAGTCTGCTGTGACCAGGGCCATCCTTCCTCAAGGCCAAGACCAGTGAACCTCTTCCTGACTTCACTCACAGGACCCTGAATGTTCCCATGCCCCCCTATCCTGTCCTTTGCAATCTCCTTCCTCTCATCTCCAAGTTACAATGCCTGGTGCACAGATGATTCTCAGACCCATGGTTAGCCCAGGTCTCTCTGCTGAGCTTTCAGGTCTCCCCTAGAATTCCCTCCTGCTCATCCTGGTCAAGTTTGGAGCCATCAGCAGCACCCTGAGCTCATGCTGTACTCCTAAGCTCTCCATCCTAAGTGGAAACATCACCATCTACCCAGATGCCTGAGCCAGAAGCCTAGCACTTGTCAATTCCTTCCTCTTCCTCATTCCCCAGTGTCAAGGCGTGCCACCTTTATCTTCTAATCACTCTGACTGCATCCTTTGCAGCCACTGCCTCTTGCACCACCTCCCTTCCCTAATACTTCTGCTATTGCTGGAAACATCCTCTCCTCCTGGGTCTCCCAGATGCCAGTCCTGCATCCTTGCTGAGTAGGAGGTCTTTTCAGGATCCAAAACAGATAAAGGCCACCATTGCCCTTGGTGACTCCCCATGCCCAGGGTGACCTTCAGGCTCCTGGCGTCCTCTTAGGCCTTCTGCTTCTCCTGGCCTGGCACTTGATGCTCCAAATTTTGCTGCACCACAGGCCTCCCTGGACATTAGCCCCTGTCCTGCTGCCCTTCCTGGAGCCGGATGAATGCCTCATCCTGACACACAGCTGGGAGTCATGCCACCTCAGAGGCCTCCCTGTCTTGTCTCCACCAGCCTGGGGTCCTCCTGAGACACTGGAGTGTGTTTTGCCACTGCTGTTATTTATCCCACAGGCCTCCAGGATAACATTCTAAGCTCTTGGAGGCCGGAGCCAGGACTGACTCATCTCTGCACAGTCAGGCCCAGCACAGACAGCCCTGGACCCAGGCAGAGTCCACACTTTGTGAATGAACAAGATGACCCAGCCCTTCAACTGCCACCCACTTGCTCTGAGAATGCAGCCAAAGATACCAGATATGCTTTGAGCAAAGACATCCATCAACCGGAGATGGTCTGAAACAACCTGAGTCCCCCCAGCCACTCGGGGGACACAGTGAGGAGACAGGCTGCTCCCCTTAGAGGAGTATTATTCATATTGAAATTGAGATTAGGAATGTTAAGGGATATGGGAGAATCCTTATGATTAATGTTAATTCAAAAGCAGAAGGAAAAAATAATATCTTCTCACCTTTGGAAAGAAAGGAAACACACCAAAATGGTGGGTACTTTTACTATGAGGAGGGGCTCTGGAGGAGTGTTCTTCTGAAAGAAGGGGAGGGAATGACAGGGACAAGGGCAGGGCCTTTATTTACCCTCACCCAAGACCAGGCCTGCTGCACTCACTTGGCGAAGTTGGCCAGGTTCTGGGTAACCTTGGCAATTAGCGTGAGGGTGCGGGCAGTGCGGTCATCGGGGTACTCCTGCAGCAGGTTGAAGAGTGAGGGCGACATGATGGCTGGGCAGAGGAAGCGCAGAAAGAGGGAGGCGCTGATGAGCCGCTCGCTAATGTCCGGCCGGCCTCGGCTGCTGCACTCTTGTCGCCAGGAGGCAAACACCTCTTTCAGCTCCCGAGGGAAGACGCTGCACACGGACAGACAAGGGCGGACGTGGTGGTCAGGCAGGGGCCCAAGCCAGCCAGGCAGAAGGCAGGATCTGGTTCCGGCTCACACGGAACCCCCTGTACTTCTGCTCCTTGGCCAGTTGGCCACCCATCAGGTAGGAGACAGTGCAGAAGAGCGTCCAGCACAGGGCAGCATAGGCTGCTCCCTCTGTAGCAGGAGACCAAGCTCAATCTGGGCAGGCTCTCACCAAAGGCTGGCAGGTCAGGGACAGGTATGGGGGAGCTGGCTCTGTGCTCGGACCAGAGCTGCCGCAAGGGCAGTGCCAAACCACCCTCCACCTCCCCTAGAGGGCTGCCACAGCTTTCTACCCAAACAGCAGGTATTCCTGTCTGGGGTGGGGGTGGGGGGGAGAGGTCAACAACAGGGAAAGACTGCTGTTCCTTGAGTTCTCATCACCTGCTTTGAGACTCACTCTCTCTGCCTGAATAATGCCGGAGGAACCTAAGGTTTGCTGGGGAGCTTGGGATGATGGAAAAGAGGGAGCGCCCTTTACCACAGCGTGAGAACACAGCTCTCTATGCTTTGGATGGGGAAGGAAGAGGAAGCAGTCACTTCCCCAGGCTGACACAGTGAGAGGGCAGAGCTGGTCCTAGAACACAGGGATGCTAGCTAGCTCCATGGGTAGGTTTATTTGGCCAATCTTTAAGTGATTTTCCTAGCTTTCCACCCT
This sequence comes from Heterocephalus glaber, assembly GCF_000247695.1. The sequence continues at coordinate 13,492,156 of NW_004624760.1, forward strand.
AAAAGATGTACCTCCCAACCCAAGACAGACCAAGCCCCGGTACCCCCAGACCCAGTCTGTGCCTGGCGTGACCTGACTGACCCTGGCCCTTCCTGAGCTTTAGTCTCCTGTCCCTTAAACTGAGAACAAGGCTTGCCCTGCTGAGCTCACAGAGGCTCCTGTAGGCTGAGGCATGAAGACCACAGAGGGTCTAACCAGCCTGAAATGCTTTTCCCCCACAGGCCCAGCAGGCTTTGCTGCAAGGACTGCAGGCAGAATTGCCGAGGGCTGCTGGTGTGGAAGCAAAGGGGAAGGGTCTTAGCCTTGGCCCTGTAGCGCCTGGCACGAGACTGAACAGGGGCAGACATAGAGCAGGGTTATCTACTAATGGCCTTGCTCAGAAAAAGAAGAATCTGACACACACCAGAAAGAAGAAATGGAAAATCCTTGTCCACACAGGAATGTTTCCCATGTCCCACATCCAGCTGCCCTGGAATGGGGGTGGAGGGTGAAAGCCCTGCCCGGAAAGGGGTAGGGAGTGTGTTCCCAGAGTTCAAGGCTCTCTGGTTGCCCCTAAAGCCCAAGGGGGTAGAAAGTCATGCACTTCCAGCCAGTTCAAGGTGCCCACTGGCTCTAGGCAAGCACCCTACACAACCCAGGCTGGGCAGATGGGCACCCACCCCACTGATGCAGGGCCCCTTCCCATGGCCACTGCTCACCCTGCAGGCCTGCCTCTGCCTGCTCTTTGGGAGCAGCAAACACTTCCCTGGCCCTCCTGCAAGCCTGGCCCTGAGCTGGCAGAGCCACTTGCACCAGGTAGCCCTCGACATGGCAGGAAACAATTTCAGACACACAGCCCCACTCTGATGGGACAGGGCTGTGACAGCAAGGACCCAAGAAGGGTGAGTCTGAAAAGACGAAGGGCTGCAGTGGTGGCAAGGAGTGCATGCAGGTCAGGAGGAGTGAAATAAAAGAACCATCAAGCAAAAGAGGGAAGTGTAGCTGTAGAGGGGCTCGGGCAGAAGGGGACATCAGCCTTGACCTGGAGTTGCCCGGGGCAATTTCTTTAGTGTGAAAATAAACCCATAGCCTGGGTTGGCAGTAAAGCCCTCCTGGATAGTCAAAAGCTCTGTCTGTCTTTCTGGTGGTACTGGAGATTGAACCCAGGTCCTTCACACTGAGCTGCATCCCTAGCCCCGTTTTATATTGTAACATAGGGTCTGGCTAAGTCACCTGAACTTGAGATCCTCCTACCTCAGCCTGCCCACTCCTTTCTTGCTGTCTAGTCCCAACTAGAGGCCTGTCCCATGATTAGGCACACACACATCCCCCTGCTGGGCTGATCGAAGCCTGTGCTGGGAGCACCTTAACTCCTATAGAAGGTGGGGCATCTCCAAAGTGGATGCCCAAGCAGGTCTCATCGGTCCTGTGCCCCCCACACCCTGGGCACCATGCGGGGTGCTCACTAGTCACAGGTGCAGGCAAATTGCTGTGCCCAGCTTCCTCCTATGGTAAGAACTGCACCCTGCACGTGACACAGTGAAACACCCTCCTGCATTCGAGAATCCAAAAGGACCACGAAGGAGCCTGACAATCCAGTTACTCAGCGAGGTCAAGCAGCAGGTGGATTCTGACTGCTGTGCCTGGCACACTGGGCAACCTGACACAGACTAGGGCAGGCAAGATACAGGGCAGGATGCTCCAGGGACCATGGACACTGACCAGTAGGAGTTGATGATCTTGCAGAAGGCCAGTTCGCAGCACATCTTGAGGTTGCCCTGGTGCTCAGGTAGGTCAGCGGCTGAGCACTTGCTTGGATCCACTTCACAGTTCTCGTCTGATTCATACAGAGCTTTGATGAACTCACCTGTGGCCAGGGGCAGGGAGGGGGCATGAGGGCTGGGTGGGCTCTGCCCAGCCCTCTGCCCACTTGTGGCCAGCACCCTCCCTACCTAGTGCATCCTGCAAATACTTCTGGCCCACAAGCTTGAGGTACTCCTCTATGGCCTTGGTGGCCAGTGTGTTCTCCCGGAAGATGAGGTGCTCGTTGTCCCCGCAGCGGTCCACCTCTGACATCATTAGATCTGTCAGGAAATCCTGGGGAGGCAGGAGGTGAGCAGAGTGGGAGCTGAGCTGACCTGGTAGGACCGAGGACTACAGCCCCAGCCAGAGAGGCGAAGCCCTTGGTCTCAGGCTGCTCATTCCATGCTGCTGGGGACCCAGGGAGGAATGGAGTGCCACCTCGGAGGCTGCTTGGAGGGCAGGCCTGGCACGGCAGCCTGGTGAGGGAGGAGCCTGGAGCTGGGGACATGGGATGGGAAGGCGCCCTGGATGAAAGCCTGTCACATGGAGCCACAGGCTCCACATTATGTTCAGACTGGCTGGATTCAGCGCTCTCTATTCAGCCCTGACTGGCGGCCAAAGGAGAGCTCGCCACCAGAGGCGAGCCAAAGAGTAGGAGTTCGACCGCCCTCTGGTACCAACAGCTGCTAGGATGCACCCCTGAGCCACGGAAGGCGGGGGATGTCTACCAGGCACAGAGAAGGACAAGAGGACAGGAGGTCAGCTGTCCAGGATAGCAGTGAGCCTCTGTGCTCAGATGGCTGAGAGTGGGCACTGGTGTCCAGGTAGCAGGGCCCTGGCTTGGGAGGCAGACTGCAGCACCACAGCCCCACTCCCATAGGCCCGCAACTGCCTTGGAGGGCGGTTGGTAAGCACCCAGCTCAGGAGCCTCAGCCAGCCCTCTGCTTGACAGCGGCACCCTCAGAGACAGCAGCCCCTCCCCTCTGGAGGCCTGGCTCCTCGCATCCACATGCAGCCTGTGACTTCGGGCAGGGGGAGAAGAGCAGCAAGCAGGCAGTGACTCAGGGGAGGGTGAGCCAGCACGGACCAGGGTTTCTGATGCTCTAGAAATTCCTTGCTCCAATGGGCAACTTCAGGGGTCTTTCAAATAGAGGAATGAGACTCAGACCTAGGAGAGCAGGCTGGCTGTCAGAGACTGTCGTTGGCCTCCTGGGGGTCAGGCAGCCCAAGAACTCCTTCCCGACCTGCAGGTGACTCTGGGGTCCTGTCCTCTGGATACACTGGGCAGAGGTAAGAACAACATCTCTCCTGGAGCTCCCCACTCAAGCCCACAGCCTCCCTCAACTCCTGCAGTGGGTGCCAGGCCCCAGCCGGAGATGGGGAGCTGGTCCCAGGGAGGGGAAAGCAAGGCACAGAGAGGTGAGTGACTTGTCCAAGGCTGCACAGTTACCTGGGACCAGACCCAGCCCAAGTCTTCTGCTACCCAGGCCTGTCCCTTGTCTCACAAACTGCCCTCACCAGGTTTCTCCCTCACACAAGGAAGCCTCAAAAGCTCCCAAGTGTTCCAGAGAACACAGCACCCCTGCCATGCCAGTCACTTTCTGTCCTCCCATCCACTGCCTCCCTGGCCCACTGAGGGCCACCGAAGCTGGTTGGAGACCTGGCTCCCACCGCCCCCCACAGTGGCACCTCACTGGCACTTCTCTGCCTCTTTGGATTGAATCTGCTTCCCCGATCACTGCAGCCCTTGGGACCAGGGACTGAAAGGTCAGACTGAGCAGCGGGAAAGGCTTGGGCCCTGCTGCCTCCCTCAAACCCTCTCTGGGCCATGGGCTTCCTCACTCATTGGTTCCCAGCACCCCCAGCCCACCACTGCCCAGTGAATTAGCTGCCCGTCCAGCAGCCTCACCAAGCACCTATGAAGGCTGGAGACAGCGAGGCACCAGCCCAACAGTGTGGAGGAAGGTAACCCCTGCCGAGTGAGCAAGTTCCTCTCCCAAGGGCTGGCCTTGCTGCACAGTGCCAACAGAAGGGGGACTACAGAGGGCCTGTAAGGGGCAAGGGACTTCCAGCCAAAGCCTCCCCCTGCCAGGGCTTCTGGGCACAGGTAAGAGGACAGACAAGTGGTCTCTGAATCTAGGGGTCTCTGAATCATGCATGGCTCCCCACCTGGGCCTCCTCCACCCGCTGTGGAGGGCTCAGGACTGTGACCTAGGGCAGTTCCCTACTCCCATCACACAAGCTCTCAAACCACTGAAGCCAGTTCCTTGGCCTGGCACTTGGGGTCTATCCATGTCACAGGCCAGTCCTGCTCAAGTCCAGCCCTCCATCTTCCTCCCCTTTGGGCAGTTTGCCCCAGGGGAGGTAGCACAGTGAAAAGCGGAGGATGACACACAGGGGAAGCCCATATGCTTCACGGAGCTGACAAGTCCTCCAAACCAGGTGGCTGGGCTTGAGGCATGGTGTGGCGGGCCCATCTTTAGGAGTGGCAGGCAACAGAAGAAGGTGGGGCTCTGGGGCTGTCCACCTGTGTATGAAATCTGTGTCCAAACTGTGACAGTGTGGGCAGAGGCTGAGGCTACTGATGGTGGCTCACCTGGCACGTCACCTCTGGGGATGTCTGTCTAGTCCAACACCCCACTGGGTATGTGTGTCTGGGCTCCGTGTGTGCTGGGAGAGCTCAGCTCCATGCCCTGGTCCTGAAGCCCCCAGGAACAGGCCAGGCCCCTCCCACACTGGCAGCCACCATCCTGTCCACAGCTCCACACACGACTCAGGGATCAGCCCCACCACGGAGGAGTGTGAAGCCTCCCACTTCGTGAGCAAACTCGGGTTTAAGGATCCCACCTGGCTACGACCAGTGTCCCCAAGGCCTCCACTGGAGCGGGTGGCCCCATGCCTGTGACCAGGCCTCCCTGCCAGCGGCACCCACACGCACCTTCACCTTGCCCGTGCTCTGCAGGATGTGCACCAGGGCGGATGCCATCTCTTCCTTGGTCTTGGCGCTGAGGATGGGCTCAAGGGCTGCGCACAGCCCCAGGTAGTGGTTGGTGATGTGCTCAGCAAACTCCTTGTACATCTCCATGGGCAGGATGGTGATGGTCTGGTAGCGTGCCTTGATGCGGATCATGGGCCCGGGGCCCTTGCCGCCCTTGGGGTTGGGCGTCACCACCGGGTACCACTTCTCCACAAACTGCCGCCCAGCCACTGAGGCGGCGGGCAGGCTCACCAGGCCCAGGTAGCTGTTGCGCTCCTTCTTCTTCTTCTTGTCGGTCTCCCGGTACAGGTGGACGGTGACTGTACGCAGAGGCGGCAGGTTGTGGAACTCGAAGTGCTCGCCCCAGAACACATTGTCCGTCTTGAGCTTGCCCGTGGTACGGGCGTAGAGCACATCGTCCAGGCACAGCTCACACAGGTACTTCTTCTTGGCCGGCAGGTCCTTGGCCTCAATCACCCACAGCTTCAGGATGTGCTCCACTCGCCGGCTGTTGTCCTGTGTGTGCACAGGGGCCCAGGGGGGTCAGCTGGGCCACCAGCTGCCCAGCCGAGCCTGGAGTATCTGGGAGGGGACCTGAGGGCGGCGGTGGTAAGGAGGGACTCAGACCCTGACACTGGATGGGTCCAATGGCCACGGTTCCAGCTCTGCTCTACCTCACACAAGCTCACTTGGGTAAGGAATGTAATCTGGGCCTCAGTCTGCCTTTCTATAAAACAGGACAAAGTAACTCGTGGCTCACAGGAGACTGAGGAAAGAGGACAGCACAATGCCTGGCAATCGCAGGTTAGGGTGGCATGGTTAGCACTTTCTCACGTTGCTGGTCTATAAAGTAACTTAAGAGGTAACGACTGCTAAGGTCCCCTTCTCAGTGATATCATGGCCACCAGGACTAGGCCCAAGTCCACAACTCAGCTGAGGAAACAGACACAGGAGGAGAGATTATAGTCAGGGTCCTTACCAACTGTGGGAGCCCAGGAGCGGTGGGAACATAAAGGGCACCAAGCTGGGCCAGGGTTGCCCACCTGCAGGAGGGGGCAGATGTCTAAGCTGGATGGGAACAGATGAGCCAGAGTCAGCTGGGGAAAACGGGGACAAAAGTTCCAGGCAGAAGATCATAGTGCCCGACTCGGCATTTCTCCAGCCCAGCCTCCTCGCTGTGTAGATTTGGTGGTGGGTGCATAGCAGCCATCTCAGCCTACTCAAACCCCCTGCAGAAGTCTACTCAGGCTCTGGCCTCACTCCAACCCCAGGCCCCACAGGGATCCTGCCCCCACTCCCTCATGTCAGAGGCTCATCTCAATGCCAATGCTCCAGTGAGAGGAGCGGCAGGCCTACCTTGTTGGGATGCACTGCTCGCCGCAGGTTCTCCATCCACTTATCCCGCTCTGCTGCAGACCTGCAGGAAAAGCACTTGCTTCCTGATGATGTTGTCACCTGCAGGGGGAAGACAACAGTGTTACAGGGGAAAGGAGGGTAGCAAGCTTGGGCAGTGATGAAAGGCCTCTGTGGCCCCTGGGTCTGCACACACCCTCTGAAAGAGGCAGGACAAGGATCATTATTACCCAGGCAACTCACGTTCCACAGGGGATATACCGAGACCCACTGTCCCCGAGCAGCTAAGCAGCAGGAGTAGCCTGGTTCCTCATCCCTGCCTCACAGTCCTCCTGTCCAAACAGGAAAGCACTTCTTCACTCTGACTCCCTCTTCCCAAGACGGTAGAAGAGAGAGCATGGGGCACCCCGCCCAGGACAGAGGGCAATGCTCACCGCAAGCAAAGCCTTCTTAAATACAGAACCACAAATTCGGAGGAGAAAAGCAAGGGCAAGCACAAGAATCACCTCAGTCCCTAGCTGACACCTTCTGAGGGTTCTCTTGCTCAGCAACAGTGAGAACAACAATAGTCACAGAAGCCTAACAACTGTGTGCCAGGCCCACAAGGGTCTTCTTAGCTAGAACCTTTACCTTGCCCTGGCTGCCTCACTCCTGCTCATCCCCTGGCTGCAGCTTAGATGTTTCCTCCAAGCAATGGACCCAGGCCCAAGCTGCTCCTACTCTGCCCATAAAGTCCCTGGTAGGATGCCAGGCCCCTTCTCCAAGCACCTGAGGGCCTACATGGTACCCAGCGGCCCTACACAGTCTCCAGCGGCCCATGCTATGAACAAGTGGACAGGCAAGGACCACCTCAGCCATCCTAGGCAATGAAGTCCTAGCCCAGATCCAATCTGGCTCAGCTGGGAGTCTTAAACCAGAAACAGCGCATAGGAGGCACAGGCTGTGGGCAGATGCCAGGAGGTTGTCACACTAGTTCCTAAATGGCAGCTTGTCATTATCAGGCTCATTCCTCTATCAAAGAGCTCCCCAAATTATGCATGATTGTTGGGGGTGAGAGTGGGTGTGGGGTAGGAATCTTCCCAGAAACAGAAGCAGGAAAAAAAAGACAATGGGAATAATTGGAGAAGTAATGAGGAACTCCCAGGAATACTGGCAGCATTAGCAACCCAGGCCTGGCTCAGTCTCTCAGCCTCGTGGTGTGAACTCTGACATCCTGGCTTTTGCAGGCCATGATTCCCAGCTACCACGCGGGACTTCACAGGTAACCCCTGGGCAATAGCCCTGCGCAGGCTGGGTCACTGGGCCTCTGGTCTCGAATGCTGGGCAGGAAAGGTTTGTGCTCTCACTGAACAGGAGGGGAAACAAGCCCAGATAGGGGTGGGTGGGGGAGAATCTCCATAATCTACACTGCACTGAGGAGTGAGGAGGCTCCAACACGGGCCCTGACACTTAAGAAATTCCACACAGGCTTTTTGTTACTCACTTTCACCCACTGGAGGCCCAGCAACTTCATTTATTAGCATGGAGAGCAGGCTCTGGGTCGTTTCCAAGGAGCCCTCTAGTAAGAGTAAGAGCCTCTCCACTCCCAGGTCTACCTGCCTCCCAGGAGCCAAAAGCTATGAGAAGATTCTGAACATTCCTGAAGAGCCTGTCCCTTGCTGAAGCCTGAGCAATCCAAGAGGGTGCCTGGAGACCTGCCCAGAGAAGGACACTGGCACCCCACCCTGATCCGTGATAGGACCCACCTCGAAACAGTAGTCCTGGCCCAGGATGCTACTGTGCACCGGCTTGATGACCACCTCCTCCTCCATGCTGAGGTCCAGCGCCTCCACTGCACTGCTGGGGCTGAGCAGGGACTCGTGGGAGCGAGACTCCTTCAGCCTTGGCATCAGATGGGACCTGGGGAGGTGGGCAATACAAGTGTCAGATGGGCCTGCAGGGCCACAGCCAAGCTGGCTGCCAACTCCCCACCCACTCACCTGCTTCTGGCCCTGCCCCTACTTCCCTTCTGAGGCAGTCACTCTTCCTCCCACCCCCATTCTCCTTTGTTTTCATGCAGGTGTGGGGAGAGGGGTGTCACAGAGACCCACCAGTCCCGTTCTCCACTGTGGGGGTCTGGGCAAGGAGCTCAGACTCTCAGAGAGTAAGAAACTGAAGATTCTATGACTACTTGGGTTTCAAGTGAGCTTTTGAGTCTGCAGGGCAGGGTCTGGCCTGGCCCTGAGATCCCCAGGAAAGAGGTGCCAAGGCCCAGACAGCTTTCTAGGGTTCTGGGGTCTTCCCCACTCCCCTGGTCCCTGTCCAAGACCAAAGCAGCCTCCTTGTCCCAACATTCATTCAGAATGCCACTGCCAGCAGAGCCTTTTCCATACACTGTGCCACTCCACCAGCCCCAACAAGGCAGGAGACCCGGAATTTCCACTGCTCCATTTTATAGATGAAGAGCCAGATACCTTGGCATACACTTATAATCCTAGCTACTATGCAGGAGGATGAGGCAAGAAATTCTCGAGTTCAAGGCCAGGCTGGGCAACTTAGCAAAACGCTGTCTTAAAATAAAAAGGGCTATGAATGTAGCTCAGTGGTAGAGTGCTTGCCTAGCATGCATGAGGCCCTGGGTTCAATCTCCCCAGTACTGAGGGGGAATGGAGCAGATGAGGGCAACGTGACTCCGTGGGGAAGGGATGCTGAGTCCATACCAGGACTTAGGCCCAGATCAGGTCAATGGGCATAACAGGCCTTGACACAAGGCACAGGCTCCTAGACTGACTGACAGATCTGGCTTTGGACCTGAGCCCACTATTCACCTACTATGTGGTCCTAGGCATGTCACCCCCCCAACCCCAGCCCTGGCCTTTGTACCTCAGTTTTCTCAGTGTACCATGTGGAAACATACCAAGGGAGTACCTGCTCTGGTGCTTGGAAATAAGCATCTCAGAAAGGTCAAGAGCCCCTTCCTGTGGCACAGGACAGTATCTACCCAACCGGCACCTCCTCCCACAGCTAGGGCAGAGGAAAAGCCTGAGGCCTGGCCGGGCCCAGAAAAACGATTCCTGACGTGGAAGCTAGGCAGGCCTTGCCCGCACCTGTGTCTGTGACTCGAACCCCTGGAAAAGTCTCCCTTCCTGGGCTTAACCCACAGGCCGTCCCCCAACACCCTCTGACCTCTGGCTCCTGGCTCCAATGCTCCAAAGGCTCAGCCCATCATTCTCTCCCTACCTTAGTGAGGCGGGGGTTTGGGCCCTGACTTGGAGAGAGTCAGAGCCTGGCAGAGTCACTTGACACTTTCGTTCAGGACACACATTCTGCACACCCACTTCCATGATCACCATGGGCTGAGGTCCATGATATATGGGCTCAGGATTCCGAGAAGGGCTCGAAATCTCCAGGCTCATAGAGGACACCTTCCCATCCCCAAATTCCACATCTCCATGGCAACAGCTCTGCATGCACATGAACCTTCTTCCAACACCAAGTCTAGGCATTGTAAGGCATGAGAGCTGCATGCAGGACCCCAGCCCTTGGACACCCCACAAGGCCCACCCCCAGATACCCAGTCAGCCTTCTCCCACTGCCTCTCCCTGCCCAGCATGAAGCTGGCCTCTGAAAGCCCTGAGGAAATGGACAGGACCAGAGGAAAGCTGTGAAGCCGCTGAAGTCAGCTTGGAACCCACCCAAACACTCCTTGGGCTCCCTGTGGAGCTCTTGCCCGTGGCCCAAGTCCACCAGCACACACACCTGGCTCTTCCAGGACCCTCTCTGGGATGCCCCAGCTCACAAAGGCACACAGCGACCTACCTACCATGCCATGCCATTCTAGGTGTTCAGACGTGCCTTTACCCTTGATAACCTCTCAAAGAGCCCAGCCTCCTTCCCATCACAGCACTGACCAATGCTGTGGGGACGTCCGCCTTCCACCTGGCTGAGAACCCAGCTGGGGCTGGCGCTGGCAGTGGCACTGGGCAGCCTGTCTCCCTGACTCCGGGCTTCCCTCCCTCCCTCGCAGATGGGCCTCATACCTCATTGGAAGAGGCCCTGCCTCAGACACCAGGGAAGTCACCTCACCTAGGAAGAGCCAGGACCTGCAGGGCCCTAGGCCCCAACATCCTTGTCCTCAAACAGTCCACAGCCTGACTCAGAATGCTCTCTGGCCCAGCCTGGAAAGCCCTGCCAGATCAGTATACTGGGAGCCTAAGCGGGTCTGGCAGGGCCCAGGAAGTACAAAGGGAGGTGCTGGAGAACCAGGCTGCCTTCTGCCTAAGGCACCTGAATGTGCTCACTGGCTGGAGAGAGGAATGGGAGGCATGGTTCAGCATACTGGGCCTGTCTAGGGAGACCCCAGGACCCTGACAGCCCAGAAACCCAGTAGGCCAGAGCCAGATCCCAAAACAGTCACGGCTCAGAGCCTGTGGCTGCAGAACCCTCCCCTTCCTTCATTTCCGTCCTGCCCCACAAACATGTTCCAGCTGGCCCAGGCCTTGCTGGGAAAGTTCCTGGTGGAACAGAAGGCTGAAGGTAGCTCGGGGCTCTTATGGCACCCTGGACTGCCCCAGCTCAGCTGACTGCAGCTGGACAGCCCTGACTCTGCCCACCTCCCCAAGGGCTTCTCCAAGAGGGCAGACATGAGAGGCTGCACCCAGCCTTGGAAGGTGGCTCCTCCAAAGTCTCCCAGGCTGCCCCTAGGCCTCAGGGCACTGGTGGGTGGTGGCAGGGCAGGGGCGTGTGGGCTCCTGTATCTGCATTTCTTTGTCACTCAGCCTCTCTCTGGGACCTGATACACAGCAACCTTGGTTCTCACCTCCTTGGCCCAGAGGAACTGGGTGCTACAACCTGCCAGGGTGTGCCTGGCGGGTGGCTGATAAGAGGACAAGGGCTCAAACAGAAAAGTAGTCATTTGATCACTTCCTGGACCCAGCAGGGCCCTCTCATGGCTTAAAAAGTACTTCTCCAGGAAGCAGCCTGTCACATGTCTGCACTCCTCTGGTACTCCACACCAAGGACTGCCTACCCCATGAGTCACCCCAGGCGGCCCTTTACCCCACACTGCCTTCGGCTTATGCCAAGTATGGCTGGATCACTTCCTTCTCACCTCCAGTCTGTGCCTTGCCAGGCTAAGCAAGCAGCCACCTGAGGCAGGGAGGAAGACGGGCACCCAAGACTGCCAGGCTCCAAGCGGGGAATGAAGGCACAGCCTCCCAACTTGGGAAGTCTGGGTAGAGGAGTGAGAAAGCACCGGGCCCTCTGCTGCTCGCATCCCACTCTCAGAAGGGTGCTTGGAGGTACCGACCAACACACAAGCCGGCTCACTGTACATTCTTTTTCTCCTTTCAGCTGCACATAACTCTGCCAGGAGCATTCGCTTACCCACTTTACAGAAAGGTAAGATGGGGTCGGGGAGGAAAAATTACTTCATGTGCCGGAGGTTCCCTGCTAGGATATAACCCAGGTGCGGGCCCTGCCCACCACTCCACAGGTGTGGAGTCAGGGGTCTGGTGCCACTGTAGGAAGGGCCTCTGCTATCCACTAGTCCCTGGGTTAGGTCCCTCCCTGCTTGCCAGGGATAGGAGGGATAGAAGGTGGCCCAACTGCATGGCCTCTCCCAGTGTCATGACTGCTTCCCCCTCTGGCCTTCTGTGGTCCTTAGAAACAAGAGCCTGATCCCCTTGGCAAGGTGATAACAAGAAGAGCTAGCTGAGTGTGGTGACACATGCCTGTAATCCCAGCACTCGGGAGGCTGAGGCGGGAGGATTGCCATGAGTTCGTGAACTGCACAGTGAGATCCTGTCTCACAAAATTAAAAATCAAACCAAGGAGAGCAAAAGGCCTTCAGCTAGAGGCCTCCACCCCTGCAGATTACCTCCAAAGTCCTGGTCTGAACTAGTTCTCACAAAAACTCTGCCAAGAACACAGTGTGGTTATGCCTCAGAGAAGCAACACCACACACATGCCACTTCTCACCAGGGCAGAGCCAGCACCCCTGGGCCAGGCACCATGGTACTGTCACATGCTTCACCTCACAGAATCTTCAACAGCCCAAGAGATAGATGCTAACCTCACCCTGCATTAAGCAGAGGAAGCGAGACCCAGGGTCCCATCTTTCTCCTGGTGTTGCTGCCACACTTGGGTCTATTTCCTTATATGAAAAAGGAAAACAGACTCTTGCCTCAGGTGGAGACTGTGATACTGAAATACACTAAAAGACAAGACTGTCAGGGGGAGGCACTTCCCAGGCCTCTGGGTCTGTGATGGGGGGGTGCCCTCTAAAGACCCTAAGACTCAGTTCTAGCCCAGGTCTTGGTACTCAGGGCTGCTGGCCAGGGGTCCACCTGCTTCTTCCACTTCCAGCTGGGCAGCTCCACCCTAGGACCTACGTCTCTCAGGCAGGCCTCCAAGCACATGCCATCCTTCTGCCAAGAAGTTCCCTTCCCTGGGTCCCATCCAGTTCTCATCAGCGCCCTTTCTTCCATGAAGTCTTCTCAGACTCCCTGGCCAGACAGTGCCATTCACCAGGCTGTGCTGGGAAAGTATGCCACAGACTTGTCCTCTGCCAGGCAAGGAGTGCTCCTCGTGAGGAAGGCTGGGCCTGGCTCAGCTCTAAAATTCAGAGCCTCAGACTTCCTAGATGAAAACCTTAATACCCACCAGCCCAGGTCAGGGTGGAAAGGAAGACAGCTGGGATGAGGACAGACTTCCTTGGGCCCACAAACCCTCATGACATGGCTAACGCCTGGGCGAAGGGACAAAGAAGATCCACTGGTGGGTCCATTGGGATGGCTGCGTGTTTAAGGCAAATTCCTAAGAGCAGCACCACAATATTCACTCTAGAATATTTGTGAAAGAGAGGATCCCAGGGGCTCATCCTATCGTCTGCAGCAGTACCCTGCCCCCCAGCCCTCTTTAGGCTCTCCTAAAGTGTGGCGGACTCTCTAGCCCCATGACAGCCCTATAGGAACTACAGCCCTGTGCCTCCTGCCCTTCCATCCCCAAGCTGGGTTTACTATATTGGAGGCCCTTTCCACAGCTCCATGGCAGGGAACTCTTAAACCTCCCAGGAATGAGGCGGCAGGAGGTGGCACCAGGAAACCCAGGTCACTCATGGGCCAGCCACAGGGCAACAGTCCCTGGTCAGGGACTGCAGGGAAGGGTGTTCCATGGCGCCACCCCCGCCCGCCCCGCCATCAACAGCTTAGCAGCATCTGTCCCTGGACAGACCCCTCTACTTGACATGGCCTTGCTCCCCTTTCTCCTCTCTCCCTTCACAGGCTTCAAGACAATCAATTCCCAGTGGCCTCAAGCCAGTGTCAAAACCCTCCTGAAAGACCCCTCACACTACACTCTGGTTAGTGAATAACCATGGGCTGCCCTCAGGAGTCTTGGCCCAGACTCTTCTTCAGCTGGTCTCACCCTTCTCTCCATCTCTTTGTTTTCATGGCCCAGCCCACCACCACCACCACAGTGCTGCCTCTGGTCTTTCCAGATAGCCCAAACCATATCACTTGAGCTCCCCAGTCTCCTGCCAGTCTCCTCACTTAATTCTCACGACTATCAGAGCTGAAGCACCGTGCCTCAGAAAAGGGAAGTAACTTGGCAGAGATGACACTACTGTGATCAGTAAGAGGCTGAGTGGGATCTGACCTCAGCTCAGGAGAGTGCAAGTCTGACTCCATCAGCCTGTGCCACGGCCTCTGCCCATGCCCCATTTCACGGGGGACCATGGGCAGCGGAGCAAAGAAAGGCCAACAGCCAGACTGACTGCTCACTATGACCAGCTCATTTAGGGTGGGGAAGGAGCCACTCCCAGGGCCCAGGAAACGTGGGCACAGGCACAAGTGGGCCACTATTAGAAACAGAGCTGGCCCAACAGCAGTTCATTGTGAAGCCAGGCAGCAGCAACAAGAGGACATTGTCCCAGCTCTTGGGGCACAGCCTTATCAGATAGCCTTCCAGCCAACCCACAAGCTGTTTTTCTACTCAGATCCTTTTTCCCTTAAAAGGTTAATGACACAGAAGTTTGAAAAACTCATGTTTTCAAGGAGGGAGGGGTCCCAAAAATAAAAACAAAACTTGAGATAACTGAAAAGCTCTACTTGACACAGTTAAGGATGCTTACAGCTATGGGTGGGTAGGAGAGTGAGGTTGTTTAGCCTAGATAGTGAGGGGCTCAGCGTTACCCTCTAAATCTTAAAAGGTCAGAGGAAGCTGCCCTGTGAGATCCCAAGGCGGGACTGGGACCAAGAAGGGCCAATGCCAGCTCAGCACCAGCTATCTACAAATGGCCAGGCTCATTTGGTTTTCGACAGTGGGCACATTGTGGCTGAAAGTACACCAGCAGGAGCTGGAGACCCCTTCCAAGACCCACAGCAGAGGCTCACTATCGAAGTGCTGGGACAACATGGCAGGCAGCACACGCAGACAGGAAGTGGAAGGAGCCCTAGAGTAAACACACCCATATACATGTGTGAATGCACGCTACAGAAAAGCCATCAGCAGCTAGAAACAAGCAGGAGGCCAGAAGGGTTAGGATCCTGGGTATCCAGTTAGGAACCAACCTTCTCTGTTCCTCATACAGCATACAACCTGAGGGCCTTAAGTGTTCAACTCTCGAGGTCTGTTTCCTACCCTCAAGCAAGGATAACATCTCCCCACTGTTGCTCCAAGGATCAAGTGAAACACTGCAGGGGCATGTCCAGGAAGGCCACAGTCTGTGCTAGCAACTACGATCAGTCACCTATGACTGTCCCAGCCTCCTTCACCCATCCGTGGCCAGGATGGGAGCTGGGACATAGCTGTGAACAACATCGATGAGTGATAGAGATGCTGCTTATCAATGCTGACCTTTCTACGATAGGTTAGACTTTCTGACATGGGAATGAGGGATTTCTCAGGCTGTGCACTGTTCTTTCCTGACCGCTCAAATTTCTTACTTTCTCCATCTATAAAATGGGGGCCTACTGTATCTGCCCAAATGCCCACATGACAGTTAATCTTGGTTGTCAACTTGATTGAATTGAGAAACTCTTACAAAATTCATAATGCACACTTCTGGCTGTGTTTGTGAGGGTCTTTCCAGAGATGAATGACATGTGGGATAAAAAACTGAGGGAAGGGCCGGGGATTTAGCTCAGTAGTTCTGGCACCTGCCTTGCAAGCTCAAGGTCCTGAGTTCGATCCCGCGTACCAAAAAAACCCCACAAAAAACCTGAGGGAAGAGAGCTGCCCTAAATATGGGTTGCACCTCAATAGGGTGGGAACCAGATAGAACAATAAAGGGAGGAAGGTGCCAGCATATGCTGTTACTCTCTGCTTCCCAAATGCCTTGAAGTGAGCATGCTCTTTGTCCCATCAGGCTCTTCTGCCATGACATTCCTGCTTTGGAGCCAGCTGACCATGGACTAAAACTGCTGAAACTGTGAGCAAAACAAACCTTCTCTCCTTAAAGTTGCTTTTCTCAGATATTTTGTCACAGCAACAAAAAGCTAACTAACACACCCAGGGTGCCTCAAATTTTAAAAACCCTTAAATTCTCTTACTGAAATTAAGCAGAAAGACGGTATGGCTGGGGGTGGCCCCTCTGCCTGTGAATCCTCGGTCAGTGGTCCCTGATCCCAAGGCTTAGGTGGTCACATGCCACTGGCTGTTATAATAACCAGGCTTGGAACAGGGTATGACTATAAGGTGTGTCTCCACTGTCATGCCATCCCAAGGCTGGCAGGTCCTGCTGATTCTGGTATCAAACCCCAGCAAATTCTCTAGGCCCTTTCAGGCCCAAGCATGCTTGCTACACCTTTGCCCGTAGAGCAGGCAGGCCCAGACAGCGGTGCTGGAGCTCTCTGCCCACTGTGGAGGTGACCCCATCTGGACATGGTTCCGAAGCATGTCAGGACAAGGGTGGTGACCTTCTGGGAATCAAGCGGCAGGACATAAACAGAAGCATGTCCCACAGGACCATCCAGCAGAGCCATCTCTTCCTAGCCCAGCCTTGCCCTGCTGGCCTGGGAATCGGCTGCTGAGAAGCTGAGAGCTCACTCCTGGCTCAGCTGGGATCCCAGGAGAGGAGAAGAATGCAGCTGCCTGGTTGCCCCAGGGGAGACAGAGCCTGTCCTAAAAAGGCAAGGAGGCTGGCCACTCAGCCTGAGAAGGTTTCCTGGGATGACAGGACCCAGAGGCATGGTCCTTCTCAGCTCTGGCTTTCCTCAGGCCAAGGCCAGGGACAGCTCATAGGAGAAGCATGAGAAATCAGTGTGGTAGTCCCCATGCACATGATGAGCTTTGGCCTTCTGCTACCCCAACCCCTGGGCTCCCTACACCACAAAGCTAAGCTGGCAAAGAGGGTCCACACCCTGGCAACCAAAACAGGACTGGGGGCTCACTGCCTGTTATGGCTTAGCGTAGCCCCAGGCCTGTTACCAGTAGTGCCTGATAGATACCGACTAAATGAGTGACAGGGCGGCAGCTTGGACCTAACAACCGCTGTGGAGTCTGCACACCTACCATGTGCCCAACGGCAGGGCAGGTGTCGCTATCCAAGCACAGGTGTCATCTCAGCCCTCTCCCAATAACCCTGCACCCAAGGCGGCACTGCCTCAGGGAGAGAACAGGAACTCAAACCCAGGGCTGATGAGCCCTGCCACACACCCTCAGTGAATCCAAAAGATTTAATGAAGGGAGCTTTAGTACAGGTCTACTTTGCTGAGGAGGAAACTGAGGCTTAGAGAGTAGGAGTGGCTTCTTAGGTTATACAGTCCAGAGTGAAAAGCTGAGATCCTGGCAGCCTGATCACCCTGTTAGGCTGCATGGCCCCTACTTCACAGAAGGCCAGGCTCCACCCCTGATCCGTTTGTGACCTTGGCCCTCTTCCTCTTGCCCTTGGGCCCACAGACCCTGAACAAATTCCCTTCTCTCTTTTGGGTGTGGTCTCCACAGGCTGTGCTACTTTAGAGAACCACTGAAGCCTCGTGTCAACATGTACATAAGGGGCCACCACTACTTCTATATCACTACCTGCAGTAGCCCAACAGTGACACCTCACTGCTGCCTACATCTCACTTGGTTCACAGGCCTGGTCCGGTCAGAACAGGCAGCCTTCAGCACCCTGGCCAGACCCCACCCACTTTCCAGTAAAACTGTGGAGTCTGCAAAAAGACATTTGGGATCACATTTACCTTTTCACATCTCATTTCCTTTTTGAGGAGGGGGGTGCAGAGACAGAAGAAACAAAAAACTTTCCATCTAATCCCCCAAGTCATCCTGCAGCCTGAATAATTTCGGGTTTTTAATCAATAGCTGTCAGACTTGTCAAATTACTTTGGGGACCGCAAAGCAGTTTTTAAACATTCATAAACCTCAGTAGAACAGCGAAGTGCCCTGAATTTTAAAAGGACAGAATATAAGGAACCTCACTGAATAGGGTGGGATTTGGGGGAATCAAAAGTGAGCTGTAGGCCAACTGCCCCTCCTGCATACAGCTCTTGGTCTCTTCCTGGTCCCCAAGAGGAACTACCAGGCTTGGCTGGCTGCTCAGAAAGTTCAGGGAGAGAGGTACCTCCCAGGCCCTATGGCAATCTCCCCAAGGAAAGCCCCTACCTCCTCAGCCCCGGCAAATGAGCCCAACTTCCTCACATAGCACTCAGGACTCTGGCTCCAACTGCATCTGCAGTGACCCTGAGACTGTCAATCTGGCGCACTCAGACTCCTGTACCCATTGCGCGTGTGCTGCCACTCCACACCCTTCTGCTGGCTCTCTCTACTTGGACCCTCTTAAGATGTTTCCAAGCCCTGGCAGAGGTGTTCCCTTCCCCTTGTGCTCAATCCAGTCCGATCCCCCGAACATATCCAGGCACAGCTCCTCCTTGGTCTGATGGATCACACCACTGAATGTGGGGCTGGTTTCTGAGTGGTTTCCCCACCCCACCCCTGGGCAGGACTGTAAATACTTCTTACAGCAGCCTCAGAGCCATGGAGACACAGGACCCAAGGAGGGAATGATGAAATAAACACAAGAAATTAGCTGAAAACCAAGGACTCCTGTTCCCCAGGAGTGGCTCCCTCTCTCCTCTCACTTATCTAATTCCTCACAGCTTTCCCCTCCAGGAAGCCCTCCTTGGTTTATGCTGGTCCCCTCCACAGAATGGTGGGACATAGGCAGCAGCATCCTCTCCAGTCTCATCTCCTCCATCTACAACACAGGTGCCATCCAAGTGACCTCCTGGAAT
Source organism: Heterocephalus glaber (assembly GCF_000247695.1). Next base: position 13,510,480 of record NW_004624760.1, read on the forward strand.
GGTGCAGACTGTTCAAGATAGGTGACAGGGTGACCTTAGCATTGTCTCCTTTCCCTAGCCCTGGGGACCAAGCTTCTGCTTCAACAAAAAACCAGCCACTTATCAACCTGCTCCTGGCACTATGCTGGCTGATGACTGGTTGAAGGGAGAGAGGACTCCTTTAAAAATATGTACAAAAGCCAGACATTGTGGGGCACAGCTGTAATCCCAGCTACTCAAGAGGATGAAGCAGGAGATCGAAAGTCCAAGGCCAGCCTGGGCAACTTAGTGAATCCTTTTTCAAAATGAAATAAAATGTTAAAAAGCTCTGTAACCTTGGTCCAGTCATTAACCCATGTCTTAGTTTTCTCAACTGTAAAACAAGGATGCCACCTTCAGCCCCACTGCTGCTGTAGGGGTCACCTGACATGCACTGAGGTCTCTATACAGGGTCCCTGGGATGAGGGCTTCTATGCCCTCTGCTCAGGTGGTGCTGAGACTGTCTCATCCTGGGTATTCTGTGCCCTCCCCCAGTACTTCTCCGATGCTCCTGGTTTATCCCTGGCCCACTGACATTTCCAAGACGCCCCTCCCACTCTAACATTCAGCAGGTCCTTCCTACCTGTCCCCACAGCTGGAAGATCTCTCAAGAAGCTTCTCTACCAAGTGATCACTGGCAACCTCACCTGCTCCATCCCTAACTTGAACAGGCTCAAGAGTGCAGGCCATTTTGGGGAGGTACCTCAAAAACCCCTATTTAAGGAGGGATGCACCTGAGAATAACTGACAATCAAAACTATCCCCAGTGCTCATCTCAGGCTGGTCCCTCTTCAATTCTAACTACATTGCAATGCGATGGAGGGGCTTTGTGGCCATACAGGGTCCCCTCTTTGTCAGCAGCCTGATCTCAGGCAGAAAGAAGAGGCAAAGCTATGAAGGGGAAGAAAAGCTGAGCCAAAGGAGCACGGGCCTCCTTTCTCCTGGACCTTGGCTCCCACATCTGTCACATGGGCTGTCCTACTATAGAGCCTGCTGAAGTCTTACGCTAAAGCGCCACCCCCTCCTGGGCTAATCCACTGCTCAGTATATGGTATCTCAGCCCCAGCACTGAGGCTGGGGCTTTGGCCTGGGGCCAGCTCTATGTTGCTCTCAAAGCAGGGGGAATGGGAATCTCAGCAGCCAACAGAGCCACTGCTTCTCAGACTGTAACCCAGAGTGTTCAACAGCATCAGAACAGGAGGCAAGGGTGGCTGCTCATAAGCCATAGGCTCCTAGACCACTGGCAAGGGAAGAAACTCAGAGAGACCATGTTGAAGAAGACCTAAGGGGGCCGCAAACACCTATGTACTCACCACACATGGATGCTGGCCCACACTTTAGTGCACATGCCAGGTACTGGCTCCACATTTTGCAGCTCCCACACCTCTGATCCTCATGCAGCTAAGCTACATTTAAGGGAACTGAGGCTCAGAGACCTCCAGGGGCTTCCCCAAGGGCAGACAGTGTGCAGCATTCAGAGTCCCCTCTTACTTCCCACAATCCACACAGACTGACTCCAGAGAAGCCGGCACTGTCTGTCACTAGCCACCTGGCCCAAGGGATTCCAGCTGCAAGTCATGCACTTCAAATACAGCTTCCCAGATATGATCCAAGCCAGTCATGCCATCCCCCCTCAGGGCACCCAGCTCTGGTCACGTGGGGCTGCCCACTTTCGCTCAAGGTGAGACACTCCCAGCAGTTAAGGCCTCCTTCCCTGTCTGTGCCTGGCTCAAAGGCTACCACCTCTATGAGCCTCCCCAGCACAAATGACAACTGCCTCCAGCCCCCCACAAGGAAGTGCCACGCTGAGAAGGCAAGCAGTTGCTCAGCATCACAGTTCACAGGAATAGGGTGAGGCAGAAGGCCTGGCATCTGGGTTCCAACTCCAAACTCTTCTCACTGTCACTGATGTCACAGGTTTTCACCAAAGCTATAGAAATCACGTCATCAAATGTACCAATTTTTACGAGGCACCTGTGACAAATGACGCCTCACTTTCACCAGAACTGCACTGAGTTCTGCCTTTGTCACCCCTAGTGACTCTGTGTGTAAAATGGTGAGAAGGGCATCAAGCTAGTGGCCAGCCTTACCAATCTGGGCATGGTAGTGAATGAGGGTGACTAGGACCAACAGGCCCTGAGTCTAGGCTGAGATAAGCCCCTCCTCTGGGTTCTCCAGAAATGGGGTGCTTCCCTGTGAAGACTCACGGCAGGCACCTGGCTTCTGACCTGGCTTTGGGTCCCAAAGTAACTTGGCCTCTGACAGCTGTTCCAAGTGGTTAAGTTGGAGCCCAACCGCACTCCAGGCTCTGACACAATCTTCTCAGTCTTCGGCCCACCTCTACCCCACCCAAAGGGCCGACGGAAGAAGGAGCAGGGCATAGAAAGAGAGAAGATAAGAGACAGAAAGTCCCGCTGGGGGGCTGCAGCAGAGATGACAGTGCCCCCAAACCCCAGTGCAGCCCCACCAGCCCAGCCCAGGCTGAAGGACTCAGAGCAAAGGCCAAGCTCCTCAGCTCCGAAAACTGAGTTGGTGCCTGGTGGTCACCAGTTCTCAATGGAGCGTTCCCAGGGCCCCGCCCGCGGAAAGCAGCACAGGCACTGGGTCCCCTCCCCCTCATCTGCAACTGTCCGTGGTGGCCGTGTGGGACAGGCCTATCCTAACCGTTCCAGGTTCTGGACAGGCAGTGGGTGCCTGGACAGGGGGGCAGGCACCATCACTGGGCCATCCACAGTCCCTCCCCACACTGGACAACTGTGACAACTATGCTTCCTGTCTCATGCCTGCTCTTCCCAGCTCATTCAGGTCTCCCTGGGCCCAAGAGGCTGCTCATCGGCCTCATTCCCACCAGCCTCCCTCCTGGACTCCCTCCCTCATCTCAGCCTCCACTCAGGCTACTCACCATCCCTCAGCCCAGCCCCAGGCTCCCCAGGCTGGGAATGCTGAGTGGCCAGGCCAGTCCCAGCCAGTCCAAGCCTGCTCTGGCCCCGGACACACCACTCCAGCCCTGTCCGCTGGGACTAATCATGGCTAGTTAAACAAAGGCCAAGTTCCAACTCTCTGTAATGTGTCTTTAAAGGGCCAGTGTCCTGCTTGGGTCTGCTGGGAACTTAAAGGTACAGACACTTTTTCCTATACAGGAAGTGAGGGGGAAAAAAATCCCAACAACAAACCACAAAAGTCACTACCAGATTAGAGGTCTTGGGTTTCTAAGAGACTGCAGGCAAAATGAACATCAGTAAAATTCCAAATTTCACCTCAAAGTCCTGAAGAACCCCAAAACAAAAGCAACAAGAACAGGAATAGGAATGAACAGGCAACCACAGCACTTAAAACTTCACAGCACTGTCTCCTTTATTCCTCACCACTGTCCAAGGCAGGCAGTGCATCACCATCTTCCATATGAGGAGGTGGAGGCTGGCAGTGGAGCTGGGACCCAGCCAGAGCTGGACTTGTCCTCCCTCCCACCTGATTCCTGAGACCGGCTCTCCCCACCCAACACCCACCTGCTGCACATCCTCCAGGGTTTTCCCTCCTACAGCGAATACACAAATACGCCGGTGAGAATGCGGCACTGTTTGCCAGACACCCAAGCACAGGCCTTTTCAGGCTGGGTCCCCAGATCCTGTGAGGTCTGGTCTGTCACTTCTCCATCTCAGATAAGGAGAGTGGGAAGCACGAGTTCTAGCACAACATGAAGAGAGACATGAATGCAGGAGAAGGTGGAGGCAGAGGAGGAGGGAGGAGGAGGGAGGGAGGATGAGAGGGAGAGAGGCAGCTTTGCCAGCTGTGTGGTGGTATGGGCACTGTACACTCAGGTCCTCAATCCCTCCCTAACAGGTGCTGCAGGTGAGAGGAAACAAGGCTGGGCTGAGCAACTGGCCTTTAGAACCCAAGGCTCAGGCGAACCAAGCCTGTCCACAGGAATGGAGGGTGCAGTTCTCCCAGGGCCCTGAAGCTCCAAGGGAGGCAGGGCCTACACACCTTCCCTCTCCCTGCCTGCCCAGCTGCCAAAGCAGGTGTGGAAGGGGACAGGGAGAGGGAAGAGACTTGACTGCTCTTAGGCCTGGACTGAAAAGCCTACTAAGATGGGTCTGGCTGGAGTGGCTGGGCCCACAGAGGGTACGGTACAGCTAACCTCCACCAGAAAAACCAAGGCCAGGGGGAGGCCTCAGGCCCAACTCCATAGTGGCCAGGCCCATCGAGGATTTAGCATCCTCTCTGTGTTTCCATGGAACCTTGACATCCAATAAGCACGAGGCTGATAGTTAAGAATAGAGGCTCTACAGAAAGACTGTGTTCAACTCTGGGCTATGTAGTCTTAGTCAAGTCACCTTTCTGGACCTCCCTCAGTTTCCTCCTCTGTCAAATGGGCTACTTAACAGTACTTTTCTCCTAGAGTTCCTGGGAGGGTTCAGGACAAAGCCTGGCTCAGAGTGAGCACTTAGCAAATGCCAGCTTCCAGCCAGGCTGAAGGAGGCAGCTTAGTTTGTTCAAGGAGGCACAAAACAGGAAACCTGCTTGCAAGGTACTGACCCTGTGTGAGTCACTTTTCTTTCTGGGAAAGGACCTTCAGTGACTCCCAGGAAGAACTACCTTCTGAAATCCACCCTTCCCTAGAAGACAGTAAAGCTGAGAACAGCTGGGCTGTGGCCAGTTCCTCTGAAGCTACAAGCAGCTTGTCCTGGCTGTCCAGCCAGCTGAGTCTGCTGAATGGGAGTGGGAGCGGGAGCAAGAGGTAGGAGCCTCTAGAACACCATGGGCTGCCAGGAAGGAAGCAGCACAAGGCTTCATGTCTCCAGGAGGAGCCCTGCCCCTGACTCTTTGGGTCACATCTCCCCACTCCTCAGGTGTCTTCCATGGCATGTGGCCCAGCTCAGCTGGCTTTGCCCAAGGGAAGCGCTGTTATCAGCCACACAAGCCACCCACAGCTGCTACGCCAACAATCTCCTGAAGCTGGGGGCTCCTTCTGCCATAGGTACTCGAAAGCATGAAAAACTCCAAGGTCGGTCTCATGATTTCTTATTGGAGCCTGATGTATCTAATGTGTATGTGGGAAAGGGGTGTCAAGCACCAGAGGAACAGGTGGTCAGGGGCAGGAGCAATGCCAGTAGTCCTGACAGAGCACATGGCTGTAACTCCTCACATGCAGTGGGAGATTCAGGTGCCTTAGATCTACCACTGCCCACCCATGGGCTTATCAATATGGGGAGGCCTGGGTTGGGGGTTTTACACACCCCGGTTGAAATTCTGGTTTTGTTACTCTCCAAGGGCAGGATGCTGGGAAAATCCATTCACTTTCCTGAGCTTCTGTTTTCTCATGTATAAAATGAAGTAACCAGCTTCCACAAAACACAGGTAAAAACACTGGTTATCCAGGTGCAAAAAAAAAAAAAAAAAAAAAGGTTAACAAAGCAACTGGGAACCCAGGAGACTCAAATATCTGGGCATTATTCATTCAGTGGGCCCTGAGAACTTACCAGACATTAGGCTGTCTCCAACCCTCCTGCTATAAACCATACATTCTAAACTCTCCCCAGAGCTAGTAGAACCTTGGGGAGGTAAAGGTCCTGGCCACCAAAGTATTTGTATAAGACCTCAAACTCTTCTGTAAGCCAAACCCAAAAAGCCTTCCAGAGAAGGGCCATTAGTATAAAGAAGTCTACTTCTGCTCTTGGAAAGATCCTTGGAGAAATTGCAGCTCCAAGGATTAGTAACCTCTCGTTTAGTGACCTCAGGCCCACCAAGAGACTAGGGCAGGAAGAGGAATGGAACAAGCAAGATGGGGTCAGCAGACCCAGCACAAGTCAGAAAAGCGAGACATACATGGCTCAGGGAGTGAGTCTTCCGGGGACCCTGCCAGGAGAATCTGATCCAGGCTTCAGGTTAGTTAAGATTCACGGCATAAGCCACAGTAAACCCAAGCACGCTGCAGGAGACACATGAGCCCTCGCCTCCTCCAACACACTTGTCTGTTCTGACCCCAATGGTTCTCCAGGTCACCAAAGGCCTTCACGTGCCACTACCAACCATCAACAGCTGGCTGCCTCCTGGAAACCCAGGCCCTTGCATCCTGGCTCCTCACAGGCCTGCTGTCTCTCCTCCTTCCTACAGGTGTTGGGATTCCTCAGGGCAGGGATGAGGGAGGCAGCACTTTCATTTAGTGATCTTATCCACTCCTGTGGTTTAAATACCTCCATGGGCTCCCAACTCCGAAATTCCTTTCTCCAGCCCTCCCCTGCTCCCAGCTCCACATTTTATTTATCTATAGACAGGCCTGACATCTCCTCTTAGATACCTCACAGAGCCTCAAACCTCAAATGCTCCATGCAGAACCTCTTAGAGGCAAAGCTAGAACTCACAAGTCAAAAAACCTCCCTTCACTGGTCTTCAGGATCCAACTCTCAACATATCCTACTGCTACAACCTAGGGAACCGCCCACCCGACAGCCCACAGGAGACCTAGTGGTGGGTGGGAGGAAGTTGCCTGTGCCCACCTCCTCCCTCTCTCCCTCCCTCTTTCAGAGCTACCCACAGACTTTGGTGGTGGGGGTCTTGGGGGTGCAGACTTCTCTGCTGACCTAGTAGCCTCCTGGCCAATGGCTTCCACTTCTCTCTCCCAGGGAGTCAGAAGGGTTCTTTAGAAATGGAAGACACACCATTTAGCTCCTTGGTTTAAAACCCTTCAATTACTACTCACCCAGAGCACTGGGAACAGCTCAAACTCCTCCCCATGGGGAAAGAGTTGGCCAGACTGGCCCGCATAACCTCTGACCTCATCCAGGACCCCCCTCCCCCATCTCTACTTTCTTGCCTCAGGGACTTAGGAGTTTGTGCCGGACCCATTCTCAGTATAGACAGCTTCCAACATCTTTTGGAACTCACCCTTCCCTGACTGCTTTGTCCACAACAGGTCTTGCCCTGCCCCCATTACTCGCCAGTGAAACACTTGGCTTATTTCCTTCATAGCATCTTGCTCATTCAGCCAGCAAATATTTACTAAGTGCAAACTACGTGCTGGGCACTATTTTAGGCACTGGGAATACAGGTGCTAATAAAGGTTCCAGGCTTACATTTCAGTAGGAGAACTTCAGCGAATCTAGAATTACTTTGTTTCTCCACTTATTCTTATCTATCTCTCCCACCACAAGATAAGCTCTGCATGGCGAACAGTAACAGCATTTGTACACTGAAGGAGGGTCTGGCATGGTGTGAGCTCAGTATTTATGAAACAAATATACAAAAACAAGGACCACGGCATCCAAGGAACCCAATCCAGAAAGACACAAGATAGCGAGAGTCAGACCTTCCCTTCCTCCCACCACTCAGATCAGGTGACAGGGAAGACTTTCAAGATGCCTCTGCCTGGTAGCCTCAGCCCTTCTGGGAACAGACAGAGGCACAGGGCAGTTTCCTTTAACTGCTGGAGAACAGAGGGGTGATGCTGGCCTGAGCAGTCAGGGAAAGCTTCTTGCCCAGGCGGGGTCTGAACAAAGCCAACCCTCACCACATTCCCAAATTTGTTTCAGGGATCTGATGTTCATTGCTCTAGCAGGGGAGGAGCAAAACCCTGCTCCAAAACTTACTTATTATTAGTGTCTGGATCAATCAAAGTTTTAGGAGTCAAGTCTCTCTCCTGCAATATTAACGTCAAGAGACAGACTTAGATTATTAAATTTGCCTCAGAAAGGCCATGGCTGGAGAGCCTAAGGGTGCCAGAGCCTCGCCAGTCCTCACCTGTGCTGGGCATGCTCCAGGCTAAGGGAGCCCAGAGAGAGCACTCATTACCTCAACAGCCTCCTCCGAGTTCACCTTTCCAACCCAGTTCCCTGGGCAAAGATCAGCAGCCAACCTGCCCACTGCCCACCTTCCTGGTGCCCCAGCCCTGTCAGCATCTACCTCCCATGTCATGCTCTAGTCTACGGCTTCTCCCCATTCCACCGCCCCAGGACTCCAGCTCTCTAAGCCTCCACAAAGTTTGACTCCTGGAGAAAGGGAGGAGTTAGTCCAGGAAGCCCAGTCCCACTTCACTCTTTCTCCAAAGCCCTAGAGGGGGTCTGCGGAGGGCTGTGCCCCATTGATGGCAGCAGAACCCACTGGTTGGTCGGGTCCTAGAACCAAGCCTCTATGGAGAAAGGGCCCCTCACCCTCCAGCCCCAATCCCAGCAGATGCCTGGGCAAGCTCACACCTGGCTGGAGACCTAGTGGTGGGAGGAAGTTGCCTGTGCCCACCTCCTCCCTTTCTCCCTCCCTCTTGCAGAGCTACCCACAGACCTTGGTGGTGGGGGTCGTGGGGGTGCAGACTTCTCTGCTGATCGAGTTCTGGATACCCGAGGTCCAAGAGCCAGGTCAGGCTTCCAAGGACGGCCGGGTCTCCACACAGCAGTCCCTCCGTCCCGGCCCAGGATCTTGCCGAAATTGTCACCAAGGAGTCCTAGGCCACAGAGGCCCATTTCCAAGGGTGGTGCAGACCTCAGTGGTCCTCCTGGCCAGAGGAGGAGGCCTTGAAGCCAGGGCCGTCATCTAACAGGTGAGCCTACGAAGGCTTCCCTGAACAGCAAAGCACATGCCCAGTCTGTGTCCGCCAAGTTGAAATTTCAAAAATGACTTAAATAAAGTGGTGACAACATCTAGAGATTTCCGGGTTCTCCAGGGAACAAGTGGAAAATTACAGTCTTCAATGCAGGTAACCACAAGGCACAACCTCCAGGTCCAAGAAGTTCAGAAGGACTTTTGAAAGCAAACAATCATTTTTAGCCACAGGCCCGTCTCCTCCCCAGGACCTCTGGCAGGGTGCAGACAGAACAGGCACTTCCCCCAGTGCTGGCTCCGCCCAGGTCAGGTGTTCCCTCTGGCCCCCTGCACTTGCCATTCCCTGGGTTGGGCCTGGCTCTAGCATCAAAGCTGGTTTCCTCTCATTCTTTTCTCAGATCAAAATCCGGCAGTGGGAGAGCTCTTACCGGATTATTCTCGCTGAAGGGACAACATTCACTCCCATCGGTGTTATCACCTGCTTCATTTTCTTCATAGCACTGTTCTGAGGTCACCATGTTTGTTTCTCCTCTTTTCCCCACCATGAGGACCTTACCTGCTCACTGGCAAGCCCAGCACACCGTGAGCCAGCGCCTGGCACAAAGCAGGGACTCCACACCACCCAGAATGAATGGGTTTCTCTCCCTGGTCTGAGACAGGCCAGCCAGAGCTGTGTTAATGAGGAGCCTGGGGAGCCAAAGACTTGGGGGTGCGTCAAGGTAACCTCTGGCCCCTGTGCCACTCCCGCCAGCTCCCGCCACTCCCGAGCATTCCAGACTACCAGGCCAGCACCACACCCCCAACTCTCCCAGGTCCTTAGCAGCTGGCTCCTCCCCCGCCCACCAGGCAGCAGCCGGCCTTGCCCGGCAGGCCCTTCCCTTCCCAAACCCTGAAGTGGGTGACATTCCGAAGGCAGCTGCCTCCAGCTGCGACCACTTTCTAGGGCTGTGCTCCAGGGCAAGAACGGGACCTAGGTCCTGCAACCTCCCTTATGTCCTAGACAGCTGTCAGGCAGGGCAGGACTTCGACCAATCAATGGTCTGAAGACCTAGGGCAACGCCCCCCCCCCATTTCCATTCAAACATTTTATCTATCTATCTATCTATCTATCTATCTATCTATCTTTCATCTATCTATCTCTCTCTCTCTCTCTCTCTCCATCTATCTATCTATCTAGTTCATGTTGGCCTTGAATTCATGGCAATCCTCCTGCCTCAGTCTCTTAAATGCTGGGATTACAGGTGTGTGCCACAATGCCTGGTTCAAGCATTTTAAAAAGCTATACAAGCTGATGTCCAGAAAGACCACAATGGTTGCCTACTACTGTTATAGGGGAGAAGGCACAAAGGGAAGTGGGGCTCTTGACTTGGGCTAGTTAAGAGGTCCACTAGCTGGGAAGGACACTGAGTCCTAGGCAGCAGTCCTGGGTTCAAGTCTCCACTCCAGGAAACTTCTGTAGGAAGCTTCCACAGGGCAGAAGGAGAGTAAAGCACAGTGAGGGAGGGAGAGAGCTGACTGGATACCTGGGGCCAGATAGAGCCCTGGGCCCAAATGCCACCACATGGCTGGCCTGGACAGCCACACCCAGCACGCTGCACACAGCCCTCACTAAAACACATCCTTCTGGGAAGGGCACACCCAGCCAACCAGACATGTCTGCCTAGGGTCACCCTGTCCCACCCCACTAGACAAGCCACAGCATCAGTTTCCACTTAGCTTCCACCATCTGCAAGGCTCAGGCCTCCTCCATATGGAGGGGCTAGTCAAACCCCATTCCCTGAGGCCAGGACCTGGAGACCTTCGGCAGGGTACTGCTGCATAGCCAACTATGCCACGGCTTATGGAGTCCAGTCTCTCCACAGAAATATGCAGAAAAAGATGGTGGGAGGAGAGCCCTCCCTGGGGGACTGCCCACTTCCTAGCCTCCTCTAACCCATCACAGGCCCCAGCTCAGCCTGTGGTGGCTACAGCCCATTCCTGTTAAACACCAGACTGTGTCAGGCTTCTACTGCATCACATAGGTAAGATTCTGGCTGCAGAAACTGCAGGACTGCTGAAGAGGTTTTACTAGAGCCCTAGCAGCAACCCCACCCTGGAGAGTCCTTGACTTACTCCATCCCTGCTGGGCCCCAGACTCCTGGCTGGGCTGTTTCTGGGTACAGGTAATCCTGACCACAAGTGGCCCAACAATGCCCTATCTGTCACATCTACATCTGCCATCCCCCAAAGCCCAGAGGCCTCCCCTGGGGCCCCCTCTGGTCTGCAGACTGCTAACCAGAAGTGCACTGAACAGTGGATACCTTTCTGGGGCAATTTATCCTCCTAGCTTTCATCTCAGTTTATCCAACATCGTTGCAACATTTCCTAGCAGGACAGACGGGAGGACATAGTCAGAGAGGTGCTAGGGCCAGAGAAGCCCATTTGACTCTAGAGCATCCAAGACATCAAGGAAAAAGGAAGCAAAGCCCATATTTGGACACCACCTCCAGGGTACAAGCTCCAAATCAGGCCTCTCCCATTGATCCCATGATCATGGCAACAAAGACACAAGGCGGATTTTGTGACTTCTTTACACAGGAAGTCAAATCCAGAGAAGCTAAGTCACTTATACATGATGACCCATCCTGTACCTCAACAACTGACTGCATGTAGTCCTTCTTCTCTCCCTTTCCAACTCAAATATTCCTTCCCAAAAGTCTTTCTAAATTCCCTCCAAGCAGGAAGCCTTCTTCTGCAAGTGGATCTATAGTAACAAAGCAAGGCCCTATGACAGGTCCTCTTGCTCTATAGCTCTACATGATAGCTGTCATAGGAGAGGGTTATAAGCTAACAAGAAACAGGTCAGAAGACGTCCGTCCCAGGTTGGGCATCCACACACACCAGCCATCTGACCTTGAGTACATTACTGCCTCCATCCTCTTCCAGCCCCAGCTAGAGACCTGCAGGTATCTTTCATAGTCATCTTTCATGCTATATAAAAATACAGAGCACACAGTGACCATCCCTGACCACCTGTAACCGAGAGAATTTCAGAGGCTGCCCTGATCCAGTCAATCCTGATTCTGGCACCTTCCACACCACCCCAGCTGCCCACACACAGGCCATCCTAATCAGCAGGTCCTGCCTACTCCTGCACACTCCTCGCCTCTGAACTGCGGCCAGCCAGCCACAGGGCTTTCCCCCTTCTCTACCCTTCCCCAAGCGCGCCCTGCCCTTTCTCATGGCTAAGCTCTTGGGTCCTCTGGATTTCTCTCCTGCCCCTTCCAGGTGCCAGCTCATCTAAGAATAGCTTTCTCCAGTGTCCCCAAGCACAGGGATGTGTGTCATCTCTCTGTGCCTCTCCCTGAGTTTGCAGCCTGGGTACCGCTGCCTGCCCTATGGAGCTCTCCTTGGGGTCTATTCGGCTCTGGCTCCTCACCATCTGGGGTCACACAAACCCTGCAGTCTCCTCCGCAGAGCTCAGGGCCCTGATGTCTAACTTTTCAGCTCTGAGTATGTCCTTACCAACTGGGTGAGGCCCCTGCGGGACTCTGGAACCTTTCCCTTGAAGAGTTTTGCTTTCCTAGGAAGACAAGAGTGGCCCCAATACTGACAAGGGACACTGCCAGGTTTACTTGTACATCCCTGTGGACAGACATGTGCTCGCATCCCGGGAGGTGAGACCTTCCCCAGGAGCCCGGCTCTCTTCTTTCTGGAGGCTAGGAAGAAGACAGAGGCCCCTTCTGGACAAGGCGCTGCTCTAACCCACCGGCTGCCTCAGGACAGGACCAGAGACAGACGGCTGTTGAGGATCAGGCCCAGGGCTGGGCTGTTCAAGGCCAAGGGCTTCTGACGATATCCCTGCTATACTTGGCTAAAGGTGGGGCAAGAGCATGGCATTAGATTGAGGACCAGCTCTGGGAAGCGGTTTCAGTGCTCCTCGGCAGTTAATTTATGTGCCCACACACTCCACACATGCATGCCTTTATCATCACCAACAACAAGTGTGTCCTGGCACCTGCTTTGTGCCAGGCCCAGTGTGAGGTATTTTACATATATTATCTCCTTCAAACTTCCAAGAACCATAGGCTTGTATATCCATACTACCTCTGATTAAAAATGAAGCCAAGCACAGAGAGGCTAAGAAAGCTGCCTAAAGTCACACAGCTAGTTACGGAAGGAGCTGAGATTCCAGGGCACCAATAGTCTGACCCCAGCCTTCCTTTCTAGTCCAAGCAGCCAGTGCTCACCATTCCTTGCCTCTGTTCTCTGTTCCTGCCATATGGGAGCTCCCTTTGTGAGGTGTGAAGGTGGTTAATGTTCAGTCAGCCCACGGTCCCCAACTCCTGTTTTCTGCTCCACCCATTCAGTAACCCCCTGCTCCTCCCATTATGCCAGCCAGGCTCCTACCCCTCTGCTACCTCTACCCCACCACTGGCCCAGTGGCATCACCCATGCTGCCAGGCCCCCAACTTGCATCTTGTTTTCATTTCAGCTGGCAGAGAAGCCTGGAACCTTTCCCCCACTGTGATGCTGACACACGTTGGCTCCCAAAATGTAATGTTTCCATCAAAGCATTTAGTGGGAGTAAATTCCCACCCATGTGACACCTCCTCTGAAAAATATAGAGTAAATTTATTCCATGAAGCAATGAGACACGGTCAGCATTTCTCGTTTTTGGCTGTCACGGTGCCGAGCGCAGGGCAACACCTGCACTCCGTGCCAGGCCCTGAATGTTATCAAGACACAAGGGAGAGGGGTCGGCTGCAGTCCATGAGCCCTAGTGTACACCACGCAGCGGTCAGTCTACGGTGTCCCCCTCTCCCTGTGCTCTGCCCACTGGAGACTCGGTGCCACTCACTGGGCCTCTGTCAGAGCCTCCTTTCCTGTGTCCCTAATCTAGACCACATGCTGCCCAGTCCCCAAGTCCTGTCCCCAACTCTACCACCATTACACCACGTCTACACAAGGCCAGAGTTCATATACAGGCTTCCTGAAAGGCCACAAAATTCAGACTTCCCCAAAGTGTCCCTACCTCTCCAACTTTGGGACCAATGACAGCATTATGGGAGTGTTATGGCGGCATCTTCCTCTACCCCCAGGTCCATGAATACCAAAAATGATCTAATGCCAGCACTGATGCCTGGGAGCCTGGAGGTCAGCAGGTGCCAGTAAAGTCTCAAACTGCTCCAGTGCCAGCCCTGGCCACCAGATGTAACTGAGGCTAGAGGAGTCCCCTGGAGAAAGCCTACCAGCTGCAGCAGAACCACAGAAGAGAAGAGGAAAGGCCCACATGACATTACTCCATTCCTGCTGCTACATACACCAGGCATTCCTGCCTCAGGAGGATGGAGAGGCAACCCTGGGTCTGATTTCCTCTCAGTGTTTTCCAAGTCTGTCCCATGTAGGTATCCTTCACAGTGCTGCCAGTGACCTCCTTGCCACCTGCGTCAGGAGGGACCACCACCCCTACTTACAGATGAGAAAACAGGCCTGCCAGGGGCACACAAGCCGTCCAAGGCCATAGAGTTCAGAAGGGAACGACGCTAGCATCTAAACAAGTGGACGAGTCATGCAGTCTGTGCCCTCAGGAAGCTGGCAGTTTGCCAGAGAAGAGAAGGCACACAAACATTACGGCCAAAGAGAAATGGATGCAACAGGCTGTGGGCCCAGTGGAAGTGGCCTGAGGGCCCAGTGGAGGACCTGCTCCATAACAACTATAGGAACACTTTGGGAACAGGGACTTCAGAAACACTGCAGGGAGAGGAGGTTATTTCAGCACATTGTTCTTCAGAGGCCCGTGTTCCTGCCAAGCTCTATGTCTCCCACACCCTGCACTTCTCACTGCTAGGGGCTCAGCCCTGGGCTGGCTGCTGGCACAGGGCATCCTGTTTACATGAGAGTGGCCCAGCCCTGAGGTGTATCAAGTTATACCTCCTTTCCAGATGTGCAGAGTGGTCAAGGTCCGTACTCCACGCCACACACTTAGTAAGGACCTGGTGTGTGACTCTGAGGCATGCCTCGCCAGCAATAGCTGAATTTCTGAGCCTCAGTTTCCTGAAACTGCTGCTAGAAGAACCGCCCCTGCAGGCAGGTGTAGGACATTAAGTGTCCCCGACCTGAAGCCTGAGTGTGGAGGTTGTGGCCACATGGCTCTGGAGCCTGAACCACACCAGCCCAGAGGTCAGTTCCTGCTTGCTGCCCGTTGGGTGATGAGAGGAGGGTGACAGGTCTTACTCAGAGATCCTCTTCCCAAGCCAGGCTTGCTAAAGAATGGTCACCAATATGGAGCTATACTTGGTGAGCCTGGTGGCAGAGCCCAGCAACAGACCCGGTGGGTGCTAACGTTGCAGGGGAAACAGCTGAGCCCAGAAAATATAGCTGTTGACCCAATTCAGTTCCGTTCTGTCTTCAAGAAAATAACTGAGTTTAAATGAATAGGTTTCCCATGTCCCCTCTGGCCTCAAGAGGGGTGGAAATGGAGAGGGGGAGATAGGAACAGTTCCCCAGGCTCACTGTTGGTTATTTTTGAGTCACTAGGCCTGTGAAAGGTTCCTTTCCTTCCTCAGTGGCCAGAGGGGGTGTGATATGGTCAGGGCATCGAAGAATAGTGAGAACCACACAGAGCGCATGGTAAGAATGGAAGTTTAAGTCTTGGCCCCAACAGCAGCTTTGTGGAGTAGCCCCATAGGTTCTCTCTGGGCCCCAGGCTCCTTATCTATAGAATGGGAATACTACAGCACCTCACCCCAGCTGTTCCCAAGGAGGCTGAAAGGAGTTAAGAAAAGCATTCAGAGGAAGAAGTTTGGGGTGAGTTGGACATCTGACAAAAATAGAGGCCCAAAGCTGCCAAACCTTAAGAGAGTCCAGAAAGCTAGACTTTGCTTACAGTGAATATTTCAGGGATATCTGAA
This sequence comes from Heterocephalus glaber, assembly GCF_000247695.1. The sequence goes on from NW_004624760.1 coordinate 13,525,923, forward strand.
TGTTGGTAACCAATTCAGAACTAGCAAAACAGTAAAACCTTTGCATCTGATCAGACCAAAAGAAACTTATCTGTGAGCTACATCCGGCTACCAGCCACCATGAGCAACCTCCAACTGAATCACATCTTATGTAAATTGATTTATGACGTGCTAGAATCCTCCCACCTGTTTGTTGCCGTATAATTTTCTTTGGCTGAGAGGCTTAGGCCTAGCCCTGTCTGAGTAGGAGAGTTGACCTCTCCTCCCTCTCAATAGGGCCTCCTTCAAGATCTCTCAGGGAATGGCACAGAGGGGCTGCTGCACCCCCACCCCTGACTGTAGGAAGGGAGGGTATTCCAAGCCTGGTTTTGCCCTAGAAGCTGGAAGCCTGGGTTCACCTTCCTCTCACCTGGTCTCTGCCTCCTCTTCCGCAAAATGGGGGTTTCTGAGAGGACCAAAGGAGAATCAGAAAGGCAAAAGGTGAGAACATGTGTCAAGTGTCCTCAGAGCAATAGTAGTGCATGGAGCAGCAAGAGCCTGTGAACTGGCATTTCCCTCTGGGCTCTTGGCTATGTGAGCCCAGGCAGTTACCTAACCTCTCTGTATCTCAGTCTCAACCTCTGTACACAGGAGATATGAATCTCTGGGGCACAAAGCTATTGTGAGGATGAAATGAGATGATGACTGCCAAGTGCCTGATAGGATGCCTGGCACATAGCAAGGGGTCAAAAAATGATAGGCATTATTATTATTGTTGTTGTTATCTTTAGTGAAAAGCATGCCAAAGAATTGAGTGGGTGATTAAAATAAAGTAGCACAACCAGGCAGACTTGTTAACAGATGAGGCCACCTATAATTAGCACAATTATTATGTATGCAAATGGTGCAGCTTAGATGCTAGGGAAGGGTGTTCTTTGAAGTGTGTTTAAATAACCGCTTTCCCCTGGCTGCCCACCCTTCCCAAATCTTGTTTACTCAAGTAATTTCATTAACAATCACTTTCTTCATAAAGCAAGATAGAATTGATAGAATTGTACAACTGATAAACATTTGAATCAAAGGGATTTTAAAATGTTTGAGCCCCTGCCTAACCTACCTGAAATTGTTTGTGGGGCTGGCTCTGGAGCTCCTTGGCCAGCCTGGGGCTGCCAGATACTGCCTCCCAACCTGTTCTCCCAGTAGCTGGGGCAAGTGACCACCACCAACTGGTTCCCTTCTGATACAAGGAGCTGAGGGGTGGGGAGGGCCCAGATGTGTTCTTGGCATGAGGCAGGGCCTGTACTGGAGAAGAAGATCTCAGCAGCATTAAGTGTGACCAATGCTGGCAGGCACATCACAATGCCCATCCTACATCTGAGAAAACCCAGTCTAGGGAGATCTCGGGAAGGAACTTGCCCAAAGTGGCACAACTAGAAAGCTATAGTAGGACTGAGTCAGACTTGGGTTCATCGCCTCTCTCTGGAGTCTGCTCTTCTGATCAGCAAACAGAGTGAGCCCCAAATCGACTGTGGTGCCTGAGGACCAGGAGACATCAGACTGACCTGGGTGTAGAGTTAAGAAACTGAGGCTTAGGGAGGCCCTTAATTTGCCCAAGGTCCCACAAGCAAGCAGAAGTGCAGAAACCTAGGACCCAGGGCTTCACACCCCAAGATTCTGCTTTTGCATTTAAATCTTTAAAAACAATTCAACACTCACTGCCCCGCCCCTGCCCCCCTCCCACACACACCTGGGCTGGATCAGCCCATTCACCATCCCTGTATCCTCTGGGTACGGCATGGACCTGGTCAGACAAAGGATGCTCAGGGAATGTTTACTGAACTCACTGGTTTTCTTCCCGAAATGGTGAAAGCTGAACTGTGAAGGGAGAGGGGTGGTGGCTCAGGGACAAGAGGAGTGCAGAATGGCAGGGAACCTAGGCTTCCCCAACGCCCCGTCAAAGCACTTTTCTGCTGGAGGGTTGCCCAAAAGGCTGACTCTCAGCTTTGAAGAAGAAGGAAACAGAAGTGCTACTGGTAGCAGATACCTGGCCTCTGTGGGCTGAGAGCCCTAGTTTCTTCTCTCACTACTTCCTTGGCCCCCAAATTGAGGCTTGCAGAGATGAGTGGCTTGGCCAGAGTTGTAAAGTGGTGGAGACTAGAACCCAGGCATCTGGCTCCTCCAAACATCATCCCCACTGCTACCTCAGCTTTGGGAAGCCCAAGAGAGCTTGGGTCACTCACCTGCACCCTGGTCCCCATTCCCTCTGCCACCCCTGCCACAGCAAGCACCTCTGTGCACAGGCGCTCTGCTATGCACCCCTCTAGCCAGAGCAGAAAGGACAAGATTGTACCCATTTTTTAGAGGGAAACCGAAACTCAAGACAGGGTAGGTGACCTGCCCAAGGCTCAGGGGAGCTGGGACTCACCACAGGCAGAGCAACTCAGGAGCCCAAACTATCCAGTCAGTGGCTCTGCTCTGGCTGGGGCCGAGGAAATCTGCTGACTCGGAGTGAGTGGGTGGAAATGAGGTTCCTGGCTAGGAGCAGGACACAAATGCCCCTGTCAGCACGCATCCACCCTATCTCCCTAGCTCTGGGCCAAAGTTCTAAATAAACCTAGAGTGGGGGCCCTACTTTCTGAGGTTGAGGCTCCCAGGCCTGCTCAAGCTGCCCAAGCTCAGCAAAAATGACTAAGAGACCCTTAATCCCCACCACTTCCATCCCGAGCCCACCAGCATGCATTTCAGGTATGGGGACTGGAGCTCCTGGCAATCAGCTGACTGCAGCTGGCCCAGCAGCTGATCCTGAACGTTCCTCAGTGCCATACAAGGGAGAGGCAGGGCTAGGAGGCCATTCCCCTTAGGATAAGGAGAACACAGGACGGGATCCTCCACTGCTGGCTCCCTCCTCTTCCTCCTCCTCTGACCCCTTCCTCCCACACAGCCCAAGAGCTGCTTCTAAAATCCTGGTCTGATCAAGTGTCCTCTCTTCTCAAAATCCTCTGCAGCTACTGTGAGGGTCAAGCCCACCCCTCTGCCTTTTCACTACCTTCCACTCTACCCATGCCACCCCCAGGTCCAACGCACCACCCCTGCAGCCTGTAACACACAACCACTTGGCCTGCCAGCAAGCCCATCCCCTCTTCTCCTCTAGGAGCCTTCCATGAGTCTTCACTGTCATCCTGTGGTCCAGTCACCAACTCCCAGGAGCTGCAGCCTCAGAGGGGCCCACTCTCCCTTCTCTGTCTACCCAATATGTGGCATCTATGGACCCATCTGTCCCTTCCAGGCAGTAGAAGCCCCAGAGGAAAGAGCCTGGGTACAGAGGGGCACAGTGGACACGTAGGAAACACTGGCTGAACTTGCTGCAGGGCTCCCAGGTCAGTGAGGTCAGGTCTAGGAGTGATCCTTGGGAGTGGAGTCTCTTGGAGGGAGACATGACTGCAAGCCTCCAAGGAAGATCAGCACAGGGCCGCCAACTGGCTTTCCCAACCCAGCTCATTGCCGGAGTATAGACTGTGCCAGGCCCAATCTTTCCATGGACAATGGCTGTGTCGAGAATCACAGGAGATGAAGTCATCGCTCCCAGAAATAGGCTGATTAAGAAGACATGACAACAACACAAACAGCAAGGCTGGACACACACGCATGCACACAAGCACTCACCATGTGTTCCTCTGCCCTGAGAAGCCAGGCCAAGCCTGCACTCCCCTGGGAAACAAAGCGTACCAGCAACCAGCACCGGCCCGAGGAGCCCAGAGGCAGAACATTCAGCAGGTCTCTCAGAGCCACTGGCGCCCAGGGGTGCTCTCAGGGACCACTCTGCAGAGGCTCCCAGGCTTGACCCTTGCTGAGGTCCCTGATCTGCTCTCTGGCCCTTTCAGACCCCATGGTTTCTTTTCTCATTTCCTTCTTGCCTACCCTTTATCTCTTTGCAAGGTGAAGCCCCACCCACCTCTTGGATGGGGGGCTTATATTCTGACCTATCCAGGAAGGCAGGCCCGATAGCTTAGAGGGAGGTGGTAGCTCCGCAGGCTAAGACACCAAGTTCAAAGCCTACTCTGTCCTGTTACAGCTCTGACCTTAGGCTAGAAATCTACCTCTCTGAAATTAGTTTCCTCATCTATAAAATGCATAAGGAATGTGACAACCTCATGGGGTAAGATTAAGTGAATTATGTTTATGTGTTCATTCACCAACATGAGTTAGGCCCTATTCTAGGTACTGGAGACACATGAGGGAGCAGGACATAAAAGTCCTACTCTCACGAGGCTCCAAGTCTAGTGTGGGAGAACACACAAACATTGTGTAATAAGATCAGGTGACCCAGAGTGCTCAGTCCAGGCTCCAGGCCATGTGGGAAGAAGGCTGTCTGACCGGGTGGCTAGGACTGACCCAGGAATGCAGGAAGGAAGCAAGTCCAGAGACATCTAGGTGGAATGTTCCAGGAAGACAAATAAGAAGGACAAAGACCAGGCTGGTGCACTGGAGGGGCAGTGAACAGGGACTGCGGGTAATGGGCACAGGAAGGTGGGCAGGAGCACCCATACTGGGTTCACCCAAGGGCACCTGGAACAGTCAGGACAGGTGAGCAGGTCCCCTGGGGTTTCTGTTTAGAGACTGCTCTCGCTGTGGAGAATGGACTAGAACAAGAGAAAGGGAGAAGTTGGGAGATCAGCCTGGGGCAGCTGCATGGTCTGGTGGCGAGAGGATGGTGGCAGTGGTGGCAGGACATAGAGCATGAAGCACAGTGACCTGAACAACACAAACCTCTAAATATACCTTCTTGTTGTTCCCACCTCTCTCCTCCACATCCTCATCACCCTGGCACTGGCCCAGCTCCACCAGTCCCAAAGCAAGAGATTGTCTGGCAATCAGGAGAGCCCCAACAGTGGGTAAGATCCCTCACCCATTTTACAGATGACAAAGGTCTCTTACCAGTGACAGACAGGGCCACAGTTGCACCCAGACAAAGCTATCCTAGAGGGCTTCACCAGGCACCCCTCCCCTCCCTCACACCAAGAGCCCATTCTTCCTCTACTAGCTGGGTTTTAATTCTCATAAGTCCATGGAAACAACAGCACAGGGCGTGTACCTTGGAGACTTCAGAGCTCCCTCTCCAGTAGTTTTTCTCCTGCAGAGGGAGGGGCCGTGGGCCCCTCAGGTGAAATCAGGTTTGGGAGAGCTCCTAAAATCCTTAGCTTATAAACCCTCTTCAGATTCCAGGGGCTTCCCCAAGCCCAGACCAGAGTCCTCCCTGGTCCTGCCTACCCCTCAGCCCCCAAATAATCCCATAAGGCCAGGCTCTGAGGCCTGCCATGGCTTTTTTTTTGCACAATGGAGAGATCCCGGTGAAAGCCAAAGCAGACAAGTCTCACCAGGGCAGCAAGCACCTCTCCTACACCCAGACTAGGAGCTCCTCCAGTGCAGGCAAGACTGCAGCTGATTCCTGCCCCTGTCCCCAGAGTTGGGGCACAGGTGAGCAAAACAGAAATAACTCAATCCCAAGGGTCCCTTGGGGAGTCCTGTCTACACTAGAAACCAGGACAGCCAGCCTAACTTCCTACTCTCTGCAGTGGGCTTGGGCAGCCCAATGCCTCTGGGTCTGCATGAAGCTGCTGGAAAACACCATTTGCTCAACCCTACCCTATTCCCTCCCTGCCCTGGACATATCAATGGGGAGAACCGCCCCCAGGGCACAGCTTTGGGGCTGAAGGTTGCAGCTGAAGAGCTGCAGTGCATGGAAGGACGGTGTGCAAAAACATGCCCCTTTCCCATCTACAGGCCCAGGAGGAAAAATAAGCTGGGCAATGTGGCCCAAGCACATAAAACAGTGTTTTTGTATGAGTCCTAGGAATAAGTCCGCCAAGAAAGACCCAATCAACAATACCTAGAGGTTCTGATGGGGTGGGAGGTCTGATGGCGGCAGCATAGTGTGGAAGCTGACTCACTTTCTGCTTTACACTGATTGCTTGTGGTTTTAATTATCTTTACATTGAAAGAAGACTTAAAAGTGAAGATAAAGTAAACAACAAGGTAGTGATGAGGAAGTGTTGGCTACTGTCCTTCCCATGACCCCTGAGCTCCTAGAGGCCAAGCACTGCCTTATTCCTCCTGGGCCTCACTCCGGCCAGCTGCCACCGGCTACTCTGAACACTCAGAGAGGATAGCTAAGGGTGGAGAGAGGCAGGGCTGGGAGACCAGCCAGGACACATGGAAAAGGGTGTCACTCTGAGGCCACTCCTCATGCCCCTTTGCAGACACTGGGGCTGAGGGGATCGCCTCCCCAGCCGTCTACGTGTTTGTCTGCCCCGACAGTCAGTGGGTACCCTGAGCTTCAGTCAGCTCTCTGGCTCTGGCCTCAAGGCTTTACATACATCAGGGGCTTAATGCAAGTGTCCTAGACAAAACCTCCAGGAACATCTGAAGGACATGGTGCCAGAAGATCATTTAGGAAGAAAATCAAGAGCAGATTATAGAGGAAGTGGTAGATAGAGTAAAGAGAGGAAATAAGGGAAAAGTTATGCCTGCAGGCCTAAAACAGGAAGACAGCAGATGGCTCTGGACACAGCCATCTAAACAGGCTGAAGAAGCCAGGACCCCTGGAGGACAGGCAGGGAGAGGGAGGAGGAAGCAGACTGGAGTAGGGAGCTGGCCATTCTCAAGAAGCCTCCCAAGCATCACTTGAAGGAGCTACCTGCCTGGCCTAAGAGCAAATGTCAATGGCAGGGGCCATACACACAGCAGCAGAGTCCTATGCTGTAGTTGTATAGTCACGCTGAAGACTAGGATGTGTATATCACAAGGAGTTGCTCTGTGTGGGGGAGGGTTCTCTTAAACACTTGACCACCTCTCCTCACTAAGCTCTTGCCTGGCCAAAGCCTCTTGCTTGATGTGACAATCCTGGGTAGGAATACCTGGCTAGGTGCAGTGCACACAATGGAAGTGCTCAGGGCAGGTGGCCTGCTAGCCTTCAGCTTATCTGCCCCTCTAGGGCAGCACTGCACTCAGACCTGGACAATCTTCAGTCACGTATCCATCCTGGAATTCCCAGGACTGTATGAATGCCCAAGGCGAGTTCCTTTCCAACACCCTCTGGCCATCTGGGCTTTACCCAACCTTTAGGATAAAGGACTCTAACTAAAGAGTATGGCTGTATTTGGTCAACATTCATGTTTTGTTTAGCCCACACAGTGTTTGACATTTTTAAGTTTTGAACTGCCAACATTTAAAGATGTGAAATTCTCAAATGTCACAAAAACAACTCTATAGTTCCGCTTCTCTCCTAAACCCAAAAGCCTGCTACCAAAGGCCCAGTAGCTACACATCCCCACCAGGACACACACCCTCCAGATTGCCACTGTTGCCACAGATCTGTGAAGTGCCTCAGCAGAGGAGTTCCTGTGTCACTGAGGATGGGCACAACGTGCAACATGTTAAATCTCTCCTAGGGTCATGCATAGCTCCTAGAACATAGTAGAGGCCCAACTTGCTGAATATTTACGGGATAAAGAATAAATATGCAATGCTTCACCATACCCAGGATTTCCTAGTTGATACACCACTTCCTTGCAAGACTCCCCTCAACAGGGACAGAATGGTCCCCTTAACTCCTAGAGTCCTCCTCCCACAACTGGGCACTCCTGCAGCTGGACACACAGAGTAGTAAGTCTTTGGGCTGTGTCCAGATCTCTCAAATCATTCATTATTTGATCTTTGCTTCAAAAGTTGAGCCCTGAGGTCCCCAGCCAAAGTAAGAGCAGTGATCCTACCTCTCCAGGTCTTCTAAAAGAGGTGGCAAGATTCCTGGTCAGCCCAGACAGCGCTCCCCAGGACTTCTGTTAAACTGAAAAGGAGAATTCAGCAGCAAGAACTTACAAAGCCAAGGCTTCCTGGATGCTGATGCCGCCTGTGGGAGGCCTGCCCCTCTTTGAAGCTGGTAACCAACTCTTCCCTCTTTCTTTCCAGTAAATGAAACCCCACAGGGTTTTCAAGGTCAGAGTGAATTGGCAGGAAGGGTTCTCTTTGTTCTTCTGCCTCTGACTTACCCAAACACTGACAATTGTCCCTGATAACCAGGTGCTTACAGTGGCAGAGGAAGCCCCTGCTCCTGCAGGGTGGAGCCACTGAAGGACCAGCCAGGTGCTTCCTGGGGCCCCCCAGGAGCTCTGCTCCCCTGGATACAAATTCTCTGTTGGCCTGGCTTCCCTGCTTGCCTAGGAGCTCCGTCTCAGAGAGTGGTTGGAAAGAAACAACTGTTAGTTAGCCCCTGGAGTGTATCCATAGCCCAGGCAGTAGGCAAGGCTCAAAGGATGGGCTAGGTACCTTGGCTGGCTGGCTGGCTGGCTGGCTGAGGATGTGACCTCAGGCTACTTGCCTCCTCTCCCTGAGCTTCAGTTTCCTCATTTGGAAAACAGGAAAATAAAAACCTGATTGAGAGAATCAACCTTCTAATGGGACCCAGAGGAGCTTTGGGAATCATAAAGTGCCATGCCAAAGTTAATTATTCCAGTGGCTGGCATAATGCATGGCACACAGTAAGTACTCAATGTACTGTTCGTGATACAAACATTTATTGGGCACCTGTACTGTGCCAGGCTGTGTGCTAGGTGCCAGTAGCCAGGAGAAAGGGTCTGGGCCAGGTCCATGGGACATTTGCCTTTCAGTGAGGAACAGAGACAACTATCATACCATAAGAAAGGAGGGACCAGAATGCTGCCGGCTCAGCGAGGGTCTTGGGCTCCCCAAGATGGGGATGAGGGATGCAGGTCTTATAACAACTCTCATTCCTGGCTGCCTGGCCCCCTGGCCACTTCTCAACAGGCCTAGGTAATGAGCCTTCAGGCCTGGTGAAGAAGTTGGTTCAATAAAAGGCCTCCATGGGCCATGCATACCTGGACACATGTGCCAAGGACCTAACAATGCCATGGCTTTTATATGCACTCTCTTAAGGTCCCCACACCTGGCTGGAGAATAGACTAGCAGGCCAGCCCCAGAGAGATGACAGCCTGTTCCAAATAGGCTATGGCTACCAGCGGACTTGAGACCTGTGCTACCCACGGTTCATATTCTGGCTCTTCCCCTTCTTCACCTGTGAGACCTTGGTCAAGTCACCAAACGTCCCAGCACCTGCTTTTCCCAGCTCTGAGGCAAGCTCACCTCCCAGGTTACTGTGAGCACTATAAGACAAAGCACCTAGCACGGAGGGAACCCCATCCTCGGACCACCTCGCCCAATCTGACACAGGCACATGAGCACACACACCCCACCCAACCTCTCGTAGGCTCACCTCCTCAGCTTTTCTTGACCTGCTGCCCTGGCCCTTCAGAACTACTTCCCTCCCTCCCCATGCTCCCAGCCCTTTCCTGCCTTCCCCAGCTTTCAAGTCCCAAGTAGACAGGAAGGCTCTAGTCCTCTGAGCACCAGGTACTCATTCATGGGGTTCCCTCTGCCTAAATGCCCTTTTCTCCCCTTCTTCATATGTTCAAATGTTGGCAGCTGATTCAGTTGCAGCCTGATGAATTCATCCTCTTTGAAGCTTCAACTACTATCATGTCTTCTGTGAAGCCCCCATTCCCTCCTGCCCACTCACCGCCAGCCGAGTGGGGCAGAGAGAAGCAAGCAGGCCAAGATTCCAACACCTGTGTCTCAAGTATGTCCCTCCTCACTCTCCAAGGCATCCCTATCTGTACGGGATCTCTGACTTCTCATGCTGAGGCCCTAAGAATAACTTGGTCGTGTGGGGGAGGGGAGGTCATATCTAAGCACGGGCAGTGGGCTCTTGGGAGAGCTGGGGAGGACCTCAGGGCGGGGCAGGACAAGTATAGCTTAAGAGGCCCCCACCGGTGGCTTCAGGAAGCCCCATTGTTATGAAAGGGGAGGAAATAGACCAAATAATAAAGCACAGAAAATGGGGAGCAAAATGAAGAGCTCAAGGTCCACCTGGGACTGCTTCGGGGTTGGGGAGGGCTTCAAGCAGGAGGAGCTAGGACTGGAAGGGTAGGACCAAAGGAGGAAGAGCAAGAAGGTATTCCAGACAGAGGCACAAGGCCATGCCTGCTACGTGCTGGGCACTGTAAGCACTTGCCTGTAAATCTGTGATTCTCACCTCTTCCTCCTGACCACTCTAGGAGGAAGGAATTGCTATTATCCCCATTTTACAGTGCTGGTGAGTGATGGAGCTGAATCTGACACCAGACACTGGTTGACAGTGGCTGTGTGAGTAAATGGGAGGCCTGGCCACAGGGACTGGGAGAGGGGGTGACAAAGCAAGGTTGAGAGTGTGCAGGCTCTGAAGAGACTTGTTAAGACCTTGCAGTCACAGTCAGCTTTGCTGTCCCTGTAGACTGATCCTGAAAGGTGCCACACCCAGGCCAGCACAGATCATGGAGGGAGGGGCTGTGTAGGCAGACAGTCCAGGGACCCTGCCCCAGCCTTCCCTCAACATCTGCCTGAAGGAGGCCAGTGAGGAGCGCCACTCAAGGAAGCTGGAGAGGCAGCCAGTCAGGAGCTGCGCCGTCAGCGGCCACACCACGGGCTGGTGCAGAGCTGTTACCAGGGCGCCCAGAGTCTGCCTTTACAGGCAAAGTGATTTACAAAGGATCGCTCTCTCTGGACCACCAGCATGACCATTCAGGCCCTCCCACCAAGTGCCTGACCCTTCTAAAACCTCAATACAAGATGCCATGGGCTGCACAGGGCCAGCAACCCCAAAGGCAGGCAGAAACACGCTGGACATGCTGGAAACAGCCCCTTGGCATAACACAGCCCAAACAGGAATCCACTGGGGACTTGAGGCTTCTGGGCCAAGATTCCAGGAACTGGGCTCTTCTTGTAGGATGCCCACTCCCAGCCCTGGGGCCGAAGGACTTGGGGCAGCAGGAAGCCCAGGGCCTGGGGGAGGGGGCAGAAAAGGGGCTCTAGAGCCACAAGGAGAATGGTAGGAGGATGGGAGCTCCTGACTGGACTCCCTGAAGGGGCAGACTAGCTACTGGGATAACTTAGTGGGGAGAACAGCTGCCCTGGGAGAGGCTCCGGAGCTTCAGGGCCCTGCGCCTGGGGCACTGCTAGGAGTACAGTCTAGACCGAGACCTAGGAAGGTAAACTCCAGGTGGTGTGAGAAACGTGCATGGCCAGAGAGAGTCCATCTGAGGGCAGACTCAAAGGACCCCCTCATCAGGAGTCTGTATGCCCGGGGTTCACTACAAGAGGCCCATGAAATCGTTTTCTGTAAAACTGCACCCAACAGGATCAGTGCTTCCTCCCACATTTAGATATCTGTTTCCAAGAGTGTAATGATTGGCTTCGCACTGGCTGAATAAAATGACCACCTGGGGAACTACCAGCCTGTCTGCACCTGCCCTAATACTCAGGCAAGCTCAGCAGGTCACATCTTCTGTTCTGCTCAGTGCACAGATTTCTATTTGACCTGGAGTCCCAACACTTAACAAAAGACCCTGGCCCCTAGCCAGTGAGGAAGCTGGTAGTCCCTGCCTTGAGTACACTGTGGCACAAGGGACTTTAAGGGGGCCAGAAGACAAAGTAGGGGGCTGTCCCACTCATCAGAAGTGCCAGGCTTGTCTGTAAGAGTACATGTTGCAAAGTGTACATGGCAGAATCTGCCTGAAACATCTTCACTGAAATCCTCCTCCACTAAATCACATACAGGCAAAGGAAAATGAGTTCCCATCAAATGCTAATCTAGAGGCTAGAAAGATTTAGTGAAGAACAGCTAAGTGGCCACCTTGACTACGAGCCACAGGCTACAAGGATGACCAGTCACCATATCTGCCGATGAGCAGCCCAGGAGCAAGAGGTGGGGAACCAAGTTTCCCAGGGGGGCACCATGGAACCAAGCTCCAAAGACAATCCACTGTCTACTTGAAAACAAGAGAGTACCCACACAAACAGTGACCAGGGTGCCCAGCCGGGGCAGAAATTGAAGGATGGAAGATTCTCAAACCCTCCCATGGGCCAGGTAGAAAAGCGGATGGGACAAGGCTTGACCTGGCACTTTTTGCGTTACATTTGTCTGGGCTCAGGCTGGCTCAAGTCTGTCACCATGGAGGGTCTGGAACTGCCTAGAAAGAGACTGAGGACTGGGTCCCCAGAGTCAAAACTGCTACAGTGACCCTTAAATCTCAGCATAAGGAGACCAGCATAGTTTTCCCTTCGGGAGACAGGACTGGCTCAGGAGAGGTAGGTGCAAGACCAGATGGCTGCCCTCTAGGCACCACCCCAGGCTGCTGCTAGGGTTTCCCCGTGGCAGCATACTGGGGTAGGTCTGGATCCCCTCTGCAGCCTCAGGGGCAGTCCCAGACTTGCCTCTCATCCCACAGGAAATGCCCTGCTGTTTATTTGAAGAACTAAGCAAAATTCTTTTGGAAATGGCATCTGAGCAGGACAAAGAGCCCTGGCTGGGCTCTTCAACCAGCCCACATGAACATTTAGCTTCTAGCCAGGGAGGGCTGTGGTTTATATTTGGCAAGTAAGGAGCAGTCAATCAGACCTGGGTTGGGGCTGAAACTCAGCTTCCAGCCGGGGGCAATACCAAAGTATCCCAGGCCAAATTCCTGCCTCTTCTGAGACTAAGTGGCCCACCTGGCTCTACCCTACCTGTGTTCCAAAGGCATTCCCCAAGCTAGAGGTAGGCACTGGTACACCCAGCCACATGGTTATTCTGTAGCCTGATAACTTGCCAGCCCAGACAGACCAAAGCACACTCACCTCCCCATTCCTCAGAGCCATGGACCTTCCCAGGGAGGGAGGAATGCAGAGCTACTAGCTAGGGATTTCAATATTTGAATGGGTCTCAGGATCATCCAGGGACTTATTATGAAGATTCCAGGGCCAACCTTAGTCATGAATCTACCTCTCTCCAGGTGGGGCTCTGGAATCTTTTCACCAGGTTCCCATGGTCCTGTGATGCTTGGCTGTATCCAGAAACCAAGGTGGGGTGATTTGTGATGCCACTAATGCATCTTTCCCAGTACTCACAGGAAATGCCTGGAGTCTCCCCATCTGCTGCTGCCACTTCTGAAACCCAGGAGAGTCCACAGGTCCTCAACCACTCTCATCTGACCATGCCTCTACTCCACATCTGCAGGCAAGTGGCAGGCCCTACCTAATGACAGACTAGCTGGGATTAATGACAAGGAATATATCAACACATGTCATGGGGCTGAGAGGAAGAGAACTATGTTATTTACAATACTTTTTCAAAGAGGACTCATTAGTTGACTTGGCATTTTGATAATCACAATGCTATCCAAATTAGTTGCCATTAAGAAGAAGCAAAGACCCAATGAGGCAAAGAGGCCTGACTTTGGGGGTTTGCAGGGGCAGAGAGGTATCTGTATTCTAAAATCCAATACAGTCCTCTCACTCAAGAAGATTCTCAGGCAGACACCCTGCAGCCAGCCCTCTGCCCTATGGAAGGGAAGTCCTTGACACTAACTAGAGACAGGGCAGCAGATCAAATCTACACTCTGCTACTTAGTGGCTATCTGACCTTAGACAAGTCCTTCACCATGTTCAGCTGGCTTTCTTCACTTGTAAAACAAGAAGTATCCATTTCCCAGGACTACCTGTGGGTTAAGGTCACACAGGTACTCTTTCAGCCCCTGACTGCGAGACCCAAGGGGTCTGCACAGGCTCTCGCACCTGCCCAGAAGGTTCTTCTCTTAAGTGTTCAGCCCACTGTTCTCTTCCTTGGGGAAGCCGCCCCTACCGCCCCACCAGATTAAGCCCTCTGGGTCTAGATTTTCACTGCCATCAGGACTTGCACGTAATTGCAATTACACATTTATCTGTGGGACAATTTCTCTTCTCCTCCACTAAGGGAGGGGCTGGGGCTGGTTTTGCTCACCACGACATCCCCCCATGCATGATGAGTGATGGGCTCTAACTAAACAGTGTCTCTCTCCTTGAAACCAGGTCACCACAGCTCCTGTCACAACCCTGGCTCCCCACTTGACCACTGGGGAACTCCTGATTCCGGCCCCTGTAACAGTAAAATTGGTGTCCTGCCCTAATAGGGCTCTCTTAGACCTGCTGGAGCCTTGTAGCACAACAGCTGCCTGTCTCCTACTGCCTGAGACTAGCCCTTGTGCCTCTCCAGATTTCTCATAGTAACACCTTCTCAGAGTTTCGTAAGCAAACCAAAGTCATTTGCCAACTATTTTCTCCCATTAATCTCACAATGCATTTGCTATTTTCCCTCTATAATGACTCATTTAGCAGCAACAGAGCAATTAGGCAGACCACAGAATATTGATTTTCTAAGTGGAAGAAATGTGGGCACAAACATCATTTCATGTCTGTCTTGGGCCATGTCCTGCCATATGATGGGGTGGACCCTGGGAGGCCTGGGCTGGATCTGTTGTCAGGATTCTGTGGTCTCAAAAGAAAGCTCAAAAGCATGGTATGTGTGGCTGTGTGATGAAAGGCCAATATGATAAAATTATCACATGACATACCCAATCCCATGTACACACCTCAGAACCCAGCTGGCAGGCACCATGAACAGAGACAGGTTGAGGGGTCAGATGACCTCGTTCAGACCACACAGGAAATGGGTGAGTCAAGTCCAGACCTAAGTCTGTTTCAGCAGAGCAGAATTCCCCTCATCAGGGGCCCCCTGTGCAGTTTGCTCTCTATGGGACCAAGATGAAATGCCACTTGGGCAATGTAGTCCCTTTCGTGGTATATAATACAGTGGGACCCATGAAGATGCTCAAGAAATAAAACAGCTGGCCCAAGTCCCAAAAATCACACCTTGGCCTCAGTGCCACATCCAAGCCTAGGAGAACAAGTTTACCCTGCCGTAGGCTTGGCCACTGACTCTCATAAAGGCTTGGAGAAAGACAAGCCAGCTGGAGTCCCTATCCTCCTCCCCTCTGCCCTCTGCACCACAACCACCAGCCCAAGACAAGTGCCTGCCTAGCTCCTGGGACACTTCAGACATCCCCACTCTTATTAAAAGAGAGGGAAGGAGAAGGAAATGGGTGAAAGTCAGGATGGTTTGATGAGTGGGACATCTGGCAGTTCTGTGCCCATACCTGTCTATATATGGCTCCAAAGCTGGCACCACAGCAGAGAATCAATTAAACAGGGCTTTCACTTACCTCTTACTCCCAGACATGCCAAGCCAATGGGTAAGAGAGCAGTAGGCGCAACAGGTCCCCACAGCCTCACCCCAACTAACAAACTGACATTTATCCAGGGAGCAAATGGTTTACTGGTGACCAAGGGAGAAAAGCTGAGGTGCCAGCTGGCAGACATGAGTTTAAATGCCAATTCTATGTGACTTTGGGTGAGATAATGACCCTCTCTGGGCCTCTCTGGGCCCAGCTATAAAATGCTCTGCCACGGCCCTGGATGGTGTGAGGGTCAAAGATAAACTGCCAGACCAATGTTGGCTAGGGAAGCTCAACAAAGGGAACAAGTCCAAGAGAGGCAATGCCCAGCAACAGGATGGGCTGCTCCAGGTGTAGAGAGCACCGCATCACAGGCTATGTGCAGACAGACTGAGTAGTTACTGTGGAAACAGAGCATCCTGCATTCCCTCTTATAGATTCAGATGTATACTGGCACAATAAGGCCACTAAGGAGTAATGCATTGAAGCAGTTTGCTTCCTTTGGCTCACTGGATGCTATCCTGACCTGTTTGGGTGACAGAATTCCCTCATCTCAAGTACTTATTAACATGTACAAGAATGGTGTTTCATGGAACCCAGTTTGAGAAATATTCCTAAGGGCGCTTTGGACAATGAGTGGGGGAGGCAGGAAAGAGAGGAAAGACTCAAGATCACATCTGCCTTAGAGAGTCTACAGGTCTTTCCCCATGCCAATGTATGTCAGGGGCATGACAGCAGGCAGAACCAGGCACCAGAGGGCATGCTGACTTCAATGAAACACCACAAAAAGGAATTTGGAAATCTCAAATAAGAATCACTCCCAGGTTACCCTTGATCTTGACATGCCCAGAAACCCAGAGGGACTGGATGGGAAGAAGGGACCAAGCAGATATACCTCCCTGTCCTTTACTCTTTCCTGAAAGCTCAGCCTCATTCCTCCTACCTTCTGAGGAAGAACTGTGCCCTTCAAGCTACCAGAAGCCTGTCCCCACACAGCTGACCACGCTTCAGAGTTTGTAAGACCACAGAAAGCAGGGAGAATTTCAACTAAGGATCCCATTTGCAGATCCTGGAAAACAGAAGCATGACTATCACCTGGTCCATTAGGATCTTACTGGAGCTGTGTGGACACCACACCCACGCACCCTTTGCAATCCAGTGCCCTCTCCTCTCTGGGGGCGGGGGACAGGCCTGGAAAGGCCAAGGAGTCCAGAAACCACTGGCTCCCCTGGAAGAGCATTGGCAAACCCATCCATGGCAGATCCATCCATAATGGCGCAGACTTTGCTCCCAGCAAGGACAGAGGTTTATTAATTATTCAGAGGACAGTACAATTATGCAAATCTGTGGGCAGCCTCTGCCTGACTACTGTCTTGTGCAGAGGGAGTCTAAGGGGGATGGGAGGCCCAGAGCCTAAGCTGCTGGGTACAAGGGAGCCACTCAGCCTACAAAAGGGACAATTAACCCACCATACACTGACTCAGGCCAATTCCAGCCAGATCACCTCTCCACTGAAGGCTCTGACCAGTACCAGAAAATGATTCTGAGGACATGGATTCCTTTTTCCAAAAATATACCCCTGGCTACTTGAGCCAACAATACCATTATTCAAGACTTACTCCTGTAGGTCCTGAAGGCAGGGAATGCTTCCAAAGTTCCCTCTTAAAAAACATGTTTCTGAGAAGAAGAACACCTCAACTTAGTGTTTACCAAATGATGTTCTCCAGAACACTCTTGCTCCACAGAAACCAACAGCTGCTCCTGGGGTGAGAGGAACAGGAAGCCCTAGACTAAAGGAAGCAAAACTGGTTTCTTTACTGCAGGACCTCTCAGGGCCTTTAATCTCCTGGAGTGAGGATGTAAAATGTATTTGAGCACACCACTCCTTTGAAATACAACATTTAGTCTCACCATCAGGAAACTCTGGAACTGATTTTGAGAACCACTATCAGTCTGCTTCCTTGACCTGTTTGGGTATGGAATTCCCTCCTCCCCAGCACACATTAACATTTGCAAAAATGTAGTGCTCTGTGGAACTCAGTTTAGGAAGCATTCCTATGAGTGCACAGGGCACAAGTAGGGGAGGCAGGAAAGAAAGCAAGGCCTTCCAAGTGCAGCCCTGGCTTGGGTGACTGTTAAGTCGCACCAAATTCCCAGCCAGCAGTTATTCTTTGACTCTGAAACTCTGTGGGGTAAGTTTTTACTAAATAACCAAATAACTTTTTTTTTTTAACTAAATAACTAAATAAGTTTTTTTTTTTACTAAATAACCATTTTGTAAATAACCATTATCAAGACTATACACTTCATGAGCCCAATGCAAGTGAACAAGACCACTTCAGGCAGGCTGAGTGGAGCTCCTGGCAGAGCATCTGGCTCTGGCCCTGCCACGGCCCTAAACCAGAAAATCACATTGACATTCTGACCTGGGAGGAAAGGGGTGCTGTGGAAGGCCAACTATCCAACATCGCTTCTTCTCCATCCTGCCACCTCACCCAGCATCAAGAATCCAAAAGCAGCCATTGTTCATTAACTCTGTCAAAAAGAAAGGAGATATAGGAACCCATAACCCCAGAAGAGCCCACAAGAAAGACCTGAGAGCAACTAAGAAGCTGCGAATAGAAGGAGCAGTCACTGGGCTGACACCTGCCATCACATCCTGGGGTCCCCAACTACTATGGGTCTACCTCCACTGTCACTCTACCACCTCCAGACTTCGGCACCATGACACCTTCCTGCAAAGCCCCTGGTGGCCTTGGGATACTTTTCCAAACCCTTCTGGTGGGTGCCATATTCTTTCACATAGGGGACACTCTGGAGAGACATGAGTGAAAATCCTGTCTCTATCAACTGCCTGCCCACCAACTCAGGGCAAGTGACTCTTACCTTTCAGAACCTCAGTTTACTCATCTGTAAAACAGGCAGAGGGCAGCATAGGCCTAGGAATCAGACTGCTGGAGTTTGGATCCTAGCTCCAACCACACCAGTAGGCACGGCATGCACTGTCACAGGGGCAATGTGTCTTAAGCAAAGTGCTGAGGACAGGGCTGGGCCAATAGGATATGCTCAGCCACATGAGCTAGTAGACAGAGACCTGACTTAGATCAAAAGAGATCGAGACTCTAAATCCATTGTGAAGCTAATCCTGGATAAGCTATTTTACTCTTTGAGGCCAGTCTCCTCACCTCTAAAGTAAGGTAACCGTCCAAAGGATTGGAGATGATGTGTGTACATCTCAGAATGCCTGGCGCACAGGTGCTCTGCACAGGTAGGCAGTTTACCGTAGTTCTTATTGACAGAACATGCAAAACACAGCATATGAGCAGTGAACATGCAAAAGAGAAGCTGCTGGCAGGGGCTTTATGAATAAAGCCAGCCTGCCTGGGTTCTGACCCCAGCTCCACCTCTTACAAGCTGGGGCAAGAGGACTGGGCAAGAAGCTTTGTCTCTCTGAGACTCCCTCTTCTCTGTAAAGTGCGGTAGCAACAGCACCCTCCCTTCACAGTTCTGTTGTAAGGGTAAAGTGAGGAAATGCATACCAGGCATAGAGCCTAGCCCATCCTCAGTGGCCACTCAAGGGCAGTGGGTGGTGCCACTGTGGCACCAAGAGAAGCCTGCCAGGAAGGCAACAAGATGAAAGACATCTGCGTCCTGCCCCACTACAATGGCTCCATTCTACAACAGCTCTGGGTGCTTCATGACCTGAATATAGTGAACCAAAGCCCAGGAAAGACTCCACACACTGCCCTGTGCCAGCCTGCTTTCCCTCCAAGAATTCAGGGCCTAGATATCAGTTTCTAGTTTTGCCTTAATGAGACAGGGACTCTGAGGCTCAGAGGGATGCAGTTGGTGGAGTTGAGCCCTGGACCAGCTCTGGTGGATCGACTCCCCAACACCTGGCAGCATGGAGGGTGGGAGGCAGCCATGGTTCAAATTCTAGTTCCTGCCTCACAGGCCCAGATTCCTGGTCCTCTCAGCCCACATTCCTGGCAGGTGCCTGGGAGTGCAGTACACCCCCTTTGGAATGGCTTCACCATGGACAGCTACTCTTGTCCCCCTCCTGGCTGTGCTGAAAGATGTCCACTCTCAGGTGGGGGCCAAAGGCCCCTGGTCTCGCCCTGAAACATTGATTCGTTCTGTTTTAGGGGCTTTTACTCAATGCACTAGGCCTTGTACCACATTACTGATACTTGCTTGGCCCTGGGTAAATGAATTCACCTCTCTGAATCTCACTTTCTCCACCTACAACCAGGGGGTCAGCAAGAAGAGTGGGCCTTAGTGACACAGGTGGGTTAAAAGTGCTGGAATTGGACTTAGGAGAAAAGTTCCAGTCCCAGTCTGCCCCTCACTCACAGGCAGATAAGCGCCTCAATGCCCTGCCCACTCCAAGAACCCTCAGAAAATCTAGGGCACCGATGTGTAGGAGCTTATCGGAGTGGGAGTCATGAGAGAGCAGGAGAGAGGGCTCCCGCTACTTGGAGGAGGAGGAGGAGGAGGAGAAAGATTTATTTCAAAGGGCATCTCAACTTAAAAGTAAAGGGTCTGACTAGCTAAAGGTGGGATCTCAGGCCCCATCCAGGGGATGAACTGCTGGACAGGGGGTTTCCCCTAAAGGGTGATGCTGGGCTAATAATATATGGGGTTTCAGTCTACATCTGTGAAATGGGAAATAAAAACTCATTTGCTATGAGGAATCAATAAGAATACAGTATGGGAAGTCCTTACACAAGCTGCTGCCACACAGCTGGGACACAATTCTTGCTCCTCTGCAACAAGAACAAACTTTGGGAAACCACAATTATCCTACCCAGAGAGAGTAATTCAGAACGTCTAGGGGTGGGGCCCAAGACCTACATTTTGTCAGGTGCCCCAGGCAATTCCAGGGCCTGTGAGTCCTCCCTTACACTGGGCTTCTAAAACAAGAATGGAATTTTAGGCACAACCAATTCTAAGACTGTTATCTGGGGAGGGTGGAAGGAGGGAAAGAAGGCATGAAGGGGATAAGGAGCAGAGGGGGTGGGGCCAGGAACAATCTATTAATCAATCTCCTCCCCAGCCAGAAACAGTAATTGTTGAGGCGCACACATCCTTTTCCTGCTAACAATCCGCAGCTGCAATACTACACTTTGATTATGAATGTCAAAAAGACAGAGCATGAAATTAACTTCCCCTTAGTCGGTGGGCACAGGGAGACAGTACACTAATTCACTGCCCTCAGTACGAAAACTCCCCATGACAATGTTGCATCAAATTAGGGCCCATGCTACCCTAGTGTCATCTATATCTCTGCCAATGTGCTCTTTTACAGTCAGGCCGAATCAGCAAACAAGGGCCCTGTTTGTTGGAGAAAGGTCTGAGCAACCGGCAGAAGATGCTCTCAGGGGTTAAGGGCTGGGCAGGGTGGATGGCAGCTCTGGGCCTGGAGCTGGAGAAGGGCCCCTGTGCTGCCCCAAGGGAGCTACCCACTGGAAAGGGGAGGTAGGAGATGAGGAGCAATGCTCCCTGCAGGTGTCGGATGCAGGAAAATGGCAACTGGGAAAGCTGAACTCAGAGCTCCACGGCTCTTCTAACACTCAGTTGGCAGTAAAGCTAGGCCTGCAACTCCTCCACTCTCTGTTCTAGCCTGGCCCACAGTAGTCAAGGGACTTCCAAGGGGCAATGGGAAGGTAGCAGAAGGGGGAGGTTGCCTTTGAGGGAAGCTCTGAAGAGCAGGGCCTTGAGGATGTCCCTCTTAGCCCATTCCTCTTAGGAAAGCGGGGCATATTCAGTTATTCGCCGGCAAACTCGGAACACCTCCTTTGTGCAGGGCACACTGTGCTCTGCTAGTATCTTCAACCAGCCTACCACCAGGCAGTCATCTGCTGTGGTCTACTAAGGGGACAACCCCGAGAGTCAGGAACATTCAGGCCTTCTGACCAGACACAAGGAGGGGCAAGAAGAGAGGCCCTATTCTTGGCATATCCCCAGGATCAAACTTGACGTCTAGTCTTGGGATTGCCTCTTACTCTCTGCCAAGAAAGCGCAAAAAATTCTCAGGCATGGTACCAGGGAACCTTGCAGAGGGCGATGGATCCTGTCTGCCCTTCTGTCTCTTGGGCCCTTACCTTACTACTCGTCTGGCACAGGTAGGACACCAGCTACACAACTGGTGGCTTCCATAAGATGTGATTCCAAATGCCAAAGAAGGGGCTTATGTGTGCATGCCATGTGGCCTGTGCAAACACATGCACCGTCACATGCCACAGAGGACAGATGCCCTCTAACCCAGGAGGGAATGGTAACAGGCACATGGGTGGAGGAGGCTTCTATATCACCCGTATCACCCACCACAGTCTTCTCTGAGCCTTCAGCAGGTACACTGAGGTAGGTGGCAGGCAAGATCTTGATGGATAGAGGGAAGTACAGAGAGGATTTGTGGCTTGCCATGGTCACAGAGAACAGACAGCAGGGCCTGACCAGAGCCAAAAGAAGGGGTATGCAAGCAAGGTCTCACTTCATACATGGCACACAGGTGCTTCCACATGAGGCCCTGAGGGGAGCAGAGAGAAGGAAGCTGGGCCCATGGTGGAGATTTGGCTGAGGCAGCTTCCAAGGCTCTGGCTGGGGGAAGCCAGAAGTATCCCCTGCACGCTTAACTAGAAAACCTCACAAGGTATAGGAAGGGGTTAATGGAGAGCACAGTGGCCAGTGAAGGGCCAGACCAGGCCTTGAGCATGTCACCTTGCTACGCTGAGGCCAGGGCAGGCTCCTCAGCTGTCCACTCCTTCTCTTACACTTCATCCCAGCCTGGGATGCTGTCCATGCCTCTCTTCCCAGATGGATGGTTTGATGGCCAGAAGACTAGAACCACCAAAGTGCCTTTGACCAAGGGGTCCCTTTCTACTCACCCACCGTGGAGTGGGCTGACAGCTCGGAGCAGGGAAGAAGCTAAGTATGCTCCGGGACCCTGAGGAGGAGTCACCAAGCTGGCTGAGGTAGCTGGGTGTTTCTCCGCTCTTGCCTTTTCAGCTGCCTTATGATCTCCAGATTTTTTCTATGACCTTCTAAAATAGCCATTAATTAGAGCCTGGTAATTAACTTTCTGATTCAAATAATATTTTTCAAAGGAATTTCATTAAAGAGTTGATTTGCATATCCTCAGACAAAGAGCCTAGAAACAGGCAGAGCTACTTGGGCAGAATGGAAGAGGTCCAATAGTAGCCCTGAGGCTGGCACCAGGGCCCGGGCTCTGCCTAGCACCTGAAGGTGAGAGGAGAGTCAGAGGGCTGCTGTCTGGGAAGTTCTCCCCAAGAAGGGTGGCAATTTGTTCACAGAATGGGCCAGCTCAGAGTGTCCATATGCCCAGATAGAAAACGCATATGTGCACACAAGCATGCACTCAAGTCCCAAATGAAGAACACACTGGTACAACAGAGTATACACACACACAAACACCCCAAAACACACTGGTAGACAAACATAGGAGAAAACATACAATGACAATAATGGTAGTAAATGCTTACTGAGCACGTAGATTGAGTAATTTGTCTATATTTCAACTATAAAAATATGGTCCAACCCAACATGATGTCATACTGGTATGTTTGAAATGTCTTACATGTATCAACTCATTTCAAGCGTACTGACATGTATAGCGGCATTTATATATCACATACACACACCCTCACTAGAACAGGTGGTACCTGCAAAATGTACAAAAAATATACACAGAAGTAAACACGCTTGTTCAAAGAAAAGGCTTCTCCAGCTTCCAAAACCCCAGCCTGGGGCTGATCACATTTTCACTAGCTAATTTCCACCATTCCTAAAAATATTGCCCAGCTCAGATCTCTGGAAGATACACAAGGGAGCCAAAGATTTAAAAGGAGGGCAATAAAAATGAGAAAGCAAAAATAAATTGGTTCTTCTATGCGGCCGATGTACTATATGGCTTTCCGCTCTGGATGTTAAGGCTCAGAATCCTGTGCTCACATGTGTAGCTCTGGTCAGTCCTGCCCCAGAGGTACCTGGGGGCTCCAAGTAAAATGGTATAGTCTGAGGGATCTAGGCACATGGCCTGGCCTCGATGGAAGGGGTAACACACCTTTAAGACACCTCCTTGCCTTTGACTGTGTGCCTTAGTGTGTCCCTGGATCTAATAGCCCCTTCACTGCCTGCCTACCTAGCCTATAACCTCTCAAAGTACTATTAAAGATAATGCTTCCTTAGTACAATTACAGGATTAAGAACTGAACCTAATTCCCTTATGGAAGGGAGAGGAAAGCCAGGTGAACCCTCCTTGCAGGTAATTAATAAATTCCTGTCCTACCTCTAGGAAGGCAGAGGTCCGTTTAGCATGTAGTTCGTGTCTAGGATCCAACTATATGGGGCTTCTCAGCTCTGAGGAAGGCCCAATAGGACAACCAAAAGTCCTGACGGGCTTGCCGGAACATTCAGCAGGCAAAGGGTGGGAAGAGACAAGCCCCAAAAGCAGCAGCACCACTGGTCATTAAACTCAGGAAAGCAATATTCAATCCCTAACATACAAATAACAGAAATGCCATTTTTCTTCCTATCCAAATGACAAAGACTATCTTGATGACATTCAGTGTTTTAAAGGGTGTAAGAAAACTGGTTAAGTACTCTCAAAAATCGTTAAGGGTGTAGAAATAACCATTGCTCTTAAACTTCTGGTGATGGGCATTTTCATCAAAAACCTGAAACTCCATATTCTTTGACTTAGTAATTCAATTTCTCAGATTTTAACCTGTGAGAAAAATCAGAGGTGCACACAAAGATTAATATACAGATATAAATCCCCAGATAATTTTTAATAAAGAAAACCTACACATAACCTAAATGCCTAGTGATTAAAATCAAAGATGACCCAAACATAAAATGGAACGATGAACTTTTCAAATAGATTTTTAAAACACAAAAAGGTTTGCTTTCTCAGGTGTAGACAGGAACATGGGTCACTTGCTCAGTTATGTCTTTTGTTCAAAGTTAACAATGATCTTTATAGCTTGATTCACATTACAATGCATAGCAGCATCTATTATTGCTTTTTATTTTAATTTGGGGGGGGAACTGGAGATTGAATCTAGAGACTCTGCATTAAGCTACATCCCCAGCCTTCTTTCTGTTTTTTATTATGAGACAGGGTCTTGTTAAGTTGCCCAGCTGGGGCAACTCAAACTTAGTATTGTCCTGCCTCCGTTTTCAAGATATTATTGCTCTTAAGCTTTAGAACGGTACTACATGATTGCTTGTTGTTACTTCCACATTGTAAGATGAAGTGATTTATCCCAACTAATATTAAATTACACTTACTGAAAACCTACACGTTAGCCTAGCCTCTTTCGCACCTTATTTTTTATTTAATAAAATTTTGGAAACATTTAAGAAATGTGTAAGGCCCAACATTAAATTCTCAGAAAACAGCACTAAACAGGATGGATACTTTCAATTAATGTGCTGAATGTATTAATATTAACATCTCCAACAACATTATTATCATTGCTCCCATTTTGCAGATGTGTAAACTGAGGCTCAAAAAGCTTAAGCGATTTGCCCTAGCAGTGCCTGGCTTCAAATCCAAAGATCACATACTCCCATTACTCCCAGTGATTGCCTAAACTGCACTATCATCTTGCCTTCACCATTCTTCATAGACCAGTCCCAACCCCAACAGAAGACAGAAAAGGACCAGACCTTCCTTGTCTACAGTAGGGAGGAAAAGAGGGCATGAATCCAGACTTGGGTACCCAGCCCCTCCTGAATCTGTTTGTGACCAAAGCAGGAGAATAGGCTCTATCTTCATTTCCCCTATCCCTTCCCTAGCTTCCTCTCTCCCTTCCTCCAGGAACTGCCTCACCCCAAGGGACAGAATTGATTCCTACCTACTCGGGGCCTGTTGAAGGTTCTTGGATGCCCCTCTCTCCCGCCAACTCCCCAATACTTCTCCCCACCCTAGTCCTACACCCACTGGAATCCCATCATTAGTAACTTTCAGATGTACATCTCCAACCATACACACTTCCCTCGGATGGGCAATGCCCTCTAAGTCCACACACATCAACCTTGCCTACATTACTTGGTCGCCTGCTTTGATGAGCTAAGCTTTACACCAAGGCATCTGGCAAGCACGGGAAGAGGGACACTGCTACTGCAGAGGTTAGAGACCAACAGCCAGCCAGCAGGAACATAGTCCCCGCACACTCGGAAGCCCAGAGTCACCCAGAAACAGTATGAGAAGAAAAAAGAGATAAGGAAAGCATAATATTGCCAGCTGACCCTCCTAGGTCCTCAGAAAGAGTAATAAATGAATGACTTGGAAATCATCTGGGAAGGCAGAACCTCCACATCCTATACTGCTTTTAGAACATTAAAACAGCCCTATAAATGAAGCAGCAACATTTCAGCCTGCAAAGTGAAAATGCTTTTGCCAGCACCCCTTTCACCTGGAAGGCTCTCCGAGCAGCATTCATTTCTGCGATCCAGGAGAAATGATTACTTGTCCTTGGTGCTTATTCTAAAGCCTCTAAAGGAGAAATGAGGGTCTGAGTGGCCTAGGGATTGTAGAGACCAGCTGGGACCCTCCCCTTGCGCACACCAAGCACCAGCCACCTGCCCCCAGCCTCACAACCAGGTAGCAGAGGCCCCACCTGAGGCTTCTTTTCCCAGGGAGCCGGAAGATCCCAGTACAGAACCAACTGGTTTCCAACCCCCAGATGAGAGAATTCAAGCACAAAAAAGAACCTTCCCAACACAGCAGTTTTCAGAACATACACACAGCATGCAACAAAGCCTCTTCAGCAGCCATATAAACCACAGATTCACCCAAAGTCAGACTCAAAGGGGCCACCCCAGGGTGCCCTGGACTGTTCATCTACATAGGAGGGCCACCAGGGCCAGGACTCACACTACGGGCCACCCTCTTCATTCCAGTCCCCATCTACTCACTAAGGCTGGTATCTCTCTGCACTTACCCCAGCCCCAGCAAGAGACATGGCAGCCAGTGGGGGGTTCCACAGAGCCAGGATTCAACCCCTCCTTGCTGCTAAGCCAAGCCAAAAGCAGCCAGTTCCCTCCTCCCAGCCTTCAACAGCACAACCACCCACATAAGAGTAGGAGGAGGCTCCTCTCTACTCACCCAGATTGACCATGGGCTTGAGTGGGGAAGGCAGTCACCATAGTTGGTTTTCTCACTCGACTCCAGGAACTGCCCCAGAGAAATACCTGCTTGTCCATCCCAGCAGCAGCTTGAAAATCTATTCCTAAGCAAAACAAGTCAGGAGCCCCCAGTCCTAGCAAAGCCTATTTCAGCTCCAAGGCTGGGTAGAAGGATTTCAAACCCAGTCTCTGTCTGTCCATGGAAATGTGGGCTCCCTTCCTGAGCCAGAGAAGCCACCAAGCCAGATTTTGTTTATAGAAAATTAATAAAACAATTCCACACCACTGCTATGACATTTAGCTCCAACCGCTACGGTTTACCACTGGTTCCAGATACGAGCTCATAGTTCAATCCCAACCGCCACTCTGCGCCCCCTCAGCAAGCAGCAGGGCTGACCTGAGGCCAGGCTGGGCTGGTCCCGCAGGAGGTCATCTTGGCCATGGCCCGACCCTCAGCCAGGGTTGCCAGCCAAGGACTTGGCAGCGGCTTGCCAGCTTTTCTAGCAGGCTTCTCAATGCCGGCTCCCCACTGGAGGGAGGTAAACATGACATGCATGCTGCCTTCTCCGGGGAGGGCAGGCACACTCAGAGGCCGGACCGCCTGCTGTCTCTCCTGCTCCCGGACAACCACCACATGCACACAGAACGGGGTACGTACACAAGGCCCTGCATGCGGGTGCAGAGGGTCCTGACCCCCGCCAATGAAAGAGCGGAGAAGGGCATGTTCCTGGGGCAGAGAGCCGAAGGTGGGGGCCGTGCGGAGGGAGGAAGGCAGCAAACCGGGTGGCCTGCCTCCCAGACAATAACAAAGATGGGAAGTGAGATTTTCAAAGACGCAGTGGCTGCACCCAGCACTGAGCTCTAGCTTGGCTGCATCTTCCTGCCAAGGGCACGCCTGGTCCCTTGGGGCACCATGGCCATCAGAGAAAGGCTGAGGGTCCTGCCTCAGGCTGGGCTTGGCAGCTGGGGCAGGAAGCCAGCTGCAGCCAGTGGTGAGGATGCACTGGAGAGAGCAGCTCCAGGCAGATGGAAATTAAAGGTCCAGCAATTCTGCTGGGATGTGGGAGTCGTACTCTTGGAGAAGATGCTAGGGGGTCAGTTAAACAGTCACTCAACCATGGGCAGGAGTTAGGCTATAACTTGTACTCCTTTACCTGCTGGAACCAAGGAGGAAGGGACAGGCATTTTCATTCTACCTATGCCTTCCCTAAAGGGAGTGCCAACTCGCCAACTGTACACACGGACACAGCCCTGTGAAGGCAGATGCCAGCAGCCTGAGATGCTGGGGCTGAATGCTGAAAAGGCTCCTTGGTGCCTGCCTGTTCTTTCACCTCCATCAGCTGGGCAGGGACGAGTTCTAACTGGCACGGGAATCCATCACTGCCTATGCCTAACTGGAAAGGTGCCTATGGCTGGCACTCTCCCAGTGGCTGTGTACACCCAGTGGCCCCCTGCACCAACCGGATGGCTTGCCCTTGGGAGCTAGAGCCTGCTCCGGTTGCCCATGACTCCCCAGCAAGCTGAATCACCCCTCCCTCTCCCACTCTGCCCCACAAGCCACCTCCTCTTGGAATTTCCACACCTGCTCCAGGCTTGCCCAAGAGCAGGAAACGCAGCAGGAGACACCCCTGGGAGAGGAGTGGTGAGGGAAGGAATGAGGGAAGGCCCTTCTTCCCAGCCTCAGCTATGCCCCTGAACTTGGGGCCTGGGTACTGCCCGCTCGGCTTGCCCCAGCCCCCAGCGGAGCACGTGCCCTACTTAGAGCAGATGTGCCCCCTAAGCGGCCGGCCCAGCCTCCTGCTCCTCCCCTCCAGATGTTCACCCTTTTCCTCACCAGGAGCGCTGCCGGGTCTCAGCCAAATCCGGGTCAAAAAATGCCCTTTCTATCGGACATCCTGGGTCTCCCCAGACCAGAGGATGGGTCCTGGGGGTGGAGGCACCACTTCCGTCCCCAACCCCGGGCACTGCACGGCTGGGAAACAATGCCCACCTCGTTCAGGCAAGGCAGGACTTCTCGGCAAGGGCACTTCCCGCCTGGCCTCGCCCCGGGGCCTCGGGCACCCGTTCCTCACCTCACCCTGCTGGGAGAGGGCAGGGTCCTCCCCGATCACGCCGTCCGGGGCGGTGCCACAAGTTCCCGGAGGGCAGCGCAAGGTCCCCTGCCGGCGGCGTGCCCCTGCCTGGCTCGGGCTTTGTCCCCGCGCCCTCGGGGCACATCCCGGGCGGCGCGCGGGGAGGCCAGCGGCGGCGGCGGGCTCACCTCTCATTGTCCGCGGCGGAGGCGGCGGCGGCGGCTGCGGCGGCGCTCCGGAACCCCGGCAGGATGTGGCGGAAGCTGTGGTTGCGGTCCAGCTTGGGCTGGCTCTTGGTGCGCTTGATGGAGCCCTTGAGGCGGCGGCTGAGGAAGCCCTGCGCGCGGGGCGACAAGAGGGGGAAAGGGAGGCGGGGTTAGCGCGGCGGCGGCAGCGGGCCGGGCCCCATGCGGGTCCCGCACCCTCGCTGGGCGGCCGCTCGGCCGAGGGCGGGCCCGGCTTGGGCTCGGGCTCGGCCCCAGCAGTTCGTGGCCCACGCCGCCGCCCGCCCGCCGACCGAGCGCCGACGGCCCGGCCCGCGCAGCGCGGCCCAGCCCACCCCGCGCCGCCCGCCCGCCGGCCCAGCCCGCCACGTCGCCCCCGCCCCCTAAGCCGCTGTTGCTATGGCGACGCCGAGCCGAGCCGCGCCGCGCCGACCGAGGCCGAGGCCACCCGAGCCCCCCGGGCGCCCGGACAAGCGGGGCGGGGACCAGGGGCGGGGCTGCGGAGAGGCGGGACCCCGGGGGGTCCTGGACGGCCAGCTGCCCCTCACCTCCCAGCCCTTCCTCTATGCTCCTGGAGAAGCCACACCTCCCCGCCCGCTCTGTCAGGGAAGGACTCGGCGCCTTCATCCACCTGCGAGGTCAATGCTCCCAGCCTGTTGATGCTGAGATGGGAGAAAATAAGGCTCTGAGAACAAGCACGTGGTCCTCTGAGGGGTCCGCCGGCCAGCGCCTAGCAGTATCTGCCCACATAGATCTCTAACCTGGGCGCAGTTGCTGGCTTGTCAGGGTGGAGCCTGAAACCTCTGTACCCTAGCAGGGACAACCACCTTAAGGACAGGATCCCTAGAGCCCAACTTAAGAAGGGACCCAAGGGTCTGAAAGGGTTTGCTGAGTATCCCCATGGAGTGCTTCAGGATTTGGAGCACCTCATTCAGGTCATGCATCCCATTTACCAGGCTGCACTGGACTCCGAGGTTAAAGCTCCACTGCTCCGCCTGAGAGCTCCAGGACTGATGCAGGAGCAGGAAGAGATGGGAGTTCACACATCCAGGGTACAAGGTGCTCCATTACGGATGATGGGCAGATGGGGGAGGAGAGGGGTCGGGAGGCCACAGCCTGGTCCTCCCCGGGCTTGGAACCTGCCCACTGCTGGAGGGAGAGGAAAGCTGGGGAAAGACACCTTGAGGGAGAAGGAGTTTCTGGGAGGGATTCTGGGATTCATCCACCCTTGCCTCAGTTCCAGGTGATCCACCAACAGAAGCAAATGGGATATTAACAAAGTTAATGCTGTAAATAATCTGATTAGTAAATTTCATCCATCACTCAGTAAAAGACAGGCTTGGCAGCCCTCTCTGGGTCTAGGGGAAGGGTGGCTGGATCTGGCTCTCTCTGTGGCCCCAGCACCCTAGACACGATGAGATCAAATACGAGCAGTGTACAGTAATATCTCATGTCATCTGCCCAAACAGAAAACAACAGAAAAACAGCATCTGCAAATGAAGAAACCTTACACAGAAAGTTAAAGTGACTTGCTCAAGGACACCCAGCTTTTAAACTTTCTCTTTACTCATCTTTTTCCTCTCCATTTTTTCCTCCTCCTCAACTTCTCACATCTATAGAAGACCTTTCCCTGTGGGCACCTGTCAGCGTTCTGCACATCCACCTGATATGCCACCTCACCCAAACACCTTCCCAGGTAGCACAGCCCAAATGTACCTAACTTCGGCATCCGGCATTAGCTGTTGAGGTATTCAAATCACCTGTGGCTCAACAAATATCTCTTAGTATTAGAGGTGCCCAAAGTGACCCTAATCCAGAGGAATGACATATAGACAAGTCAATGCACACTGGGGAGCACCCGGCACTGGGGAGCACCCGGCACTGGGGAGACAGCATGCAGGAAGGGATCTATGCCAACATAAACTCTGGGCTCCCCAACCTCAGCCACACCTGGCTGACCTGCATGGGTTCTCCTAAGGGTGTTGGTCAACCAAGTTTCCCCAACAGACTTGTACTTTTTATTGGTTTTTATTTTCTACAGTGATAAAAACTGCACAACTTTTACACTCTAGTGTAAAGAACCACGAAGGATGTTTTACAATTTATAGAGCTTTTTCTGCACCAATATTGACAGCTTGATCTTGTTTCTGAGTTTTAAAATATAAAGTTCTCTCCCCTCTAGGAGGGTGGGTGGGACATGAGCCACTTTCTCTTGCCCACTCCTCACCCTACGGCTTAGACCTTTAATGATCCTTTGACAGCCACCTCCTAGTGAAACCTACTAGTAGTATCCACCTCACCCAAACTAGCAATTAACTTGCAACTCACTACCCTCTCTACCATCCACTCATTCACCTTATTGAGAGTCTGGTATACATCAGACACAGTGACCATGATGGCCACACACACCATGCGGTAATATTGTATATAGGGGCTCAGGAGCTTAGCTCATGGGGAGAAGGATTCTTCAGGGGAACAAGGAATGTGCATGTTGACTCAACACACATCATACTACACATTTCCCTAGAAGTCTTTTGTCCTCTAAGGGACCCGACTTAGGGCTCTGCATATGATACACATTCATCATCCTGGAAGGGGATTTAGATCCAGAAAGCTGCAATACTAAGGGTGACAGGTCAGAGAGAGGAAAGGACTCTCTCAAGGACATAGCAAGGTTAATCAAGGACCTCAGACTCCAGCCCACTGTTTCGCCCAGCCTCACAGCTTGCTGACTCCTTTCAGGGGCTGGAGGGCCCAGGGAAGCTTCTCTGGATTCATTCAGCTCTGGATGAAAGAAGGCAAGCCTTTTATCCTGTCCATTTTGGGGAGCAGCTAGAGCCCCAAACTCAGGAAGAGGGACTAAGTCAGAACATCTTCAAGTCAGAAAGTCTTATTGTAAACCCAAGGCAAGGGGCTGGGGATATTACTTAGTGGTACAGGTTTTGCCTATCATGCATGAGACTTTGGATTCCATTCCAAGCACTGCGAAAAAAAAAAAAAATCTAAATCTTTAACTGAGGGGCAGGGGGCAAATCACATCCCTTCCTTCAGTAAAACAGAGTCCTTAACGCCCACTTTCTGGGCTCCACTAGAGCCTGCTGCCAGCCCAGTAGCTGAGAACCCAAAACTGCAGGCAGGCGTGCAAGATTTAAACTGGCTGCACACACCCCTAGCTGAGAGATGACAGGCAAGGCCCCTCACCTCTCTGTGAAGTGCTCAACAAAAGCCAAATGTTCTTCTCACATTGAGTTCCCACACAAATGCCCAGGCTTGTTAAAAACATTCTTTGCAATAACATATGTTGGGTCCAGCCCATCTGTGAGGGTTAGACATGGTTTCTACAATCACTCCCTTACTCTCCCCAGCCCACAGACTCTGACCCTCTTAACCACCCTACCAGGGCCTGATTTTATCCCACCTTCTCCAAGAAGCTGCCCCCAAGATCTTGTTGACCAGCGTGGGGCAGCTCAAGCTTTCCCACGGCTCCTAGGTTCAAATCTTAATTCAGGTGATCTGTGGGCAAATTACTGGACTTCTCTGAGCCATATTAGCCCCAACTATAAAACAGGCTAACAATGACACCTATTTTACAGAATTACGGGAAGGACGAAACTACGCCCAGGAGTCGCTGGCTTTCTTATCATGATTATTGGTGTTAGTTGGCTCCATTACAACCACTTCTCTGTCCCAAGGGGTCTACCAGTGGGCTCTCTGTGAGCCTGAAGGCTGCCTGGCAGTGGGGACAGGGACATGAATGAACATGCTTCCAAAATAATCCTGGGGCTGCAGAGTGACATCCACTTTGGTAGTTTTGAACTCTTTCAACCAGCACTTGCTTCTAAAGCAACCTCACAGAGACACCCTGTGTGCACAGTGCAGGAACGGGCAGGGCTGCTCGGGCAAGACCTCAGCTTTTATCCAGGGGAGCAGGCACTGAAGTCTAAAGCACAGCGAGCAGCCTCCCCAGTCCATGGGGACTAAGCCTGCCACCTCCCCAGATGGGGCCCTCTGCCTTCATTAACACAGCCCTGTGCACCTGTACTTGGCACGCAGCTGTGTCACTGCAATTAGCTCAGCTAAGGCCCCAGGGTTTTCGCACAAGGGTATTCCCTGATGGCTGAGGCTGGGCAGCTGTGCAGCCTGTACCCCCTGGGTGGATGGCCCATCACTCCGCCATACACTATTCCTCCCAGCTGGTTCACAGGGGCCCTAGGCTCCCTCTACATTACTGACTAAAGTGCAGGATAGAGGCAGGTAGGGTCTCTGGCTGGAAGGACCCAAGTCCCCCAGTAGCACTCCAGTCCTCCACCAGCACCCTGACCCCAGTTCTGACCACTACCCCACCATCCTGATCTTCCAGGAGGCTCTCCAGCCATTCCCAGAGGCCTTTCAGAATCCAGACGCATGATTTCTTCATTCACCCATTTCGGTCAATTCCAAGTGATAATGATGATGATAAACAACCAGTTATCGAGCTCCTCTTCTGCCACGTCTCTGGGTCTCTGGTAACTCACTGAACACCTCCTGCCCCAGGAGGCCACTGCCTCTAATTAGAGGAGTCCTTGGGAGGACACAGGCTTCAGAGCGCAGAATGTTTTGGCTTTTCAGGATGGGAAATGGAGGCTCAGAGAAGTTGAGGTGTTTGCTGAAAGCAGTAGAGCTGGTAGCAGGTAGAGCAGGATTGTAACCAACAGGCTTCTGGCTCTTGGGGTGGGAAGGGTGAGACCCTCCCCATATATGAAACTGATATCCCAGATCAGCATCCCACACTGGGACGCAGGCAGAAGGGGACACACACTCTCCTGGAGCACAGGGTTGTCACACACGGCTCAGGGAGGGGAACCCCAGCCAGGCCTGTTTTCACCTGCACCTTACTCTCAAGCCAGGAGGCAGCTCTTAGGGAAACATGGGCTTGCATTACAGCACCGTGACCTGGACTCTCCGGAGCCTGGGGTCACCAGATCTCTTATCCACTGTTTCTCCCTCAGGGGGAAGCCCAGAGCCTGTGCCTGGCACATCCAAGTAGTAGACGCTCAATCAAGGACAAGTTCCTTCCCCCAGCCTTTGCTTGGTGGTTCGTCTTCTACCCAGGCCTGCCCTCACTGCCTCTTTCCCTTCCAACAAGCTGACCCCAGGCCACTGCAGGTGGGTAGGTGGCCTGATACCCCTTTGTCCCGCATTAGCCCCTCCGCTGCCTGCCATGGACCCCAAGACGTTGCTCAGGATGGAGGCAGAACCCCTCAGCCCTCCTGTGGTTTGGGCCCAGCTTTTGCCATGGCAGTTTCCAAGTCTACACCCAAAGACAGAGCCCTCAAGAAGGGAGGATGTTTTGATGGATATCTCTCTTAATATCTTTCTGGAGCTTTGTCCAAATGCCAAGAGCACATCTAAATCAACAGAAAGGGAGAGGGGAAGATCCCATCCAGATAGTGCCACCTCTCAGCCTCAGGAGAGGAGAGACCCTGGGTGTGCAGGCAGGCAGGGATACCAGAAAGGGGCTGGGGCTGGGCTTCTGCTTCCTGAGTCACAGGCTGAGAGGTAGGGGGACCCACAGAGGGGCCAGAACAGTACCCATGCTACAAACAAGACACCTAAGACCCAGGGTAACAAGCAAGGCAGTGGCAGGACATTCATACTCAATTCTTCCTTTTGTACCTCTAGCGCCTGTGCTTTAAGAATCTCCTAGGATCGGCCAGGGATTTAGCTCAGTGGTTTCGCTGCCTGCTGCGCAGGCACAAGGACCCCAGTTCAATCCCTGATACCAAAAAAAAGAATCTCCTAGGCTCCTCGAATTTCCCCTTTACAGGCCTCAGAATTCCCACCTAACACAAGGGGTTGGCTTAGGCAATCACCAGGCTCCTTCCAGAATCAATGTGATGATCCCATAAAGTTAGAACAGCTGCTGGAGCTGAGCTGCCTGGCTATCCTGCGTTTGGCACTAACTGTACCCGGGAATTCTTGGCTTTGCCCGGGTCCTTCAGATGTGCCAATCCTCCTGCCCTCCTTTCCAGTTCCTGGGCTGCACCCTCAGCAAGCTGTCAGGCTTCCCTGGCCTCCTCCCTGGAGAGATATGTACCAGCAGAGAGGACCCCCAACTGGAGAGTGACTCACCCACGGTGGAATGTCAGGCACTGTGACAGGTGAAAGCAGGGAGGCATTTTAAGCCAGGATTAAGTTGGTGCCTTTCTGATGGCCACCCACTCTCAGGCCACCCCATGCCCATGGAACCCTCCCAAATTCAGGCCACTGCTCTGCTGAACATCAAAGACCTCCACATTCCCCCTCTGCCCCGAGTTACACAAAGAGAACCAATTCATGGGGCACAAGAGGCCAAGAAGGGGCTGGGACACTCAAGGGCCACACTTGGGCTTCAAAGACTGCCCAGAAAACCACACCTAAACACACAGGGCCAGGAACACACGTTCATGGACAGGCATCCATGCAAATGCACCCAGGAAGAGCACACCCACAAAGATCCGTGGATGCATGTAAGTATCCCACCTCCGCCACACCCACAGATCACACACACAGACACGTGTGCAGATCGGTCAGCACACATGAACACACACATACACACAAATTAACAAATACACTCAAACAAGCTCACATGTACACACTCATATTCAGCTGTCAGAGGGCACCCATGAATGACACTGACACACAGGCCAGTCACCAGTGCAGGAAGGGAAAGTGTCCCAGAAGCTCAAGTTGCTGGGATCCCAGAGGTAGGGTCCAAATCAATGCTGCTGCCAATCCCCATGGACTGCATGCAGGCCTCCCTTTGGGGAAGTCTCTGAGGACACTCTGTTTGCATCTTCATACCCTGAAAGCTCATCTTTACAGCTCTCTGGATGTGTGGTTTATGGGGTTGTGGCAAGAGCTGAAGAACCCGGTCTCTGCCTTGTCATCTCCTGCCCATCCACACCACTGACGTCCCCCTATCTGGCACACCTCTTAGGTCCAAGGGCTCCTCGATCCCTAGGAGTCCTCAGGTCAAATGCAAATCTCTGTCGTCCTTCCTGAAGAGGTGGGAGAGCAGAGGGTTTACATTCAAATGTCCCCCTAAAGCTTTAAGTGACCATTAGTGGGACTTTTTGGAGGTGACTGGGTCACAGAGGCAAATCAGAGACCAGACTGGCCACTAGCCAGAGGGGACCTCAAACGGATGTCCCCTTTGCACCTTGGCCCTGCTCACCCTTCAGGTCTCTCCTCCCAGACTGGGGCTGATACTTTCAGACCAGAGAAGTCTCTGCAGACTCATCACATTTGTAATTATAAAAGAATGTGTTTAATGCTTACCACCACATTGGACCATAAAGCCCCAGAGCAGGGGCTGTGGCATTCTGACAGGTGATCCCGAAATAATTCCTGAATTAATGAACAAATATTTCTGATAGAAAAAAAAGGAGAGAAAGTGCTCTGGGAGGCTTTTTAAAGGATTTCACTTAGGCACAATCTGGGTGGGCAGATACTAGTACACAGAAATCAGAAATTCCTGAGGTCCCAGCCAGACATTTGACAGCCCAGAGCAGCCAGTGACTCGCTATGGCGTAAATCCTCTGGCCAGGAGCACTGGTCATCAGCATAAGCTTGCCCCAGAGGTCTGGAGGGGCAGGAACAGCTCCTCAGCTCTTTAGCCAAGGACAGTCTTTCCTCTTCTCCCTCTGCATCCCTCCAGGCCCTGTGGCTGAGGTCCAACAACCTGACTCTCTTCCTGGGTGACTCACTGGCCCCAGGCCTCCTTCCCCATCCAAACCTCCCTGTTCTGTGCCCTGTGTGTGAGTGAATGCTCTCAGCAGAGGCTATGGGCAGAGTGGCAAGAAAACAATGCTCAGGGTCAGGGATGCTGGGATCAACATCCAGCCCTGCCATTTATAAATAACACTGAGGGCCACTGCCGCACACTAATAAGAATCACCCTAGGTATTCATGAAGCTCACTTCAGCGGCTGTGTGACAGCTTTACATGACTTGTTTAATTCTCAGCCCAGTGTGCAGGTGGGAGAGCAGAGGCTCAGAAAGGGCAAGCAATTTGCAAAGGGCCACACAGCCAGGAAGTGGCAGAGCTGGGCTCTACCCAGTTGCCTGCTCCAGAGCTACAGCTCTTGCATGATTCCTCTACCAGACTGAGTTGCTAAGCAAGCATCTTGCCCTCTCCGTGACTCAGTGTTCCCAAATGAACAATGAACGGGTTGATCTAGCTGATCTTGCAATCTTTTCCAGCTTGAGCTTGCCTCCCTGGTGACTTAATTGCTGGGGACAACAAATAATAGGGTCCTTCTGGGGACAACAGCTTGCCCCAAAGGGGAGTGCTGTGGTAGGTGCTGGGTCCCATGCCCCAGGGCATCAAGGCAGGGATGCCCTGTTTCTCCCTGACAAGAGCCACCTGGGCACAAGGGGACCCAGAGAGCCCTGGCCTGAGGACCAGTAAACCAGAGCGGCAGGAGGGATGGCGGGAAGAGGCGTGGTGAAGGCAGCCCCATAATTCTACCCTGGTGAGTGAGTCGTGCTGTTAAAATCACTTTTCACTAAAAAACCACAGCCTGGGGGAGCACTCCATAGGCCTCTCTCCCTCGGGAGGAATCTAGCGCCTGCAGGCCAGGCTCACCTGAGAGTTTGGCCTGAGAGCTCAGAGGAACTCCTGGGCTGGCACCACAGCCAATGCCCAGGCAAGGGCTGGTGTCCTCACTGGGGCTCTGGGGCAGACAGGCAACTTGTTCTGACCTCTACTCCCACGGTAGTGGCCACTCTGGCCTCAGACACAGGGCTGACAGAGCTCTGAGAAGAAGGGAGGTCACTGCCACCTCTTCCCTACTTACCACACTCCCTCCATTTCATACATTTGTTCTCTGCGGCCTGCTCTCTCACACCTTCACTCCACTAGCCCCGCCAGGTGCCTGCCACAGGTGAGGCTTTGCACCAACGCTCAGAGTTTGGGCAGATCAGAAACAGCCCCTGCCTTTGAGAAGGTCGCTGCCAGGTGGTGGGAGAGACAGCCACGCAGTGGATGGTTAAGCGACAGAGGCCTGGTCAGGCTGTGCTGCTGGGGCATTCCAAAGCCCAGGAAGGGGTGCCTGCCCACAGGGGCTGCTTCAGGGAGGGAGTCTGGGGGGCAATCGGGGAGCTCTTGGAGCAGAGAAGCAGCAAGGAGTTGTGAGCGGAAAGACCAGCCTGTCCCAAGGCATGGAGGCTGTGCCATCTAAGGTGCTGGGGCAGGGGACTTACAGTCATGGCTCATTTTAGATGTTCTTTAAGCAGTTCTACAGGAAAAGTTACTCATCCCAATGTGAAGACTTGTGAAGGAAACAGATGCCACTGCCACCACCTCCACAGACGGCCTCCCAGCTTTGGAAACAATAATTCCCACCCAAGAACTCAAATGTAATTCTGCCTGCAATCCAACCCAAATGCCACTGGATTGCTTTATTTCCACAGCAGGAGGCAGGAAAAGAAGGCATCTGCACCTTGCACCCCATATACAGGCTCTTGGTCCCCTGGGGGGGGCTGCAGGGCCACAGGGCAGATACAAAGAAGAGACCAGTTCTGCCTTTCGACCCATGAGAAATGGGTCTGCCAGAAGCAGGACCCAGACAAGGTAAGGCAGAGAGAGGTGATACCTGGCTCTGTCCCCTATGGGCTGTGTGACCCAGGCCCTGGCACCTCCTCTCTCTGGGCCTCAGCACTCTCATCCATAAGCAGGAGAGAATGACAAATCTGGAGCTGTGTGCAGATGGCCAGGCCCTGCAAGGACCTCAGCCTCCTGGCTCAGAGCTGAGTGATGCTCAGCCAGGTTTGCACTCCTTACCTACCCTGCATCTGTCACCCTGGGAAGGTAAGCTGCGTGTGACCTGCCTCTGGGGTTGTACAGGCCCAATGAGATGACACATGAGCCAGCCCAACACAGGGCCTGGCCCAGGGGCCTGCACAAAACAGGCTCTAAGAGTCCCCTCAAGAACAGAGGGGAGGTGGCTCTGGGAGGGGAGCCCGGGTCAGCAGGATCTGGAGCTGGCTCTGGGCACCATCCCACCTCTCCCAAAATGCCCAGCTCACTCCCTCCCAAGGCACCTGGAAACCACCATAGGATGGCAGGGACCAAGTGTGCACTGGTGCCAGCCTGGTGACTACAGGGCAGCAACTTCCTGGCAGCCTGCACTCCGCCCACCTCAGCCTGTGGTCCTCCTCCCACTGGCAGGTTGTCTGGGCTCCAGACCTTGTCCCCTCCAAAGTCCCTGATGAGGGTCCCCTTTCAGAGTTCTGGCTCTCTGATCAGCGCTGCTCCAGCCAGCTCAGTCCCTGTGCTGGGCCCAGCTATCACCAGCTGACCAGGTGCTCCCCAAAGGGCACTGTGCCCACCTGCAGTGGCAGGCCCTGCAGCCCTGGGAGCAGCCACTCAGGCGTCCACTCGCTGCCCTCTGCTGCCCCCAACTGGTGGGAAGCCAGCTGCACAGACACCTCCAGCTCTGTCCATCTGTAGGACTCCTGGGAGCAAAGTCTCTGGTCCCCTCACCCTGCTCTGCCTCCTGGGACCAGAAGCGAGCAGTCAAGACAGAGAGGGAGCTGGGCAACTCACCTGGGCAATCCCGAGTCACAGAAAGGAGGGGCTGGGGAGATGCAGCTCTCCAGAAGGCCTCGGGCAGCCTCCGGAAGGCCCAGGGCAGAAGAACAAGGAGCAGAGAGGCTGTCCTCGTCCCTCCCTTCCTACACTCCCACCCGAGCTGCCCAGCCAGCACTGCACAGGATGAGACAGAAGACTGCAGGTCTCCGACTGGGCTCTCCACTCCAGTCTGCCCTCCAAGGCCCCCACGAGACAGTCCAAGCACAGCTGTTGGGGGTGGGGATGGACTTCTGACAACCTGCTTGAGAAAAGCAGTTTGTCCCTTCACCCCTATCCTGAATCCCTCACCCCAGTTCTGGTCTCAGTCCACTAAATGAGCTCCTGACTCTCCCAGCCCCTGGTCAAGGATGCTGATCTAAGGTACATAGTGTACCCTAGGAGTGCTTTATCCTACTCTGGCCCACCTCACCTCCCTTTATGGGGACCCTATACTCCTGTTAATACAGCCTCATATTCTATCTGCTCTGTTCAGTGGTCTGAGTCTCTTGTCACCTATATTCCAGCCACTTCTTCACATTTCAGCCCCCAAACTGCTACCAAACTGCTACCTGCTGTCATTTGCTCCTACCGTTTCCAATCTCCTGAGCTCTACAGGAATGTCCTTTCTCCCTCTTCTGCCTGGAAATTACTTAGTCAAGCCCCAGCTGACCCCTCTGTATTTCTGCAGGTAGTAACTACATTTTAATCCTATTTGCACCTTCAAAGCACAGCACAGGTCCTGACACACAGTTGGTGCTGATTAAAAATGTGTTGGAATAAAAGGAAAAAAAAGATAGAGAAGAGCATGAGGAAAAGAAGTTAGCCACACCTGTGGCAGGACAGAACACCAGACACCAGAGCGTGACTCCCACCTCTGTATGCTCCTGGGCCAGAGCCCTCTTTTCCCTGAGACCTGTGCTATGGCTTAGGTCTAAGACTGCTCCCCAAAGTCTCATGCATTCACAGGTGGGGCTTTTGGAAGGCAACTGAATCCTGGGGGTGCTACATTCATCAGTGATGGATCACTGTGCCCTTGGGAGGTGGTCCAGAAAGGCTTTGTCACCAGGAGTGTGACCTGGAAGGGTGTATTCATGTCTCCGGGTGCTCCCTTCCCTTTCATTCTGCTTCCTGGCTGCCATATGTTCAGTAGTTTTCCTCTGCCAGGCCCTTCCACCATGTTGTTTCTGCCTTAGAGCCAACCAGCCATGAACTGAATCCCCCATAACCATGAGCCAAAATAAACCTCTCTTACCTTAAGTTGCAGGTGTTGAATATTTTGTCCAGTAACAGGAAAGTAATCCATCTTGGTTTCCTTTTCTTTTTTTTCTCTTTTTTTTTTCTGAGACAGGGTCTCACATGCAGTTCAGGCTGGCCTTGAACTCACTATGTAGCTCAAGTTGGCCTTAAACTTGTGGTGATCCTTCAGCCTTAGCCTCCCAACTGCTGGGACTATAGGCATGCGCCACCATGCCTGGCACACCTTGGTTTCCTAATCTGTACCATGGAGCTAATGAAACCCCCTTTCTATTTATTAATGAGTGACCAGCCTCACAGCCCACTGCATCCTGGAGTCCCACTTCCGACTTTGGCCTTAGAGTGCCTGGCCTCCTATTCAGGAAGTTCTGCGCCACTACACTCCTCCCTGGCCACCCTGGACAGCTCCTACCTCCCCACCTCCCTCTGCAAGAAAGGGGCCTCTTCCCACAGAAAGCAGATCCATACTAAGCTGATAGTAACTTCCTTTCTGGTTTGAGCAGTTCCCTAACCAGCAGGCTCCAGAAAGGCAGGGCTAGAGGGGCTGAGGCTGGGGGACCTGCTCTCCCACTACCTATGTGTCAGCCAGACACTGCAAGGCACTGGGTCAGGAGATGCAAGCTGCCGTGCT
This sequence comes from Heterocephalus glaber, assembly GCF_000247695.1. The sequence continues at coordinate 13,566,943 of NW_004624760.1, forward strand.
GAACTGAAGGGGCACATCAGCCTCAAGGAAAATTCCTCGTATTTCAAGGGGCAAAAGGTTACATCCAAGAAGAGGCATAACAGGGGCAGGACAGTAGCATTCACAGCCCTGCCCTTCAAGTCATCTCCTTTTCCACCAGGCAGTCCCCAGCCACACCGTGAGTCCGGCAGCCAGGGGGACAGTGTGCAATGGGCAGGAGGGAGCCATCAAGACCTCCAGGACACAGGGCATGGAAACAGTCACTTCCTGGAGTCCCTCAGCCCAGGAAGTGACAGGCGCTGGGAGAAGGGCCACCCTGTCCAGCTGCAGAGAGGAGAGGCCAGGAGGGAGCAGGCATGAGGAGCACTGGACAGGGGAGGGGGCTGCAGGGAGCTGGGCTCCATCACAGGCTCTGCCCTGGACATGCTGTGTGGTGCGGGAAGGTTCTCCCCTCTCTGATCCTCATTCCCTCCTGAGCCTCAGCCTGTACATCTCTGGTCATATGCCTGTCTCTATGTTGGGGAGAAAGAATAAACGTGGGAGGGCTCAGAGAGGCTATGGGAGTAGGAAGAGGGTAAAAGCTGAGAAAGCTGAAGTCCACCACCCAGCTCCACCCTTAGATGAGCCATCCCCCATGTGGCTCTGGTGTCCTGTAGGAGAAAGCCCAGCAGCTGTATTTAGTTCCCCCACTATTTCTCTCCGTCCTGCTCCTAACCCATTCTACACTCTAATCATACGGGGGCATTAATTTATTCCTGTTTCATTAGATTTCACTATAACTGGATTATTCTCCCTTTGTTCCTGACAAACTCTTACACATCCCTCAGAGCCCGCCTCAAAAGTCTGTCTTATAGGAATTCTTTCCTGTCCCTCCCCCCAGCCAGAGCTCCCTTGTTCTGGGTTCCAGCACCCAGGTGCACCTCTGTCATAGCAACAGAACCACGGAGGATATACACAAGCAAGCACTCATTCAAAGTGAGTTATTGAAAAGAACCAAAGACCTGCTTCCAGAAGCATCTGCAATCAGCCTGGTACTGAGTTTCTCTGCAGCTTCTGCCAGCCCCCTGGGCCTTCCCCTCTCTGACACTTCTCCTTCTCCATCTCCATCTTGTAAAAAATAGCCCTGAGACCTAATTTCAGCTAAACCTTCAAACAGGACTCTCTGCTTTCAACTTCCCGAAGAGGAATCAATTGGCTGTCAAGTTTCCAAGAGCCTTTACCACCTCCCACATTCTGACCCTGCTGCTCCTCTAGGTCAGCGAGGGGGGGGGGGGTAGAGGAAGGACACAGCCACATCAGGGAAGGCTGGGTCTGGGGTAGTGGCAGGTCCTGGCCCAGGCATCACACCCCTGGGCCCTGGCAGAGCCCCTGGACGCAGCCCAGTGGTCAGTCTGCAGATCAGAGCTCCTCTGCTGCCATGCCCTCCCTAGCCCTGGTCCAGAGAAGCCAGAGCTGGGTGATTCCGAATCCCAGCAGCCCGAAAGATGAGCCAGTCTCTGGTCACCTCCTCCCAGACCTCTTGTCATCTTGCCCTCATCCCAGGGTCCCCCTGCAGCTCTAGAGGCACAACCAGCCTCCTGGCACTGCGTGGCCCTGGGGACCGCAGTCCTGACCCTTCCCTACCTATAGGAGGGAGAAAGAGGTACCAGGTGGGCGTGAGTCCACCTCTCCCCCGAGTCCCAGGGCTGGTACGATGCCCACAGCGCCTTACAGCCAAGCTGACCAACTCTAAAGCCCTTTCTCTCTTAGCCGCTGCACTGCAACTCTTACGTACCACACCCACACGCAAACCCATGCTGCCTTACAAAGGCCACTCCCTTCATTTCACAGAAAGGGACACTGAGGTCCTCCCGGAGTCCCACGGTTTCTGAGGCAGAGATGTGACTGGCACCAAGCTGCCTGTGGCCTGCAGGAGAGAGGCTGGCTCTCAGGTGGAGAGAGGCCTATGGGGGGCAGTGCTCCTAGTGAGGTGGTGACCTCCAAAGAGCCCAGCCTTTCCCTGGCCTCAGCTGTCACAGAAGAGGTAGACAGAAGGAGCCCTGGAGACCACAGACCTTGGCACACCTGCTCTCCCAGAGGGGCACCTCCGTAGGAGAGGGTGACATCCTGTCACCAGGGATGAAGTCACAGCAATGGTGACAGTGATTCAATCACACACCACGGTGTCTCCCCTGCCTCCGCCAGGCAGAACATGTTCCCCAGGCTCCCTTGGGGTCTACACAGAGCGAGCGAGAGTCAGCTGAGCACGAGGATGTTGCTGCAGAGATGCCTGAGCAAGTGAGCCCAGGCCCAGGCCGGGGGAGGGGGTGCTTCTGGCCTGCACAGGGCCTGGGTGCAGGTCTGTGCCCACGGCAAAGGCCACGGTCACCAGGCCTTTTCACAAATGCCACACCCTCTGACTTCCACCCCCACCCTCCTCAGACATATACTAGTTTGGAGCCAAAAAGCAAAACGTGATTCAGATGCTAACTGTGGATTTTGTCTGTGAAGCACCTACCTGCATCACACCTGTGCCGGTACATTCACAGTGAGCCGCCAGGACACCCTTCAAGCCAGGACTGTCACTCCACATTTCACTGACAGGGACACAGGGCCCCAAGATGCTTTGTGACCCACAAGGTCACACATTGCACAGAAGAGCTAGGATTCGAACCCAGTTCCCCATACTACAGCTCTCTCTGAGTACCAGCCCAGGATAGAGTCTCAATTCACACCCTTTTTCTTAACTGCTGCACACAAAGGACCAAAGTCCCCAGAGAAGGACATAAAACTGAAATGCCCATGGTACCACCATGGTCCTGCCTGTCTCTCAGGAGCTGTATGACTCCAGAAATGTGACTGTACCTCTGTGAACCTCAGTTTCTTCAACCGGAAATTGGTGACACTCGTAGTGTTTTCCCAAGGGGTGCCCTGAGGAGTGGAGTGGCAAAAGCACCTTGGTAAACATGCTCTGTGCCCAGCAGACCTTATCCAGGCAGGTGCTCTGGGAGTGGGGTCCTGGGTTGCTCAAGACTCACGGGCCAGTGCTGGCTTGGATCCACAGGTTGTTTCCACTCCAGGAAATGAAATGAAGATGCCACAACACGAAAAGTGCCAAGCCAACTTGGCGGTTACAGAGCTGCAAATTATAGCAACTCTGAAGTGTGACATTCACTCATTACAGTAGCAGAGAAAGGGAACCAGCAAAGGAGCCATGCCAATGGGGTTTGTCCTCCTCCCAGCTCCGGGAAGTATGTGCTCATGGCCTGGGCTCAGAGGTACCTGGGTCCCAATCGTGGTGCCACCATTTATGAGCACTTGGAACTTGGCCAAGTGACCTTACCTCCTGAGTTTCAGTTTCCTCATGGGGCACTCAAAGCACCACGTTGTCTGGAGGACTAAAAGATGAGGGATGCAGGACTGCAAGCACAGTGCCTGGCACATACAGTGCTTCATGATGGAGGTGGCTACAGTGTTACAGGTCATTGTTCTCCGAAGTCCCGAAGGCTCACCCTGCTCACTGTGGCCCTGGCAGGAGTTGGCAGAGGATCAGTGGTCCTGGGGAAACACCGTCCCCTTAGCCCTGCGTTCAAGTCTCCACCTGACACAAACCTGACCAGGTCCCCAGCCTTCTCTCCTGCCAGGTCCTCTAGGCCCCTCGATGCCAGTCCCAGAGAGCGTCTCAATGTGCCACGACACAGGAATGTCACGCATGGCTAATGTGCCTCCACCCCTCTGCAACCTGGAGTCCTCACCACTTTGCCTAAGCTGATTTCCATGTACCCTTCAGGACCCAGCTTAAAAGTAAGGTCCCAGGGCACCTCTCCAACCCCCTGGGGACACTCAGTCACTCCCGGTTCCCTGGAGCCCAAGTCCCCCCTACAGTCAAGGCTAGGGCTGTACACTCTGCACCCCCACCCTCTTTCCTCTGCTCCCGCTCACAGCAGCCCTGAGTGCTGACACAAGATGGGGAGCTCATCGGGGCCTTTGTCTACCTGGTGCCCACCTGGCCAGTCTTCCCACCCAGCCCGTCCCTAGAACATGCAGCAGGCGGGCCATAAAGCCTGCTAAGTGAAGCCACTGAGGCTGCAATGGTCAAATCTCCATCTCTCCCACAAGAATGTTCGCATCATGTACTGCAAACGTGCGCTAGTAACAATTTTTAAAATAAAAAATGTTTTAAACCTTCATGTCTGATACAGACCCAAGCTCCCTGGGGGAAGACAACATGTCTAGTACTTCGCTGCGTGTCTGGTGCCTGCCACCATAGTCTGGATGGAGGAACAGGCATGCTTGCTGAATGGAGCGAAGGGACCCAAAACTGTCTATGTGGGCACATGCGCATGGCTCTTTCAGGGGTGTGGAAGTCAAATGTTAAGAGTTGCTGGGTTCTGTTTCCACCAAGTCATTTAGATTTATAGTAAAAAGTATATTGTGAGTTGCCGAAATTTAATAGCTATGACATTCAAGGGGTGATCCAAAGACATGAATGATTAAATTTTAAAAATTACAGTAAAAGACACATTGTCAGAATAGGATAGGTGTATTCAAAGTAGGGGGAGTGTTTTCAGGGGAATTAATGGCAATATGACTTTTACTGTAATAAAATTTTTAATTTAAACATTCATTGTATTTTATGATCTCCTTCGCTGATCAACCACTTAGGGCAATTTCTACCTAATAAAAACATGAGTGTATCCTCATCTACTTTATTCCTTAGATCTGGCACCTCGCAACTTCTGGCTCTTCTTCAAAGTCAAAATGACCAGAAAAAGTACATGTTTTGAATGGACTCAGGACATCAAGGCAAACCACAACAGCACAACTGAAGACACTCGTGAAAGTGGACTTCCAGAGCAGTTTCAGAAAGTGCCAAGAACAATGGGATAAGTGTCTGAAGCAAAAGGGAGTATATTTGAGGAGAATTAATGGGTCTTTTACTATATTCAATACTTTAAAATTTAAATATTCACCAAAAATCACACCACATATATGCTGTGTTTTGTCAATTCTAAGGTATCATCAGTAGGAGAATGCAGGCTTATTTCCTACCAAGACAAAATGAAGCAACGATATGCTACAGAGTGTTCCATGAGAGATGTTAGAATACAGAAACAAAAACTGTGTATCTCAGTGGAGAGGTGCCCAGGTCCAGCCTAGCCTCTTCTTCCTAGTCAAAATGGTTCCAGGCCTGGTGGCCCTCAGGACTCTCTAGCCTCCACCTGCCCCCTCCCTCAAAGGATGGGACCCCCATGTGGCCCTCAGGGTGGGGCTGAGCCACAGAGAGGGGAGCAGCCGAGGCATTTGGATACCTAGAGCAAGGGAGGCTGGATGTGCTCCCGGTCCATGAGGCTCCAGGAAGGGGGGTCGCGGGGTCGCAGAGCAGCACCCCAGGGCGAGGTGGTGATGGTGGTGGCAGTGGCGGTGGTGACGCAGGGATAGTTACCGTGACCCGGAACGGCGTAGCAGCCGAGGGCTCCATGCTGGGGCTCTTCTCCGAGAGGCTGCCGGGTAGGCTGCGCCGGGAGCCCGGCCTTTCTTGGGGTGACTCTGTCAACAGAGGGAGAGAGAGCGTGAGCAAATTCAACAGCTCCGATATACACACCATCGTCTTCCTGATGCCCCATCCAGCCCAAGACAACAAACTGGTTTCTATAAAATGGTGTAGCCGGTGTAGAAAAGTGTGGCATTTCCCCCAAAATTAAACAGAGTTACCATGTAACCCAGCAATTCACTCCTGTGCATATTCCCCAAAGAAGCAAAAACAAGGATGCAAATGTTCAAGCAGTATTGATCATGACAGCCAAATATTGTCGTAGATCCAAGCCAAGGGCCACCAACAGATGATCGGATAAACACGGCGTGATGTGTGGCTGCAGTGGAAATCACCTCACCCTAAAAAGAATCACATTTCCGGGTGTGCTACAACGCCTGCGCATGCCTTGAAAACATCATACTGAGTGGCACAAAGTCGACACAAAAGGACCGATATTGTATGATCCCACCTAGACAACACACCTAGAAGAGCCAAATTCATAGACAGAAAGTAGACTGAAGGTTACCAGGGGCTGTGGGGAGGGGAAGTGGAAGTCACTGCTGAATGGGTCAACATTTCTGTTTGGGAAGATGAAAAAGTTTTAAAAATGAATAGTGGGGATGGTCACACAACACTGTGACCATCGATGCCAACCCACTTACACTTAGAAATGGATACAATGTGGCACATGCCTGTACAAGAAGTGACCGAAAAATACAGTGAATGCTTTCTTTTAAACTTATAGTACAAGATTCTATGCCAAGAACAATGGATATTTTGAGGAGGGATAAATGGGAATATGTATTTTATTATAATTTTTTGGGGGGGTACCAGGGATCGAACTCAGGACCTTGTGCTTGAAAGGCAGGGGTAGTGCCACTGAGCTAAATCCCCAGCCCTATTATATTTTTTAATTTAAACATTCACTACATTTTTGTCATACTTCATAGTCCCAGGCACTCAGGAAAGAGAAGCAGAGGATTAAAAGTTGGAGGCCAGTCTGGCCAACTTAGCGAGATCTTGTTTCAAAATAAAAAGGGCCAGAGAGGTAGCTCAGTGGTAGAACACTAGCATGCATAAGGCCTTGAGTTCAACTCCTACTACCCTGACCACCACCACCAAAAACAAATGGTTAAAATGTCTCCAGCACCACTAAATAAGTAAGCAAATAAAAAAAATGTCAAAGGACCTAAGGTCCTAGGTTCAATCTCCAACATGGCGCACGCGCGCGCACACACACACACACACACACACACGGTGGTGGTGGGGTGGATGGCACCTTTTATGTATTTTACCATAATTTTTAGAAAGTCCCCCAAAGCCAGCAAGCACTTCAAGCCCACATCTTGTGATATAATGAGCTCTTTGCCTGTGGAGGTATATAAGCAGACAGGTAAGAGCCATACTCGGTGTGAGCCTGGAGGACCTCCCAGGTTCCTTCCATCACAACAGCCTATGATCTCTGACTTCTAGTCCAGACTTTCTTTTCCAGAGGCTTTAAGGTTAGGAGGTCTGCAGAGGCCAGGCAGGTAAGGGAATCAATCAACTGGCAGGGGACTGGGGAGAGTACAGGAAAGACGGCAATGCAGCCACGGCTTCCCACATTCAAGCAGAACTGGAAATCCGGGTCTTTACATAGTACAGCCCCTGGGAAACTAGCCACGGCCTGAACATGCTGTTTAAGACCTCCTGAGTCAGTCCAACAGGGCCATTTCCCCCCTGGTTCCCCCACACCACACCTGGCTTCTTTTCCTTCTCTAGAGTTGGTTGCCCACAGAGAACCCCACTCTGGCTCCCTCCACCATCCTAATTGTCCCACATGCCCTGAAGAGGACCCTTGGTGACCCCTCCCTCCCTCCACTGTGCAAAGCCCCCTCCAGCTCCAATAACAATGGCCAGACCTAAGTCTCTCCTGTCAATACTCTCATTTTCTGTGTGTGTGTGTGCGTGTGTCTCCACACCCACACACAAAATTCCTGCTGCCTGTACCTGAGCCAGCTGCATCCCCATGTCCCCAGCATCCTGCAAGGAGCTTGATGCCTGGGGGTTCTGGGCGTCCTGTTGACTTGGAAGTTTTAAAAGGGCAGAGCGAAGGAATCCCTTGCACACCGGCCACACAAGGGTACAGAGGGAGAGGAGCTGCCCAGGCAAACATGGATGCACATTCCTGTTCATGCTGATGCCCCTAAGTGCATACCCCTGATTGCTTCTGGTGCACATGGGGTGGGCCTGCTCACCCAGTGTGGCCCAGGGACACAGGTGCCCACAGGAGCAGGGTCCCAGGAGGCAGAACAGTGCCTAGTAACCTGGGCTATGCTTCCTGCTCCATCCTCTCCTTGCAGCTGATGCACAGGGGTTTGCAGAGTGTGGAAGGACGAGACTGAGCCCTGCACCCAATTAGGAAGGACGGACGGCTCCAGCACTGAGCTTTGGGCAATGGACCCAGCCAGGGACCACCTCTTCCAGGAAAGCCTCCTTCCCAGCAGCTCATCCTCCTCAGCCCAGTGACAGCCATTCCCTGGGGCCCTTGCTGCTTCCCTGGCCTTGTTTCCTACTTAGAACACTCCTCACCCCTCCTCCACTGGCTCTGCTAATCGAACTCCAGAGACACCCACTCTTTCTGGAGGTTTCCCTAGGAAATCTCTTCCCATATGCCCCTGCCTGCCTTCCTCTCTCCTCCCCCACCCACTCCACGCACCTGCTTGTCTCTTGACAGCCCATGTCACCTTCCCCCATAGAGGGGTGTCTCTGGGACACTTCAAGTCACTTCTCCCCGGGGAGTGTCCCCTTTGTGCTCTGAGATAGCACGTGTCACTTCCCCCCGGGGAGTATTTCCCTGTGCTTTGAGACAATGCATGCCACCTCCACCCAAGGGGTCTGTTTATGTCTTCTCCACCTCTGTGTCATAGCCATGTGGGAGGCACTGTGCCTAGCCAAGCAGGCACTGGGAGCAACACTCTACAAGGGCAGAAACTGAAGCTCAGGGTGTAGTCACTAGCCCAAGGTCATGTGGCCAGTGAGTGGCAGGGCAGAAATGAAGGCCCAGGTATGTTTGCACAGAGTCCCTGGCTCCAGCAGCACTGAGCGCCCCCAGTCCCCATGCCCAGCCAAGGGACCAACACACAGTAGGCAGTCGGGGCACAGCTTGGGATGCAAACCTGAGCTGAACACAGAGCCTGGCTCCAGCTACCGCTCTGGGGAAAGGGCAAGGTGTCAAGGCAGGAGCTGGTCAGGGCAAGGTGCAGTCAGATACAAGCGCTATAGCCTGCTCAGAGAGAATGTACACTGCACCCTGGCACCCAAAGCCACTCTTAGGCACCCTCTTGGGCTGTTTCCTACGCTCCCTGACTTCATCATGCCTGCCACACAGCAGGAATGTCCCACCAGGACACTGTTATCCATGCTGTTCCCTCCGCCTAATACAAGGCCTGACCAGCTTCCGGTAGGAATGCAGGCATCCTTGAAGCTCTGGGCAATGCCTCCTCCTCTGCTGGGGGCGGCCCCACCACTTAGGGCCTAGTGAGTGGCCCCAAACTCCTCTTCCTGTCTCTGAATCACTGCAGCCTCCCCAGGGCAGGAGGATAGGTATCTGTGTTCCCAGGCCCCTCCTGAGCCAAGCATTCAGCAGTGCTTGGTCAACACTTGGCCATCTGTTCGTCCATCAATTCAGCTGTCAAATAGAGAGCATCCATCACAGTCACAGAGTGCAGGTGGCAGCGTCAGGTCTCCCCTACAGGGCTCTTGAAAAAATCAGGACAATTGGGGCCTGCAGAGTATCATGGGAGCCTCTCACAGAAGCCTTTCATACCCTCCCTCTCCTGAGATGCACACACACATGCCTGCACACACTCGTACCCACATATCTGGCCACACTTTCATCTCCCCTTCCCACGCAGGTGGTCCCTCATGGCTCTAGGCGAAAGGCACATGGTGACACCTGCACGGACACAGGTGCCCAGTGATGTCATATCTCCCCGGGACCCAGACTGATGATCCCCAGGGCCTGCCAGAATCCTGCCTCTTGCCTCCTGCATCTGAGCCAAGAGGTTCTCAGAGACTGCTTGACACAGTCTCCCATTTCACAGATGACGAAGCTGAGGCCAGAGGAAAAGGAACGTGTCCATTTTCTCCCAATCCAAAAGAGCTGTAACAAATATCTTCTTGGGTGCTCCAAAAATAGCCTTAAGCTTCCATTCAGAAGCACTGAGATCTGGCATAGTGGAGCATCCATGTAGTCACAACTACTTGGGAGGCTGAGGCAAGAAGACTGCCTGAGTGCAGGAGTTAAAGACCAACCTGGGCAACATAGTGATATTCCATCTCAAAAAAAAAAAAACCTCACAGACACACACACACAAAAACCTCTGGAGCTGGGGTGTAGCTCAGTGGTAGAGTACTTGCCTTGCACACAAGACCCTGGGTTCTATCCCTAGCCCAGAAAAGCAGCTACAGGGCAGATGAGACAGGAGCCCATTCTCCTCTGGGCAAGGCAGCCAGCTCTCTCCCCTGCCTTCTCGGGACACCCAGCCCATGCCCAGGGCACGGCCCTGCATTTCCAAAGGAACCTGAGGGGGACTTTGCTACCTTCATGGGTGCATTCCCCACCCTTCTCTGCCTGTCTCCCACTCTGGGGTGCTGAGCTGTACAGACCATATGGACCGAGCTTCTGGGCTGGCAAGTGGGGAGCCCTGGCAGGAGATGAGAGGCAGGAGGAGAGTCTCAGTGCCTGTGGAGATGGCCCTCACCTCCCATTCCCTGGCTCTCCACTCCTCTTGAGGAGCAGCCCCGCTAAGCACTTCACCTTGTGCATCCTCATATCAGTGCAATTTCACAAGCACACCCCTGTGGAGGACTCCTCAATCATCCTAGCCCAAGGGCCCTCTGCTCCCAGCTGGACCCCAAATCATCCTTCAGGAGGGAGCTCAGCTCCAGAGAAGCACTCACAGGGCCCATAGGCTGTTCTATACCTACTGCAGCCCCGAGAAGCTCTAGCATGCCCATGGGGGCAGAGCCTGGGCCAGGCCAGGGTCTCTCCCAACCTGACACCCCAAACAGCTTCTCCAGGGTCCTGAGCCTGCCACAAGCTCTAGATGAAGTTAATAACAATGACCATATGGATGGCTGGATTCCAGGCCAGTCCTTCTCAACCTGTCTCATTATCACTCCCCCAAAGGAGTCTTTTTAAAACACTTTTTCCCTAGTACCCCGCCCACAAAATTTTCACACCAAAAGTATACAGAATCTTTCACTTCTGTATATATTTGCCTTTTCACAGAAAAGAGTAAGATTCTTTTCATCCCTTAAGAATTAAACTTTTGCCCAGCTGAAGACACTATTACTCCAGTGAGAATGCATGTTCTAGACCCTTTCAGTTACAATTCCACAGGACAATCTGGACAGCCATAGTGTGCTCCATTTTCCAGACAAGGAAACTGAGGTTTCAAGTGGCAAAAGTGAATCCCTCTAGAAGTCTTCCTGGCAGGAAGTGCAAGTGAATATCTGCTAAGGGTCCCTTAAACGGCCTTCCCCAATCCACACCTGGAGTCTCAGGAAAGGTGGAGGGGCCCAGAGCATGTCCTGGGGGAGGAGACTGGACTTAGCCCTGACCTTGCTGTGTGACTCCAAGTCTACCCCTTTCCTTCTCTGGGCTCCTGATTAATCATCGATCCACTGAGCTAAGGAATGACAGCAGTGACTATCTCCACTCTCCACCACCCCCACAACAAAACAAAACAACCTTACCTCTGCTTTACATAGGAACGGGACCCCCCCAAGTCCTAACTGTGCCCCTCCCTCCAGGGTTGAATCTCACTCAGAGTCTTAGACTCAGGCACCACTGCACTTGGCCTCTGACTTAGCAGCACAGGTTTTTACCAATATGGGGAAGCGCAGGCTGCGATATCTGAGTGGGTGCAAGCAGCATCCCAGAGAGGTTAAGTGAATCTACTAAGCTCTCACAGCCTGAAGGCAGCATCTCTAAGAACTGATCACACGAAAGGAGAACCAGCGACCTCTTATGTTTCCTCCCCAGAGCTCCAAGCAGGGTCCAGGAGTATTTCTTCATCTCAGACTCATCCTGTGACCTCTACATGACCTCCTAAGTACCAAGTCTGCAAAACTGGACCCTCGGATCAGCTGATCTTGAATTGTCTTTCCACTGGGAAGTTGAACGAGTCTCTATTTCACCAGTAAATCCAGGTTGTCATTCTATTCTTGGAAGCCACGCCAGAAAAATGCATTTTAACCTTCATGTGTTGGCAAAAATAATAAATAAAAAAAATAAATAAAATCAGTTTCATTCAAATGCTGCTGGCTTGGTTGCCATGGATACCACCTAATCATGAAGGATGACTGTTACTTGTTACCATGGAAACATGGCAGCCCAAGGAACATCCTGTAATTTCAGACAAGATGCCAAATTTCAGTTGTCGGGTTGCACTGCCCAGATCTTAATGCTTGAAAGCAGGAGGAGGCAGCAAGCTCAAGTCCTCGTGCAGGGAGAGAAGAGGGCAGCAAGGTATGAAGAGAGGAAGTGCTGGGAGGAAGTGTGTGGGTATCCTCCACAGTGATCAAGGAAATGCAAATTAGATACTACTGGATAGCATTTCACACCTTTTGGATAGGTTCTAGACCAGTCTGAAATGCAAAAGAAACCAGTCCAGAAATTAGAAAATCAGTGACTCCCAGTTTTGGCTGAGATGTAATAGAACTCTTTCATCTCTGTTGGTGGAGTAAGGAGGTTTTTGAGAACAATTAGACATGAGCTAGTTGAAACCAACAACACACATATGCCCTAGGACCAGGAATTTCCCTCCTACACATTGTCCACCCTAGAAAAATGCTTCATGCTCTGCGCATGGAGACCTGCACAAAGCTGCTCACTGCAGCACTGTTTGAGTAGCAAAAAGGAGAAGCAACCTAAGTGTCCACCAACAGTGGAATGGATGAATGCACCTTGGAACAGTCACTTGGTGAAGCACAACACAGCAAGGAACAGGGTACAACTCTCAGGAGCACTGCTCAAGTAAGACACCATGGGACTACAGCAGACCTCAATCAATAGACTAACATGAATAAGACTCAGAAATGAGATACTGAGTGACAAAAAATCACTTGTAAAAGGAGAAACAGTGCAATCCACTTACTGTATATACAAGAATGTTTGGAACAGTTCTATTTGTAATAGCCAAACACTGGAAACAAACAAATGTCTTCTAGTAGGTGAATGGTTAAACAAACTGTGGTATATCCATAGTGTGTGAGGCAGAATAGAATTCCTAAAGCTTGTGAAGATACTATCTGATGCAGCAAAAGGAGACTTTACTGATGTGATTAAGGATAAAGATTTTGAGAGGGGAGATTATCCTGGATTATCTAGGTGGGAACAATCTAATCACATGAGTCCTGAGATGTAGAACAGGAAGGCAAAAGGGTGAGGAAACACCATGAGGCAAGAAGCAGGAAGCCTTTCAAGCACTAGGGGATCCCTGCCACCATTGCTGGCCCTGTGCATGGGCAGAGGTGGCCAGGAGCCAAGGAATATAGGTGGCCTCGATCTAGAGAACTGGAAATAGCTGACAGCCAGCAAGAAAATGGGGACTCAGTCCTACAATCACAAGCAATTGAATTCCTCTAACTGGGATGTGTAATGAAATGGGGTTTCTCTAGAGTCTTCAGAAAACAGTCCAGTCTGATAAAACCCTGACTTTGGCCTGGCAAGACCTGGACCAGACTTCTCACTACAGAACCATAAGATAAACTTGTGTTGTTTAAGCATCTAAGTTTTGCCTTGTTACACTAATAGAGAAGAAATACAGGGACTGTATTGTAGTTCAGTGGCAGAGCCCTTGTCTAGCTTGTGTGAGTCCCTGGGTTTGATCCCTAGCACCATCAAAAAGAAAGAGGGGAGGGTCGGGCATTTAGCTCAGTGGTTTCGCCGCCTGCTGAGCAAGCACAAGGACCTGAGTTCAATCCCCAGTACCAAAAAAAAAAAAGAAAGGGGGGAGAAAGAGAGAGAAAGGAAGGGAAGGAGGGAGGGAAGGAAGGAGGAAAAAGGAAAAGAGCTGGGCATGGTGGCACACACCTGTAATCCCAGCACTCTGAGAGACTGGGCCAGGAGGATTGTCAAGTTTGAGTCCACCCTGGGCAGTTTAGCAACCTGAGACCCTGTCTCAAAATTTAAAAAAAAATTTTAAAGAGGGTGGCTGGGGTATAGTTCAGTGCAAAGGCCCTGGGTTCAATCCCTGGTACAGAAGAAAGAAAGACAGAGACAGACAGAAAGAGGGAGGGAGGGAGGGAGTGAACAGGAATAACACATATACAATACACATACCCTGGAATACCATTCAATAATAAAAATGGAAGGCACTATTGATCTACGCAACTTGGATAGATCTAAAGGTATTACACTGAATGAAGAAAGTCAATCGAAAAAGTGTCATCAGGTATGATTCCATTTTTGTGGCATTCTCAAGGTGGCAAAGTAATAGAGATGGAAAACAGATTAGGAGTTGCCAGGAGATGGAGAAGTAGGGGGTTAGGCAGGTGGGTGTGGCTGTCAGGCAGCAGAAGGGAGTCTTGGTGGTGATGCAATCATCCTGCATCCTCATTGTGGCAGTGTTTACACAACCTGCATGGGATAAAATGGCAGAGAGCTGTGCGCACACATTGGACTAACATGCAGAAAAGGTGAGAGAGGAACAAAGAGCAGCCTCTGACACCTGGAAGCCAGTGCGGCCCTCACAGATCCACCATGTTTATTCTCCTTTTGGACCTAAACACTCTCCCAGGACACCAACCTCAGAGGAGCAGACTCAGACTAGGACAAAGTGAGACTAAACAAGGCTACTTCCTAATTTTGTCTAAGCAACCCACAAAGCCAAGGTCACTGTGCCAGCCATGGACCACCACGCATCCTCCTCTCTCAGCTACAAGGAAAGGTGGCCACTTCTTTCCCAGTGACAGTTTTAGCCCCCAGCGACTATCCTCTCCCAGGGACAAGATTCAGGACGTGATCAGCACCTTGCCTCTGCTCTCTGACAGCAGGCAATCTGATCAGAGTGAATCCCAGCTCTGTAGACTTCCTCAAACCACCCGACCCAAGCCCAAATCACAGAAAAGATTCTTCCCAACACACTCTTCCTATGATGCCTCGGGAGCCCCAGGTGGCCCCTCCCTCAAAGTAAGTAATGAATACAGCCTGTCCAACCAGGGGAGCGTTCCTGGTAGGGCTTTGGCTGGAGGGCACCGAAGAAGCCAAAGAAGCCGGAGGGTACATACTAGAGTTACACAAGGTGCAACCATCACCTGAAACCAAGTCCTCCGAGCGACCTCTCTGGATGTCTTAGAAACTTCTTGTGAATTTGTAATAATTTCAAAATTAAAAGTTTGCCATGGACCCTTCAGCTGAAATTCACATGTTGCCTATACGATTACAAACTAACATGACATCTTATTTTTGTGTGCCTGTGTGTGCCATCGCCTAGGAAAATACCATAAAATTGGTACCAGAGCTTCTCTTCAGAGAACGGGATAGACTACGGGTGGGGACAGTAACAGTACCACTTACTGATACAAAAATAATTAAGACTTCCAAAAGCTAACAGTAAAATTAAAATATAAAGGGGTGATATAATGATTCAATACAAACCACACTCTTTGAATACACCTCAAGAGAAAGAAAATGAAGCAAGAGAAAACACAAAATCAGAAAGTAAAACACTACATCGAAATCAACAACAGCCTAAAAGATCAGACAGTTGGAGAAAATGAATCAAGAAAGTCCAAAAAGAAGACTTAGAAATTAACCTGCAGGTGAGGGGACACAGCTCCTAAGCCTGGACAGTGGACTGGCTTGTGCTCCCCAAGGCAATGGCTGGGTGAACCGAGTGGGGACCTAGAGTAAAAAACACCATGGATTCATGGAGTCTTCAAATTATTAGAACTTCCAAAGAGATCCAGCAAGTGAATGCCTGTGTGTGTGTGTGTGTGTGTGTGAATAAAGCACATCTGTGCTCTTCCTATCTGCTTTTAACAGCTAAGTGAAGAGTGTATGTCAAAATGCTGCATTGATAGATTTTTTTTTAATCCCAATTCAGCCCTTGGGCAGCCATCTCCGGGACAATTGTTACTTAGAGGTCACTAAAGCTTACCCTCTTGTGATAGGCAGAATAATGCTTCCCAAAGAGCCTACAGCCTAACCCTGGACCCTCCGGATGTGTTGCTTTATATAGCAAAAGGGAATTTGCAGATGTGATTCAGTTAAGGATCTTAAGATGGGAAAATAATCTTGGATTACCCTAGTGGGTCCAATGTCATCACAAAGGTCCTTATATAAGAGGAAGGTCAGAGATGGCAGCAAAGGCAATGTCATCATGGAAGTAGAGGTGAGAAAGATGTGGGTCCATTTCTGGGCAGAATCTAGGAGCTAGAAAAGACGGCAAGGAAACTGGCTCTCACCTAGAGCCTCCAGAAAGAACTTAGCTCCACCAACACCTTGACTTTGGCCCAGTGACACTGATTTCAGACCCCTGACCTCCAGAACTGTAAGAGAACAAATCTGTACTGCTGTTAGTCACCGAGTTTGTGGTAATTTGTCACAGCAGTCTCAGGACATTAATGCACACACCAATAAAGTCTCAACTTATTCTAGCTACATTAAAGATAGAGGGACAGATGCTCAGATCGTTGAATTCAGGATTGTAGACTCTGAAGAGCTCTCATCTCTCCTCTTCCAAGTCTAGAGCTACATTGAAAAAAAAAGAGAAGAGCTTCCTTTTAGAAATATAGGGCTGGGGATTTAGCTCAGTGGTTTCGCGGCCTGCTGCTCAAGCGCAAGGACCCGAGTTTGATCCCCGGTTCAAAAAAAAAAAAAAAAAGAAATATAATAGTTTTGCCCCCATTTAATGTAAATTTCTTTAAATTTCTTTCTCTGTAATGCACTTGTTCATTACCAAATGTCATCAGGAAGTGCTTGAAACACACAAAAATATATACAGTAGTACCTTTGTTGCTTATTTTATAATATAGTTTGAAGATATTTTCACCTCTGTACACAGAGATCTTCTCATCTGTTCCCTGTGTATTTATCCTTAGTGTAGATACTAATTACATCAATAATATTTCTTTGGGGCATGAACATTCTAATTATAGCACTCCAGAGGGACCCCCGATTATCAAAATCTAAATAATTTGGATTTATTATTAAATTCCCCTTATTTTATACTTCATTCATTGATTATAAATGATTTCTTTTCCCCAAAATTTCCATTTCCATACTTAATGTATTGCACTTTTGTGTAAAAACTGTATTAGACTAACATGACTATATGATATAGCATCTTATCTTTTCCAGCAAATTAAGATAGGCAAACAATTTTAAATGTATTTATAGTCATTTTACATATACTTTTAAAACTCTTTACCTTTCTGTATTTGAAAACTTGGAATTCAAATTTTAAATTATTTCCAAACTCCTAATTTAATGACGTAATACTAAAGGCCAGATTGAAATTCAAGTTCTTTGTGTAACTTTTAGCCTAAGGAATAGTTGAGTCATGGACTGTATATCAGATCCTGTACAGGACATGAGGTTATATCAGGAAGATGGCAGAGCAGATCATTTTACGTTCTACAATAAATCATCATGTTATAGTCTAGAATAGCCCTAGGTGCTCGAGTGAAGGGAACCAATGCAAACATGGAGCTCATGCTGCCTGCTAAGCCATGAGTCACAGTCTTTGGTCTCTGACCCAGATGTCTCGTGCCTTTGCCAGCACTTATGAAACTACCAGGCTAACTTGTGAGCCTGTAATAAGCTAAAATCTCAGATCCCTCACAGTGATTAATCAAGACCAACAAGAATACTTAATAAACTTGATACATACAAGATTAATACCGAAAACAACACTGCTGGAAGATATTAACAAAGACCTAAATAAAAGGAAAGAGGTACCCTGTTCAAGGACTGGAATAGTCAGTATTGTAAAGACAACATTTCTTCCCAAAGTGACCTATGGATTTAACACAATCCCAATCAAAATCCTAGAAGACTTTTCAAAGACACTGACAAGGTCAATTTTAAATTTAGATGGCAAAGCAAAGGACTTAGAATAGCCAATCAAGCTTGAGCAAGAAGCAAAAGGTTGGGGAACTTATATTAACTGGTTTCCAGATGTACTTTACAGTCTCGAAATATAGCTAATGTAAATAAGACAGTGTGGTATTAGCATAAGGATAAGACATATAGATCAGTGGAACAGAAGACTGTCTAGAAATAGATCCGCACACATATGGTCAACTGATTTTCGAAAAAAGTGCCAAGGTAAATTGATGGTGGAAAAGATAAGTGTCTTTTCAGAAATAGTGCTAGAACAACTGGCTATGCATATGCAATAAAAATGGACCTCCAGGAAATGTGAAAAAACATATCTAGAATGACAGCAACTGTGTTGTATGTGTGTGCTGCTGTCTTAAAATGGACTCCTGAAATAAGAAACATCAGCTTCAAAGACGAAATTCGAGTTCAGATCAAGATCATGCAGCTAGGGGACAGTGAGGGCAGAGGTGTGAGGGCAGAGGTCTGAGGGCAAGGCCAGAGGTCTCTTAATCCAAGGGTTGCCCCACATGGAGAAAGTAGCCACTGAGCAGTGATGAGCCAGAGGACAACTGGTCCCCAGCCACTCAGGATGCCAACTGTCCTCCGTGCCCTAGACCCCTCTCCACATTCCCAAGCCACCATTGTCCCCATCAGAGCCTCAGCTTTAAAGGCTGAAAGAGCTGAGGGATGTCTCCTTTGTTTTCACATTTTGTTTTCATGATGTTGAGTTTGGGGAAGAGAAAGGAGAATAATGCCATGAAACTATTATAGCTCATCATCTTTTGAATGGAACTAGGATCAAAGTTCAAGCTGTCCCCAAGTTTAGTATCAGTGGACACTGCTGGGGTGATGGGTGAAGTCAAGTGGGAAAGAGACTTGGGGACAACATGGAGGGTGCAGTATCTGGGGCACCCATCCCTGCCCTGAAGATCCTCAACACAGAGCATTCAGTAGTGCCCAGGAGAGCAGCTCCTCAGCGGAGACCAGAGGGGCCAGGCTTGGAGCTGGTACCCAGGAGGAGGAAGGAGGAGCTGGCCAGACATGTTTACCTCCCTGCGTATGGCTTCTCCAGAAGGACATGGCATGAGCTCACTCCTCGACCTCTGGCTGGCCTCCTTATGGTGCAGCACATATCCTGCAAACTTTGAGGCATCTATAGACTTTGTCAATAGCTCTTCCTTATGCTCCAGCACTCGAGCTACTTAGCAACTGCTTCTGACAACACATGCTTCCTACTCCTCATCCCCAGAGGCATCTCACTTCCAGACAATTTCCAGGCTTCTAGAAAACCATGGATTTCCTGGCCACTCCAAGGATTAGCTAACCAGCCTGAAGGCTTCTTTCATTTCCAAGTCTCCTTTCCTCTACTTTCTGAGCACTTCTAGTAGTTTTGTTTTATTTTGCAGTACTGATGATTGAACCCAGAGCCTTCACACTGAGCTACATACCCAGCTGCTTTCTGTATTTTTTATTTTGAAATAGGACTAAGTCACTACATTGCCCAGGCTGGACTCAAAAAGCCTCGCGGAGTTAGGATTATAATCATGTGCCACCACACCCACCTTGGATTTCTAATTTTAGTCTGCAGCATCTCCCTCTTCACTTTGATTCTCAAGTTTTCTTCTGTACTTCTTTTCTCTGCAGCTGCAGAGCCTATCCAAGGACCAGTACTAGCATTTATTCTGTGTTGCTGGAATTTGGGAAAATAAGGGGGACCTTTAGATACGTGTTTGCTTCCCTCTGCTGAGGACAATTCTCTTCCTCCATGTGTAAAACACAGTAGACATTTTGAACCATGTGCATATGTACTGAAAGCATAAAGCACACATGCAAGATTCACACCACCTTTGGGCAGCTGGTTCTCCCTGGGGAGAAAGCTGGCAGCTATAGCTCTATCAGGGGTCAACAAACTTTTTCCATAGAAGGCCAGAGAGCAAATATTTTAGACTTGTGAGGCCATATGGTCTCTGTCTTGACCATACAAAGCTGCCTTTGCAGCACGGAAAGCAGCTACAGATAATTCATAGCTGAATGCACACAGTTGGGTTCCAATAAACCTTTAATTCTGGACACTAAAATTTGAATTTCACATCATTTTCACATGTTAAAAATATTATTCTTCCTTTAATTTTTGTTCCAACCCTTTAAAAATGTAAAAACTATTCTGAGCTCATGGGCCATATAAAAACAGTGTGGGGCTGGGTTGGGCTGGTGGGTCACACTGTATTGATTTCTTCCATACCTGAAACATTTTATTTCTAAGAAAAGCAGAAACAAGTGAAGCAAGTATGCCAATGCTGACTTGTGCTCAATCTGGGAGATGGGTGTCTGCAATATTATTTCCAATGTTTTTCTATACTTTCAAATATTTTAGATTTTTCAAAGATTTATGGAAAAAAATGACAAAAGGCTAGAAATAACCCCCAAATGTGCCCAGTTTCTCAGTGGGTCCCAGGATTAAAGATGGTTTTCATTTTCTGATATTATTTTTGTAATTCTGGGAATGGGGCTAACAGATATTTAAACATGAGCAAACAAAGAAGAGATGGAGCAGGGTAGCCCATACGGTAGTCTGTCCCTGGGGGACCTGCGGGAACACAGAGGAGCCTCTTGGGAAATGTCCCCAGGAAGGGCTGTCCCAGCCCCTCCAGCCACAGCTGTGCTCCTGGCTGGCAAAATCGGCCCCTCCCTTGACAGGCAGCAAGGGCTGTGGGGGCAGGGCCTGAGTTTTGAGACGGTCAGGGTTCTGGAAGAGCTGGGAAGCTGCTGGTCGTGGGGGAAATCATCAGGGCCCCACCCTGCGTGCTGAGAAACCAACAGCTCTCAATAGGTCCTAGATACCAGGTGGAGTCAGATGCACAAGTGGCTCATGGGAAACACAAACTTCACCTGGTCCCCCACGCACACCCAACTTCTCCACACTGCAGAGTTCTGCACATCACCCCTGCCCTAACTGCTGGACCCTCTGCAGCCTCCAGGACCTTCCCACCACTCTCCTAAAGTGGCTCCCCAAAGAAGCCCCTGCTGCCACCTCCATGGCACCAACACAAAGCCCTCATGGGCCCCCAGCCCAGCCCACCCTCAATGCCTCTGCTCCTGCCCCCTTCCCTCTGCCTTTCCAAGGGCCTGATCCCGCCAACCACCAGCTCCCAGCCCTTTCCTTTGAGAGTGAACTGGGCTTCTTCTGAGTGCCAGGCTACCAGGGTTTGGGAATTTCAGGAACCAGTTCAATTCTTACCAATAAAAACTATGGGGCAGCAAAACACAAGGGTGGGTGACATAGGGTCCTGACCTCTTGTCCTGCCAAATGCAAGTGTTAAACAATGATTACCTTTCATAAAAGGAATGTTCTGACCCCACAAAGAGCCAGATTAAAGAAGAAGGACTGAAATGGATTACTGGAATGAAATGCAAGTTATGGGAAACTCGCTACAATGGCCTCGAGTTCCTCATTCCCCCTGCAGGCCAAGGACCAAATGCGGCAGGAGACCAACACTGCTCCTTGGGGGAGCATGCAGCCTCTCCCCTGAGGCACCCTGTCAAACATGTGGGCTTCTCCCAATCTGCTCTCCTTCTCCCATCCACACCTCCCAGCACCCGAGGGTGAATGGCCTCCTTCCCTTGTCACCTCTGGCTCCTGCAGGACACATCCTCAGAGGCCCATGGCAGCCTCCATTCCCCCAATTCTGTGCCAGCTCAGACCCATGGCCTCTCACACCTGGTCAGCCAAGAAAGTTGACCACTGACACCCATTCTGGCCTCCCTGTCCTCTCCTCCTCACCATTCTGGCTTGCTGATGCCAAACCAGCTCTGGTAAGCATAGGAAAGGCTAAACCATCCTGCAGCTACCACTCTGCAGCTGGCTGATGGGAAACTAGCCACACTGAGCCAGTCTGAACCTCAGTTTTCTCATCTGCAAAATGAAACTGATAATAGTGTCTGAGAATAAAGACTCAATGCCATGCAAAGGACTCACAACTCCTGGCACTGCATGAGCGCTCAAGAAATAGAAGCCGTCATCATTGTTATTACTGATATTTTCAAAATCCTTCCTCTATTTCCCTGTGTCCTGGGATGGGGGCAGGAGTCCAGGAGTCCGTACCTCTTGATTCCTCATTCAAGGCCCTGCCTGCCTTTCCCATCATACCTTCTGCTAATTCAATTACAGGGCCTTCCTTGGATTTGGTGGTCCAAAGGGCAGGGGCTGGCTACATCCTCCACAGCAGACCTGCCCCAGGGCTTGCACACAGTAGGTGCCTCGCTAAAGCTTTGCTGCGCTGAACAAGCACCAGTTCCACTTGTAGCAGCCTGTGGGGGAAGGGGATGCAAGCTGATGGCTCCAATCCCCATAGACACCCCATGCGCTTCTAGAGCAGCCCGAATAGAGCCCCTCAGGCTTTGGATGAACAGATAATCATGGCAATTCACCTCCCACGCTGTGTCATACCTGTTAGGTGTGTTTCTGAGCCCAGAGGTGTTCAGTGACTTGTCTGAGATCATGTACCATTCGGGGCCCAGTCAGGATCCCACCTTGGCTACATTCCTGGGCCAGACTCAATGTGCCCAGAGTAGAACTATAATGGACAGAAAATCGGGTTTTCTAAGGCTACTCCACATTGCCCATTTATCTGTTTCTTATCTCTAAACCCCATACCCTCCCATGCCAAGCAGGACACCAAGACATCTTACTTCCTGGCTCCCCTAGGCCTCTCTCCTCTTTTCCCTCTGGTGCCTCCATGGCCAGAGGATTTGGGGAGAGAGGCAGAGCCCTGCTCCCCCATGTCTACCTGCCTGTGCTCTGCCTGTTTCATTTCACAGTTGTGTGGACGCATCACTTACAAGGGCCACAGAGAAAGAAATCACACAGCTCAGGTGCTGGCAGCCCTTGCCTGTCTGTCAGGAGGAGAGAAGAGAGAAATAAAAGCTAACAAGACTTCCAAGAGCAAAATCCTCAATCCACGGCTTGGGTACCCAGCAGCTGTCAAAGTGAACACAGAAATCTGGCGAAGGGGAGAACCCATCCCCAGTAAACCCAGGCAGCTGCATGGACCACACAGGCTGCAAGTCCAAGGGCGTCGTGGGCGTCCTCAGCGAGCTCTGCTCAGCTCATATACAGGGGATCGGTCTAGACAGAGGAACCAAGCCCTTCTGTTCCAGGCTTGGAGTCTACTTTGTTTTCCCATTATTATTATTTGGAGGGCTATTGAGATTCCCCTAGCTCCCTTATTTATGCAATCAGAGGAAATCACAGCATCGGGAGCCACTTCCAAACTCAAGGCCACGTGGGCCAATTTCAGATGGATAATTAAATATTGAACAAACGCTGAAATGCCTCTACTGGATGGGGATGGCTAAAAATAACCATCTCGCCCCTCGTAGAGCGGGCATCCGACACGCAGGCAACTCGCTGCTCGTTTTCAAGTCTCCCTCCCAGCTGTCAGGCACAACCTTCCTGAGAAGAGACAGCAGAGGGGCGGGGGCTTGCTCCCCCAGTCCCTACCTAATCCCTAAAACTCCAGCACCCAGCAAGCTCTGAATGTTCCTGACCAGGAAATACTCTCCCTTTCCTGACATTTAACCAAGTGGCCCCGAGAGGAAGGTGCAGGGGAAATATCACAGCATTGCTTTTCTTTTAAAAATAGCCAAAAGGCTTCATGCCATTTCTAAAGCAAAACACATATGCAATCCAGGATGTGAGCACATTTGTGTCAAATTACTTGGGAGAGCAATTCCCATTGTTTCCTCCCCCAGGAAGACCTCACAGGGAGCCCGGCTGCCTCAGTTTCCCTATCTGGGCTAATCTTAGGAAAAGCGATAAATGGAACCAATATTGAAACAGGATGCAAAGTCTCTCATTAGCATCTTTAGGTAACCTCAGGCCCTGGCTCTGAAGGCCTCAGTGTCCCCAGCTGTCAAAGGGAACAGTGTGCTCCGGGTACTGGAGCCACAAGAGATCACAGGCACCATGCCCTCCAACCTCTTCTCGGTGTCAGCTGAGCAAAGCAGGTCCCCAGCCCCTCCCGTACCACCAGGCCTCAGGAAGGACAGAACTGAATGGGGCAGAGATGGAGCCCCCAGGAACCAGTACTCAACCTGACACCAACATCTAGAGCATGGCCCGGTCTATTCGGCACTCTCAGCTGCATCGACAGAAAGGGGAAGAGACACCGGGCTTCTGGGCACAATTCTGAGCTCCCGAGTCCAGCGGGCTCGGCTGTGCCCTCACAGCCCACCTTGGTAGCCCCGCTCTGGAGCCCCAGTTGGCAAAGGGCTACCAATAATGGCACCACCTTCAAGGAGGGCTAGAGTTCAAGAGAACTTCGAGGTAATCAGGGGAGCCCCTAGCACAGGGTGAAAGGCAGCTCTTATCTTATCATTAAAGGTGAAGACCGCTGGCCAGGAACGCAAAGGTGCACAGGTTGAGAGGCTGACATTCCAGCAGATTAGCTGGCCTTCCCTCAGGGACCTAGAGACCTCTGGTGAATGGACCTCAGCTGGCTACTCAGCTCCCAGGGCCTTAGGGGAGAAACAGGGTGCAGCTGAGACCTGTGACCTGCCCTGGGAAATGGCACGTTTTGCAGAACATGAATGGTAGCCAAGCACGGGGAGGCATGGGCGGGAAAGGGGCTAGTTAGAGGGGCCCCCCTGAGCTATCCCAGGCAGGGAGAGGAGCCAACCAGGAGAAATGACTCCCTATAGATGCCAGCAGGGTCATTCTCCTGGCTCCCTCCCAAGTTAGAGCCATGATTGTGGAAGGCAATGGCCATGAACATACAGTGGAATCGCTGACTGTTCAAATCATATAGGAGGAGGGGTAAGAGGCCTTGTCAAAGCTAAGGCCTGATGTCAAGCTCTGCCTGACCGTGGGATAGCAAGGCAGAGCTCACCACCTGGAGTAGGACAGAGCTGGGCTCCACCGATCCAGAGCTGTGTGACTCTACTTAAGGCTCTTGCTCTCTGGGCTACAGATTTCTCCCCTGTAAGATGAGGATAATACCAGCATCTCATGCCATTGTTCTGAGCAGGAACTTAAAAAATAAAAGCCAAAGCAAGCGGCATCATGAACTCCCCAGCCCCTAAGGGATGTAAGGGTGAGGGTGGCCTGGAGAAGGTGGGTCCAAGCCCCAAAGGAGGGGCACTGTGTCTCTGCAAGAGCAGAAGAATGAGGTGGCGAAGATGATTTCCATGATCTCTGCCAAGGCAGAGGCAGAATCACACCATGGGCCCTTGAGGGGCATTTGAGAACTAGAGGACCACAAGGTACAATCAGTCCCCAACCTCAAGGCCATCCTTAGGCTTGCCCAGCTCAGGGCTCCGTGTGGTCGCCCCAGAGGCCTCTCAGCAGGTCTCATGGAGGCCAGGACCCTGGCACTTCCTAGGGTGGCACTGGGTCCTCCCCTAACCATTGCGCCAGTTAGCACCCTGCTGTGTCAACCCATCACCCCAACCATCTTGCCATCCCATGACCTGGCAGCCCTGGGTCCCACACCCAGCTCTTTGAGGTGGCCTTGGACAAGTCACAGCCCCTCAGTATGTCCCCATGTGGACACCCATGCCTGGAACTGCCACGTTCTGCACTCTGGGAGGGGACCTGGACCTACCTCAGCTCCAGCCTTTCTGGGTACCACTGTCCCCCCTCTCCAGGCTTCATTCCTCAATGTCTAATGGGGACTCCTGGAGCTTCCTCCTAAGACCCCCCAGATTCCAGCAGATGCCAAAAAGAAAGAAGCCCAGGTGGGGTTGGAGGGCACAAAGCTGACAAGACAGTGGGCTAGGAACAGAGGTATGTGTGGGGATGGAGGAGGCCCTACACATCTCAGAAGAAAACACCCACCAAATCCCTAGCACCCAAACAGAGCCTGGCATGGGCTGTAACCTCGAAAAATAAAGAATGGGTGTGGGCATTCCAAGAGTGTCCTGCCACAGGCAAAGCTGAGCTGAATCAGCTCCACTTGACAGATGGGTTGACTGAGGCCTGAGTCACAGAACCTGCTAAATGGCTGAGCTGTGAGCAGACTCATCTCCACCAACCACTGCTCTACCTCCAGGAAGAGCCCTTGCCCCCGTGTGCCCCAACAAGCTGGCTTCTCCAACCACAGGGGCTGGGGCCCAGGCTGGGAGCACTGCAGTTCATCTCTGTGTGCCTCTGTACACAGGAGGTGCACAAGATGTGTTTACTGGCTGAACGAATGGGCCAGGACCAGGGATAGAGGAAAAGACACAGCTTTTCTCAACCCTGGTGCAGGGAGGACTCTCGTCGGTGGCACCCTTCTGGGGACAAGATCCCCCCTAACCCATGGGCTATCCCCAGCCTTCAGGTGGATGATGACCCTCGCCATCCACAGGTCACTGTTTCTACCCTGCTTCTGGTTATCCCCAAGCTTTGTGCCCAACTGCAGGTCTCACTCGGCCCACTCTTCAGATGTGGAAACTGAGGCCCAGAGAAAGGAAGAACCTTGCTTAGTGTCCCACAATGGTCAACCCGGGAGTCTGCGGGCACCGTTTCTAGTGGCAGCCATGGCACAGACAAAGCCCTGCTCTCGGATAGGCAGTGGGTCCACTCCCCACCACTCAGAGGGGAAGCAGGGGTGTGGGCGGGGAGGCTGCCAATCATCTGCAGATCCTCATCACCAACTGCTCCCCTATTTCTGAACACACACAGCCTGGGTTTCCGGTCACTTTCTTTCCTTGCTAGTGGCAGAGGCCAGCAAGGGTGTGGGCGAGGGCTTGGCCCAGGCTGGGGTGCTGGGCACCATTGCTTTCTACGGGGTCTGCTGCCACCACCATGGGACCAAACCCCCTGACGCCCAAGGTCAACAGGAATTGGCTTAAGGCCTCAGGGTAGAACCTGGGCTGAATCTGACCCAGAAGGGTGCTGGGATCGAGGCCAGTGCTGTGGGTTTAGGAGAAGCAGGTCTGCGGTGGGCAGGGGCCACCACCTGCACCCTCACACCCTGTGCTGCCCATGACTCCCGGCCCCAACAGCCCTTTACAGCTGCTCCCATTCCCCCAGCCCTGTCCCTCCCCCATGGCAGGAGGACTCTGTGTGCAACACCCAAGACCTTTTCCTCTTCCTCCTCTTTTGCACAGACTGTTCCTTCTGGCCAGGGAAAGGACAATTCACACTCAACTGTGGCCCAACCCTCAGGCACAGGCTTCTAGCTCTGTGAGTACAACCCTGTTGCCAGAGACTCCATTCATCACACATGGTCCCTGAGGACCATGAGAGGTAACAGGCCGAAAGATAGTTTTCTGTAGAGGTGGGACTTGAACCTATACCTGAGTCAATCACTCCCTCTGCCATCACCTCCTCTGTGAAGCCTTCCCTGATTTCCTGAGGTAGAACTTCTATTCTGGGACAGTTTCCTACCCACTCCCAGCAGGCTATGAACTCCTTTAAGGTTGAGACACAAAGCCGAGCTCCTGATCACGTGAGCCTGGGAGCTGGGCCTGAGAGGACAGCCTGACACATTGATCGGTCCCCTGCCCAATCGGCTGAGAAGGAGGGGAGTTCCTGTGCTCCCTGTCCCTCCACGGTCACAGACAGAACTGTCAGGTGGAAATCAGGAAAGGTCATGCAGGGCATTTCAGAGGGACAGAGCAGGTGGGTACAGGAGAGGCCCCATCCATGGGGTATTTACACAACCTAGGCCAAAGGTCTCCCAGAGGAAGTCCAGGGGCTGGAGCAGACAAAGACCTTTTCAGGAAAGGCAAGGGGTGGGGGGACCGTGGGCTCTGAGAAATCCACAGGAACTGAACTTCTGGTACACAGTTGTGCACACCACCAGCCTCAAACTTGAACTCCCCTGTGCACGGGGAACTCATTACTTCTTGAGGAAGCCCTGTATACATCTCTGCTCTGCCCTGATGTAGGAAATGTCTTCCCCACACTAGGGAGTGAAGCAAACCAGAGCTTACTGCCTGCTGCTTCACTGGCCCTCACGAAGAAGAGCACGGAAATGTGGGGGTAACTGGGACCCTGCCAGATTCCCTGCGTGGCATTTGCTTAAACCATCATCCCTCTGCGACTCTGCAAGGGGCCAGCCTTCCCCCTCCTGGGATAAACTGATGGTGCTCCTGTCCTGCCCCACCAGCACCCTCAGCAGGGCCAAGCCTCTTGGGCTCCAGCCATCCCAGCGCCCCTTCCAAGATCTCAGCCTACAAGAAGGCCTTCCTCCCACCCAGCCAGGGAAGGAAGTCCGGGCCCCAACCGGGCCCAAAGCAGGCCCTGGATCATGGCCCTTCCAGCTGAGGATCCTGTTACTGGAAAGAGAAAATGCTCTGCACACCTCCCCCTCCGCCTAGTCCTGTCGCCTGTGCTTGAAAGAGAAAGAACCCTTTTCAAGAACCATGCAAGGTGTCCCCAGCAGATCGCTGCAAGCCCTGTCCTTCCCTGAAGTCCACCCACCTGCTCTTCCACCCAAGAGGTGAGGGAGAGGCTCTGGAAAGGGAAGATGTTCAGAGGGTGGCTAAGTTTGAGAGGACAGGGCAGAGAAGGCAAGGTGAGGGAAGCCAGGACCGCCTTGGACTACTTTATTGCCAGGCTGCTGAGTAAACTGAGGCACCATGCCATTAGGAGGTCTGATCTGAGATGGAAGAAAGAGAACCTGGATTCCAGCTCCCCTCTTCTGCTCAGGGTGCAGAGGAGACACTAAGGCCTCTGCTTTCCAAAGACGGAGGAGGAGGATGCGGGGGAAGCTGGAGCTCAGGGGTCAAGCAGACACAGGAAGGAGCTCATGAGACAGTTGGAGGCTCCTCAGTCCTTGGGTCCCCAGGGCATCAGGTGGCCGAGTGGCGCTAGGAAGGGCCTAGGGATCGGGGTCGGGGAAGTGCCTACCCCTGGCAGGCCGGGTCCGGCTGCGGGAGCGGCTCCTCTGTCGCTGCAGCCGGGGCCGCCTCAGCAGCCGGTAGTAGTACGAGGACCTCCCGGTGCTCTTCCTGGCGCTGCCGCCCGCGGACATGCTGCCGCCCGCCGGGCACCGGGCCGGGCCTGGGCGCGCTCACACGGGCCCCATAGGCCGCTCCGGAAAGCCCGGCGGGGGCCCCGCGCTCTCCCGCGCTCCGCTGAGGTGCGGAGGCCGCCGAAGCCCGGCTGCCCCACAAAGTCGCCCAAACTCCTCCCCCCGCCTCCCCGCCCCGCCCCCGAGCAGCCGGCCCCGCGGCGGGGGCCTGGGACTAGGAGGCCGGGCTGGCACCGGCCCGGAAAGTCAGTGCGGGAGAAATCCCGGCCTGGAGTCGCCGGGGCGAGGCGGCCCGGAGTGCCCCCGACCCCAGGCGGGACCCCAGGAGGATCCTGTCCCCCAGCCCCGCGCCTGAGAGCTCCCGGTCCGACTTCGAAGCGCACGCGGCACCCCATCGGGAGGGCGGGAGTGGACGGGGCCACCTGCATGTCGGCATCCCGAGGCCTGGCCCGCACGGGGCAGGGGAACAGTCACCTTCAATTGGAATTGCCCCAGACCCGAACCCGCCCCAAGCTCCTCAGGGGGAGAGAGGGCGCTCAGCAGGACAGGCCTGGCCCCGAGGGGTCGAAGGAAAGCCTTCGATTTCCCTCAGGATATTGCCTATTCTTTACATTTTAAAGACCGTCCCATTCGATCCAAATATTATTATACTACTAGAATCATGCCATACATTTCAAGCACACACAAAGTAGGGACTGTAAGGAGCCCTGTGCATCTGGAGAGCTTGGCCAAACCGAGACATCCTGCTCCTTTTGATCTGGACCCTTCCCCAAATAGACCTCCACATACGCATGACTTCTTCCCACCGGACATTTTCGGCAGCTCTGGCGGGCCTGAGGGCAGAGTAGGGCAACCTGTATCCGACTGCAGCGACTAGAAACTGTGGCTGGGGAAAAGGAAAATGCCAAACTCCCTCTAATACATCCCTGAAAATCTTTCTCCAAGGCACTCACTCCCCAGCTCAAGAACTTTCCATGACTCCCAGGGCATGATGGCTACAAATGCAAACAGCCTTCTTTGGTAAGCGGAGCTCCAATAATCTGCCCCCACCAGTACACCTGATGGCCTCACCTCTCCGGCTTCCCAGAGGTCTCACTCCTTTTGCTCTGTGCCCAGTGAGGATGGCTGTCCTGCCTCCTTTTCTCCACCTGGCCTCAGTCTATTCTTTTGGGCCCATCCTGGCTGTATTTCTTCAAGTACAGAAAGGGAAACTGAGGCCCTGAATTGAGGCCTGTCTAGCTTCAGTCGCCTACAGAATGTGGCATAGCCAAGGAGTCATAGCGTGGAGCTGTCAGTCTGCACAGAGATGTGTGATGGGTTAGTCACCTCTGGTGCCTGAGGCAGTCTGGGTGTCTTCCTCCAGAACCGCTGGAAAGATGGGCCCTGGAGGGGGTGGGCAGAAATCCAGGCCAGGTTTTGCTCCTCACAGGGGAAGCCCCCTCCCAGGCTCCTCAGCCAAGAGGGAGGGAGGGCCCCCAGGTCTGGAGGAGCCTGGATCCTGGCTAGAAGCAAGATGCCTTCCTGGGACGGGGGAGGGGGGGCAGAGTGTATTGGGCCTCCTGGACCAGTCTAGGTGTCCAAAGCCCTCCACTCCCCCCATCCCTCTTCCAAGAACATAAGCCAGTCCACAGGAAGATGGAAAACATCAGTTCCCCAGGACATCATTAGCCCACTTTGGGTTAAGCACTGCTCCAAGTCTTCCTGGGAAGAGCTCGCGCCCTTTAGCTCAGTTCCAAACCAAGCTATGAGCTTTCTTAGCAGGCATCCTCCTCTGGCCAAGACCTCAGAAACCAGCTTCGCACTTCCCACACAGGTGGGGTGCAGAGATCGCCCCCTTGCACTGCTGTGCCTTGCCACTTCCAGGGCTGTATAATGTTCACAGCCAGATACTCTCAGGAAGTTCAGCACAGAGTGAGGACAATAATTCTGCTCCCAAGGCCTGTAGTTCAGCAGGCAGAGTTTGCTTCCTAAAGCAAACTCTTCCCCTTGAGGGAACAGGAGGCTCACTGCTACCTCTGAGGGGTGGTGGGGACAAGGGTCTCCTCTTGGTCTCTGACAGGCAGCTGCAGGGGGTGTGTATGTGTGGAGGGGGAGAGGAGGAAGAGCCCAGGCTCAGGACCTCCATGGTAAACAGTTGCGCTCCATATCCTGGTCTCTCCTAAGTCCTTTGTGGCCCAGTTTCTCAGCCTATGAGGAGAGGATGTGGACCTCAGCCTGCCTGTCTCATGGAGGGAGGAGGATCAGCTAGTGAATGGAAGAAGTTTCAGCACCCCTGGCCTTAGAACGGGAGTGACCATTGCCACCATGCATGCCGAGTATCTCCACGTGCCTTGGTGGGTGCCGAGGAGGAGGAGGTCTGGGGCCCTCAGCATGAGAGGACAGGGGAAGAGCTGAGAGAGGAGGAGCCAGCTGTGGTGCCCTGTCCCTCTTCCTGGCCTGGGACCCTGGAGCTGGCAGGCAGACAAAAGGCTGCTCCCTGCGCGCCCCTGCAGAGCATCTGGAATCAATCCTGCTGTGGAGTAAGCCATCCCCCTCCTGCCACCCCAGCTCCTCCCTGAGAACAGGAACCCCCATGGCCTCCTCCTTTGGAACAAGAGCAGCTCCCCATCTGGAGACAGCCTAGGCTGGGGGAGGGGCTCCTGAAAATGCTCCCAGTGACTGACAGACAGACCGCCTCCCTCCCATGCACCGGAAGCCCGCTCCCCAATTGCCTCAGACAGAATCAGCTTCCTTGGGCCTGCTGATCTGATCCACGAGCCTCTGCGGTCCTGTGGACTAAGACTGGGCCTGTTCTCCCACCTATCCCACCTCCAGCGGGCCCCCCAAGAGAGGCCCAGCTCCCAGCATTCCATGGGCTGCCTGGATAGGGGTCAAGCCTGCAGCCTCAAAGTCACCCCAAGCTCATGAAACTTGCATATTCCTGAGTTTCCCCTAACTCAGGGGAAATGCTGACTGATTTAGGGGGTCTGGATGGGGCCTGCAATATACATATTTAATAAGTGCCAGGCAGGGAACTGGGGCTCAATATATCAGATCTCATCCCACTCCACCCCCTTAACCCCCCAACAAAAGTCTCTGAAGCAGACTTCCAGGGGACCACACTCTGTCACACAGCAACCACTGCACCCCAGCCCCCGCTCTAAAGGCTCTTTCCTACCTCTGCCTTTGCCTGTTGCTAGAGCAGCTGCCACCAAGCTCTAGGGGAAACCAGGGAGGGATCGACCCAAAGAATTCTCCTCTGGGCAGAAAACCAACAGCAATCAAGAGAATTACACTGAGATGGGAAGGAGCTGGGGTGGCTTTTGAGCTGGGCTGAAATTCCAAGTACATTGTGGGCCAGGTACCATGTAGTCCTGAGTCTTAGCAGGGTGTCAGGTTTGAAGCTGGTAAGGAAGGTGGAAAAAAAGCATATGGCCAAAATTTCCTTTGAAAAGCCTTTAATTGCCCATAAAGCAGTTCTTCCTCAAGTGTTAGGCAGATATCCATTTCTGTAGCTGTGCACAAAGCACAGGGCTTGGCCTTAATCAAGAAACCATTTTGCACAGGACAGAAACATCGCCATCAACAACCAAGTATCTTCAGACACTAGACTCACCCAGGGAGGAGGATATCCACTGGTGAAGGAGCCACAGAAGTCCAAGATTGCCGTAACCAGCAGGGCCACGAGCTTGACCTCTAGCTTGTTTGCGTGTGGAGGGTGGATTTAATGCTAAAGATGGTAGCTGCACTGCATTTTGCATGCTCCATGGGCCAGATCCTGCTAGCAGCATTCCCCACACACATTATCTCATTTAATTTCATGATGGCTTTAGCAGGCAGATGGTTCTTTCTTTTTACAAAAACACTGGAGATAGAGGGACGGTAAGATCCCTAAAGTCACAGAGCTTGCACTTCGAGTTAGGATTTTGAACCCAGGGCACTAGAAAGGGCACAGGTTATAAGGTTGAGCCGGGCTTAAGGGAGAGATGGGGGAGCGGCAACAATCTAGAACTTCCCTTAAGAGCTGGGTTTGTCAGAGGACAGGAGGAGGTCAAGGGGGAACCTGACAGGGGAAATAGAGCCCATACAATGGGTGTCTGGAGGGCTTGGACCTGTCAGGTTTCCTGTCTGGATGAGGGTGGGCGGCAAAGACCAGGGGAAGTCCCCAGCGAGGCAGCCCCACACACATCCGCCTCCCAGGCCAGTCTCCATCTCGGAGTCTACACAGCCCTGGGAAAGACTGTGAATGGGGATGCCCGGCATGCACGGTTAAGGTCACAGCCTCTGTCCCAGGAGGTGGCCTGTCTGGCAGGCAATGACAGCTTCCTGTATCCAGTCTATCCGGGAATGAGGCTGACTAGGAGCCGGATCTCACTGGGGAGGTGGGGGAGGCTGGGCTCAGATCACCCCACATGGTGGAAGGCTCCAGCCAGCCCAGTGAGGTCACACTCAAGCGATTGAGGCCAGCCAATCACCCACCACCTCCAATCCCCTACTCCCAAAACCAGCCACAGATTTAATGACAACCTTTACAGAAAATGGTCAAGGCAGGGCCACGATGTCCCTCGGCTTGAATAGCTCTGTTCCTCTCAACACGGGTGGAGCTGGGGGACCAGTCAAGCGTGGACACTGGAACACACACACACACATACACAGAACCTCAGGGAGTGTAGAGTGCTTTTTAAAACAATCACCTGACCCTGGGCTGGCGGGGTGGAGCCCGGGGTGGTGGGGGGGGAGCGGGGGGGCGGAGGCCAGGGCTCTAATAGGGTAGATAGAAAGTAAATCAGTGGGAGGCAGAATGGGGAGCAGTGCGGATATCTCCCCCCAATTTCCACATGCTAAGTGGAGCTGGGCAGCTCTGCTAGATTCCATCAAGATCTACTAATGTCCCTGGCACCCCAAACCACCTATGTGTCCCTTCCTGTCCTCCAGAAGGCCAGAAAAGAGGGTGAATGTCCCTCCTATGTGTTAACACTGTATCATAAAATCCTGGACCATCAGAGGTAGAGGGAACCGTGAGAGTAAGCCATGGCTGTAGGAACACTGAGGCTCACAGGATAGCGTCAAGCAGGGATCCCATGTCATTCCCCAAACTCTGAGGGGTGTCTGCTCCCCTGCCCCAGGTCCACCAGTCAGGGTGGGGCAGCATCACTCAGAGAGGCCCCCCAAGGCCACGCATGGAGGTAGGGCCGGGCTGGGGTGCCACCTGGGGACAGGAATGCAGCTGCTTAGGCCAGCTCTCCCTTCGGTGGCCCGGATCTCCCCTCCCAGAACATCCACAGCCCCAAGCTCAGGGCTCCCATCCTGTGGCCCAGGGAATGCTGGGATCCACTCTGCCGCCCTCGCCTGGCCCTCTCCTGCTCCCCCCATGCTGCAGCCTAAATATCAGCCCAGATGGCCAGGCCTGGAGCCACTCTCTCCCTGTACCTCCTCTCCCTGCCCTGACCCAGAAACACTGCCAAGCTCCAGGAGGACCCCAGGCCCCAGCCAGGCCACCCCCAACCCCACCTTCTCCTGGCCAGGCTGGGGCTGAGGGTCAGGGTCTCCGGCTTCTTCCTCCTTGTCCAGCGATGGGCCCAGATGGCTCCATATCCACTGGGTGCCCAGGAGAGGAGACATATGGTCCCAGTGTGAGGTCAGAGAGCCCCCTCCCTGCAAAGGCAGGCCTGTTTGGTCATCTGTGAACCATTTCATGACTGACACTGGCCTGGATTCCAGGGGGAGGAGCCTCCCTCAATCCCTGCAGGGACATGGAGGAGGACAGCTGAACCAGGCCAGTAGGCAGCTCCTAGGAAGCCACCATGTACACAGGGAGCGGACAGGGCATGGGTTTGGAGGAGGAGCCAGCTCTTCTCAGCTGTGTGACCCCAGATCAGGGCCTTCACCTCTCTGTGCCTCCATTCCCTCAAGCAAAAAATGGGCATAACAATAATTACACTATGTGTGCTGTGGAAGAGTCAAAGGGCATAGTGGATGGAAACCTGGGGTAAATGCTGGCCAGCATCTGTCCCTCTTTTCTGAGTCACTGGTCAGTTCAGTTCCTGGTCCAGAGCACTCTCAAGACTGACTGGCAGAGATGGTGGCTATCAGAAAAAAGTAGCTGAGCCTATCTGGTCTGGAAAGAATTGGAGTAGGGAGTTCTGGAAGACTGCCTGAGGGAGGAGTCACCAGCCTTGCTCTAGAAGGCTGAGTAGGAGTTAACTGGGTAGGCAGCAGAGTATATTCCTTGAGGCAGAGACAGCATGAGCAAGGGTCTCATGGTGGAAGCCAGCAAAGCATATTTTAGGGACAGAATGCAGAGCTGCAAGACTGGAGTAACGGATGGGGTGTGGACAAGGGAGCAGGCTACCTGCAGGTATGAAGGATGGGGTCCAAGCCAGGCTGAGGCCCAGGCAGCCCCTTCACAAGTGGGGAAGGGAAGCAGTAAGGACAGCGCGTGGCAGGTGATCTGAGCTGGAGGCTTCAGTCTGTCCCTGTGTGGCTGGGCAAGCTGGAGCAGCCACAGCCCCTCTCTGCAGCTATGAAAGGGGGAAGGGGCTCCCTAAAGCCCAGGTGTGGGGCTCAGCTGGTGTCCCTGAATGACACTGGGTGCATTCGGACACACAGTTCAGGACCCCACTCCCAGCACCCTCAATCCTAATCTGGCGGGGGGAGGTGGAGAAAACCAAGGAATCATTTGTTTTGTTTAACAGTACTGAGAACTGAACCCAGGGCTTTACCACTAAGCTAAATCCCAGCCCTTTTTTCTTTTTTGAGACAGTGTCACTAAATTGCCCAGGCTGGCCTTAAACTCACAATCCTCCTGCCTCAGCCTCCTGAGTGCTGGGATTACAGGCACATGCCACAATGCCCAGCCAATAATCTATATTTGTAAAAGAACTTGGTAGTGCCTTCTGTCAGAGCAGCGCACGCACGGGCTAAGCCAGCTCAAGCCTCAGCTGAATATTTTCCACCTTGAGCAGGCCAAGTGTGCCACTGCCTGAGGGGGTTTTGTTTTTTATTTTCCTTTACACTAACCCCAGCTCTGGCCTCTGCTCAAATACCACACCTTTCCACACCTTCCCTGGCCAACTTATCTCACATACCTTTGCCCTAGCTCCCCAGGTATCCCACCACACCACCCTGGTTTATTTTCTTCATTGTCCCCTCCTGAGACTATCTTATCTATATATTCAGAGGTTCCCGTCTCGTCTCCCCCAGACTTTAATAAGGACGGGGCCTGCTAATCCTATTCGAAGCTAGACCCCAGGGGACATAATGAGGTGAATGGAGGGGGCTGGGCTCAAAGTCCCCATTCGTTTTTCCAGAAGGGCACCCATGGGATCAGGGGCAATTGGCTTTGCCTCTCTGGACCTGGGCTTTCCTCCACATGTTGAAGGCAGCCAAGTGATTTTTGTGCTCACTCGGCAGCCTGGGTGCCATTCCCGAGTCTATGCAGGAGTTAGTAAATAAATGAATGGATGTATAAATAAACGCCTTTGCTGTTCACCTTTGAAGAAATCTCCTCCTGGGCATAGCCCCGGCCTCCCGTCCTGTAAAATGGGTTTGGCCTGGGCTCTTTCAGGACCCTTGAGCAGGGACAGTCAGAGGTTCTGGGCTCAGTCCAGAATATAACTGGAAGCCACAGGAGGTGTCAGAGGAGGGGCAAGCATCGTGGGAGCCCTGTTCCTCTCCCAGAGATCCCACCCACCTCCCCTGGCTGGCACCCTACGGCCATATAGATGGAAATCAAATGCAGCTTCTGCCACCTTCACCTTCACTCTTCCCCTGGAGAATGAGAACAATGAGGCCCTGCTTCCACCCTGGGAACAGCATTTTGTCTGGAAATTCTACCAGGGGGAGGAGGAAGGGCTGGGGCCCTACAATTTCTGGGCCTGCTCAAACAGGAAGTAGCTGAAAGTTTGGGGCCAAGGAAAACAAGTTCAAGGTCATCCTGGAAATCAGCATCCCCCTAGTCTCTAGGGGCTTGCCCATTCCCCTCGATGAAGCTCTCCGGGTGATTAATGATTAACATAGACAGAGGGGCTGAGAAGGGGCGACGATCCGAGATCACGGACAAAGGCATAAGAGGAAGCAGAAGTTGGTGGGCTGCTACTGGCATACCTCTGGTGATGGGGAACTCAATACAGACAAGTCTCTTTCCTTGGAAAGGTTGAAAGTGAAGCTATGTCCCCACAGCTAGAATTGCAGAAGAGATCAGGTGGTCAGCCCGCCCTCAAACCAGAGGGCTCGGGACCCTCCCAAGGTCACTTGGGCACCCTGAGTCCTCCCGCAGGTCCCAGAAGTAAGGGAAGCTATTACTGACCTGGTAAGGAGAAGCCAGTGGGGGAGCTGGGGCTGGAAACTGGGGTCCTGGCCCACCCCATGTCTTTCCTGACTGCATTGGTAGGGTCAGAGATCACTGGCTGGCCTGTGTTTGAAAGCCCAGAAGATGTGGGCAAGGGCCCTGAAATGGTCGTAGGCCCATGAAGATCCCTGGGAAGGCAGCCTGAGTCACAGAGGCATGGACACAGCCCCTTGGGTACCATGGCTCTTCCCTGTCCCCCGTAGCCTGGGCTTCAGAAGCTAGAAAGTAGTTTCAGACAGGTTTTCTCCAACCTCGAGTTTATTGTGTCTTCCTGCTTCCCCTTTGTCTCACTCAGCAGCTTACACTGCTTCCAGCCAAACACAAACCCTTCTCCCTTCCCACCCAGGCCCCAGCAGCAGGTGTGGACAGTGCTGCCCCCAGCTGGGCTGAAGTGCCCTAGGACAAAATCCACCATGGGGAGCACAGATCAGGCTGGGGAGCCCATAGGTCCAAGGTCTCTTGGGGTTGTACCCAGGGAGGACTACTGGGTGGCACAGCATTGGGTCTCAGTTTGCTGAGTGCCTTGGGCAAGCGCTCCACCCCCTCCAGGTCCCCTGCCCCGACTGGTGCAAAGAAGGGCACAGCCCAGAACCTCAGTTCTCAGACTTTAAGGTACTTCAGACGTGAAAATGGATTAAGATGCATATGCTTGGGCCCATTTTGGAGAGTTGGAGAGTTGGGTTTGGCCAGTCTGGGGAAGAGCCTTTTTACATAGCTGGAGGTGGACCCACAGCTGATTATTTTTCCCTTTTGGAGGGGTAGGGTACAAAGGAACGAATCCAGGGAATGCTGAGCTGCATCTCCAACAGCCCATCTTCTAAAGTTTTATTTGAGAGAGGGTCGTGCCAAGTTACCCAGGCTGCCCTCAAACTTGTGATCCTCCTGCTTCAACTTCCAGAGTAGCTGGGATTATGGGGTGTATACCACCACTACCAGCTCAAGAGGTGATTTGAAGCAGGACATCTATGGGCCACATTGAGCAGCACTGGCCCACCTGTTACTCTCCTAAGGTTTGTGTGGAGCCCCCAACAGAGGCCTGAATCTGCCATTTCCAAATTGCAGCCTGCTGTCTTTCTCCCACCCAGGTACTACCAACAGGCAGGGATTATAAGCCTCAAAGTAAGAAGGAGAAACTGAGGTGCAGGATGCAGTTTGCACCCTTCAGCTACTGTCTCTCTCCCCACGCTCCCTAAATATGATCTGGATTCTGGGGTCCAGAGGGTCAGCTGAGGCTAGGCAGCAGCTCTGACTGGCACCTTTTGTCTGTTTCTGTGCCTTCTGACTCCTCCAGGTCCTGGGATGATTAGAATATCCCTTTACAGCTCCGATAGGCATGGTGTCACCTTATGGGGCTGAGAGGGACACAGTCCCAACTGAAAGGACACTGCCAGCTTGGCCCTGTGCTCTGGTCACCTTCAGGAACTGGGCACAACTGGCACAGGGGGGTTAGAGAACCTTCACCTGAAGGGCTTAGGCAGATCTTCAGGAGACACTGAGGCACAGGGAGGGAAAAGCTTTGCCCAAGGTCACATGGGGCACGCTTACCCAAAACAGTGCTCACTCGCTGCCAGGCAGTGTTTGCAGTGAGTTTTGTTTTGTTCTGTTTGTATTTGTTTTTTGCAGTAATGAGAATTGAACCCAGGGCCTTCACACTAAGGTACATTCCCAGCCCTTTTTTGATCTTTTTATTTTGAGACAGGGTGTTGCAAAGTTGCTGATTGGCCAGGCTGAGCTGGTACTTGCAATTCTCTTGCCTCAGCCTCCCAGAGCACTGGGATTACAGGCACACACCACCACACCTGGCTTCACGAGTCTTTATAGTGATCTAAGAGGCAGGCACTAGGACTCTCCCTGGTTACAAAGCATGGTGCTGATGAGTAGCAAGGACTCGATTCCCCACAGCCTGGCTTCTGCTGGTCAGCTCATGATCCAGACTACTCTGCAAAGGCCAAGACAACAAAGCCATTTGCAAAAGGTGTCCTGGAGCAAAAAGGCTGGTGGTCTTGACTTCAGGTCCTATCCTGGAGTAGTGGTCAGTGGATCCCCCCTGCCACCCCTTTACCTAACTCCTTCCCCGCCCTTTCCTCAGCCCCATTATATCCCTCCTTCATGTCTCTGCTCCCATCATTGCCCTCTCTGGAACACAAGGCACAGGAGGCTTCCTAGACTCTGAATCTTGTGAGTTTCAACTTCTAGTTTGTGTGTCTATCTACCGACCTCTCTCCATC
Source organism: Heterocephalus glaber (assembly GCF_000247695.1). Next base: position 13,606,052 of record NW_004624760.1, read on the forward strand.
TTTACTAATATCTCCCAGGGCCAGGGAACACCATCCCGAGCTTTGGGGACTCCCACACTGTCTAACTGACCCCTGCATCCTCTCCTATCTCCAGAGTCTATCCTCCATTAAACAACCAGCGTAGGGGTTTGGAAAACAGCTCATTGTCCCAGCCACCCTCAGTCTGCTGGCCTTTGGACCCTTGTCTTGGCTCACCTCTCCTAAGTCCCCTGGACAACCCCCCCCACTCTTCCTATCCAGAAAAGCCACCGCTTTCTTTCCAAACTCACTCCCTCCAACCCCTGCCCCATGCATGCATCTATTTTTCCAAGCTCCCTGCTTCTTTCTCTCATGGAACCCATGAATTGTGCACCTGTCTCTCCTGGCACGCTGTGCTCTCACTGAGGGTCTGCCTGGCTTAGCTTATAACCCTGGTGTCCTGAGCTCATGGCAGTCACGTGGCAGCTGCCATTTAGGAGGAAGGTGGGTGTCAACTGTGGAATACACAGGACAGCGCTGTACATATGCACGTACTTGGGAGCACCTCCAACCCCCAGGCCTCTGGGCATCATGCAGCCCTTGGGCTCTCAGCAAAACCAGGCCAGGGGCCTTCTGTCTTCACCCTAGTTACCCCTCACCTCCCTCCCTGCAGGTTTCGGTGCTTCTCATGCAGTGATTTATGGCCTATCAAATAAATTTCCCCCATTATCTTTCACATGCAGCATGCTGCCTTGCTGCCATTTAATAATGCATTTGGCTTAGCAGGCCTCTCCCTGGAGAAATCCAAGGCCTGGCTCCAATTCGGAAGCGAGCCCACAAGCCAGTTTGGGATTCAAGGTTCATCTCAGACCCAAACCCTGAGCAGGTGAGAGTCTCAGGCTCAGGGGCCAACTGGGCAGGGGCCCAGCTGCTCTTGGCTCCCTCCCTCCAGCAGCAAGAACCTAGGCTGAGACATCCTAGCCCCCACTGGAACGCTCATGGCCGGTTCTAGGGAAGGGTCAGAGACTCTAGTCCCTCCTCCAACCTGCAAGGATGCCACCTGGCCCTGCATAGCCCAGGGATACAAGTTCAGACATAGCAGCAGAGACTTTGAGGGTATCTGTGAGCCAGGCACTATGCCTAGTGCTTGCCTTGAATTGTCTCACTGCATCTTCACAATGACCTGCAGAGGCCGAAGTACTGTTACACCCATTTTACAGATAGAGAAATCAAGCCTCAGAGAGAATCAACTTCCCTAGGGTTATACAGGAAACAAATGGTGAGAAGGGTCTTGAGGCTCCATGCTGAGGTACCCACTCAAAAACAGGCTATACAAGAGGCAGGGAGAGCTCAGGCGCTAGGGTCCAGCACCTGGGGAGCTGCTCACCACTGAGGGTCCTCGGTTGTGTGATGCGAGACAAGTGTCCTACCCTCACCGGGTGTGAACTTCACCTCTGTCAATTATGAAGACTTTCCTCCCAGCACATCATGCAACTTCAATGGGGCAACACACGGGCAGCAGGCACCCAGACTGTCCAGTCCCACGTCACGTCATTCTTGCCTGTTGGAACGGTGGAATCAACACACCGTCATGCAAGGACCTGCAGGGAAGCTCTGGCTGCTCTGAGCAGAAGTACGATTCAAGGCTCAGAACCAGCTTGGGTCAGAGCCCTACAGAAATCTGGGCCCAAGACAAGGCTCCTTGTCAGATCACAAGTGGCTGGTGTCACACCCTCCTGCCCAGGTTGGGGGTGCTCAGGAGCACCGTTCCCAGCACTGCTGGGCTTGCGTGGGTTGGGCATAAGGCATCCCAGCCAGCCAGCTGGGCCAGGCCTCCCCAGCCCATACTTTGCCCAGCCCCAGCCACCAGGTCTGCTCTCCCCCACCCCCTCCTGAAAGTTTCTGCTTCCACTTTAGTCTCCGTGGCAACCACCTCACTTCCTTTGATTGTTTTCCTCTTCTTCATTGTTTTGCCATCTTATGCTAAAGAGAGGGTAAGGGTGGGTAGAGCAGGGGTCTGGCCAGGAGAAAGAGGAGAGTGAGGGACACGGCTGGGGGTGGCCTCTGGGGGGGCTGGCCTCTGGAGTGAAGTTAGGGAGGTGGTGACCTCACAAGACCTCTGGACAGGGCCTGTTGTTGGAAAGGCTCTTAAGTGTGCCTCCCCTGTACAGCACATCTGCCTGGCACTGTAGGAGATCCCACGGTGGGGTATGCCCGGCTCTGCAAGTTGGCTGGGCCTAAACTGCTTCTCACTCTCTCATCCTCACAACACAGGACAGCCTCCAACGCTGAACCCCACCCTTCTCCTTCAGGACATCCTTCCCTCTCCAAGGCCCAGCTCCTAAGCCCCCTCCATGCACTCCTTGTCCAGATCCCACCGCCTCTGCTGCCTTCCTCTCTGTCTGCTCCTTCTCACCGTGACCTCTTTCTTGAGAGGCACTGGCTTTGCCTCAAGGGGAGAAGAGCTCCTAAGGGAGAGCTCAGGACAGCAATTCCATGTGCCCAGGCCCTGCGTGGCTAGCACATAGGAGATCTGAGGGAGCAGCCCTAAGCCTATGCCTGGCCGCCAAGCCTTGAACCCTTCAGAAATTTGCTCTAGAACTCAATGTTCCCTGGTGGTAAAATAAAGGCAGAACTCACTTCCTTGTAGGCTATTGAAGGCTGAAGAGAGTTTGTAGGTCTGAAAGGGCTTGGAAAATTCTGAAGTGCTGTTTGGTGTCCAGGATTATTTTTAGGCCCTGAATTAGTGCCATCTAATGAATGGCCATAGAGCCTCCTTGACCCGAAGGTCTTGAGGCTCTCTTCCTCCACCTGCTGACCTCCGGAGGCACTGACTGCTGCATCTGGCCAGCACTATGGCAAGGCCCTGACCACAGCCAGCTAGTCACCATGCTGGCTTTGCCTGCGCACGCGCACACACACACACACACACACACACAGAGACAGTGCCACTGACATGCCAGGCCCTGATGCTGGCTATGCCCAGGGGGCTGGGGAGCCTCTGAGAATGAGCAGAGAGCAGCTCAGCCTGGGTGAGAGTGAAAGTGAGGAACCGCATCCTCCTCTTTCCAGAGCTAAAGTAAGGAAGGACCGAGGGGGGCTGCCTTCTGCCTTCTCCGGTCATCACCATTGGCTTCCCCTGAGGCTGGACCACCTAGAAGCCCCTTCCTCGAGGTGCTAGTGCTCTCCCCAGACAATGGGTCCCCCCAGGGCAGGACAGTGCTCCTTTCTCTTTGGTGCTGACAGTACTGGGCCCTCAGACCTACTCGGCACCCCTTCCAAAATGCTCACCCCGGCTGCACCTGCCCAGGCTTGTGCTAGGATGGGGCTGCTTTCCACGCACAAGGAGACGCCAGGATCACGGTGGCTGGGGGGGTGGAGGGGCACGTGTGTATGTTCAATGGCCATTGTACCACCCCCACACACACAAAACCTGCAGAATGAGACAGCATTAGCAGGCCCAGAGAGAAAAGAATAAGGTGTGAAACACCAAGAAGGTTAAAAAAGAAAAAAAAAAGAAAAAAAGCAGGGCCAGCAGTCCTGTCCCTGCTTTGCTCCAGTGTCAGTAGCCCAGGATTTTCACCACTGTCATTAGCAAGCCAGGGTTTCTGGCACCCACCCTGGGGTACACGAGTACACTTCTCAAGAGCTGGCATTTGAAAATACATCCGAGTCCTGCATGACAGGGGGACATTGTGTGGTCCCAAGAGGGCTCCAAGACAGCCCCTGTCCTCAGAGAGCTGTGGGATACAGGAATGCTCAGATAAGGAAACAGGAAGCACAAGACAAGGGGTAACTGATTTTGACTGACAGGGCAGGGCAAATCAAAGAAGGCTTCCCAGAGGAGGCAGCATCTGGGCCAGGCCTTTGAACAGGATTCCAACAGGCACAAGGTGTGGGACACGAGGTGAAGCCACTGAGATTTAGCAGCAGTCTGGGCCCCAGAGCAGAGTCCTAACCTGGCCTCCCTCTTCCAAATGTCACAGGGCTAGCCTGCCATGAGGCTTGGAGGACACTGACCTTAGATCCCATTAGCCAGGCCTCTCAGGCTGGAGGGTGCTAAACTTCCCCAAATCGTTCTGAATGAGGCCAGCTCCTGAGGCTAGACCCCAGACTATGTCTGTCCTGGTCACTGCTATCACAGGGCAGTGGTCTGAGAGTGCCACAGAAGGGGAGAGCCTGCCAGGTCTTGAATGTCTACAGAAAACAGTCTCCTCAAATTCCCGCAGCAGCCCATTCCAGGATTTCACACCACCTCACGGGCAGTCAGGAAGTTCTTCCCCCTATCTAACCCACATCTCTCTTGCTGAAATGTACACCCACCTTGCTGGAGAGGCAGGGGTAACAAAGCACAGAGGCGAAATGCCTCCTCACCAGGCACCCTCTCTGCAGCCGAGATGGGGGGGAGTGGGGGTGGGGACAGTCAGCGGGCAAAGACACAGCGCCGGCTGGCCAGGGAGGGCATACAAGGCTCTCTTTGTGTGCCTGATTGTCCATAGGCCTGGGGAGGGCCACGGGGATGTCCTCTCGCTGGGCTTCCGAGGCTTCCCTGACCCAATTTAGAAACTGTGTTTATTGTATTGCTCATGTCAAACCTTCCTGATGAGGTCTCTTTTCCCAGCATGCTCATGAATTTTCCAGGGGTTTAATCGTGTACAATCTGAGAGCAATTTATTAAGAAGATTATCCCCCCCAAATATGCTTCTACATGCTCTACAAAACTCGGCAAATTTATTCTCTGCCATCAGTGGGCTCCCCTTGCCCAGAACAGCCCGATCACTCAATAGAGTTAAAGCTGGAGCCCTTGGTCCTGGGAGTGAGGGAAGACGCATGGAGTGTGGCATGCCTGGGATGCGTGTGGGAAGGTGTGTGTGGAATTCCAGGACTCTGAGTTTCAGCCCCAGTGTGTGCAGGGACCAGAGGGAACCTGTTCCTGGTTGTCCTGGCTTCAAAGACCTCGTTTCCCTCATGGCCACCTTGCTCAGGGCGTCCCTGCTCAGCAAGGCTCCCTGGCTTACTTGTAGTAGGACAATGGTCTACACTAGAAGCTTCCTGCTCTGAGACTTGGAAACCCAAATGGAACTCCTTGTGTCACTTTCTGAACCCCTCTCAGTCCCCACACGTGCTTGACGCTGGGGTCTCCTGGAAGGAAAGAACTGGGTTAATTATACCAGAGGTATTGGAAGGCGATGGTCTGTCCAGCCCAGCTGCAGAGCCCAGGCAGTAATGCTGACCTCAGACTTGGCCTCTGTTTTCCCTGCATCCCTGTGCCTTCCAGTGGGTCACCAAGATTTGTCAGTTTATTGCGATAATAAACACAAGCACAGCTATGGCGTGCCGGTTCTTCCTCTGGGCCAGGCACTGGGCTGAGCTCTAAATGTGCCTCATCTCATGCTTATGGCAGCCCTGTGGGGCAATGAGGACATAAACCCTTGGAGTATAATCAACGTACCTGCACATTGCTTCTGCTTGCTCTACAAAACATGGCAAAACACTGCAGAGCCAGATTTAAACGCAGACACTCTGTCCTCAGCACCTGAGGTGCAAACCTTCTGGAAATTCCACCTCACTCCATAGCACAGGTCAAGCTTCTCTTTCCTCCATTCAGGACTCCCTTCCCATTCTCCCTCCACTCTCTCTCCCTTCCCTCTGGTGGAGCCTGCCTCCTGCCAAGGCACACCCCCCAGCCTCTGGTCTCCCTTCCTTCGCTAGTCTGGTCCCTCAGCTTTTCCTCAGGTCACTTACTTCAAAATTCTCAAGGCCCAAGTCCAGTGCCTCCTCTTCCACAAAGCCTTCCTAGGATCACCAGTAAGGTCGTGCAGTGAAAGGGACATCTCCCTCTTTAGAATTCTCGATAGTGCAGGGTCTGGCTGTTTATATACAGGTATCATTTCCCTCTTCCCCACTCCCTGGAGCTCTTGGAGGCAGGGTCCTGGCTTATGACAACAGGAGACCTGGTCACTCACGTAGGTGGCCAAGGCAGCCTGAGGTCCAACTGTAGGGGCCCCACCCTGGGCCTTGGCAGGACTCCGTTACCTTTTCAGTGGTGCCACAGACCCCTGTGGCCTCTGGTAGAGCCTAACCGTTCCTTTCCAGAATCCTTTTTAAATGCATAAAATAAAATGCCAAGGATTACAAAGGAAACCAATTACACTGAAATATGGCTATCAAAATACTTTTTTAAAATGCCACACCAATATATGTGCTTCTTTATTAATGCCTTAAATAACAACATCTAGGTCTAATAACTACTGTCATTTTGAAGTATGGTGAATGCAAATGTTATTTCAAGATATCTACAACCACTCTCCTGTGACACAAGAGCTTTGGTGATTTCTATGATTTCCACAATGTGCTCAAACAGTTAGTGCCACTGCAGTTGATCGCCCACATTGGTAATGGAAGGAATTAACAACCTGGAATTGTAATCAGAGGTCAGTGAAAATAATGGTGGGACCTGTACTTTTTTTCAACCAGAGACCCTGTGGGGTAAAAGCCCCCACATAACAGGCAGGAGTCAAAGGGAAAAACACAGGGTTTGTCCTGGAACCATGGGCTGTGTGCTGGCTAATGCACCCTGACCTTCGGGAAGCTTCCATCTCCAGCTACTGGCCTCAGTCACTGCACAGAGCAATCGACCCTATGCCCATAGTGTGACTATTCCAACAGATCCCGAAGCCCCTCTGTAGCTCAGGCTGGGCAGAGGCCCTGAGAACGACCCCTTAGGGCTGCTGTGTCTCAGACAGTCCCTGTCACCACCCAAGGAATTTGTTTTATGTCCCGAAAGAGCAGGGCTGACAGGGAATAAATCGCCAAAGAAGACTGGAGTGGACTCCGACTGTCTGCCCAGCGCCTGCCCAGCCACCCCACTGTACCCACTGCCGCCTGTTCTCTGGGAGAAATGAAAGCACCATTAATTACCCAGGAAGAAAGGGCGCCATGAGGACGCTCCTGAATGCTACACAGAGAGATGTATCTGGCCACATTTCTGATTCAGACACTGAGCCTCTCTGCCTGGCTGTCAGGACTCGCCTTCTTGGCATCAGTGGGCCAGGATCTCCCCCTCCCTGGTGCCCAGGGCCACCATCCAAGCGGGTCCCTCCCCAAAGCCTCCACCTGTCTGTTGTCCCTGAATGGATTGCTTTTTGCAGACAGGGCCCAGAATGCACCCCTCAGGAGGGGGAACCTGAGAAACAAGGGAAATCTGTGTATCATTTCTGTCCCTGCCACCAGTAGCACCTTGAGTCCATTGCTGAGCCCTGAGGACTCCACTCTGGAAGTCTCTGGCCTCACCTAGATCCCACAACCAACTCCAGCTATCACCTCAGGCCCAGGGGCGCTCACCAGCATTTCTGGAGTCTTTTTCTCATCACCCACCACCATCACACCCCCAGCCAGACCCAGGTACCCAGCAGGGGCTCTTTCAAGCCTGGAGGAAATCTTAATGGCAGTTGAACAGGGAGCCCCATGGCACAATGCTGGTGCCCACCTTTCAATGGGGGGGGGGGTTGCATTGTAGCAATGCCCTGAACTCAGAGGAGCCCAGAGCCAGTGTCTCAACTCAGCTGGAGGCTCGAAGTCAGCAGACCCTCTGCACCCAGATGGGGCTTGAAAAGAGCAGAGAGAGCTGGGGATTTAGCTCTGTGGTGCCGCTGCCTGCCTTGCAAGTGTAGGGTCCTGAGTTCGATCCCTGGCACCAGAAAAAAAAAAAAATAGCAGAGAGAAAGGCCAGGCTCAAGTTCAAAGCCCAAGCATGACTTCTTCCCCAGCCATAGACTTCTCCAGATACAGCAGCTTTCCCAGAAGCAATCACTTTCCTAGTCAGCATGGTGCCCCCAGGCAGAGGGATGTTGGCCCCTGAGCCCACAGAGACACACAAAAAGATGTTCCCTGAAACACTGAAGGGGCCTCAGAGCACTGCAAAGGAACAGCTGGACCAATCTGAGACCACACAGTGCTCTAAGCAGCAGACAGAAACAGCAAGACAGAGTTCATGTCCAAACGAGAAAGGGTCTCCAAACTCTCTTACTGAGTGCAAGAAGCAAGTTGCAGAATGATAGACAACCTCTCAAAACCAGAATTATATGCTACAGATCTCTGTGTGCATATGAAAATGCAAGGCATCCCGAGAAAACACCCTCCCAATGCCTCCCTGGAGTGGCTGCTTTCTGCTACTGGGGCCACTCAGATAGATGCTATCCCATCCCTACATCAGCCCAGTGACCCGCCAACTGTCACACTCCATCAGGGAGGGCAAGTAGACAATGGCTATCAAATCTGCCTCCTCCTCCTCCTTCTCCTTTCAGTGCTGGGGACTGAACCCAGGGTTTTGGCATTGAGCTATATTTCCAAACTTTCTTTCTTTTTAATTTTGAGACAGGGTCTCACTAAGTTACTAAGTTGCCCAGGCTGGACTTGAACCTGCAGTCTCCCTGCCTCAGCCTCCCAGATGCTGAGATTACAGGTGTGCACCACCCAGCTGTCATTTTTATATGTTAAAAAAAAAAAAAAAAAGATTATGGAGCAGGACACTGATGGCTCGAGGGAGGTCCTGGGTAGATGGGGGTAAGGAGTATATAGGAACTCTGTGCTTCCTGTTCAGTTTTTCTAGGAACCTAAAACTACTCTAAAAAGTAAAGTCTATGAAAAAAACAAAATAGATTGAAAGGCTTTAGAAATTAAAAACACGAGAGAACTTGTCCCCAAAGTCAGTGCCCCTGGGTTGAGTCTGCTCTTCATCGTTCATGGGCACGTCCCAGTTCCAGCCTGGCTCCTACCTGGGGGGAGCAGAAAGGCAGAAATGCCCCCCCCCAAGCTCCGACTGGGGGTCCTATTGAGGTCTCCTGTCAGAAGCTTCGTTCAGGCCTTTCCATCTGTCTGAAATGCCTCCTGCCTTCATTTGATGGTTCATTTTACCCTCCCTGAGAGCACCTAATTTCAGAAGCCCTCACCCCTAAAATTCAGGCTCTCTGAGGACAGTCTGTGTGCTAAGTGTCTCTTTGTAGCTTCCAGGACTACCCAGGGTCGGCACAGGGCAGGGGCTCATTAACAGTGCAGAGCAATGGATGCCCATAGGATCACATTAACATTTCTAAAAGCCCCAAGCACTGTCTAGACATCTCTCTGGGGCCACTCATCGGCCTTGAATTATAATTCCACCTACCCTTGTTAGGAGCCTTAGCTCCTCTGAGGTAGCTCCCTGGACTCACACTCTGATGTGTAGATCACCCAGCTCAGGAATCACAAACGCAATACCAGGAGGAGCCAGGAAGGGAAGCAAATGAGAAGCAGGCTGGACCAGGCTAAAAACCTGGACCTTGAACACCTCAGCCCCCTGCAGTTCCACTGATGGCCATTGGGAAAGCCAGATGCTCCAATTATAAGAGAAGCTGCTACATAGATTTTAACATCAACCCCCCCCCGATTATTTATTGTAGGCAACTATTCACATTTAGGAATAAATAAACAGGACTGGGGATGCTGCTCAGTGGTAGAGTGCTTGCCTAGCATGTGTGAAGTCAGGGTTCCATCCCTAGCACTGCAACATAAATAAATAAGTGGCAAAAAAAAAAGCCAAAGCTCCCCCTGATTCTGCCATCCCATCAAGAGCCCACACCCCAAGACCTATACCACAGAACCCAAACCTGACACCAAAAGGGACCCAAAGACCAGCCAATTCTGGAGGCAGCCATGTCAACTCTGTGCCTACCAGCTGTGTCCCCAGGCAAAGAACTTCCCCTCTCTGAGCCTCTGCTCTCTCCTCTGTAAAATGGGAGGGAAAGACTCCAGGACCTGGGTCCCAAGGGTATTGTATGGATGCTTGGCTGGTCATGAGGGAGAGACTCCGGGACAAGAAAAGAGTCCCAGTTGGCATGGACCCATCTTTACCTTGTCAAATTGGCACAGCTAGCCCTGGGGTGGGGTTGGGGGCAGAGATGCAGATATGTCACAGAGGGCTTGGCTCAAGCGGGGCTCCTCCTCACCTCCATCCCTCATCCATGCCCCTACAGGGGCAGAGAATGCTTAGCCACAGAGGTCCTGGCCAGGAAGGCCTGTTTACAGCAGCACACTCTTCCCAAACCCCAACATTCGCTGCACAGCAGAAATGAATATACTGACTGGGATGTATTAACATTTACTGAGACATATTACTTGCCAGGCACTGTGCTAAATTCTTTAAATAAGTTCCTGTCTCTTTTACTTTCTCAGAAATCCAAGAAGATGGGGTGTTTTTTTTTACCTCCCTACTTTACAGATGAGTAAACTGAGGCTCAGAGAAGTGACCTGGCTTGTCCAAGGTCAGCTGGTAAGTGTTGCAGCCTAGATTTGGCCAGAGTCTCTTCTGGCACTCTCAGCCATCACCTGGCCTGCTTCTCAGATGCTGCCTTACTCATCTCACAATTCTTGTGATTCTTTCAGTGTGCCAGGTACTGGCCCAGGCCTGGGGACACCAGGGACAATAGTGGCTCCTGCCTCTGGGCAGCCTCACTGGCTGTGGCACAGGGGCAGGGAACCACTCACTCTGCTTGGAAAGCCCCTTCATGGAGGAGAAGGCAGCTGAGCCAGGGCCAGCAGGAGCACCGGAAGTGAAACAAAGGCACCTCCCAGCCTCTCCCTGAGGACCGCAGTCCAGAGAGAATCAACCTCACTTGGCCCAGCAGGTGTAGGATGGGCGGTGGTTTCTCACTGGAGAGAATGTGCAAATGTAGAAGCAAAAGAGACAAACACATGTGAAGGCAAAGGAGATGCAGAACCTCAACCTACTCTTGGGTTTCCTCAGCTCCCAAAACAAAGAGGCCTCTCTACATGGGTAAAGCATTCACTGGCCAGACACCCCCATCCTGGGTGTTAAATCTGGAGGAGGGAGTCACGCAGCTTCAGGAAAGAGTCTGGCATGCTGTGGCATAGCAAGGGCCCTAGCCTGGCAGTCTGGAGCTGACCTCGGGCACCCCAAGCCAAAATCAGATGTAAAATGAGGATGAGAAGAACTGGACACTGGCTAGCAGGGACCGTGTGAGCCTCAGGGCAGGCAGATAGGATGCTGGTCAGGGGCAGCAGCCCACCCATCCAGGCAGCCACACACTCCTTCTCAGGAACGTGTCTACCTTCACCTCCTTCTAAGGCCATAAGTGTAAAAGAGCACGGGGACCTTGAAAACCCCAGTCCTCGAGGGATGGACATTTGTGCTGAGCAGATCCTACTGCTCTCCCTGTACCCTCCTGATTTTAAAACTGAAAGTGCCACACCCCAGAACCTCTCCATCCTGGACAAACCAAGATCCCCTGGCCAGGTTTGGCCTCTTGTGCATTCCTGCATCCATCTGACAGATGTTTACTGAGGTCCTGGATCAGGTGTTGGTGGTGAAGAGCCATCCAGGGCTTTCAGTCCAGTGGGACACACACAAAAACAAGCATTAAAAAACTATAAGTGAGTAGAGATGTTTCAAAAGAGCCCAGGTTTACCGAGGGGACTTGCTCAGGCTCTGTACCTCTGAGCCATGCTGTAGATGAAGATAAGGATGGTGAAATTTGTTTTACTACACCTGCATCCCCCCTTCCCCTTAGTCTCTGCCATTTCCATTTCCATTTCCCTTTTCAGGTGGGGGAGACATTTTAAAGTAATACACAGGTATCTTGCCATTATTATATGTTCACAGATGAAGCTAATTTTTGGCTTACATCAGAAAAGGTGTGCAAATCTAAAGCCATATTTGAGAGGAGAAATGGCATTTACAGTGTTACAGGACAGGGGATATATTCACTCACATGAGGGTTTTATTTAGTGCTTTGTAAATAAAAGGAAAAACTCTAGGTAAAAAAAAAAAACCAAATACACACCTGTGTGTGTATGTGCATGTGCATGTGTGCATGTGTGCATGCATGTGTGATACATATTATAAAGGAAGAAACAAGTATTCAGGCAGAGACTGGGGAGAAGTCATTGTCTTTTAGACACACAGGTAGGGAGGACCTTCCCGTGGAGAGATTTAAGGACAGACTGAAATATTCATTTCATGGACGTCCCCAGGGAGGACAGGGGTCCAGGCAATGCAGCAGCCAGGGTGGGGCTAGAGGTGCCCTGTAGTCATACAGGCTGAGGGCAGCTACCTGGACTGAGATGGCATGGGGGAACTGGACAAGGGACAGACTGGCGATACTCCCCAAGTACCCCTCCTCTTTAGCTCAGCAGCCACTGTCCTCCCTGAAAGATAACCCCCAGGGAATCCAACTAAATCAAAGCCAGAGGCCCTGAAGTGGCATCATCCCCACCCCTGTTCCCACATACCCCATGGTACCTTATTACTCTCTCCACCAAACCTGTCCTAAGCTGGCTGTGAAATCACATCTTCCCTCCTGGGGGAGGTGGGGATGGGTGAGGTAGAATTTTTAAGCTGTTAACAACTGACATCTGCTAATTATTATTTGCCCACCTCTGTTTTGCTTTCACCCACACCATTGCCCAATCCACCCAGTGGCTCCAGCCCTGACAGATGGAAATATCACCTCCTAGCAAAGAGGTAATTGGGGGGTACAGAGGCCCTGAATGCAGGCAGCAGAGCACCCCTAGTCACAGAACCCACAGTTTCCAGTTTCCAGGCAGTGAGTTGAGAAGAATAGAACTCAGGCACTAAGGTGTCCCTTCCTGATCTCCCTCAAGCCCCACACTTCTGGAGGCCCCTCTTTGTGCCGGAGAAATGACCCTCCTAGCCAGGCCAGGCCCTTCACACTCAGAGTCCAGAGATTTCCAAGCTGAGCCCCAATCAATGAAGCTGCAAATGGCATGGAGTCAGTAGAAGGAACATCCCCCAAGAAGTCAAGGGAGGCTGAGAAACAAACAGCCATGCCCATCTGGCTGGAGGCAAGGGCTGGACTGCATGGGGCTAGCACGCCTGCTAGCTTTGTGAAGGCTGAAGGAACTCAGACAAGGGCATGGCTATGGGCCATGGGAGACTGCAAGGCCCACAGGAAGGAGGTGTGGGCAAGTGGTTTCTTACTGGGGCTCTGGAGGCCCTGAACGTTGATCTGAGAGGTCAGAGGTATACCGGGGAAAATGGGGAGTCCTTCAAGATCAGGGGAGTGACTCTGTCAGACTAAGGTTTGGAGAGCTTCCCTGGGGGAGCATGGATAGGACGGGAACCAGCAACCTGAGAGGAGGCTGTGGCTGGGCTTCAGGTGAGGGAGGGCAGGAGAGGGTGCAGGAGACAGGCAGGGCCCAGTGGGAACCAGAGGTCTTGGGAAGGAGAAAAACTACCTAGCTGAGGTTCCCGGCAGGGGTTGGGTAGTCCAGCTTCCACTGCAAGAGGGAAGCTGAGGATCCAGGAGGGGCTGCTGTGGGAGGAAGTGGTGTGCAGTGGAAAGAAGAGGGAAGAAGAGGACTTCCATGCTGGATGAGGATGTGCCTTTGCTGAAAATCACTTCTCTCCATCTGGAACTCAGGAGAGTGGGTCAGGATGAGAAATTTACAGCCAGAACGGAGAGGGGTCCGGGTTCAGGGGTCACTGATATCCTGGGCATGAGTGGGGCTCTCAGATGGGAGCTGGTAGTTGAAGAGGGTGCCCAGGCCAGGAGAGTGAGGAGACGTGCACGGAGAGGCCTCCACAGAGAAGCATCCAAGGGTATGCAGGGCAGTAACAGAAGACAAGAGGGGCAGTTGGAGGTTGGTGCCCAGCCTGGGGAGGCTGCTGGGGCCAGAGCAATAATAGCACAGTGACAAAGATCCCATGCACAGTGACAAAGATCCCATGCACTGTGATCCTTTTGCACGCCAGCTCTTGAGCTGGGGACCTGAGACAGATGAGTTACCTACTGATGCTTCCAAGGGCCTTCTGGGGCCCGTTGACAGAAAACAAAGAGCAGCTCAGTCATTCAGTCACTCAAGCCTGGTTCTGGATCCACACACCCCTACAGCCACCAAATGTGACTGGGGGTGGTCAGTATTTGCTGCCTGGTCAGTGGTTGACATGTCCCATGGTTCCTGGGGGCCAGGAGGCCAGGTGGAAGCAGATGACCACACCTCCAGCTGGGAAGGGTGGAAGGAAGGGGAATCTGGCCAGAGCTCCCACAACTTCCCCCAAGAGCTGGCCCAGGCTGCTGGAGTTGGAGCCGCCCATCTGAGCGGAAGGATCTAGAAGGCTACAGCACGGGGTCAGAGCCCGGAAAGACCTTTAATTCTCATTCTGCCTTTAGAATCCAAACTTGGAAAACAATGACCACTGAAAGAGAGTTGATGACTAAACTTTTTGACCATTGCTAAGTTTAGCACTCAGAGTGGAGTAGGCACAGTGATGCTCAATGCGCAAACTTTGACTGCCACCACCAACCTCATGTTAGCCTGGTTCCCTGTTTAACTGCTTTTTCTACTTCCACCCTGAATGGGGGACCTATCTTCTAAGGGCCTTGCCATGGGAGAAAAACCAAATAATAACTTCCAATCCAAGGAGGGCTTAGAGATAAATGAGATCCCCCACTTCATACCTAACATTAGTACCTAACACCTACACTAGAGAGAGCAGAGTTTAATTCAAAGGATTCAATCAGAATGGAATTTTAGGCACCAGAGTGGTCTAGGAGAGCTCATGAAATCATTACCGGGATCATACCACACTCTACCCAAGCGTAAGACTGTCCTCAGTTCTCACCAAATCCTTGCTAAGAAAACGTCCTAAGATCTGCCTTCTTCTCCAACATTTCCTCTCTCAGAAGCTTGCCCTCCAGTAGTTCTATGGGAAAAATCTCTCAGTCTGCACAAGAATAGTTCCTGGTACATGGCAGACACTCCATAAAGCTCTGCTGAGTCTACCACCCCTGACAGCAGCTCACTCTTGTCACACACAGTCCAGGTACATGAAGGCCTCCCCAGAGTCCTCAGAGCACCGAGAGCCACCCTTCTAACAGTTGCCCTTTAGCACATGCCTTTTTGTTATAATTTATCTCTTGGTTCTAGAGGACAGTGTCATAACTGGTCAGAAAGGGCTTCTTCTACACACGTATGAAAGTTTGGAAGAATCAACATCATCATCATCATCATCATCACATGCAGTGCTGGGCCTCACACATACTAAGCAAGCGCTCTACCACTGAGCTACATCCCCAATCCACTGAACAACCCTGCTGTGACACCCAAATTCAGACCAGACTAGGGACAGTGTACACTTGCTCTGGCTCTGCTGCCCCAGTTAGGGCACCTATCATTAACCATGGTGGTGCTTGCAGACTACTCCGGGCACAGGGGTGAGTTAACTTAATTTGTAGGAGATGAAGTGGCCACACCTGGATATCCTGCCTGCAATGTAACTTCCTTCTTGGGGGGGAAAAGTATTTCTACAAAAATTCATTGAATTTAATACTCAGTTGTGATATGTACATTATGTGTTTATGGATCTCTTGTTTTTGACTGTGTTTGCTCCCCCTTCTCTTTGGGCCAGCATTCCAGTGTTCCTTGGGGATCCCTTTTTAACAATTCCCAGCTCTGTGTAGTCATAGAACCCAGAAATGATTGGGAGAAAGGGGGAGAGAGTCAAACAGAAAGACACCATCTGACAAGTTCAGTCTGGTCTCTTTGGGTGCCTTTCATACATGAGCCCATAAAACCTTTGGACAGCTTTGAAGGGTCTCTTATATCTGCAAGAGCCCCATCCGATTCCCTTATAAGCTCTGAGCTGGGTACTGGATGGAGATCCCAGGGTAACAGAGGGTCCTTGTCCTCAAGGGCTCCCCAGTCCTGCAGCAGACAGACAGGTTCACATAACTGTCACAGCACCACTTCCAGCTAAAAGCTAAAATGGGGCCACAGAAATCATCTCCCACCCCCAAGTATCCACCCATCTCCTCCACTGGGACCCTAATGAGCTCCCAGCCCCCTACTCTAGCAGGAAATAGCTCAAGGCCCCACCCCACGACTAACACCTTGCATGAACAAATCTCCCTGGGCCTCTATTTGCCCATCTGTAAAGTGGTTATAAAAATGCCATATATGCCCAGGTTGAAGGCTGTAGGCAGGTGTGGCAGCTTCCAGGCCTCACAGAAAGGGTGCTCACTGTGACAAAGGACAGACCGCCTCTGGGGCTGGACCACAGTAGTGCCCCACAGGTCTGGAGGTTCCTTTTGGGGGATGGAGATCCCACGGAAGTGGCTCTTTCACAGGACTCCTAAGATGATAAAGACTGAGGAGGCTTCAGGTCCAAGCTTTTCCTCCCATATCCAGAGCATTTGCCACTTAAAATCGGGGCCATTTGCCCTAAAAGGAGACTGTTTCTGGGACAAAATCTACCTCCCCTAGTGGTGTTTTTATCCACAGAGCAGGTAGGCCCCCGGGTCACACTGGACCTTCCTCACTGAGGGCCACCCTTCACAGCTCCACCACCGGGAGCCTGATGTCCTGGCCTGTCCTACCATGGGGACTATGACGCTCGAGGCAGTGGGTCCAGAGCAGTACCTGGGTCTGCCCTGAGCAAGGTGAGGCCAGTGCACAGCAGCTGTTTCCTTCAAGAATCTCCGAGGGGTTTTCACCTCCTCCTGGGCCTTCTGAGACAGAGCGTGAGGCCACAGCCAGCGTCAGGCTGGAACCAATCCCCAGGACTGACCTGCCTGACAATCTACCTTTCAACTCCTCATTTCCTTCCCCAAACCTGCCAGCGTTCCAGGCAGGAGAGCATGGTGCAACTCGTGTACCTTCAGCACGAGAGGCAAAGATTAAAGGCTGAAAAGGTATTATCTATTAGCCCCCATCATCCATCACCAACCATCACCAGCATCACTGCTGGCACCAATGCCTATAAAAAGGCCTTCGTGGGTCCTCCCTGCCTCTGCACCAGCACCCTCTCCTAATTCAGCGGCTCTGAATTACCAAAATCAATTACTCCGAGGAAGAACTCAGGCAGACAAGCACTAGAATAAAGACGGCAGATAATTCCCACTGGCAAGTAATTGTTCCCCTGAGAATTTCAGATAATAAAAGAGGAATCTAAAAGAAAGCATTTTCCCCCAGAAAGGAAGGGGAAGAAGCACATGGATAAACAGAAGGCTCTCCTTCCCTTCCCTTCCCTTCCCTTCCCTGCTTACAGTCCTTCGTGGGTGGGGTCTCTGCTGGGGGACCACAGTAGGGCTACAGAAGTCATGGGGCCTGGGGTGGCCAGAGGGGACCCAGATCTGGAGTTCTGGGTTCTCCGAGGACATTTGACTCCCGTGTCCTTCCCTGGCCAGGGATAAGGACAGGCCTCGGGGCTCCTGGTGCACATGGGCTCAGAACACATGGCTGACAGGTCATCTCTATTCTATGTGGCCATCTCATCCCCCAAGAAGGCCAAAAGCTCTGAGAGCAGTCCTTGGCTGTCATATCCTGCCCTTCCTCACCACCTGGCCCTGGCTACTCCCATAAATGATCTGCCAGTAGATCTAGATGGTGACAGAGGGACAGATCGATGGTTCATATGTAGCCAGTTACTGGGCCCTCTGGGCCTTGGTTTCTTTCATTGTGAAGTAGGGCAAAAGCATTAAACTTATACAGATGTTCATAATGCCATGCCTCCAAGAGTGTCACAAAGCCTGTCAGTAGGCATTCCAAGAAGAAAGTGTCCTACTCTTGAGGTTTGCAGAGTTCCCAGCAGGTTTCTTTTCAGCAAGACTTCTCAGAGCCTTGAAACTGCTCTCGTGGATTGGGACTACACAAAACAGCATGAAGCACTCAGCCTTTTCCTAAACTCCTTTTCTACCAAGCATCTTACCAGCCTACTGGTCTATGGAGCATACGTGGGCTGATAATGGTTACAGACATATAACATGACAAGGACATAATAAGATGTTTAGGGGATATGGGGAGCCACTGAGAAATCTCATCGAGGGCACAGTGCTTACGATAAGTTTTGAAGGAAGACTGGGGATTTAGCTCAGTGGTGCTGCCGCCTGCCTCGAAAGCACAAGGTTCTGAGTTTGATCCCCGGTACCAAAAAAAAAAAAAAAAAGATAAGTTTTGAAGGAGAGAGGAGGGGCTCTTGGGCAGAGACAGGGGAGGGGACATTCCCTGTAGCAGGAGTGTAGAGGTGGAGAACTTGGGCACACTGGTCCTGGCTGTTATCCTCCAAAAATAAGGAAGGATGGAAAGACAGGATGGGGAGGGTCTGGGGATAAAGAACATGCTGAGATTTTTTTTAAGGTCCTTGGGTAAAAAGAATGGCTTCCTTATGAGTATTTCTTATGTGCCAACCAAGCATTTTGTGACATGTGATTTTTACAACACTCCTGTGACACAGTTCTCTTTGTCCCTTGCTTTGGAGCCAAGTGAAATGGCTGCTTCAATTCACTCAGCTACTAAGTGGCCCGAAGGGATCTGAAACCACCAGCTCATCCATAGCCACTGTTTCCCCACCCAGAGCCACCAAAACAGTGGAAGTGTAGAGCAGATCTGCTGATTCCTGTCATCAGAGGCCTCTCTCCGTGCCTTGATTTGTTATTTATATTTCATTGGACAGCTCTTCCCAAATAGGTACACAGGTCAGTTGTTCCAAATATTTAAAAAGAGTCTTGAACCATCCATCCGTGAGTGGGCAAGAAGGTGCCAAAATGCAAGTTGGCTCTGAAAGGAACATGTAGCCAAAGCCATCAACATCCTCAATAAGATTAATGTCTCAAGCATGTGGCTGCCGCTTGATTTATGGGCTTGTGGAGCTGCTCTAAGAGGGAGTGGCCCTCTCAGGGGAGGGAGGCACCACCACCATCATCAAATATCTCCATAATCACAGTAACGGCACCAAGCCCCTTCCTGCCCTTGCACTGGAAAGGAAGTGAAATTGTTTGCCTTAATTCAATTAGGTAATTAAGTAGACAATGCAAAGAGAAATTCCAGCAAGGATATAAATACTTAAAATCCCTGCACTGAGGATGTCAACAACAAACAGGAACTAAGGAGGAGGAGGGGGCTGCTGGACGGTCGAGGTGTGTCTCTGAGAGGGCACTTTACAATTATAGGCACTTACCCCGTGCCAGCTCTGTGATAAGCACTTTACAAGCATTACCTCACTTAAGTCTCCAAACATCCCAGCTCAGTGACGTAGGTGGCTCTATTATCCCCATTTGATGGGAACTGAGGTGCAGGCAGGGAAATGACCTGCTTCAGGGCACAGGACGGCAAGTGACAAAGCCAGCTGGAATCTCAAACCCACATCTTCCCTCCAAGTCCCTGTGCTTGCTCCCCAGAAGCATGCCCAAGATAGAAAGGGGCTCTAGGAATGTCTGGGCCAGATGGGGAAACTGAGGCAGCATTTAACATCTCCCAGCCTTCTAAGTGTCTTGCCTGCCAAGCTCTCAGCTGACTTGGAGATGTAGGTGGTGTGAGGAACCAGATGAGCTGAGGAAAGCATTTGCAATGCTGTTTGCAGCATCTGGACAGCTGTCCGAGGGCCGGCTGTAGCCCTGCACTCTCTGGGAAGCCTGCTGACCTCTCCCATACCCTACTGTCTACACCTGATAAGCAGCCTCTGCACAGGCTGGGCAGGCTGTCTCTCTACAGGGGGACTTTGTTGGTGGCCTTTGGGAGGGAGGGAGGAGCTTAACAAACCCGAGGCTTGTTTGAGTGCTTCTCCTGCTGCCTCCATGGGCAGGGCTAGGTCAACACACACTCACCCTGGGACTCACAGCCAGGACGGGTTGGCAGGAGCACGGGGATACCCGGCAGAAGGAAAATATCAACCACCTGAAAGAATCTTTGTCTCTATTAACTTCTTTCTCTATTCATCAAAGTTACCCCCTTAAAAATCCATATTCAGAAACCTGCTTGTTTGGCCCATTTGAATCCCTGTGCTGCTTCATAAGAAAGTAAGTAAATAATTCATAGTTCCTCTAATTTAGATCTTTCCCTATGCAACACTGTCTTCAATAATTTTTCTTTTCTTTTTTTCTTTCTGGTACTGGGGATTGAACTCCGGACTCTGTGCGTGCGAGGCAGGAGGGGCGCCACTGAGCTAAATCCCCAGCCCCAAACACTGCCTTCAATAGAGGCAGTAAGTTCACAGTATCCCAAGACCACTGCCAAGTATCTTCTTTAATAATAATAATAATAATAATAATAATAAAATAATAAGCAATAATAAAAACACTAGCATTTATTGTATATTTGCAATGTGCAAATGCTATGCTCTGTTCTCTCCTCTCTGCACTGAATTTTAACCTAATAAACCACTCTAAGAAATAGGTATTGTTGCCCCCAACTGACAGATAAGAACACTGAGGATCAGAGAAGTGAAACAACTTTACCTGAGGTCACACAGCTGGTAGGTACAGCAGCTAGGACTCAAGTCGGTGCACCCAGAGCACACATCCAGCCCCAGCTTCTCTGCTCCGTGTGGTAGAGGTCGGTTACATGGCTCTTCCCCAACTTCTGATTCCAAGCCCAGGATTCAGGGGCCACCAACAGACCCCTGCTCCAAATCTGAATCAACACCTTTCTGGTCACTCAGTGCAAAGGAAAATGTTGTTAGCATCCCTGCCCCAGCCTTAAAGGTGCAGGGGATGGGGGGTCGAGATCTGGGGGGAGGATGGATGCTAGGGGATGAATTAATATTAACTTCAAAAAAAGCCAACAAGCAGAGCTGGGGATGTAGCACAGTGGTAGATCGCTTTCCTAGCACACACTCGGGGTCTTAGGTTCAATCCCCAGTACAGCAAAAAAGAAAAAAGCCAACAAGCTACAGGAAATGGAAAGAGATGGTTGTGAAGTCACATCTTCTAGCGTCCCTTCCTCTCCTGGAGTCTGGATACAGCCAGACCTGCCCCCCTCGGCCCTTCCTCTGGCAGCTCAAGGACCTGAGGACCAGGCCAGTGGAGAAGAGGACCTCCCTTTGATTGCTTTCCCACAGCACCTGCTTAATCACACCTGGCTTCTCCATATCCATACTTTAACAATCCCTCATCAGGAAGCCAAGCTGGGGTGGGGACCAGAGCCATGGAGTACCTGATACAGCTCAAGTCAGGAAGACCTGCCTTCAAACCCTTCCCAGCTGGTGACCTCTGGCAAGTCACTCAGTCTCTCGTCTGTCATGAAAATCAAATCAAATGGGCTAATGCTTGGAAGGCCTTAAGCCTGCTGCCTGGCCCACCAGAAGAACTCAAGACAGTGCGAACTGCTAGAAATCTTTACTGCAGCCCAGAGAGAGGTCATGTGCCTTGCTGAGGCTCACACAGCCCAGTAAGTGCTGACATTGGATTCTGGCTCTGCTCCCAGCTCTTCCCTGACACACAGCCGCTCTCCTGGAAAGCCAAGACATGGCATAGCCCAAGCACTAATCATTCCCCAGTGGCTTCCCTGGGCCTACAGTTCATGGGCCAAGTACAAAGTCCCAACCAACAGGCTTGTTTTTCTTACATGTGAAAATCAACAAGTGGCTCACAGTGAAAGTTCCCAAACTTTGGCATCCACCCCCAGCCAGAGGTGAGGGGTGACCTCATCCCGGTGACTAAGCCGACGCGGACGCCAGGAGCCTTCTCTGGGAACCTAAGGGCTTGGGCTTGCTGCTGCTGGCACCCGGCCCCAGCGAGAGCCAAGGCTGAAAAACTGGGGTTCTCTTGGCTCTTGGAGTAGGCGGGCTCTGCAAAGCAGGGGGGTGCTGGGGCCGAGCGTGGGATGTGTCTGGAGGCCCCAGTAGGAGTCCCCACCGGAACCTGGCATGAAGTCTTAGGCAATCCCAGGCCTCTGACCTCCCACTTCTAACATGGGTGGATTGCACGGGGTGGTCTCTACTGGGGTGGGGCAGCTGAGACCTGGATTAGCTGCTGCCTCACTGAGGAAGGAGCAGAGTTAATCAAGGCCTGGGGTTAGAGGACAAGGGTCAGTATTGCTGGAAGCTGAGCCCGAGTGGGGTGCCCGGGGGTGGGGGATCCCATGGTCTGGGAGCTCGTCAGGGCGGGGCACCTGGGGTTAGGGGCACTGGAAGGATGTCGTGTGCAGGTTCCAGCGAATCAGGCCAGGAGAAGCGCCTTCCCCCACAGCCTCAGTCACTCCTGGTCTCTTAATGCTGGCCACCACAGAGAAGGCAAGACAGACACCCAAGACTACCTCATTTAAAAACTAGGATCCAGGTATGGTGGACCACACCTATCATCCCAAGCATTCTGGGAGGCTGAGGCAGAAGGATGACAAGTTTCAGCCCAGCCTTGGCAACTTAGCAAGACCTTGTCTCAAAAGAAAAAATAGACAACGGTTGGGGGTATAGCTCAGTGCAAAGGCCTTGAGTTCAATCCCTAGTGCTGAGGGGAAAAAAACAAAAACTAGATAATAGCTTAGCCAAGAAACCAGGATACAGACTTTGCCCCGGAGCTGGCTGGTCCCAGAACCCAGAAATAGCAGAAAATGGGGACTTCTCATCACTGTGATGCAAGGTTCCAGAAGGAGAGGTAAGGATAGGCAGGGTGTCTTCTGAGAATTAAAAAGGGGGGGGTAATAAAAATAAAAAGGGGGGATCTGCTCTATCAATGCCAAATACCACAAAGAAACACCTGTAGCAAAGCCAGGCAGCACAGCATTGCACAGCGCTCTTGACAAAGCAGGTAACTCCTGTGCTCTGTAATTCTCAATGGCTCCCTACACCATCAGGTTCACACTCTTTATTGCAGCATTTGATGTCCTCAATTTGGGGTCCCATGGGTACTTTTCCACCTCACTCTTTTCATTACCTTATCCCCTCCCTGCTCCAGCTGATTATAGCACCTGCTGCCCCTCCTGCTCCCCACTCCCATCATGAGCCTTTGCCCTGGGAGCCTTGATTCTTGGCTTTCTTGCCACCCTTGGTGCTTTGCATACAAACCTGCCTTTATTGTTTTAACTAATCCCCATCCCTCCTGTAGCCTGTCCACTGGAACTGGGCTCCCCACTCAGATGCAGTTGGCTGGGGAGTACACCTAGGCCCTGTTACTAAATGTTAGGGGCAGTCTCCAGCCAGACGTGGGGCACAGCCTCCATGTGCTGCTTTCTAAAGCGGGCAGTCCAGCTTCTCCTTTGGTGGCGGCAGCCGAGCCACTCAAGTGAGATAATGGACTCAAAGGGCTCTGCCCAGCGTCAAGTGTGACACGAACCCAAGGGATTACAGTGTCTATTTTTATCTCCCCACATCCTGGCCAAAAAACAAATCCCTCACACACCCTGCAGATCCCTATCAGGGGGCTGACAGGGCCTTTTGGGAGTTCTCTCCTCCCGGAAGCAGCACCAACTTTGATGGCGTCCCCTCTGCCGGGAAAGGCCCTGAGGTCCCTGCTCCAGCCAGGGCCAGCTTCCGTGATGTCTGGCTGGGTCCTCACCGTCCCCAGCAAACAGCCATTTCTAGTGGACTCAGTTGTCACATATTCTCCAGCCAGTGACAGCTAGGCAGGGTCACCACAGATACCGAGAAAGGTCACTTGCTCATTTCCTCATTCATTTACTCCACATTCCCTCCCTGCCCTCTCTGACACCGTGAAGCCCGTTAAGGTCACCTAAAGGGGCCAGCCACAGGCGCCTATGCTAGGATGCTCAGTCTAGGTGAGGACAGGTGAGCTGATAAAGCAACAGTGAGGGGATATTCAGGAACAAAGCAACAACGGGAGGCCATGGGGCTCCAAGGAACCCTGCCAGCCATCTGTCCAAGAAACTGGGGTGCATCTAGACAAACCCAGGCCATCATCAATCCCTTTTTCCCCCAGTACCCCCGGCTTCCCTCAAAACTGACTTCAAAACAGTTCTTGATAGGTACCAGCCACCATGACCTAGAAGAAGATGGGGCTTCCTACACTGGGACAGAGGTTGCCTGCCTGGTCACCTGGCCCACCTGCTGGGGTGTTGGCTGCATTCTCATGGACATTCCCCATCCTCTCTGGTCCCCACTGCCCTGGTGCTGCTGCCTGAGTTCATGCTCATCAAAGGATGCTGGCTGGGAAAATGGAAGCAACACAAGAATGTCAAGGAGAACAGTTTCAGGAGGAGTGAAGCACTGTTGTGGGACAACCTCCTCCTAGCTCATACGCTGAGCACTGCCATAAGCTCTGCACCCCAAGGGAGAGAAGAGGGGAAAGTCACTAGCTGCCTCTCTGCTGGGATGAGATTAGCCAAGGATGCCCTCTCATAGCCTTAGCGTCCTCAGCAGAAAGTCACAGGGAGGCTGAGAGGGAGACTAGGATAAAAAGACCCTGTGAGAAGGCTGGGGATTTAGCTCAGTAGTTCTCGCTGCCTGCCTCACAAGTGTAAAGTCTGAAGTTCAATCCCCGGTACCAAAAAAAAAAAAAAAGACCCTGTGAATGAAAGCACTTTACAAACCTGGGCAATTTAGACAAATCATTTGTGTTTTAGCAGAAATTTTTGTCTTCATTTTTGCTCTTTTCCCCTCTGGTCCCTGGGGCTCCCCACCCTCTCTGAACTCAGGGACAAACCCTTCCCATGGTGGTTCCTACACAAATAACTACGCAACCCTAGAAAAGTCATGTGACCCCCTCCATGCCCCTGAGGCCACATCTGTGAGCCCCCAGCACAGTCACAGTAACCCCTATAAACCTTTCCTAAGCACTTTACACATGTTCTCAGGACTTGTAAAGAATCAGGTGAGTTTTGGTTCTTCTCACTTGGAACCCGAAGTTCAGTCTGGAGGAAGGGACTAACAAGATGGCTTTTCCATACTTGCTTCTAGGTCCATCCATCTTTGATCTCACAAAGCCAGGATAGACTTTTTAAAAGTAGATCAGGGCTGGGACACAGAGCACAGGGAAAACAGATCATTAATACCAAGCCCAATTCAAAGACAGTCCAAAGCTACAAAGCTGGGTGAGCATTTAATAGTATGAGAAAGGCCTTGGCCAGGCCCCACCCATTATGTAGGCCCTGAGATGAGACACACGGCCAGGTCTGTGGCCTTAAGAAGTTCAGAGCCCATGGTGGATGACAGGCAAGCCCACATAGGAGCATGAAGCCAGTGCTGAGTTGGGGCAGCTTGGCTACAATGGAGTGATGGGACCAAATGGAGGTGACACTCATGAGGTCAGAGGGGAGCAAGAATCTGTGCAATGACACCATGGCAGAGAGAAAAGGCAGAGAGAGTCGCAGGCAGAGACTGGGAAGCATAAGACTGAAGAACGGAGGGAGGGAGACTGGATAGGCAGGGAAGAGGGAGGCAGCAGGGGGCGGCAGGCTGTAACAGAGAGCCACTCTCAGGGAGGAAGAAGGCTCCTGATGGGGCTAGGGAAGCTGAGGGCAGAAGGCTCGTACAGGCTGCAGCTAACCAGGGTGTGCTTCAGGAAGCCAGGCTGCTGGGCCCACCCTGGGCATGGGGAATGGGTTGCATCTCCTCAGGAGCAGCTGGCTCCAGGGAGAGTTTTACGGTCATCTAGCAGAAACACCGGCAGGGAGGCATCAGTCAGGGAAGGATGAGGGAGCCCAGAGGCCCTATGCATTGCTCCCCCACTTCCTGGTCTTGGCCAGGCTACTCTGGCTTCACAGGGAGACTCCCACTGGTTGGCCCCAGAGCCCCCAAGTCCCTCCTGGCTTCCATTCAGGACCCCCAGTCATTCCCACATCACTCTTACAGTCCTCAGAGTGTAAAGGGCCAATTCCCTGTGAGCGAAGCAACCTCCCCCATCCTGGGCTTCCCTGGCTACCCAACCCTCTCCCCCAGCTCCATCTGAAACCATGCCTATAAGAGCCCTTCTGGTTAGCTCACATCTTCCACTGCAGCATCCTACCCTCCAACTCAACTACTCACCTATTGGAGTCTATCACACACACCTCCTCCCCAGAAATACAGACTAAACTGTATAACCTGTGAAGGTCAAGGTTGGAAAGAACTCAGAGGTCTAGCCAAACAGCCCAACCCACCCCCTGACCAGGCCTGCCCAGGATCCCACAGCCAGGTGCTGGCCCAGGTCCTCTGACTTCCAGGCAAGGGCTCTGGCACCGAAGTCTCAGCCAGGTGGTCCGAAAAAAAACAGGGCATGAAACAGAGTGCAAAGACAGCTTGACCATACTGTCAGGGGACCTGGGTTCAGGTCTTGACTCTAGCACCTTCCCCATCTCCACTACTTTTTCCACATACACATTACTGCTTGGGACATGTCACTACAGCTTCCTGGTCTTCAATGACCGTTTCCATAAAATGGGTATTTAATAACTCTGTGCCTTCAGCAAGATCAGAGGGGATAAAGGCAGAACAAGCACTCAGGTCTACAGCACAGCTGGAGGTCCATGCAGGTGAGTCCTTCCCCCACACCCCTCCAGCCAGCCCTGTCACCTAGAGGGAGACATTTCCCCCTGAGCTGCACATGGCGGTCAGATCAGACCTCTGGGGGGATGGGGGGATTTCTACAAGATTGAAAATGCAGGTGTGCACATGGCAGGTCCACCCCACTCCCCTCCCCCAGAGGTTTGGGGCCAGCACTTCCTGGTTGGGAAGGTCAGAGGCCACCATGGGAAAAGGAGGACGAAGGTATATATGGGGGGCTCTTGCCCATCTCTCCAGGGTGTCCCCACTCTAGCCAAAAAACCCGAACACAATGGCCTCATCCAAGGAACGTCAATCCTTGTAGAAAGCAAAGCCCAGAGGCCTTGGGGGCCCCACGCACATCCACTTGTGAAAGCGTCACCAGCCTTCTCTGTCTCCCAGGGCCTGCTCCCTACCCCCTGACAGCCACCCAGAGGGCTCCCACGGCTCATCCACAGCAGCTATCACCCCGCCAGTGGCTGTAACAGCTTGTCTATCAGGTCCAGCGGGGAGAAAGCCCCAGAAAGAAAATGCAGCCAGCTCAAAAGAGTGAAGCCAAGACTTGAATTCAGACCTCTTGGGGCCCTGATCCCAGGTTCTCTTCCACAGAGTACCTTAGGGCTCTGGTTATCTATCAGACTGTTTGGTACAGAAGAACAGCCACAGGGGGTTTTCAAAGGCGGATCCCTAAGGTCTGGAGTAGAGATGAGGAATTTGCATTAACAGTTGCCCCCACTGCTTGTGATAAAGGCATCCCAGCACATGCCACAGGTCAGTGCGCGTGTATGCGTGTGCGTGCACACACACACACACACACATTCATACACAGAGGCATGCTTGCAACTATGGAACAAAAGTCACAATTAGAAGCATGGGCTTTACAGATAGAGGCTGGGTTCGGGGTGCATATGGTTGTATGACCTTGAATAAGTCCCTCAGCATCTCGAAACCTGTTTCTTTATAGGCAAAACAATGATAAGGAAAGGATTAACTTCATGAGATATCTTAAAGATGTGAAAAAATATGTGTAAAGCCCCCAGCACAGAGCCTGGCATAAAAGAAGCACTCAATAAATGGTGCTGTAATCGTTGCCAAGCTCAGCTCCCATGTGTTGAAGGCCTAAAGGAAGGAACAGAATGCCAGGCACTAGGGGACCATAGTGAATAACTGAGCCAGTAAGAGATGTCCAGAGGGTTGTGCTAGAATCAGTTAGGCAAAAGTAACAGGGACAGAGATTTCTGCTCTAAACAAGAAGAATTCTTTAACAGAATGGAGATGCCCAGACATGCAGCCAGTTAGTTACCCCGGGAGCACATTGTTGCTAGAGGACCCTAGCAAAAAAGACTAGATGTTCCCCAGGTGGGGATACGGTACCAGGGAAGGAGGGGGTGGCCTGGAAGATCTTGAAGGTGACTTTAGGCCAGGTTCTGCAGGTCAGCCCCTCTGCCCATCATGCTGGTTAATGGATTCCTTTGCTCTTTCCTGGGGATTTACAGCAGCTATCTCTGAGCATCCAAAGAGGATGGGGAAGGGCCTTACACATTCCAGAAGGGAATGACACAGAAGTGAAAGGGCAAGCAGCAAGATGGCTCAAGTCGCAGAGTGCAGCTGGTCCTCAAGGCTGTGCTTGTCCTATGAGCTAGGTGCCTTCCACACCTTACCTCATAAAAACTTTAGGACATCTCCTCTGGGGTGGAACTTCTGAGCTCAGAGAAGTTAGGAAGGCTGCCCAAGGACACACAGCTAGTGAGCAGAGGGGGTTTTGTTTTAAATTTTCACCACTATGGTTTCAAGTCAAAGAAATTCAGGGAGTTTTCATGGAGGGAGAATGATGTTAAAGATTATGATCCTCATTGGTGATGTGCTATCTACTCACCTAACCATAGATCAAATTAAAGCAGAAGCCCCCCAACAGCGGGTTGGGGGGCAAAGAAAGAGTGGGGCACATACCAGATGGCTCAAAAGAGTCCATTTTCCAGGGAACAGAAACTTGGCAAGCATTCCCACAGGGCTAGGAGCTGAAGTTAGATGGCGTTGGTCTGTCCCTGTTCTTCGTGGCTCAAGGTGTTTTCCTGGAGGGTGGGGTTCAGAGCAGGCCAGGAAATGGAAGAGACCTCACTTTAACCACCTGCCTCTCGCAAAACCGAAAACTAGCTAGAATTGAACCAAAACACCCCAAACCTGGGTGTCCCGGGAGTACCTGGCTCTGGGCAGAGAGCTGCACATGGTGGTCAGGTCCGTACCTGGCTCTGGGCAGAGAGGATTCACTGCTTTGTCATCAACCCAGCGGGTTTGGTGAAGGAGTCCGAGATGTCGAGAGATCGCTGGAAGCCTTGTGGGTTGGTAGGCCGGAGGTCCCCCTGGCCACCCCAACTCCTGTGGGCCGTGGGCCCCAGCTGGCGGTGCCTTCCTCGTGACACCCTGGGCTTCCTCTCCAGACAACCCAGCGGTCAGACAGAGGCCAAACGCACTCAGGGTCCTCGGGAGACAGGGGGTGCAGGAGGAAGAAGGGTAAATAAAGCCAAGTGGGGCCCGCAGCACAGTCCCATCCGGGTCCCCGCTCAGTGGGGTCCCTGCGAGCCTCCAGGGCCCCCTCAACCTGACCCGCGGTCCCCAGATTTTTTTTTTTTTTTTTTTTTACCTCTAAGCGCCGGCCTGGCCGCTGGGCGCTGCCATCCCAAAGGCGCCGGAGGCAGGGCGGCCCAGAGCCAGGGTCTCGAAGACGCCAAGTCGCCGGGTCGCGGGGTCCCGGGGCGGCAGCAGGAAAGTTTCCGTCGCCCCAGCTGAGCGGAGCGGGCCGGGCAGGAGCGAGCTCCGGCCGGCTCCGCGCCTCCCCCGGCGCCGCGGCGCTCCCGCTCCCGGGCTCCCGGCCACCCGGCCAGCCCAGCCCTGCCAATCGCAGGCCCGGCCGCCCGCAGCTCCGCCCGCCCGGCCGGGGCCCAGCGGGGGCGGGGCGGGAGGGCGGGGGCGTACCTGTTTGGTTCCTCGACCCCCTTCCCGCCACCCGCCCAGGCCGGACTGGGCAGGGCCGACCCCTCTGCCCCGAGCACCCACCCCCGCGCCCCGGCTGGGGTTGGGGATCCAGGCCACGCCACACGCCCCCTCCGGCGGTTACAGCGCGCCCCCTGAGGTCTTTCCTCAGTCGCAGGAGATCAAAGATAAAACCCTCCCTGGCGTTAGCCCCGGGGTCGATGGACGGAGCAGCGGATGGGACTCTGCCTTGCTCACCCCTCTGCCACCCTCCAGCTTCCCTCCCGCAAGGATCTTCGTGTGTCTGCCGATCTCTTCAACTTTCCCGTGCGCCCTGCTTCGGTCTCCGACCTCGGGCGCCTAGGACTGATGCGAGGACACGAGCTTTGTTTGGAAGAAGACGGTGCCGAGCGCTCCCACCAACGCAAACTCCCGAAGGCCCAGCTGGCTGGGGCGAGATTTTCGCGCATACTTGCGACATGCTTTTTCCGGTCCCCTAACTTATTTTGCAAACACACCAAATATTAAAGCTTAACAACTGATTGTTCCATTTTTCAGGTAGGAACACCGAGGCCAGTAGGGGGCGAACGCTCTTTCGGACTTGGTGACTGGACGGAGGCTTCTGCAAAGTAAAGTGCGTTTGCAGGGTCGCCCAGCTGCTCTCGCTGAGCCGGGCTCGGACGTCAGGGTCCCGCCCAGGGTCCCGCCCCCCACCCCGCGCCCTCCGCGGGCTTCGGGCTGAGCGCGAGCACGTCCCCGCGCTGCCGGTCTTACCTGGGCCGCAGAGCGAGTCCGCTCCGCGCGCGCCGCCGGGAGGCCCCAGCAGAGGCAGCGAGGCCCAGGCGAGGGCTCCCATCCCGACCTGTGGGGCCAGCGCTGGGCCCTGTGGTGCCTCGGCCTCGGAGATCGGGCCCACGGGAGGCCCGGGGTTGGCTCCGTGCAGGGCTCTTGGGCTCCCTGGACAGTCCCTGCTCTGACTCCCCCGCCGGCGGCCCGGGACGCAGCGGGCGCAGGTAGCTCTGGGCACGGCGCTATTTTTAGCCAGAGCTGCTCTCCCAGTCCGACAGACAGAACCAGTTAATTCGGCCTCTTGGGAAGGGCCAGCACTGGGAGCTCCCCGGAAAGGCAGGCGCAGCTCGGCTGAAAGCTGATCCTTCGCATTCCGGCCTCTCAAAGAGGGAGGGCGAGGGGACGCTTCTAATTCCAGAAGGAAGCCGAGTTCTCTCTTAAGTCAGTGCCTGGGCCCACGGGCGAACCCGGGACTGCTCTTTCAACTCACACTGAAACCTGGCCCAACTTCCTCTCTCTGACCTCAGGCTTCAGAAGATGTCCCACAAACTGCTCACCACAGCCGGGCGTAGTGGCGCACGCCTGTGAACCCAGGACTCAGGAGACGGAGGAGGCAAGATCACTGCGAGTTCGAGGCCAGCCTTGGCTAAACAGTGAGTTCAAGGCCAACCTGAACTAATAGCGAGATCCTGTCTCAAAAAAACCAAAACCAAACCAAACCAAACAAACAAAAAACCGCAACAGTATACCCCCTCCCGTCTTGTGGGTCTCCAGCATTGGGAAGGGCCGCTCAAAAATGTGATCTCAATCCCAGCACAGGATGCAAGCTGGCACACTCATCACTCAGAAGCTACTTGTAGGAAGGGAGGGAGGGGAAAGAGGGGAGGGGAGGGGAAGGGAAGGGAAGGTCAGATACAGGGTCAGTAGAAGCCTTCAGGGCCTGGACAGTATGGAATGGTGGCTTTGAAATCTGACAGAAGCCCAGATCACTTTCTAGCTGTGTGACCTTGGCAGGCCGCCTTGCCTCTGTGCCTCAGTTTTCTTCTCTGCAAAAGGGAACTTTAGAACTCCCAAGAGACAGTATGTGAGAAACCTTTTTGTAAACCAGAGCATTACAAGGTTGCTGAGAAGAGTATGACCTGGATCTGCTCCTGGAAGCCCCTCTTAATTCAAGGGAGAAGCCTGAAAAGGTGCAACTAGACCATTTGTTATTGGATTAAGGACAGATAAATAGGCTAGTGGACTAGAATAGAGGCTACAAAAATAGATCCACATATGTATGGAAACTTAATATTTGGCAAGGATGGCACCGAAGCTCAGTAGGGAAAGGGTGGGCTTTTTCTATAAATGGTGCTGGAGTGATTGGGTGTCCATATTAGAAAAAAAAGATTTAATCCCTACCTCCTACCGTACACAAAAGATCAATTCCAGGTGTGCCAAAAACACACACAAAAAACTTCACAGTGGAAAAAAATTTCTAAAGACCCAAAAAGCACATATCAAGAAAAAGATGCATACATCTAATTAAAATGTAAAACTCCTATTTATCAAAAGAAGATACATGCAGTGCAATATCCCAAATATGCAAAGGTTCTCTACAAATCAGTTTTCAAAAGAAACAATAGAAAATTGGGCAAAATAGATGAACAGGCAATTTGCAGAGGAGGAAATACAACTGGCC
This sequence comes from Heterocephalus glaber, assembly GCF_000247695.1. Next base: position 13,637,653 of record NW_004624760.1, read on the forward strand.
AATAAACATTGGCAAAGATAAATGCAAAACAGACCCCCCCCCAGTAAAGTGCCATTTCACACCTATCGGGTTGGCATAAAAGCAAAGAAGTGGAACGGAAGGGATATGGGCATGGGGAACTCACATACCCTGCTGGTGAGAGGGAAATGGGTACAACCTCTCTGGAAGACAATTTGGCAGCAAGGAAAAATATTGAAACTGTGTGTACCCCAGGAACTCAACCTTCACTTCTGAGAAATACCTAAAGACGCTCTTGCCCACGGCAGCACTGTGTGTGTTAAAGAAGAATCTGAAACCGTCTGATGTCCATCAGTGAAGGATGCATAAACAAGTTGTGGAGTGGTCAGAAAATTTCTATGCTGTAGTGAAAATGAATAACTGGAGATTGCTTACAAACCTCCAAAGGAGGGAGGAAGAGCAAGTTGTAGAAGATCAAACTGGACAGTTTCATACTGGTAGTAATTTTTTTAAATGGGCAAAACAAAGTAGGAATGTACAGATGTGGTAAAAGTATTCTGAGCCATGATGAATGCACCATTTGGCAAAGTGTTTACCTCTGGGCATAGAGGAAGATGCAATGGGCTGGGAGAAGGCTTCCTCCTTTCTGGTAAAGTTCTATTTAAGACTAGGTGGTAAGTACATAGGTGTCTGTCTTATTCTTCAAAACTCTGTGTGTGTGTGTGTGTGTGTGTGTGTGTAACCCAGGGCTTTGTGCATGCTAAACAAGCACTCTGCCATTGAGCTACCACTCCCAGCCCCAAAAATTTTTGCTTTGCAATTTATTTTTTTCCCATTCCCTTCCCCTCCCTTCAACCCCTCCCCTCTTTATCTACAAAAGCCTTGTTTCCATTTTTTGCTTTCTATTCTGTTTTTCCTGTCCCTTCTTTCCTTTCCCCCACCACTCTCCTTTGTTCCCCTTTGTAAATAAGGATCAAAATGTACAATAGATATTGGGAAATGGGAAGAAAATGCTCAAAACTTTTTTAAAGGTACAGAGCAAGTATGATAGGAGTCCACGTAAAGTCCAGTCCTGCTCCTGCTTCAAACTTCAGTTTCCTTTTTCTTTTTTCCCCCAGTACTGGGGATTGAACCCAGCACCTTCACATCAAGCTACCTCCCCCTTAAAACAATGAATTTTTTTTATTTTGAGATGGGATCGCTCTATGTCACATCCCCCTCCCCCCACTCTGGGCTTGAACTTGTGATCCTGCTACCTCAGCCTCCCAGAGTTCTGGGCTTACAGGTGTGCACCACCACACCCTACTCAGTTTCCTTATTTTAATAATACAGGCAGGCTTCGTGTCTAAGTGCTCGACACAAAGCTCGAGTCCTGTTGTAGTGCTCAGTAAACCTAAAGACCACAAATAGCTCCATCTGGCATCTCCACCAGAGTCCTTCACACCTCTACTCCCAGCCAGCAGGGACTCCTCCCTCCTAAGCACCCCCATGCAGTGAGGACCCCAACTCTTCCATGCCTTCATGCATTTGCTCAGAATTCTCTTCCTAGAATGCAGGTCCTCCCCATCACTGCTGGGGCAGAGCCTGTTTCTCTGTTACAATCCAGCTCAGATGTTGCAGCCCACGGGAAGCCCCTGGTAGGTCTTCATCCACTTTCCCAGGCAGAGAATTCCCTCCTCACCTGCCCACTCCACGATCCCTGTTTATCACAGTGTGGATGGCTCTGCCAGGTTACAAGTCTGTCTCTGGGAGAGGAGCGTGAGCTCTTCGAGGTCGCAAATCTTGTCTGAGCCAACCGTGCACCCCCATTACCTGTGTATGACCGGGCCTTAGGAAGGTTTGTTTGCTGCACAAAAGGGCTCAATAGACCCAATGCTCAGAAACCTGAAGAGACCACGCCAGACTCAAAAGGAAGACACACCATTGCCTGGATTGACTCCTTGTTCTTCATTCAGTGCTCTTAATGGCAGTGTGAACTTTGGGGTCAGAGACACCTGTGTTCACATCTGGGCTGAACCACTTGCCAGCTGTCTGACCTGCTATGGTAGCCCTCTGAGCCTCAGTTTTAAGGTCCACACAATGAGAGTGTTCTAGGGCTTATCACTAGGAGCTACTGATAAGGATTCAGTGAGATCATAGAAGTGGAATGCATGCCCCTTTCTTGGGTCAGGTAGCAATTATGTGAAGAAGAAGGAGGAGGAGGAGGAGGAGGAGGAGATGGAGATAGAGATGGAGATAGAGATGGAGATGTTCACAGAGGATGGTGGAAGGAACCCAGTTGGGTTACTCTGAAAAAAGGTGTTCACCAGTTCTGAGCTGGAGCACACACTTAGGGGCCAGCCCAGGATCTGGGAGAAGCACTCTGCAAGTCAGTGTTCCTCAGACTCCTTCCTCCTGTCCCTTGTCCCCAGCCTCCCCCAACACCCACACCTCTCGAGATGACGGGCTGCACAGCATTTCAGGGTCACAGGCCCTCCTCTCTATCTTCCTGTATCCACTCAGGCCCCTCCATTCTCTCCTCACACATATTCCAGGGATCCCAATCTGGGCCTGTCTCTTCCTTGTCAGCTTCCATCTGTATGGACAACAGAGCTTGTGGCACCTTCCCCAGGGATGCATCTGAAGTGATTTACCACATGTATTGTGTGCACTATATATGCAAAATTCACATATGTCCACTTGTTGGGAGCTTCCATCAAGGCAGCACACAGGGTCACAAATTGCTTATGGTCCAGACTCTAGAAGATGAATTGGCCAATATTATATGGAAAAAAACAACACCATGTGCTTCAAGCGTTCTGAAAAACTTTCTGAACTAATGGGCCAATCCTCTTGGGTCCAGATGTCACTGGACAACATAATATTATCCTGGCGAAAAGGACATTAGCCATTGATGACAGTATGGTCCGTGAAAATGGCCGTGCAAGACCAGAATCTTTCTTAATGGCTCTCAGGAAGGCTCCTAATGACCTCTCTGTTGGTAATACCAAAGGAAACTTGGGGATCATCTTGCCTGACCTCTGGGCAATACTTGGCCCCATGGAAACTTCTGCTCGCCTCCATCTCACCGCCCTCATCTGGCGTTTTCTCTAGTTTTCCAGTCACTTCTTCCCTTCCCTAGCTGTCTCATGTTACTCCACTGGGCTATAAAAGTTGTAAGTGAAGACTACCAGAGTTCTCTTATCCTCAGCTGTCTCCACAAGCAACTTCTACTGTATGGAACCCCAGTTTCAATGGCTATCCTTATGCTGGTGACCCGTACATGTTTATTTCTAGGCCAGTCCAACTCCTGCTCAGGTTTCACTGAGCCCAGAGCTGCTTCCTGGACTCTGCCACCCTCTCTCCCTGTGGGTCTTTGTCCACTGGTCCTCATGAGGTTTTCAAAGCTCAGATTCAATCACAGCATTCCAACTCCTTCTTCCTGCCTCAATATGGCCTACCAGGCCCTGGGGCTGGAGCTGCCCACCTCTCCAGCCTCACTGTATGCCATCTTCCCACTCCCTCTTTGTCTTCAGCCACTCCTGCCAACTTCGGAGTCCTCAAATGTGCATTATTCCTTCCCCCGACACACCAGTGCTTTGCACACACCAGGTTCCTTTCTGTAGAATACTTTCCTCTGTCCTCCACCTCTTGGGTCTATCTAGTTAACTTCTTCTTCTAGTGGCCACTTAATGTCACTTCCTTAAGGCTACCATCCCTGGCCTCCCACACTACACACCCATGGCCTCAGTGACTTTTCTTCATGGCACTGATCCCAGTTGGCGACTCTACCTTCATCCTGTGATCACTGGATGAATGTACCGTGGTCCCAGAGCTGAGGACCCAGGATCACAGAGGTCATGCCTGGTTCTGCCCACTGCTGCACTCCTTGCTATTCTCATCAAGAACCCCAGCATACAATAGGTGCTCAGTGAATGCTGAATGAATGAGTAAATCTAATCAGCTTGCATACCTCCATCAGTGGAGGTATAATTTTTGGACACTTAGCTACTATATTTATGTGCATTTATACATACACAAATTTGAGTATTTTGCCAGATACTTTGAATGTGCTCTCATTTAATTCTATCAACCATGTTTGAAAAAGTTCTAGCATCACCTATTTCTGTATGACATATGGGGAAACAGGCTCAGAAGTATAAGCAATTTGCACAACATCAGAGTGTGTAAATGGGAGAGCCTGTACTCAAACCCATGTATGTTCAGTTCTAAACCCTGGACTTTGTAACAATGGCACCGCCCCACCCTACCCATGCACCGAGCGCTTTATAGCTGTATAAGAACCAATAGCTTAGTCTCTTGTGGGGGTGGTGGGCCCCTCACAGAGGATGGAAGTGAGCTTCAGAACCTGGTCGACTGGAGCAGCATAGGATGCAGACACAGGCCCTCAAGGACCCTGGAGCAGGGATGACCTGAGTGGTAGGGGAGGGGCCGGGACGAGACAAAACTCCAAGTGGTGGTTTGGCAGGGCAGGGCAGTGCCTGTGGGGGAGAGCAAATAGTGGAAGCATGCAAACCTTGCCTCAGCTGCAGAGATGTTTGAAAATTAAACACACAGAATTTGGCTTGTGTCAGATACTCTGCACGGTGGAGGGACTGAGTGAGGACATGCAGAGAACTGCTCCAGCTCCCAGGCAGGCCTTGGTGGAGTCTAACCCGTCATGGATGCTTTGATTCCACCTCTGCAGTTTCTTGCACACCCACTCCTGCTGTTGATGGGTTCTCTAAGTTCCTAAATCAATGTCATGGGGCCCTCGTCTGTGTCAGGTTCTGGGCTGGGTGCTGAGGACACAGATAAACACAACAGTGAACTGCTGCTCCCAGGTGCAGGGGCCAGAGAGCCTATGCAAAAGCATGAATTGGCCTGGTGTGCTTGGGGACTTACCATTGAGCACCCTTGGGCATCAGTGTGGGGCAGCTGTGAGTGAGGGGAGCAGGAAAGAGGCAGTGCTGGGTCTCAAGGACCTTGAATGCTGTACCCAAGAGCTTGGACTTCAGGGGAGCTACTGGGAGATCCTAGGCAGGGGAGGGACATGACTGTCTCTTGAGTCTTGCACAAATCTCTTTGTCTGGAGAAGGAGGTTGGGTTTAAAGGGAACAGACCAGAGACTAGCAAGAGCATGGTGTGAGAAGTGACCAGGAAGCAGGGAAGGGAGGGAAGACAGCTTAGGGAGGGATTTGCTCACAAAAAATCAGAGACTGATGATTGCTAGAGTGGTGTTTGGGTTGGGGGCATTGGATGCTGTGCTATGCAACACTAATCCCCTCTTCTAGAATGAAAAACCCTGTCTTCAGGTGTGGGGAGGCTGCTGGAGGATATCCTTCTGCTGTCTGCTCTTTGGGGTCACCTCTGTTGAAGATAGTCATCTCATTAGAGGTGGCATCCCCTACCTGGGGTGTCCTACATCCAGTGACCCACCAAACATAAAGACTTGGCCTCTTGATGCTGCTCAGAACACCTCTGAAGGGCCCTCCCAGCTTCAGATCCCCTCCCCACACAGCACCCCCCTGCACAGGATGATTGACATCCCTACTATGGCTGCCCCCATCTCTTCTTTGTCCCATCCTGCTTCCGGCTCTTCCCTGCCATAGGCCTTGGCCTGAGAGCAGTCCCGATAGGCCTCCCACAGTACCACTTCTCACAGCCTACTTCCTGGGGAATCCGGCTGGTGGTGGGCAGGATAGGTGAGCATGGGCTAGGTGTCCTGGGCAGTGAGAGTGACCCGACAGGAAGTGTGACTTCAAAAATGCCAGCAGTATTCAAGGGAGCAGGCAAGATCCCAGGACAGATGGAGAGTCCTACTCAACAGCAGAAATTGAAGGCAATTTGGGTAGAGATGGGGTCAGGAAGTGGAGGGATGATGTGCAGGGATAAGGGGAGGATTTCCAGATGAAGTACAAGATGCCTGGTTAAATGTAAATCTTATATAAGAAATGAATATTTATTTATGAGATTGGGGTCTTGCTGTATTGTACAGGCTGGTCTCGAACTCCTGGGCTCACATGATCAGCCTTCAAAGAAGCCAGGGCTACAGGTGCACATCACTACTGCTGATTGAATATTTTTTAGTCTGTGTCCTATGCAATATTTTGGGATATGCTGAAAAAGTCAGTCACTGTTCATTTCATCCCCTTCTCACTCCTTCCATGCAAGCAGCCCCATACTGTGCTTGCTTCGGCAGCACATACACAAGCAGCCCTATACACCAGTGAGGCCTGCACTTTGGCCCATGCTCTCCGATTCTATCTGATCCTCCTTTGCTCGAGCACCTCCCAGACTTACTGCTGTCCAATCCCCCAATCAGTCATTTGAGGTCTCCCGTTTTCTGCTCTTCAGTCTCCCTCTCACCCCATCACCCACCCTTGGACATGTCTCTTTAGCTTCCTGCCTCTGGCTGTTTGCTCTGGCCACTTCCTCTGCCTACAGTGGCTCTCCCCAAGTCTGCTCTGGGCCTCAACCCCAGCGTGGCCAGAAATAGTCATGTCCACTGATGAGTAGCAGTGGCACTTTGGGCAAATCCTTTCTTTTCTCTGAGCCTCCATTTCTTTGTCTCTAAAATGGTCACAATACCACCTGTCTCATCAGGTTGCTGAGCGTTTAGGAGATGTCACACACACTCTTAAATATTGGTACTCTCCTTGCTTGTGGCCAGATCTCTGCTTACACCCAGGGGCACAAATGTGCATTTGCTGAATTGAATTGACAGAAAGATCCTGAGCTTTTACACTTTAACTTGCTTCTCAGAATTATCAGTCTGACAGTGGAACTTAAACAAATCTGATTTCCTGTAGTAAGATGATTTGAAAGGAGATGAATAATGAGGCCACTGTAATTCTGACTGTCTAACAGGCTTCTCCTCAGGTGATGATGGGTCAAGCCAGCTCCCCTACAAGGCCCCTTTGGAATCAAACATGGCATCCACCCAGCCTTTCCAATGGAAGCAGGTAATATACATTGCACACATATCACTCTTAAACCCTCCCATTCCCAGACCACAAAAGGTGATTTCTGAGACCCATTAGCATAATTACCCACTGAAACACTATAGAGAGGTGATTAGATGAGCCTGTGATTTTTGCATAGTTATTTGTCTCAAGTAAGTCACCTGAAGTTCATCTGCCATCAGGATTCATGGCTGCATTCCGTAATCGTAGGGAATTATTTTGCTAATAACAGAGGTACCTTGATCTAATTTAGTTTTAATGCCAGGAGGTGCTCTCCCAGAATAATCAATTTCAGGGCAATTCCAATTTCCAGGTTTGTTACATGTTCTGGCGAGAAGATTCGATTCAAGGCGGCTGAAGTTACTTCTTTATCACTCAAAATCATCTAGGGGCAAAATGGACCCTACCTCTACGTGTTTGCAGAAAAAGGCAGGGAGAGGCCCAGCCCCAGGGAGCCAGGGTGGACTCCCAGTCAAGAGGAAGAATGAGCCAAGATAGATCCACGAGGCATTGGTGAGAAGAACCCTAATTTTTCTTGCATTCACTCATTATTTCATTCATTCTTTTGTTCCATTTCTGGGGTCTCTCTCCTGGGCAAGACTTCCTCTCTGCTATTATTTGAATGCAAGTAACGATAACAAGCATGCAGCTCTATTCTAGGTGCTGTAGCACTTACCAACTCATTATATCCTGTGAGCAAGATGGGTGCTGCTATTATACCCATTTTACCAATAAGAAAACAGAGGCTGAGAAGTTAAGAAATTTGCCTCAGGCAGGCATAGTGGTGCAAACCTGTAATCCCAGCTACTTGGAGGATCACAAATACAGCCAGCCCAGGCAATTTAGAGAGACCTTGTCTCAAAATAGAAAAAAGAAAAATGAAAAAGGGCTGATGGTGTAGCTCAGTGGTAGAGCTTGCTTAGCATGTACAAGGCCTGGAGTTCAATCCTCTGTGCCAAAAAAAGAAAGAAAGAAAAGAAAAGAGAGAGAGAGAGAGAGAAAGAAAGAAAGAAAGAAAGAAAGAAAGAAAGAAAGAAAGAAAGAAAGAAAGAAAGAAAGAGAAAAAGGACCTTTCATCAGGTCACATGGGTAGTAAGGGGCATAGCTGGTTGAACCTTCTCTGAGTTCACATGCAAGAAAGAATCCTGAGCCCACCAGGAATTATTGGACGATTGCTCTGTGCTCCCATTTAGAGCCTATAACAACTCTGGCATGAGGTTGTCCTTAGCCTCGTTATATTGAGGAAGGAACTTTCAGTTTTAAGAGGGCATTGATTTGGTCAAGGTCAATGCAATGGTGAATGGAAGAGACAGGATTTGAATCCTGAGGTTCTGACTCTAAACTTAGTGCTTTCTTGGCCAAAGCCAAGACTTCAGTGTAGTGCTCGGGCAGAGGCCAGATAGAGGGTAGTTAATCAAGTATCTAATGACCCTGAGCAGTCACCTAGTTCTGTTCTTGTGTCCAGCTCTGGGATAATTCCTCTTCCCCATTCTCCACCTCTTGCCCCAGAAACCAAGTGTCCCTTGTTGTCATTCCATGTTACCAAACAAAACCCACTTTCACATTCCTGTTTATTCACTCATGTGTTTATGCTTTCAACAGAGGGCTGCCTGGTTCTGCAGGAAGGGCCAGGAGGTCAGTTTTGCAATTGGCTCTGTCACCCTGTCTTCCCTGGGGCCTGCGGGCCACACTGTGCCTTCTAAGCTGTACCTTCCTGTCTTTATAAGGAAGTGGATAAGACCCGTGCTCTTTAAACCCATTGAGCTATAGAAGCCTTGTTTCAAACGAAAATTTTCTGGCAAGATCATCGATTATATCAGACAGATGTGAGCTCAGTTGGAGCTCAGTTAAGGAAAAGGGAGTCTTCCTGCATGGTAACCCCCTGGCATCGCTTGGTTGAAGCCAGAAAACCAAGGACCTGACTCCACTGAGGGGGCCGTGACTGCTGTGCTGTGTGGGCAGCTAAATGCCCATCTGGGACCCCTAGGCCATCTCCCTGAATACCTGTCCTGCCTTGTTGGCAGCATCAAGAGCCAAGTCCTAGAGGAGCCTGTCAGCAAGGTCAGGCCCCACCTTTGGGGGATGAGCCATCCAGGGTTGAGCCACAGAAGTGACGTCTATGCGCACGCTCGGGGCTGTGGGTCAGTTCGCAGATTGTTCCGGAAGGACAGGCCACTCCTCCACTCAGCAGCACGTTTGTTTTCTCTCGTCTTCTTCCTTTTCTAAAGCCACGTGTTTCTTTTTTCCTTCCTGCTTTCTTCTAGCAACTTTCCTGGTGACCACCTTCTGTGCAGGCCTGAGGCTACAGGAGGGCAAGACCAGGCGGGGTGTGCCTGGGGCAGAGCCCTGAACACAGAGGCTTCCTCCTGATGTGGCTGGTGCCAACCACGCCCCGAGCATGCCGTCACCCTCAGGGGAGCTGGGCAGGCTTCATGCAGGCAGAGAGCGAGTGTGTTAGCAGGAGCTGGCAGGTTCAGGGGGCTGTAGGTGGGGAGGCAGCAGGCATGTTAGGCCCAGAAGAGGGCTGTCAGAGACGATAGCGGCCTAGTGAGCCCTGAGGTTTGAGCTGCTGTTAGCCACTCAGTGTGGCTGAAGTGGGTGGGGGCTGGGTGTTGGTGGCCACCGCAGTGGGATGGGGTGAACTGTCCAGGACACAGACAGTGGGTTCATAAAGGCCTGTGAGGGGCTGTCTGAGAGCTGGGGATGGATGCTGAGGGTGGTGTGGAGCCAGAGGAGGTTTTAAGCAGGGGAGGCAAGAGGCCAGGGCTTCGTCTGGAAGTTTGTCTGGCTGCACAGTGTTGGGGAGACTGTGAAACTGGGGCTTCTCGGGCCCTTCTGTCCTCCCCAGCCTCTGCTTTTCCCTGACACAGTGCCAGCAGCCCTGGTCCCCTTGGAGACACAGGGCATGAACAGAGAAGGGGCTTCAGGCTGCCTGCTGTTCATCCACCCTGTGGAAGGTGGCTCTTGACCACCTTACCTCAGTGACAATGGGTCAGGAGGAGTTCAAGACCCCACCTCCCCTGACATGGCTTTGGTTGCAGGGCCTCCATCCATCCAAAAAGGGCCTGTTTGTCAACAGAGGGGTGGCTCTCAACCCCCTTTCAGCACCTTCAACCCAAGCCCTGCCTCCCACGAGCCCCTCCCTAGTCCCGCGGCCCCTCTGGGTCCTGGATAACAGTCCTATCCACTCCCAGCACCCCAAGAGGGAGAGAGGTCCTCTTCCCAGGCACCAGCTCTCCTGTTTGGCTGCAGCTTGGTCCTCAGCCCAGCTGGGCTGGGGGAGCTCTCCTCATACTTAAGAAGCCACAGGGTCAAGTCAGGTGTGGGGTGAGCCTGGCATTGAGGCTGAGAGGGTTACAGCTTGGGACTGTCTCTCTGTTGCCAAACCCTGCCTGCCCCAGAACGGTAGCTCTTTACTGGGGCCAATGGGCAATGTCTGGAAACATGTTTGCTTGTCACAGTGGTGTCTAGTGAGCAAAAGCCCAGGATGTCCCTGAGTATCTTACAGTGCCCAGGACAGCAGCTCCTGCCTGACAAAGCGCTATCCTGACCTCCAATAGTTGAAGGCCCAGAGACCCTGCCCCAGCGAGGAGCTCCTCTCCAACAGTGTGAGTGTCGGGCCTGGAGCCTCCTGAAACTCCTTCCTGATTCTCTTTTCTCCCTTGCTGTTCCCTCTCTGCTGTGCCCCACTGAGCTGAATCTCACTTCTCTCTGCCAGGTTTGCCCTTCTATACCAGGAGAAGCGGGGATGACCCGGCTGCCTCTCCCTGGAATGGATCTAGGCACACAGTGCTCAGTGCAGGCTCTTAGTAGCCATGCACAGTGGGAAGCACATGAACTTGGGATCAGCAGAGCCAGAGTTCAAATTCTGACTCTGACACACTTCCTAGCAGCGTGACTGTGGGCAATCAACAAACCTCTCTGCCTCAGTATCTTCCTCTGTAAAATGCAGAGAAGTGCTCAGTGAGAGTTCTGTGAGCTTGGGAATTTTTCCTTCTCCTGCTCCCTTGGTTCACTTCTCAAGGTGCAGGAGGAGGAGGAGGATACCGGGGGTCGGGAATGCCACTGTCCTGTTGGCTCCTGGCATCTGGCTCTCTCCCTTCCCACAGCTCTTCCCAGCTTCCTGGCCCCTTTTGGGCTCAGCTTCTCCTGCTGGGACTGGACCTCCTAGTGTGGATAGGGGTCTTAGGAATTCAGGGGAGACTCAGCACAGCTGTGTCCCTCCCCTGTTAGAAACCGTGCATGACTCCGCCAAGCACAGGATAAAGCCCAAGACCTGACCTGGTATTCAAGGCCTCTGCCCTCTCCGGGCTCCTTCCCACCCGCTCCCAGCTGGATTTTGGGGTGTAGCCTACTGTGTTACTTGAGGTTCCCAGAGAGGCTACTGTGTGGGCTCAATCCCAAGGCTTTGCCCTGAGGTCCCCTTTGCCTAATCTCTGGTTATCTGTCTGCTCAGGAGTCCCTCCCTAGGGCTCCCCATTCTGGCTGTCATTGGAGTTTTGCGTGCCTGTTCAAGCCTCTCCCAAGGCAGGGACCTAGCCTGGTGCTTCCTGGGGCTCCAGTGCCCACCAAGGAGCAATCTTGGAGGCAGTGGGTAGCAGCGAAGGGGGCAGAGAATGAGAGCTGGGCCCAGCTTTCCTCCCATCCCAGCAGCTGACCCCAAGTACCGCCTGCTGAGGAGCAAGGGAAAGGCAGGAGCCATTTGAACATTTCGGTGCTCTGCCTCTCTACACGAACTCAATCCCAATCTCTAGGGTGAGCCTGGGCACTGTCAAGGAGTGGAACTCTCTACATGACCGAGGATAGGCCCAGGTCCCCTCCTACCACCCAGGCTCAGAGGCTGCTCCTGCCAGGTGAGGCCGATTCCTACAGGAGGCTTCAAGTGCTTCCTAATCCGCACCCCCACCTTGTGATGTGTTGTTCTGATGGGGGCCTTTGTAGCTTGCAAAGTACTTTTACTTGCATGAGGTCATTCAACCATTGTCGCTCGACAGATGTTCAGGAAAAAGTGCTGGGGGCACAGAGATGTGTGCAGCAGACACAGATAGGATGATCACGGGGTCACCAGGTGTGACAGGGCTGCCCCAGAGCCCAGTGTGGGAAGGCAGAGAGGTGTTGGAACACACGGTAGAGGCACCCCTGGCCTGGGGTGGGGCCTGTGTGGAGCAAGGGAGACAGGAGGGGAGTTAAAACTGGATGGAAGGTCTGGCTGGGCTGGAGCCGGCTGCTGTCTTCTTGTTGTACATAATGGGCCCTCAGAGGAGTGGGTGGGTGTGCAAGAGTCCCCAAGGGCAGGGGAGGGAGGGATGCAGAGACAGAGAGATGCAGTGACAGAGACAGAGACATCCAGAGCTAGACTGAGACAGAGACAGAGAGAGAAGAGAGGAGGGATATCAAGACGGAGGCCGGAGACAGAGACAGACTGACTCAGAGATCGGGAGAGACAGAGACAGAGACAGGAGAAGCAGAGTATCTGAAAGGCACAGTGCCCTCTGTGCTCTCAGGGGCCATCTAAAAGAGGAGCCCCAGGAGGGGACAGCCCCCCTCACCCTACCCCACACAGGGCTGGCCAAGGAAAGACTAAGGGTCCCAGAGCTTTGGCCACACAGGCCACAGAGCCCCTCCCAGGACAGGCCTCGGACCCCTCCACCCAGGCCAGAGGAAGCTGGCCTGGACCTGGACGCCAGCTGCCCCAGGGTTCAGGGACCTGAGCCCAGGGCCTGCTCCGTGTGCAGACCCCACACCTGGTTCCTTCCGGTCCAGCCTCTTGCTGCAGCCCAGGCCCCCTCCCTCCACTGCCACTATCTATTGTCAACCCTAAGCACTCAGCAGTCGGCACAGCTGGGGGGGGCGGTCCATTTCAGGGCTGCAGTCCCTCAAGCTGGCCCTCTGGAGCTGGGGAGGGTGTGTGGGACCCCTGCACCCCCGCCTGGGTACACACGCACATGCACACGCACACCTTCCGCAGCCACAGGCCCTTCCCTCAGGCTCTGTGCACAGCCATGGCGGGGCTGGCTCAGGGAATGTAGGTCACTGGCTGGAAAGCCCAAGTCTGTGGTGATCCAGGCACCGGCACAGGCTCCGGATTGGATGGGAACCCATCCTCCCCCACCGTCTCTGCCCCTGATCTCCAGGGGCAGTGGGTTATTTTCCCCAGGTCCCACTGGCTCAGACTGCTGGGACCCTGCTCTGCCCAGGGGAGGAAAGGGCTCCTTGTCACCCATCCCTTCTCTGTGTGAGTTTGTCCCTCTGCTGGGCAGAGTGGGGTCCCCAAGAGATGCAGAGATGTGACTCCCCCTTGAAGAGTTCAAAGGGCACAGATGTCCTAGGACTGGAGGCAAATCATGACCAACAGAGGAAAACAGAGGGCCTCAGCTGGGCTGGGCAGGGCTGATGTCCACGGGGAGGAAGCATCACCTGGCTGGGCAGGTGAGCAGAAGCCTCAGGAAAGGCTCTTGTCCATCCACCCTGGCCAGCATGGATGGCACAAGCCTGTAATACCAGCACTGGGGAGGCTGAGGCAGGAGGATTGCCAAGAGTTTGAAGCCAGCCTGGGCTCAGGGCATCTCTCAAGGTCACGTCTGGAAAGCCTGTCACACATTTCTCTGTAGAAAGTGTCACATGACCTTGCAGGTACAGCAGACCCAGGACATCATCTCTTGATCTGTCCTTTACCCCACACGCCAGCCACCATATTCTCAGCCTGGCTGGCCAGGTGGCTCACAGCCCAGAGGTGGAGGCCTGTGGGGAACAGTGTGCAACAGGACAGCAGGAAGCCCAGGTCCCCAGGGAGCCCAGCAGGGTACTCAGGGAGGCTTCCTGGAGGAGGTGACCCTGCTGAGCTCTCAGAATTGAGAGGGATTGGCCGGGGTGGAGGGGTGGGCTGGAGGGGAGAGCAGAGAGGGAGTGCTCCAGAGTGCGGGGGAACAGCAGCCAGGGCACTGGGGCAGGAGTTAATTCCCATGGAGGGTGGAGGCCAGAGCTGGAGGGTCACTGGGGCTCAGGTCCTGTTAAGGAGTTATACTCCATCCAGCTGCAGTGGCCAGGGTATGAGTGGCTGCATGTGGAGAGTGAGGTGGGGCACGGGAGGAGGCAGGGAGCCCCAGGATGCGGAGAGGCAGCTGCTTAGTGGTCCAAGATGGGGCCAGGCTTCGGGTGGGGGCTGAGAGATGGAGAGTCAGAGAAGATCTCTGGACCTTTTAGGAGGTAGGATAGATCTTCAGTGGGTCTAGAACCTCCTCTTCTGTCCTCCATCTTCCCATCACGGAATGCAGGATAGATAGAAGAGCCTAGAGCGATCCTTCCCCTTGGCTTCCTCCAACCTTGGCATTTCCTTTTTGCCCCAGCCTCCTTGGGCTTCCAGAGGAGGCTTCTAGGAGTGGGGTTCCAGCTGGAAGGGGCCCAGCCATGGCTTTGAGAGGCCTGGAGTCAGCTGGAAGCAAGGCCACCCAGCAGGAGGGATGGGCTGGACAGTGGGAGAAAGGGCCAGACATGAGCATCCAGTGGTCAGCCCAGGGAGGCCAGGCAGTGAGAGGAAGTCAGGTAGAGCCAGGGCCTGCTGGGAAGGGCCTGCCTGTCTTCTCGGAACAAGGGGACTGGAGCAGCTATCCAGCAACTTTGGGCGAGTGCCTCAGTTTCTTCACCTATAAAATGGGCACTGAACAATGTGCCAGGAAACCCATTAGGTAGGCGGGAGCTTAGGGGAACAGGGCCATGTCACAGATGGATTTAACAAAGTTCCACAACTCTACTCCGGCCCCATGATGAAGCAGTCACTGTCAGGACAATATAAGAAGAAGCAATTTATCCTGCTCAGTGCTCAGGAGAGGAGGAATCCTGCCAGGATGCTGCCACTGTCCCCTGCCTGGCTGAGGAGTCAAGGTCCAGTTCCCATAGAAGGGCAGCGGGATGGAGCCTGGGCCTGAGTGTTAGGTGTCTTTTGGGAGGGAGCCTTCCGGAAGCCAGCAAAGGGAAACACCTTTGCTCCAGCACACAGGAAACCTTGGATGAACCTCCTCCCTCCCCTAGAGCCCCTCTCCCCTGAGCATTTCCTAGCTCCCCAGGCACAGGCCCCATCCCTGCCACTCCCACCCAAGCTGCAGTCCCTGGCCTTCTTGTGCAGCAGCTGGGCAGGAATGATTCAAGCCCCCCACCCACAGTGCAGCCTTGCTGCTCCTCTTTCCTGACTGTGCTTCCTGGTTTCCCTCTTCCCCAGTCAGCAGGGAGTACAACCCCTCACCCACCTGCCTCCTGGGGAGCCCAGGGGTGCAGGCATGGCTGGCCCACAGGACAGAGGCTCCCTGGGCATGGGAAAGGGCCTGGAATTGGGGGCCGGGAGATCCAGGGTTGGGGGGCATCTCAGAGAGGTGAAAGAGAGCAGGCCTCTGGGGGGGGTCCCAGGTTTGAGGCACAAGTGCCCTCACTAGTGGGGTGGCTTGGGGGTTTGAGCCTTGATGGTCTATCTGTGCAGAGGGGCTCTTCCTTCCTGCAAGGAGTCCGGCTCCATTCATTTCACATGAGCCCAGCATGCAGGAAGTGCTCAGTGAATGGGGCTCTGCTGCTCTAGTCCTGGGTGGGACAGGGCCCTAGACCAGGTGGAAGGAACCTGATTCTGGCATCCCTGCGGCAACCCAGGCTGGCCAGGCTGGTATCACCTCACCATGGACGGGGAAACTGAGGCTTAACAAGAGCCCTGGAGGAGGCCTGAGGGGCAGAGCAGGCCCGGGCAGTGCCTCCGAAGTCCTATTTCACAGATGCAGCCCCAGAGAGGGTCCTAGCAGACTCTGGTTCAGAGCAGAGGCTCCTTCCTCAGTGGGCCAAACAAGTGACTCCTGGCTTGACCATTCTCTAGCTGTGTGCCTTTGGGCGAGTCACACAGCCTCTCTGAGCTCCTGAGCCTCATCTCTAGTGTGAGAAGGGGAAGGAGATGATGAGTATGAGGCACGCGGCTAGGCACAGCGCCGTGGCATCTAAGATTGGCCTCAGTACCGTACCAGCTAAGGCCGATGTCCAAGATGGCCTCTACGGCCTCACCCTCTCAAGGGAGGGTCCAGAGCATTAGGATATCCAGCCCTCCACAGCTTCCAGCCCCAAACAGCCCTGTCTTTAGACCAACCCCATCCCATCACAGCTGCTCCCGCCACTCGCTGTCCCTAGCGGGGCTGACAGGGCTCCTGCCACGTGGTTGAGCTTGTTACCTGAATGCTCCAGCTTCAGCAAATGCTGCCCAGCAGGTAGGGTTTTACCTAGGAGGGGCCCCCAGCAGGCAGCTGGGCACAACCACGGCACTCAGAGGGCAGCCACATAAAGACCGCAGGCTTGGCAGCCAGAGCGGCACTATGTGCTCTGGGCCCATCCCTGAACTCTCCTGAGCCTCAGTTTCCTCATCAGGAAAATGGGCTACACAAGGTGGCTTGTGAGGAGTCAAGTAGATCACGCACAAAACGAATTGTTCACGGAGCCTGACACGCAGCAGGGGCTCAATAAATGGAAGTGGTCATTGTACATACCTGCAGTGCTTGGGGTTTTACAGAATCACATCCATCTGCCTCCCTGTGGGCCTCCCTGTAACCCCGAGCAGATATCCTTGCTGAGATTGTCAGGAAGAAACTAAAAGTTCCATCCCCAGGGTTTCCAAAGCAACAGGCCCCTTCCAGAGCCATCTCTGCCAGCGCCTGCTGGGCCCAGCTCCTTCACTCCAGCGGGTGTCCAGCTTTACCAGCATTCACCTCTCCTTTGGGCCCCGAGACATCGGGTGGTGGCCCACAGGGCAGGCCTGGATCTGGCCCTTTATCAGATGACCAAGTTGAGCCCGAGAAAGCAGCAGGGACCTACTCCAGGCCACCCATGGACACAGGCAGCTGCGCAAGGCTCAGGCCACAGGAGAGAAGGGGGCGCTCAGGGCCCAGTCGGATTAGAATCTTGGGTGGTCAGAACCAGGACACTTGGGGCTCCCTCGAGGGACAGCTTTGGAAACAGAAGCCCAGAGAGGTGGCTCGGGCCTGAGGATGCGGAGCAAGTCAAGGGTGGGACCCAGTTGTTGCTACTCATTCATTCACTCATCATCCGTTCACCCATATCGGGCACATCCTCAGACCTGGCACAGCGAGGCCCTGGGAATACAGTGGCAACAAGGTGGCGCCCTGCCCGCAAGCATCTTGAGGTCTCACCCAGGAGTCAGGCTGGGGAGCAGGCGGCGGGAGGTGCTGAGAGCTGTTAGTGAGGTTAGGACTGGAAGCACCGTCAGCACAGGGGAGAGAGGACAGGATCCAAAGACCCCAGGGAGAGAAGGTTCTGCAGGACAAGGTCTTCTCCTCGGCTCTGGCCCACTGTCAGGCCCAGGCTCCCTCTTCCTAGGCAGTCAAGAGTCAGAAAGGTAGAATGTTTTTCTGGTGGGCAGATCTTGTCCAATCTTCACTCCCATTTACAGATGGACAAACTGAGGCCTGTGTTCAAAGGCTCTGCTGGGGCTGGTGCGTGGCCTCCTGGCCTCCAGCTTCTGATCAGACATAAAGAAACTCCAACGCCTGTGTCTGTCTTCCTTCTAGCTGTGCTCGGAGCCTTCCTTGGCCTTAAAGGAAGGGGCTCTCACCTGTGGGCCACCTGATGGGGCTCTGTGTGGTGCTGTCTGCGTATGGGGCCCATGGTGCGGGTTTCCCACCTCTCCAGGGCCAAGCCCATTCAGCCCCTCAGGCCCTGGCACATGGACTCAAAGTTCAGGGTAAAAGCAGGAGGGTCCAGAGCCCCCGTAGCCCTGCCACATCCAGCTTTGTCCCCAGCAAGGCCCCTGACTCCCCCAAGTTGCTTAGCTTCTAGGTATGAGCATCAGAGAGTGCTCCAAAGACTCTCCAGCCCCTCTGCCTTTGCGCTGGCCATGCCTCCCCCCGGAACGCCTTTCCTCACCTCTCAGCCCGCATTCCTTCACCCCCTCACTTGTTCAACAAGCATGTGTTAGAGGCTGCTATACACCATGCAGAGTGATGGTGTGGGGAGACTGAGAGCCTAGAGATTAGTGGGGGTTACACAGGGTAAGCATATTAATCATGTATAGTGTGAACAAGAATGGGTCCTAGAAAGCACAACAGAAGGCGAGGGTGGGGTCTGATTTGCCAGGCTGGAAGAACTTGGCCTACAGAACTGTCCTCTGAGCTGGTGACTTTTTGAATGATAAAGGGATGAAGAAGAGGATTTAGCTCCAGGCAGTGGAAACAGCATGTGCAAAGGTCCTGGG
Organism: Heterocephalus glaber; assembly: GCF_000247695.1. The sequence goes on from NW_004624760.1 coordinate 13,655,785, forward strand.
GTGAGAAATAGTTTGGAAATATGAGGAAGGCCAGGTCAGTATGGATGGAATGTAGAGAGGGAGAAGTCAAATAGTTTAGAGAGGCAGAAGAGACAGACCTGGATGACCAGTTCACGTGGGAAGCAGAGAAAGGCAGAGAAATGGCCAGAGAAAGGGACCGAAGAAGAAATCAGGTTTTCCAGAAGCCAGGTGAAGAAAGTGTTCCAAGAAGGAGAGGCATGTGGAGGATTTTTGTGCCCTCCCCAATTCATATGGCACAACCCTAAGCCCCAGTGTGTCTGTGTCTGGAGATGGAGGCTCTGAGGAGGCAATAAGGTCAGCCGATAGGGGGGGAAGACCCAGAGCACCCCCTTTCTCTGCTCACATGCAATCACAGGAAAGGTCTCCTGGAAATTTAGGCCAAAGCCTGCCACCTGCGAGCCAGGGGGAGACCCCTCCCCAGCTGGGCCTGGGACACTCCCAGCAAGGGCCTGGCTCCACCCTTTCCTGCCTGTCCGGCTCCTTTAGCCTCCGTGCCTCTCAGCTTCTTCCTCACTGCCTGGCAGCGTCCAGGAGGTCAGCAGCAGCTCCCATGGCAGGCCAGGAGACAAGGGCTGATTGTGCACAGGGGCCTTCCGCTGGGGTGGAGGCTGCAGCACCTCAGTTTCCAGTCTCACCCTGCCCGGAGGCTGTGCTACCAAACCCCAAGGGGAGCATGGGCTCCTGAGACACCCCTGGGCAGGGACATGGAGAGAGAAGGGGTCTGTTCTCCCTCTGTCCCCTGACAAGGGTCTGCACGAGGCATGCCCGGTGGGGAGAGTCAGGGGGACAGGCAGGCTTGCCTCCCCCAGGCCCCCAGGCCCCCAGGGACTTGGATCGCTTGCCCCTCTCGTGTTCCAGGCTGGGAGGTTTTCCAGCCAAGGGCCTCTCTCTTTCCTTCCTTTCAGACACCAGGCACCACTGTTTCCTAGGACTTAGCTTCTCTCCTTCCTGCACCCCTGACCCCGCCCACAGCTCAGCACCTGGGGGTCACACAGAGCAGCGACGGGCCACCTGACTGCCCGGAAGAGCCATGTCCACAGCTGGGCCTGGCCCAAGTCGGGTAGGGGCCGCAGCTCCGAACGTGGCAAAGGCCTCTCCCTGGAAGGAGCTGGGCTGCCGCAGGAGGAGGGGAATTTGGCCTTGACTCTGCGCCAGGCAGACAGGCCTGGCAGGAATGAGGAAGTCCAGAGGGAGAACTCTGTTTTCTTAGTGCAGATTCTGGACCCTGGAGGACCTGAGCCCCTAAAAGGCCGACCCAAGCTGGGGTGAGGCCACCCCTCCACCCCTCACCTAGAGAAGCTAACAGGACTCTCTCCCAACAGAGCCCTGAAACCTGCTGCCCCCGTGCTCAACCTCACTCCTGCCCTCCTGCTGCCCTCTGTTGCCCAGAGACAGCCGCTGTGTGCCAGGCAGCTTGGCAGGATGGGCAGCAACCCAGGAAGCTTGGCTACCTGCATCCCTGGGGACCCAAGCTTGCCGAGCCTGGCATGGAGGAACCCTTCTGAGGCTTGCAGATCCCTGAGCCAGACTCTGCCTGGGCTCTCTGTCCCCAGCAACTTTTCCCAAACATGCTGCCCAGGACTCCCGGTGTCCAGGGAGGCTGGGCAGGGGCCACTCACGCAGCAGCAGCCTTGGAGACCCTGTATACTGGGTAGTGCATTCAATTTGAGCCCTGGCCTTTAATTACCAGGACCAATCCTGTTGCCTGTTCCATCTCGATTTATCTGCAGGATCTCACTAATTGAATCTACCACAGCAGCAGGCAGGCCTGGGGCACAGCCAGTGAGGCAGACACGCAGCGGGCTGCAAACTTCCCTCTTTTCCTTTTTAGCCAAGAGCGAAACACAAGCAGCCCAGAAACTCTCTCCCTTCCCCTGACCCTGCCAATCTGAGTCTGAGGGGAACCCTGCAGCCCTGTGGCCCATAACCCAGGGCACCCATGCCCGCCGAGTCCTGAGACCAGACAGTGCCCCGCTGCCTGCCCTCCTCCCCCACTTCTCTCAAATTCCTGAAGCAGAAAAAAGTCTGCCTGAGCAGCGGGGCTGAAATCCCCAACTCTGTCACTTAGCCGGCGCGGTCCCCTACCGTAGGAGTCGTCTTGGTCCAGGAGGGAGTCGGGCTCCATGGCGTGTGGGCCCCCAGCCCCTGGCCCCACCTAATTTATGAACCGAGGCTGTCTCCATGAGCGTCTGGGTTTCTCCTTTTGTATTCCATCTGGCGGCTTTTCCAACTAGATGACAGGGTATTCCTGCAAGCAGGCCCCTTTCCAGCCCTCGCCTTCATACAGTACATTTAAAGTAGCAGTAACCTCTTTTTCCTCCCCCCACAGCCTGGCTGGGAACATTAGAAGGGACCGAGGCGGCGAGATGTCTAAAATAGGAAGACGCCGGGGATGCTTGGCCTGGCTGCCCGCGATGCTGGCTGCAGGGATCTGGCCGGGCTGTGCAGATGGAAAAGCTAAGAGGTGAGGCAGAGACAGGGCTTAGCATCTGGAAGCCGGTTCCAGGGCCCCAGGGACCTGTGGGAAGCGGGGAGGCTGACCCACTTGTGGGAGGGGACAGGGGTCTGCTCTGCTCGCCACCCGGCACCCTAATCCCAGGGGCTTCTCCCTGGCCCTGCCGGAACCTCCCACACAAATCTGTTCTCAGACATTTCCTGCAGTGTGGGGGATGCACAAATTGACTCATCCATCCATTCAGTTAGTCACTAAATATTTTTTTGAGCATCTAGTCCTCGCCAGACACTGTGCCTGCTGCTAGGTCTGCAGCAGGGAGCAAGGCGCAGTGTCTTGCCCTCTGCAGAGGTAAACAACTCGCAGGTAAATAGGTCATGGCAACACGGTGTGGGAGGTCACGTGCTGCAGGAGTACAGAGAAAGGGCCTCACCTGCATGGGAGAGGTGGTCAGGGAAGGATTCCTGAAGGAATGGGCACCTAAGCTGGGGCCTAAAGGATGTGTATGAGATAGCCAGGTAAAGAAGGAGGAGTGATTGCCTGTGCGGTAGCTTTAAGAGTACACAGGAACTTCAGGAAAGTTCCAGCTGGTTGGAGCAGAGAGGTTGAGGGGCTGGGGAGAGATGGGGCTAGGGAGGGAGGCAGGAGCAGGTCGGGCAGGGCCTATGGGGGCGGTCCCAGGCCTACCCTGAGGCTGATCCCGGGAGTGACCTCATCCCAGTCACCCTTGGAAAGGCCTCCCTGGTCATTGTGTAGAAGAAGGTGGCTGATGGGCCAGGGCTGGCCTGAGGAGGCCGTGGCTTGGGCACTATTTGCTAAGTATCACCAGAGGTGGCATTGTTTGGAGTGTTCACCCACGGTCTCATGTGGGCCTTGCAATCGTCCCATTTCACAGAGCAGGGCAGAGCACAAGGTGATGTGACTTGCCCAGGGTCACCACCGTGAGTGACCACAAAGCAGGCCTGGACCCTGCGGGTTACAACCTCAGTACAGGGGTGAGAGGAGGAGGAAGATGTAGTGATTCATTCTACATCTTGCTGTACCACAAGCCCAGTCAGAAAATGGGCCCGTTAATGGGCTTGCGGGCTGCTATGGTTCGGGTCTAAAATGTCCCCCAAAAGGCTCATGTGTTCACAGCTGGGGCTTTTGGAAGGTGACTGGGTCACGAGAGTGCTAGCATTACCAGTGGGTTCATCTGTTGATAGACTCATAATCAATGGCATTATTGGGAGGTGATAGAAACAGGAGGTAGGACCTAGTCAAAGGGCATGGGTCATAGGGCTATGAATTTGGGGACTATACCTTTTCCTCTCTCTCTCTCTCTCTCTCTCTCCCCCCCTCTCTCTTTTCCTAGCTGCCATGATAGAAACAGCTTCCCTCCACCATGCCATTATGTTTCTCTCTCATCTCAGGCCTAAAAGTCGTGGAATCAGCTGACCATGGACTGAAACCTCTGAAACCATGAGCCAAAATAAATGTTTTCTACTTTAAGTTGATTTCCTCAGGTATTTTGTCATAGCACCAGCAAGCTGGCTGACACACGGTGAGGTGGAGGGAAAGCTTCACTGGATCCTAATCAGGGATGATCCCCCCTGGGTGAGGAGGTGCCTGACTTGGGACAGACAGAAGAGCAGGTTGGGCCGGGGATTTAGCCGCCTGCTTTGCAAGCTCAAGGTCCTGAGTTCGATCCCCGGTACCAAAAAAAAAGAGCAGGATGGGTGGGCTGAGCAGGGAGGGCCCCCAGGCTGAGGGGATGGTAGGAGCAAAGGCACAAAGGTAACTCTCCATGGCTGGAGAATGTCAGAGTTGATACCAGTGGGGCCAGGGCAGGAAGGGGCTGGGCCGCAGGCTAGTCCAGAAGGTGAGTGACCGTCCTCCCGGGGACACTCAGCTGTTCTCACAAGTAAGCCTCTGCCAACTTCCTTACCTCTACCCCCGCAAGAGAACCACTCTGTCTCCACAGTATAGTTGGAACAAGTCCCAGTGGCCTGTTTTTGGAAGACACAGCCCTAATGTGGAGGCAGAGGGGACATCAAAAGAAGGGAAATGGGAGACAGGGAGACAGGAGGGGGGTCCAGGTCAGGGTGGCAGGGAGGGGAGGCCACACTGGGTCCCTCCCTGCTTCCTACTGCTGCCCAGCTGCTTCCAGAGAGCCAGAGGCTGCTGATGTGGTTGGCTGGGCCATGGAGAGGCTCCTCCTGTCCCCGCCTCCCCACCTCAGATGACAGGGACCCCAGCTCCCAGCCTCCCGCTGCCTTAATTACAGGGAGGCCAGCTGCAGGCGCAGCCTCCCTGGCTCTCCTAATCAGTGGGTACGTGGGACAGGCTGCGTGGAGGGCGAGGAAGGCCTGGGCGTGGGGAACTGGGCCTTGGACCAGCAGCCCATGGGTATGTTCAGGCCCAGTGCTTCCCCCAGCCCACTCCAGGGCCTGAGGGTGCTGGGGCATCTGAGAGGCCTTTGCACACAGGCACATGGAGCCTTTCTATACTGCCGCAGTTAGGAGGATGGGGCTGAAGTGGAGCTCCTGGTTTTAGCCCCAGGCCCTGACACTGACTGCCTGTGACTTGGGTGAGGTAGTCCACTCTTGTGAGCCTCGTGGGTGGACAGGGCTGCTCACAGCCCTCACCTCTTAGGGTTTTTATGAGAATTGAAAGGGACAGCGAGCCTCAAAGCCTGAGGGCAGGGCTGGGTGTGTCTGAAGCACCCGTAAAGGATAAAGCTCCTCCTCATACAAGCCTGGCTCATCTCCACAGCCTGCCAAGGGAGGTGGGGAGGACAAAGATCCATTTTACAGATGAGAAAGGTGAGGCTTCCTAAGAAAAAAATTAAGCGTCTCGCAGTGAGGCTGAAGGCACACCCTCCCTCAGCTGGCCATGCACCCCAGGTCCGTTGGCTGAGAGCAGGTAGTAGCTCTCCTTGGGCGGAAGACTGGGTCCCATCCCAGCTGTGCCTGCTGGCAGCCTTGTGACCCTTTCTCCTCCCTTACCTCCCTCCCTTTCGTTTTCCTCCCTCCCTTTTTCACCAGTCAGGGAGCAGAGTTGGATTAGTCTGGCACCCTTCCCATCCACTTCCCTTATTCTATGAAGCACATATGTTTAGATACACAACCTGAGCTCCTACCTGCCAGAGATTTCTTAACAATAAATGAGTATTGTGCACTGGGCACCAGACTACTGCCTTCCCTGGCCATCTACTGGCACAACCAGACGGAGCCCCTCCTGAGGAGTTGCTGCATGATGCTCCCCTCTTAGTCTGCTGAACCTCATTTGAGCAAATCCCCCTCCCAATGGCCACCTAGGTTGTTGCCCGTTGCTCATGATGACAAGCAATGCTGCCATGAACATCTTGACTGTGCGAAGTGGGCTAATGATCTCTGCAGGGTAAGACTACAGATACAAGCTGGCTGGGTCACAAAGTGCCTGCATCTGTACCTTCCCATCGTGGCCGAAAAAGGCAGCATCCAAGCCCCACCTGGTTCTTTTATTCATTCCCATGACTGTTGACTTTAACAAGTCCCGATTTCGTGCCTGGGGTGGTCGTGGCCCTATTGTGTGGGTTAATGTTGTAGCTAGAAGGGAGACTGTCAGCAGGAGAGGGGTGCTGTTCAGAGAGTTAAATGGGAGCCCAGAGCAGAGACTTTTAAGCAGGGACCTGACCCGCAAGGGGGAGCCTTCCATGGAGCGTGTGGGGCACAAGGGTCCAGGAGTGGCAGAGCCACTGCAAGAACTGCATGGGAACGAACCTGGCAGGTGGGAAGGCAGAAGGAGACCAGCATGACCAGGGCTGGTGGACAGGAGGGACTTTCCTCCTGGAGAAGAAAGGTCACAGAGCCACTTCCCAGAGGGCTGTGTGGGCCAGGGGAGCATGGGAGCCATCGAAAGGTGAAGCAGGGGAGTGACCCGAAGCCCTGCTGAACTCGGAGAGCCAGCACTGGCACTGTGTGGTCCTTGGAGGAGAAGGATGGCAGGAGCTCTCCCGGGGCCAGTGTCAGGTGTAGAGATGCCGCTGAGGGGTCAAATGTGGCAGAGGGGATGTGTCCAGGATGACAATCTGAGCAATCAGACAGGCGAGAGCTGAGGGAGAGGGAAGCAGAGGGCTTCGGGCTGGGCATGCAAACCCCACTGTGGTTACAGGAGTTTAAGAAACGCAGACAGACCTGTGGGGACAAGGAGGAGGCTGCCACTCCCTGCAGTGGGGAGCAGTGGGGAGGATGAGGTCTGGTCACCAAGACCTGCAGCTCCACAGCCTGGCAGGACAATCACTCAAGCAGCAGTGAGCTGCGCTCCACACGAGCAAAGGAGCAAGCCGTCACCAGGGGCAGCCGACCCAAGTCTGGCTGTGTGGAGGGGCAGCAGCAGGAGGGTGGGGATGGGAGCCCTGCAGCAGGCATGGGAGAGAGGACAGCATGTGCTGGGCACTGGGCTCACTGCCTCCCCTGCCGGGAAGGACACAGTCAGCACCCAGCATGGAAATGATGTTGCCTGTCTCACACACCCTCCCTGCCTCTGCCCAGCCTAGGAGCCAGCCACATAAAGAAAGACTCGAAACCCAGAGATCTAAAAGGTAGAAGAGTTAAAAGGTAAAGTAGGGACATAAGGGGACAATGATCAGCTCAGCAGAATCAAGAAAGCCTTGCAGAGCAGGGCTAGGAGAGTTGGACTGTGAGAGATAAGGAGGAGTTCACCAAGGAGACAGGAGGACGGGCCTGTGACACTGACACCACCAAAGCATGGAGACTGCCAACAGCCGGGCTGTATGTGCTTTCAAGCTGGTTGCCTGTCCTGGCTTTGGTTTTCTGGCCAAATAGATCCTTTATCCATGGGCCGATGGAGGTATGAGGAGCTCAGAGTCCTGGTCCTCCTGAGACTCTGGCTGGTGTGTCCAGACCCGGGGCCAGGTGCTCCCACCTCGCCGCCCTCTCCGGGTAGCCAGATGCTGTGGCTGGAGTCTGCTGCCTCCACGCCTCCCCACTGGCTGGTTTCTCTCGGTGTGGCCAGGTGGCTGAGCTCAGTGGTTGGGAGCTAAGGACTGGTATCGCCTCACCTAGGTCCAAATCCAGGCTCCCATTTACCTGCTGGGTGACCTTGGGTAGTGAGGGTCTCTTCTTGGTGCCTGTTTCCTGCTCTATAACTGTAGCAGAAGGGTAGCAGGGCTGTCGGGAGAACTGTGAGTTGTGACACGTAGAACTGAGCTGTGACCCTGGGCACAGCAGATTCCCAGCACACCTGAAATCAGAGAGCTCTTGACACAGCCTCCAAGGCCCAGAGGGAGGGAGCCACCCCCATGGCATCCCCTCCCCCTTCCTCCTGCCCCTCCCCCGTCTCCCCCTTCCAACCTCTTTCTTCCTTCTCCCTCCACTCATTTTCTTTGAAGGCCCAACACTCACCCTTGGGCTGCTCTCACCGTGCTCCTTCTTCGTGGAGGGGTCACCCAGACGCTCCCCACCTTCAGGCCTGGTCTTGAGCTGCCTCCTTAGAGCATCAGGGCATCGCCCATGAAGATGCCCCTGCCTGTGTCTTTCCCTCAATCTTGTTTTTGTTTCACTTTGTCTTGAGACAGGGTCTTGCTATATAGCTCAGGCTAGGTTTCAAGTCACCAATGTACCCCAGCTGGCCTTGAACTTTGGGGGATCCTCCTGACTCAGGGCTGGGGTTGCAGGCTTGCACCACTGTCCCTGAATCTTAATGCTTTTCTAGCTTCTCATGAAGGACTGGGACCCCAGGGCACAAGGGGGAGAGAAGCCAGAAGGTGGTGGAGACTGCCCTGAATCTGCTCCTCCCTGCATCCTCATTCAGTAACCATCCAAAAAGGTTCGCCGAACCCCATTTCACAGACAGGAAAACAGGAAGGTGCGTAAAAGCTGAACAGTGGCAGAGCTGAGCCTTGAACCTGCCCCTGCCTGGTGGGACGTCCCTGGTGTGGACCCAAGGAGGGCAGGAGTGTGTTGAGGTGAGAGTGCAGGAAGGTCAGAGGGGGAAGAGGGCTAGCCTTTGTTCTGCTCCTGGGACCCCACTTTCTATCTGGGCCCTGCCAGATGCTGGTCCCCTCCAGCTTCTGGATTCAAGAGGTACTTGAATCCTGGACTCCTTTAAAGGCCTGGAAACCAGGATCAGTACCTTCCAGCAAGTTCTAGGGCAGGACACAGGCCGGCCCTGTCAATGCCCCACCAAGGCAGGCGAGGCCACAGGGCAGCTGGGCTCCTCTGAAGTCAGTGACGCTCACGCATGAATGTGTAGGGCCCTGTGAGTTCCAGTGTCCTCTTAGAGAATCCCCCCTCACGCTGTCCCAAGCAAACCAAGGCTCAGAGAAGGAAGTGACAAAGCCACCTCACACATGGAGGAAGCAGTAGGAGCAGCGCTCCAAAAGTGGGCACCACGCACCCCACTTCTGGGGCTGGGATAGAAATCTGAGTCCTCTGTGGACTGCCAGCAGGTGGAGTAACAGTCCCCGTCCCCAGCTGATCCCAGGGCCAGCTCTCAGCCAGAGCTCTGTGGCCTCTTGGGCTGCATGAATGTGAGGCCGAATTATCACTCGACAACCTCTAGCCTCTTGGGAAAAAGGGAGTGAGAAAGAGAAGCCTGGCGTTTGGGGATTTGTAGGGGTTTCAAGAGCCAAGAAGACAAGGACGGTGCTCTGGGGTCCTTCGACTTCCCCCAAATCAACGCCATGATGAACCTATGGGGCCAGCCTGAGATGTCCTGGCTGCTAAATCCCGTGGTTTTCCCTGGTGGAAATGTCATCAGAGTCCCCAGGATTCTGAGGCAAGGACGTGGTCAGGTCAGGAGGTCAGAGCAGGAGGAGGCACAGGCTGGTGTGGGGGGAGGATCTTCAGTTGCCAGCAAGGGTAGCACCCTCCCCCCACCCCGTCGAGCGCCAAGCCCCCAGAGAGACCCAGTGGTCCAGAGCCCCAGGCTGGAAGCAACAGAGAGGACACCTGGACACTTTCCCACAGGGAGCCATCTCCTCCCTGACCTCCCTGACCCAGGCCCGGCTTACTTACCCCCGGGATAGGAGCTCTTGCTCTCCTGGCTCCATCATCCCGTTGCCTCTCCACGGGCCCTGGCTCTGTTCTCTGTGATTGGGCGGAGTGGTTCTGTCCCAGGGAAGCCCCTGGACTCCTCCTGACATGAGCTCAGCTCCCGCATCCCACCTGACCACCACTTCCACTCCTCTTGGCAAGTTTTCGGGCTTCCTGGTGAGTTGGGAGAAACCTCAAGAGACCGGGAAGCATTTTACTGACATGGCAATGACAGTAGTCCGTGCAACTCAGCAGACTGCAGCCAGGGGCTCTGCCAAGTGCCAGAGACAGAAATGAATCAGTCCAAACACGGGCCTTGAGGTGCTGCATTCTGAGAGTCAGGATAGGGCCTCTAGGGCTCAGCCAGCAGGGGAGTGGGTCACAGAGTGAGGGTGTCCCACTCGGCAGGGTTTGGAACGATCCTTTCCAATGGCCTGGGTGATTTTCCAGAGGGAGAGAGGGAAATTAGGGTACAGGGACACCAGAGAGTCAAGCCCAGACAGAAACCACAGAGCTGACCCACTTACTGGCTTGAGATAGTGATGTTTTATATCAGGGGTTGGTGAAGTTTCTGGAAGAGGCCAGGCAGTAAATATTTTGGGCTTTGTGGGCCTAGTCAGTGCTGCCATTATAACTGGAAAGCAGCCATAGACAACTTGTAAATGAATGAACGTGGCTGCATACCAATAAAACTTTATGTGTCAACACTGGACCTGGAATTTCTCATCACTTTCTTGTGTCACAAAGCAGTAGTTGTTTGGTTTTTACCTCCCACCATTTTCAAACTGCACAAGCCACTCTTAGCCCACAGGCTATGCAAAAACAGGCTGACCCCTGATATTTGTGTGTGAATACGGGAAGACCACACTTGAACAGTGGGTAGAAAAAAGCCTGGAAGCTGGGCATGGTGCACGCCTGTAATCCCAGCACTACAGGAGGCTAAGGCAGGAGGATTACAAACTGAATCCAGCCTGGGCAATTTAGCAACTGTCTAAAAAAGAAAAAGAAATTTTTTTAAAAGGGCTAGGAAGGTAGCTCAATGGGAAGGTCCTGGATTCAGCTGAGAGGGGGAGGAGAAGGAAGAGGAGGAAAGGAGGAGGAGAAGGAGAGAAAGAGGAAGAAGAGAAAGAAGAAGAGAAAAAGGAAGAAGAAAAGGGCCTTGAATGCTGCAGCGAGGCTTTGGGGTGGATGTGGCCGGGTGCTGGCAGTAGATCCCATACTGACAGTCTGGATGATGAATCACCACCGATCCATCCCCACTCCCTTTTTCTGACCCATCTGCTGCTCAAATCATTGCCTGCCCTTAAGAAGCCAGAAAAATGTGTGTTTAGCTCAAGTGCTGACACGTACATGAGCACTTGCTTTTAAAATGTGTATCCAGTAACAGGAGACTATCAGCTTTTCGTTGAAGGTCGGTAAATAAGTGTGCAGTGGAATCAGTGGGGAGTTCCCGTTGTAATCCCCACCCTGTGGTGAGTGCAGGTCAGGGAAGGGTCAGTGTGAGTTCTGGGTCCTTCCTGGATGCATGTGGCAGGGACACACACAGGCACACTCATGTGCAGAGGCTTTGCTATTCACACTACACCTGTGGCTTGGTGTGTAAGACAGTTCTGAGGGCCGGGGATTTAGCTCAGTGGTTCTGCCACCTGCCTTGCAAGCGCAAGGTCCCAAGTTCGATCCCCGGGTGTGATTTCCCAACTTAGCCTGTGCTGCCAGGAGTAAGTGTTGCAAATCCTCTTGGGGCCCGGGAATTCCCACCAGGCTGGTTAGAATCTGGGACCTCAGTGTTTCCAGCCATCCTGGAGACCCCGAGGCTCAGACATCTCCACCTCCCTGGGGCTCAGACCCACCTCTTCCTGCAGATTTGGGCCGGGACTGGTGCCTGAGCAGTGACACTCAGGGACAGACAGTGGCGTGGTCCACTTGTCCAACCATCCATCCACCCATCCAACAAATGCACATCGAGCGTGGCTTCTGGCTGGAGCCTCGGGCTAAGGTGGTGGGCACAGTCATGATCCTGCCGTTCTCGTCCCCACTGTCTGGTGAAGGCTCGTTTGTGCATTCATGATTTTAGCAGTTATTTATGGACGATATGCCGGATACTCTCCTAGGCACTGAGACTACAGAAATGAACACAGGAGAAAAAGAAATGTTCCTTCCCTCCTGGGGTGTCAGTCTAGTGGAGGAGGTAGATGGTGAACACGAAAACAAATGTAATAGAGCAGAGGTGATAAGCAAGCTAGTGAGGTGCTGGGGAGTGGAGCCTATCTGAGAGCATGAGGGAAGGAGCTGTGCATATATAGGGGAGAGTATCAAAGGCAGAGGGGCCACCGGTGCAAAGGCCCTGAGGTCACCGATGGAGTGGTGGAGAGCTTAGAGGGTCTTGTAGGCAGGGAAGAGCTTGGCTGTTACTCCAGGGGGCAAGGGGAGCTGTAGAAGTTTTGGGGCAGAGGAGTAACGTGACCTCACAGGTTGGCTGCTGGATCCAACAGGTTGGGAATAGACTGCAGGGGGCCAAAGGCTGAAGCAGGGAGGTGGGCTGAGGACTCTGGACCTAACCCAACAAGAGATCTTGGACCTGGTGGTTCTGGCAGAGGTGGCAAGAAGGGTGGGGCTTTTGTGTACTCTGAAGGTAGTCACAGGCTCGCTCTTTCTCTCTCTCTCTCTCTCTTTCCTTCTTTCTCTCTTTTTTTTTGAGACAAGGTCTCACTATGTAGCCCAGGCTGGCCTCGAGCTCACAGCAGCCCTCCTGCCTCAGCCTCCCATATTCTAGGATGTCAGGTGTGCACCACCACACCTGGCTTACAAGCCTTTCTGATGTACCGGATGCGCGTGGTGAAGGGAGAGGACACAGGTTTCTGGGGCCTGGACCAGCTGGATGGGCCTGCAGAAGAGTGGGCTGGGTGGGGGTCGGACCTACGGGCTTGATAAGCTGGAGGTGCCCGCTGACATCAAGAGGAGAGGCCAGGGGCAGGTGTGGAGTGGGGCCTGTGTTTGGGGGACACAGGCTGACGCGGGGACCGGGAGGCTGCGCGCAGGTGGGATTGAAGCCCACGGGAGAGGGCAGACGGGAGATGGGAGTGGAAGATCCAAAGCGGGGAGGTGGAGGGAGGGGAGGCACTGCAGCCGGGAGGGGGTAGCCAGCCTGGCCAGAGGCTGAGCAGCTTCAGGGGCATGTGGAGTGGGGGTTTGCGACAAGGAGACAGGGCCACGGGCACGGTGGTGCATGCCGCCACTCCGGGAGGCTGAGGCAGGACGACCGAAAATTGGAGTCCCGTCTGGAGAGCTGAGCAACTTAACGAGACCCTGCCTCAAAATGAAAAATGAAAACAGGGTGGGAGGGAGCTTAGTGTAAAGGCCGTGGGTTCAATAGCAGCACCAAAAACAAAACAAAAGGACGGGTTCCAAGCAACGGCAACCCAGGGTGACCTGGAGGAGAGAGGGATGCCAAGCCAAGGAGGGCTTCCAGGAAGAAGAGGTGTCTAGGTAGAAGCCGAGAGGGGCGTGTCTCTTCCCCCGGGGTGAAGAAGACAGGCCCAGGCTGATGGGACAGCACAGACAGAGACCGAAGTGAGAGCTACTCACTTGGGGACCAGAAAGTAGCCCCGCATTGTCCTTAACGGGGCACAGGAAGAGGAAGGAGGGCGGGAGGAGTGGAGTCCTCCGGGGCCCCGCAGAAGTCAGCGAGGCAGAGGCGGGGTCCTCGATCAGACACCCCACCTCCTTTCCGGTGCTGCCTGAGGTCGGCTGGGGTCCAGCCAGGCCCCTCGGTGTGTGGGACCCTGGCAGCCGCCAGTCCCTTCCCCTTAACTCCTGTCCCTCTGGGTGGGCAGCCCTGCCGTGTCCTGTTGCTCCCTTCTCCACCTGCCTGAAGTCCACAAAGTGCCTCTATCGCATCCCCGAAAGGAAGGGGCCCCACAATGCCATGGATGCTCACTAACTTGCACATGGTGCAAATACGCAATGACAATTAAGGGTCATTTTGGGGGAGGGAAGTCTGGCAGACCTTTCAGCACTGGGCACTAGGGATGCCTCCCCAGGAAGCAGCACTTACTTATTTCTTATTTACTTACTTACTTACTTTTGAGACAGGGTCTCTCTATGTAGCCCAGGCTGGCTTCGAACTCCTGGTGATCCTCCTGCCTCAGCTTCTCAAGTGCTGGGATTACTGGGGTGCACCACCACACCTGGCTTCCCAGGAAACAGGATTTAAACAATAGATGTTAAGGATGAGTCAAGAGTTAGCCAAAACAAAAAACAAGTAGGGCCGGGATTTAGCTCAGTGGTTCTGCTTACTTTGAAAGCGTAAGGTGCCGAGTTCGATCCCCGTGCCAAAAAAAAAAAAAAGAGGTGGAGGAGTGTGAGAATGAATGGGAATGGCATGTGGCAAGTTCAGAGGTGAGAAAGAACAAGGGATAGGAGGGGAGGAGGGGGTGCAGTGTGACAGAACCTGGGGCGTTGGGAGGTGGCATCCGGTTGAGGGGACTGGAGGTGGTCAAGGAACTTCTCAGATCTGCACGTAGGAGAATTCAGAGCCTGAGATCAGAAACCCCTGAGATCAGCCCAGCGGGACCTGGATCAGCTCCAAGGCAGGGCCTCTCCCTCTCTCCCCCTCTTCCCCTCTTTTTTTTCCAGATTTAATTTTTATCAGCACATGTTTGCGGTACATAATGATCACATTCCTTGTGGGGAGTTGGTAATGTACACAACACATCTTAATTCTTTTTTCATCCCCTTTCCTTTCCCTTCCTCCCCCTACTCCTAGTAGAGTTATCTCTCTACTTCCTGTTATGTATTTTCTATTTTGCTCTTTATATTTTGGATTTCTCATGTAAGATAAGCCACGTGATGTTTAAGCTCATGTGAATGATTTATTTCACTTAACATTATGGTCTCGAGGTGCATCCACTTGCTTATAAATGACTCCAGTCTATGCTTCATGGCAGAACAGTCCTCCATTGTGTACAAATACCACATTTTCCTTGTCCATTCATCTGTTGATAGATACATAGGCTGCCTCCAAGATCTAGCAATTTTAAATTGTGCTGCTATAATCATGGGTATGCCTGTATCCCTGTAAGATGGTTTTTAAGTGTTTGGGGAAGATACCTAGAAAGGGGATAGCTAGGTCAAATGGAATTACTACTTTTAATTTTCTGAGGAATTTCCACACTGATTTCCACAGTGGTTGTACTAGTTCACACTCCCACCAACAGTGTAGTACAGTTCCTTTTTCCCACTTCCTTGACAGAATTTGTTACTAGATTTTTTGATGTTGGCTGTCCTTTCTGGGGTAAGATGGTATCTTCAAGTGGTTTTAATTTGCATTTCCCTGATAGCTAGCAATGGTGAGCATTTTTTCATTTATTCATTGGCCGTTTGGTTTCTTCTTCTGAGAAGTGTATTCATTTCTGTTGCCCACTTTTTTGATTGGGTCTTTCATTTTAGGAGTCTAATTTTTTAGACCCCCTTAAAAATACTTGTGATATTAGCCCTCTGTCTGAGGATATTTGATTTCTTTTTAAAAAACATTTTAAAAATTTTAAAAAATTAATTTTATTGGTACAATTTAGGTATACAATATAATGACGTTCATCATTGGTAATTTGTACCTTTACATGATGTATCTCGGTTCTTATTTTTCCCCATTTCCTGCCCTCCCTTCAACCCCTCCACCCCTCCCTATTTACGAAGACTTTGTTTCCACTTTTTCATTTTCTCATATTAATTCCATGCTCTTCTTTCCTTACCCAGCCCCTCCCACTTCCCCTTCCCCTTTGCACCTTTTCTTCCTAATTCACATTATCTATGATACAGTTTGATCCTTATTTACACTTTCAGTTTCTCACACCAGAGAAACTATTCGGTATTTACACATGTGTGTCCTATTTATTTCACTTAAGCATATCGCCTCACTTGATGATGGCCACTCTTTCTGGAGTAAGATGGAACTCGGTGTTGTTTAATTTGCATTTCTCTACTGGTCAGTGAGCAATGTCGAACATCTTTTCCTGTATTTATTGGCCATTCCTACTTCTGCCCACTTCCGGTCTTGTGACTCCTTTGACAGGTGGGGTCACCCATGTTTGTCTTCTTCCAGGGACGGAGAGCTCACTACCTCGGAGATGGCCAGGCTATGTTAGAAAGAGCGCTATGAGGGCCACAGTCAGGGACTGGGGTCCAGACTCAGCCCTGGGATACACCAGGCCATTTCACCCAGGGCGATAATGTGGGCTGGGGTCCACCGCGGCGGGGGACGGCCGGCAGCTGGTGCTGAAGTCTCGGAAGCTGCCCACGGGACGACTGACTCTCGCGAGCGAGTGCTCCGGATGCCACCTGATGAGGCTGTCGAAGGCACGCAGGGGAAACAAATCTGTTCCTGAAGTCGCTCCCTCCCCGCAGCGACAGCACCCCCCCCCCCACCAGGAGCGTTGGCCTGCCCGCAGCGCCACCATGTGGGCCAGGAGAGTCACGACATCAGGGATTCGGGTCGCAACTCCAGAGCCACCTCATGAACAGCCTTTCCTTCCATATATATATATTTCCAAAACAGAAATATGAAACAGAAACGTGGCGTCGTACGCCTGTAATCCCAGAACTCCAGGAGGCTGAGGCAAGAGGATCGAAAAGTTTGAGCCAAGCTTGGCAACTTAGTGACTTAGCGACAGACACGCTGTCTCAAAATAAAAAATTAAAAAGGGACTGGAGATGTAGCTCAGGGCAAAGGCCCTGGGTTCAATCCCCAGAACCACACACACACACACACACACACACACACACACACCCCAAAGGAATACAAGAGGAAAGGAATATTTTCATATACCTTACGTATATTCAATACCCAATAAACATTCTTTAGTCTCTACTCCACAGTCAATAGAAACAAATTTAAACAGCCAAGCAAATTGCAAAACATTAGGCACATATAATAAGATCATATTTTTTTTTCTGTAGAAAAACATCTGAAGCCTACTTGCCAAAAATGTCAGTTGGTGATTTGTAATTATTAATTATACATACTTAATAAAAAATATGCAAATTTCATAGACTGTATAAATGGCAGAAATGGACAGTTTTTCTCCAAAATGCCTCATCCTCTCCACTGTCACCCCGAGGATGAACACTGATTGCATTTTGGCAAATAGATTTCAGATTTTTTTCTACAGAAAAAAAAATATAATGTTAACTGAAGCAGAGACTAAAGAATATTTATTGGATATGACACCCGAATCAGGCTGAAGTGAACACTGTGTGTCTATCACACAATTTAAGAACATTTCTATTACTTTGAAGTTTCTTTTATGCTTTGCTTTTAAAAAATAAGTGTAAATGTAGCATTTTTATTTCTCTTCCCTTTCTTCCCTTATCCTGGGGTTGATTTATTACTTTTACTAATTCATGTCATCCTTTTACTAATTTGTTAGTTTTCCTTTCTTTTAGTGATTATTCTAAATATGGTAACATGTACCCTTGACTTATTAAAGCCTGATCAGAGTTAATACTCTCATCACTGTGAAAATGCAGGAACCTTGGGCCACTTAAAACTCCATTTACCCCCTCCTGGTTTATACGTAATTGTCATCTGGTACCATCTGGAATTTGAAGTCTTTGTATATTTCAAACTCCACAAGATGATATTATTATTATTTGGTACAGACAATATTTGTTTGGATTAACCAAATATTTTATCTTCTTCATTGGCCTTAATTTCTTCCTGCTTCTCCAAGTTTCCATCTGGGATTCCTGAAAATCACCCTTTACTAATTCCTTTGATGAGGGTGTGCTTGCTGGTGATGGATTCTTTCAGTTTTTATTGTGTGAAATATCTTTATTTTCTCTCTCTCTCTCTCTCTCTCTCTCTCTCTCTCTCTCTCTCTCTCTCTCTCTCTCTGAGAGAGTGTTGCTATTACCCAGGCTGGGATAACGGGGTTATGCCCCCACACTCGGCTACATCTTCATTTTGGAAGAAGAGCAGTTTTTGCTGGATGTTATATTCCAGGTTAGTGAGACAGGCAAGAAAGGAGAGAAAAGTAAGAGGTAAGTGAGATACACAAAAAACAAACAGTAAGATGGGATTTCTAAGCCAAATATATCAGCAATTATGTTACATGTAGGAAGGTTAAATACCTCAATTGAAAGAGAAACATCACATTGGACAAAAAAAATACATAAGGCTGCTTATAAGAGAAAAATGTCAATTATAAAGATAAAAAAGGAGGAAAGTAAAAGGGTAGAAAACATTATATCAAGCAAACACTAACTGGAAGTAGTGGGTGTAGCTACATTATTATCAGCAAAAGCAGAATTTAAAGGGGGAGTTTAAAGCAGAGTCTAAAGCAAAATTTAAGCCATGCCAGAGATAAACAAAGCTATTCACAATGGGATACATTTTTTATTTATCAAGCAGATACAATTCTAACTTTGCACACAACTAATAACATAGCCCCAAATAGAGAAAGCAAAAATCAACAGAACTTAAAGAAATAGATAAATACAAAATTCTTCTTTCAGTAACTGAAAGAATGAGCAGATAAAAGAATTAACAAGAACTCACATATCTGAGGGACATCATGGAAGTGGGCTGCATTCTTTTTATTGTGTTTTATCAGATGGTCCAGGATTTTTGTCTCATTGATAGTTTAATTAAAATGGTGACTAAACTGGGTGTGGTGGCAGATGCCTCTAATCCCAGCACTCGGGAGGCTGAGGCAGGAGGATTGCTGCAAGTTCTAGGCCAGCCTGGGCTACAAAGGGAGACCCTGCCTCAAAAAACAAGCAAACAAAAATAAGATGGTGACTGCTGGCCCTCCTCCACTATAAAATTACTCTTTTTTCTCCATTAATAACTAATAAAAATTTTGTGAAGGAGGCTCTTTAAAATTTTAAATAGGCAATTCTATATCACTCTTTCAATTTATTGATTTATATCAACATGTGCTTATGGATTCTTGTTCTATTTAGTGGGTTATATTTTTATTTTATTTTTTTTCCAGTACCAGGAATTGAACTCAGGACCTTGTGGTTGCCAGGCGGGCATGGCACCACTGAGCTACATCACCAGCCTTCTATTTAATGTGTTATAATTTGTTATTAGCCTGATTATTTATTTTTTCTGGCAGTGCTGGGAATCACCCCCAAGGCCTTGCACCCCAGAGTAGGCAAGTGCACTATCACTGAGCTAGACACCCAGCCCTAGCACTATGCATTCTGATGCTCACACTTTTCCAGATGTGGCTAGCGGGAGCTCTTTTGGCCTGTCTCCTCTGTGCACACTGTCTTACTTCCTGGCAATGTGTTTCGGAACCTCTTGCACTGTTCCTGCTCTGGAGTCAGCCATTTTTAGGGAGCCTTGGCTCTTTTCATTAGAGAATGATATTTAGAGACCATCTTAGGCAAGAGGTGTGCTCACTGCTGTTGGAGTTCTCTGAGGTCCTCTAAGTGGTCAGGGCTGGAACCACGTATGTACTTCTATATCTGCGTATAGACAGACACATTTCTGGACTCACATTTACATCTATATTTATTCCATATATTTATAGATGTTGAAAACCATGAGCTCTAATTTCTATAGAAGGTCACAGAGTCCATTCCAATTTTCTACCTTTCCATATTTGAAACTCCCTCCTCCATCAGTGAGAAATCCAGCTTCCATTATTTCTTAATATCTTCACCTCTCCTGTATGTGATCAATCCATATATGACTATATGGCTACCCACTGATGCATAGCAAATTACTCCCAAGTTTTGTGGCTTAAAACACAAAAACCATTTATTTTCCCTCAGCTTCTGCAGGTCGGGAAATTGGGAGCAGCTCAGCTGGGGTTCTGACTTAGATTCTCTCATACCTCAGGGGTTTGCAATCACACAGCAGCAGGCTGTAAGCATTTGGGTGAAGCCTTCCCCGGGGATGGAGGGTTTGCTTCCAAGATGCCACATTCACACCACAATCCCTCTTTTTGGAATGGATAGAACAGCAGAGAAGAAATTAGTAAAATCTTCACCCTGGTGTAGGCGGTTGGCAGGAGAGCACAGTTTAACACCCACCCAGTGGTCTTGTCTGCAGGACTGCTTGTGTATTATTATCACAACACAGCAGCCGGCTTCCTCAGAGAGAATACTCCAAGAGATGACAAGGTAGAAGTAGCACGTCCTTAAACCACTCAGTTATTCTGGAATATTCCATATTCTGTTGCTCACCCAGACAAACTCTAACATAAGGTGGGAAGGAACTCCCAGAAAGCAAGGTTCATTGGAGGCCATCTTGGGGGGCGCCCAGCACAGTGACCATTCTTCTGTTGCCACTGCTGCATGCCCTTCGGGCACGGATGCCTTCATCTCCCTGGTCAGGCTGGGACTCTGAACCAGGCTCCATCCCCATCCCCCTCCAAGGGCAACCTCCTCATTCTGCTAGGGTTCCAACAGCTATAATGATTATTATTTAATGATTATGCTAGTCACAGTGAGCCATTTCCTGTCCTATCAGACAGCTGAGAAGCACACTGAAATAAGGGAGGAGAGTGAAGACGATTCTCCCATAGCAACAGGGGATGCTGATGCTTCCTTTGCTTGGCTGGTAAGGATTAAGAAGCTGGGTGAATGCACGGAAAATGCACAGCACAGCTCCTGGCACACAGCAGGTGCTCCTACCACAGGTTCTCACTCGTCCTCCTACACTTTCCCTGCTGGGCAGGGGACAGAAGTGGCCCACGGCTATTCTGTGGCCCAGCAGCCACCATGGCTGTACCCCAGAGTAAAGTTGGGGAGCATCCTGTGAGGGCACCGCTCTACCACCAGTCCCTGGCCCCCGGGAGGAAGCTCCTTGCCCAGCCTCTGCCCAGTACCTAGGAGGGTGGCGAGGAGGGAGGTTCCTGGTGGTTCCAGGTTACGCTGGGTCACCTGGTGTAATCACCTCCAGGTAAGAGGCAGAAGGACTTGAGTGTGGACGTCTAGGCAGAGCGCAGTACCTGGTGTGTGCACAGACCTGGGTGTGCAATGGTGGGCTCTAGGGGAGCACTGGGAATGCTGGCTGGTTTCTAATCTCAGCTCCACAGCTATATGACCTGGGCGAGTCCCTCCATCTGCCTGGGCTCCCTCTTCTCTTGTCCAAGGAGCCAGGCAGTTTCTAAAGGGCTAAGGCAGTGATGGTGAACCTTTTAGAGACCGAGTGCCCACACAGCAACCCCAGTCCCATTTATTTATCGCAAAGTGCCAACATTGCCCCGTATGCACTGTTATCCGGTGCTCTGCTGTTGGGGCTGACTCAGCTCGAGTCCCAACAGAGCCCTGCGTGTCCATCCTGGCAAATGTGCCATAGGTCCTTTGGGTGTAAGGGATCCTCAAATTGTGGGGGTTGGATGTTTCTTCCCAGGCCTGGGTCTGAGCTCAGCTCTCAGACTCTCTCTCTCTCTCTCTCTCAGAACCCCAACCATCTTGGTCCTCCCAGTGTGGGGAGAGCCCACAAGCTTGTGGACACCCAAGGGGGCTCTATGTGTGTATTTACTTTGTTCAAAGTCCGTCTCCGCACAAGACTTGAGCCACTGGGCCTGGCTCTGTGTCCTGGGCCTCATGTGAGCTGGGGGCGGGGCTTGAAGGAATTGGGCGGAGGCCAGGCCAGCCCGCGTTTTGTAGACCCAGCCCCCCACCCCGGCACGCACCACCCCCAACATGGAAAGAGCTGAAACTCAGAGCAGACTCAAGCGGATGTGCACCTCTCTCTAAGCCTCAGGTGCCTCCAAAGAGGCGATATGAACCTGCTTCCCAGCGTGTTGGGGGGCAGCACAGGACCAAGGTGGAGAAGCCCAGGTAGGGCACGGAGGAGATGGGCGGGCATGGGCCCTGCGTGGACAGGCCTGGCCCTGGGGGTGGGCCCTCCAGAGCCTGGGGTGGGGAAGCCTCAGCGTGGACTTGAAGGAGCTTCGGAAGCTGTCCTTGTGGTCTCTGGGGAGGACAGCAGCGGGTTGCCATGGAAACCAACCCACAACACTGCACTCCAACGGAGCTCCTAGAAGTTCTCTGAATACGAATCTCATCTTTTGGGCCGCTGCTTCCTCTCCACGCCTCCAGGGGTGCGTGGGATCTGTTGATGGGTCTGTGGGTCAGGGGTCCGTGTGGCCCCTCTCACCGCCCCACCGCCTCAGCTCAGTGGCCCGGCTCCCTTCTCTGCCCCTGTGGAACACCTGGCCCCTCCCCACTTCCCTTGGCCTCTTCTGCAGAAGGATTTGGGGGGCACAGTGTTTTCCCTGCTCCACTAAAAACAACAAAACCCCACCAACCTGAAACATCTTCAGAGCTGGCAGACCCCTTCAAGATAACGCCCTGAACTGGCGCTGTGGACACGGTCCGGGAGCGCGTTAGAAACGCAGCATTCCCGCCTCCACTCAGACCCACCGAATCCAAATCTGCCTTTAGAGAAGGTTCCCAGGTGACTCACACACAAGTTAAAAGTGGAGACGCTCTGCCCTTGTGGGCCCCACCTCCCACTGTATAGATGGGGAAACTGAGGCCCGTGGTGGTAAGGGGACTTTCAAGGGCACGGATTGCAAGACAGCGGGCGCCTGCGAGATCCATGCTCCTGTCCTCCCTACCCTCAGCCCACCCTGTGGCTTTACCTAATCTCTCTGGCTGCAGAGCCCTGGATTCCAGATCCTTCCCCAGCCTCTGCAGGTCTTTGGAGGATCTTGCTCGCCCCCTAGTGGGAGCAGGGAGATATGACCTAGCCTGACTCCACCCCGCGGGGACGGCTCCCAGCTCAACAATAAAGGAATGGGGCAGAGGACAGGGGGCAGCAGGGAGTGAGGAAGTCACAGGTGGAGGACGGAGGGTAGGAGAGAGAAGGCAGCTGGCTGGGTGAGGTTCAGAGTCCTTGCTTTGAAGCTGTTTGCTTAAGTTCATGCTGGCTCAACCCATACGTGATATCCAGGGTCTCTGACCACCTCTCCATCTCCATTTCCTCACTCCCAAGATTCAGAGAGTCGTGGTGGCGCTTGCTGCCTGTGGCCGTGTGAGGATCCACAGGACGATCCTGGGAAGTTCTTTGCACAGAGGTGAGAGGCACAGGTGGTGAGTCGGCCCAGGGATTGGCACAGCACACTGCAGGAAGGCTGTCAGGGACTGTGTCCACTCCGTGGAGGTGGGAGAGGAAGATGGGATGCCTTGTCACCCATGCCCTGGGATCCCAAAGGCTGGATTTCAGAGAGGGCAGACTTTGCAGGGCAGAAGTCAAGAGAACCACATGCTCTGGAGTCAGACAGTACAGGTTCACATGAAGCTCAGCACAGACCAGCTGGGGGACTTGTGGCTCTCTCTAGGCCTCAGTTTCCTCATCCGTGAATGTCCTTCCAGGTCTGCCATGACCCCATGACATACTATTAAGCATCCAGCACCATGCAGGCCCTGTGGTCACTGCATGGTCCAGTGGAGGCCAGGGGAGAGGTAGTTGGTCAAGGGGAGATACCCAGCCATACCCCAGGAGCTGCCATGCCAAGCACAGGGCAGTTGGCCCTCTGGGTCCTTCCTGAAAAGCTGTAGTGTAGTGGTGTAGGGAAAAGGACCAACTGCCTGATTGGAGGATGGTATTGGGCCAGGCAAATGTGCCCTGGGATTGCATTTGCTTTAAAAGCCTGGGATTCCTCCTTTTCCCCCATGCACACTAAGGCTGGTGTGTGACAGCCAAGCCGGCCCAGGCCAGCAGCTGGCCATCAACCTCCCCAGGTGAGTTCTTAACCCCAAACCATTCTACTGTCTTCATCACTCACAGCCCCTTCAAAGGGACCTCTCTCCCCCTTGACCTTGGGCCCTTTACCAAGAGTGAGCCCCCTTCTCAGGGACTCCTCAGCATGTCTGTTTGTGATCTGAGCACTAGCTTTGCCACGCTGAGCTGAACCAAACCCATTTCTCTTGTGGAACTGGGGAATGAAGAGGAGAGGGATCTGGCTTCAGGAAAAGGGACCAGAACTTTCCTGATATTATCACCAAAAGTCCTGCATCTTAGGAACTATTGGAGCAAATGCCAAGAGAATATGAGCAAGCTGTGACTCTTGGCCACAGCTACCATACTTGATTTTATAGAAGTTGTATATGATGTGGGAGCCTTCATAAGGAAACAGAAAGACCCAGGAAAAATGTCCACCCCAGTATCTTTTTGCTGTGTGTGATGAAGAGCAGGGAGTCTCAGAAGCATGCAATAAGAGGGAGAGCTGAGCATAATGAAGCAGAGGATCTCAGCCAGGTCTGACCACCCAGGGTCCTCTTGGCCTCCCTGCAGCTTCTGAGATGAGGAAGCTCCTTTCCTCTGGGGACAGGGAGCCACCTCTCACGTGAGGGTCTTCTGACCTGCTCCAGAGAAGGTCACAAAGTTCTTCCTGTATGTGCCATTACTCACACTCCTCCAACCTAAAATATTCACTAAGTGTTGAGGGTAGCATGTCATGAACCTGTCAGCGTGTAGCATGTTTTGTTTATCTGTTCAGCTCGAGTCGTATCCGAATTTTGGCTGTCATTACTAACACTGCTGTGAACACGGGTGCATGGTCATCTATGATACCGGCATCGATTGCTTTGAGAACTTACCTGGGGTGGAATTGCTGGGTCCTGTGGTGATTTGATGTTTAACTTTTTGAGAGGCTGCCAAACTGCTTTCCATCTCAGCTTGTGCTAAGTATTCTCCATATCAGCTCAGGAAGCTGGCAGCACCACCCAGCAGGTTGGCCTTGCTTCAAAGGGGAAGACAGTGCGATACAGACAGATAAAATGTCCTGTGTCCATCAGATAATAAGTGCAGAGCCAAGATTCAAATCCACATGGCCCAACTCCATGACCCTCTGCCATCTGCCCCCAGTGTTGGCCTGGGTGTCTATGTCTGCAGATCAATGGTGTGAGGGGGCTGGAGCTAGGAGATAAAGTCAAGGAGTTTCCAAAGGAAGGTTCGGGGAGACATAGGAGAGGCAGAGAACCCCTGTTGTGGCTTGTGTTTTTCAGAGGTGGCTGAATCTGGAAGGTGTGATGCTGGGATTAAGGGTGTGTGGTTACTAAACCACTACAGGTGAGTGATTGGTTTGGGACTGCCCTAATCCTGGCAGTCTGGATGGGATAAAGGGGGCAGAAAGGCACTGTTAAGGTCTCGTGTTGCTTTGCTACTTTTGGGCCGCCATGAACTGTTGCCCCTCTGCCACCCTGCCTTGGAGCCAGCTGATTATGCACTGAAACCTCTATGAACTGTAAGCTGAATAAACCTTTCTCCTTTTAACTTTGGGTGTCAGATATTTTGTCTCAGCAATGAGAGAAAAGTAACTAACACAGCCCCATAGCTCTGCAGGGACTGCTCAGCTCCCAGTCAGCTCCCAGGCTCGGGTCCCTGGGCGGTCAGCAACACTGGGCTCCCTAGACAGAGAGCATCTTACTTGTCTCTGTCTAGCATTCTCCCTTCTGGCCAGATCCTTATTTTCCTTACAGAATTTAGTTCAGGCGATTGGGCTGCCCAGAAGTGGGCTGACTCAGATCTAGCCAATCAGTGTAATTTTTTACTCTGGGCCATGGTGATTGGTTCCGAAAGGTCATGTGAGCTAAACTGACGAATGAGACTTGACCCTCAACGGGGACCTTGATAAGAATGGATGGGAAGAGAGGAAGTGTTGCCTGGCTGGCAGAGAAGGTGGAGGTGAGCCGGGGTACTGGCATCAGGCTTGTTCCCTCAGGGGAACTTGCTTGAGGGCTGAGCAAGCAGGTGAGGGAAGCAGATGGGGTGCAAGACTGAGTGCGGGTGACAGAGTTTAAGTCCCTGGATCCAGATGTAACTGAAGCCAGCTCTGAGCCACTGTCCCCTCCCCCCACCCCACTGAGGTTGACTTGGGGTTTTTGTCATTTACATCCCAAAGTGTTGATCTGGGGATCTTGGGGTGTCTACAGATTCTCAGCTTCCTGGCTGCCCCTCATGGTGTTCGTGCCTGCCCTTCTCTCTTGTGAGCTGGTCAGCCAGCCCCAAACAGTGGGAGCCTCAGCATAGCCTGGAAGAAAGCCAGTATTATAGACAGATGAGTTAGGTAGAAATAGTACAGGCAGTCAGATAGGGCTAGGTCCTCCTGAGGGTCAGGACAAAGGCAAAATGTACCACAGCTGTGGCCGGACATCCACATCAGTTGGAAACTAGGCCTCAAGATAAAGACAAGATGACCAGACCGACATACTTCCTCAAAGAACAAACACTGGGCCTAATGAAGTCTAGATAGACATCAGCCACCCCGGTGGGTGACCAGAGACCTCTGGACCCACCACTTCCTAGGAGAACCTTTGTTCTTTCCATCCACGCTTGTTATGAGACTTGTTTCCCAATTGGACCACCACTGCCTAAGTGACTATATTTGTAACCTTATTGAATGATCATAGCTATGACCCATGTTGTGCCCATGTGGGTTTCACTCTGTAAAACTCCTCTGTAAAGTGGGGTCTCTGGGTTGCCCACTCAGTCCCCCTCCTGTCCCTTAGGAGCTTTCCTATCAATAAATATCTTCCTACTCTTAACCTCTGTTGTTCCTAGAATTCATTCTTTGATTTTTAGAGAACAAGAGCTCAGTGTGTCACACAGCTAACAGGTTGGGAGATATAATATTTCTTATTTCGCCTCTGGTATTATTTCCTGTATCACCAGGACCTGAGGGACTGACTCAGTACTTGTAGAGCTGGAACCCTCAGGGAAGGCTGGCACAATGTTGAGGGGGTGTGACCACCCAGCCAGGGCCCCGGAGGAGCTAGAGGGATGGCGGGGGAGACAAGGGTGTACAAACTCAACATGCTCGCAGACCCCTGTAAACCACATCCTACGGAGGAAACGCAACCATCCTGGTAGTCTAAGCCTCTCAGGGCATGGGTAGGCCAGCAGAGAGCAGCTGTGAGGCTCACACCGTGTGGACCCCAGGGGAAGATCTGATCTGTCTTTGGATCGCATGGTGCCTCTCAAGTGCCTCATGAGAGGCTGTCACTGGGGCCATGACCCATCTCTTCCCACTTTGTCTTTGTCCCCTGCCACTGACCATCCACCCCAGGAGCATCTAATTCCTATCACAGTACCAAGGTCCTGTTTCTCCTAAGCAATTGGTTTGTCTTCATTCATAAGCTTTGGAGGTCATGTAAGTGGCTGTGTTTTCCCTTTTGGGTCATGGCTTAAAGCCATGTGTGGCCCTCCATAGCGAGAGCATAGTGATGGGGGAAGCTCGGCAACTCGTGTGTATCAAAAGAACTTCATGTCACAGATTCCAACACTTTAGAACTCAGCAGAAATATCCTTCATGTCCTAGTGTCCCCATTGTCCCTCTGAAGCGTACTGTTCACGTGTGCATTTCAATCTGTTTTCACATGAATACCTCTTGCTGTTTACCATGTACTGTGGTTTGGACATGGTTTGAGTGTGTTCTCCAAGGGTTCATGTGGTGAAATTTAATCCCTGAGGTGAGGTATTAACAGGGTGGAAACGTAATCTGACTACAGCATTTAGAGGCAAGGCCTTTAAGGAAGTAATTAGAATTAGATCAAGTCATCAGAGTGAGGTGCCCCACGATTAAATCCCGGTGGCTTTAGAAAAAGAAGGTGGGTGAACCAGAAGATACACTGACACACACATGTGGTTCCTGTCTCTCTTCATGTGAAGCCTGCACCCGCAAGAAGGCAATCACTGGGTGGGTGTAGCCCCCCAACTTTGCACTTCCAGAACCATTTGTCAAGATGAACTTCTTTGTAAAGTTATCCAGCCTCGGGTATTTCAGTATAGTAATAAAAACCAGACCAATATATTGTGACTGTCCTTGTTTTCAAAATCGCTTTTGAATTTGATGCAAATCACATTTCAAATAAGGTCAACATTGAAACTAACCACTGAATTTGATTTGGTTCTCATCCAATTTGGTTTGTGACCAGAGTCATGAAAAGAATTAAGTTCATAAACCAAGGTACCACTGTATAAGGGTTTCCCTCCCCTGTACATCTCAACATGAGTTCCAGAAGATGGTGATGAATGCATGCATGTGTCTTAGTCACTTTTTTCATTACTGAGACATAATACCTGACCCTCACAACTTAAAGAAGAGAGGTTTATTTTGGTTCACATTTTCAGTCTATAAGGGGCTGACCCTAAGGCAGGAAGGGCCTGGCAGAAGAAACCTGCTCATGTCATGGTCGACAGGAAGCAGAAAGCAAGGGAAAGAGCCAGGAAGGGAGATTTACCCTTCTCCAGAAGCCTACTGTTTCTGGCCAGGCCTCACTTGGCCCCTCAGCTGCTGAACTCACCAGTAGATGATTCCACCAATGAGTATAGCACCCCTGATCCAATTGGCTTCCACAAACCCTGCCTGTGAGTGCATAAGGCCTTTGGGGAGACAGCCTTGATCTAAACCATAACAACGTGTTTTGTGCTTGAAATCACGTGTTGCACCCATGTATAAAGAGAACCCGTAGAACTGATGGGTTGAGAACAAAGCAGAGTCATACTCTGCCATGGCTGAGGGGTGCGCCCCAAAACTTTCTGGGCCAGGTCTCATTTCTCCAACAGTCGATCCTATGGACTGTATTTTAATTTCATTCCTGGATCCCTGTGTTACTCTCTTCTTTTTCCTCACTTATATTTTCTGCTTGTACGTTATGCGTCTCTGGAAGCTGCCTGAGTTCCTTCTACAGCTAGGCAGCGAGAAACCAACCAGGCAACCAACCTACAATTAACTGCATTGCTGGATTCCTGCTGGGTCAGGTCTGGGCCCTTGTCTTTCTAGTATCGACCAGAAGGTGGCGCTAAGACAGCTCCTAAATGTCATGCTTGGAACAAGGCCAGGGCAAACTCAGGTATTTGATGGGTCAGTGACTGCGATGGGCCTTGACTGCAGCGGGGAGGGGATGCGACAGAGGTGGACTGAGAGACAGCAGTGACCTGCAGGCTGTAGTAAGCCTCGGGTCCCCTGGGCTAATTAACGTCAGATGAACTTTCTGCGTCACTGTCAGGAGCCAATGTGAGAGTGGACCTCAGGTTCTTAGGGACTCTCCTTCCGCATGTTGTCTGGAGGGATGGGTGGCTTTGCCCCTTAAAAGAGCAGGGCCTGGGCTCCCACCTAGGTCTATGTGCTAGTGCGGCATCTCTCCCTTGGCATTGTGAGTGCCTCTCTCTGAGGACAGAGCTGAGCACAGACCCCTGCCAGACAGGACCATTCAGCGTCTGCTGCGGCTGCTTCTTCCGAGGTGAAATCCCCAGGCTGGGAGGAGTGACAGACATAGCTGCAGCCGGTCCCAGTTCTCCAAGCTCTGCTCCTCCAGCACCGGAAGCCAGTGGGCGGGCTCTCTGCCAGGATCCTGGGCTGTCGTGCACTGAGCCTCTGTGGAAAGAACAACAGACAGAGCCTGAGCACTGGAGTTTGCATCTGCTGCTCTGGGGAGGAGCCTGGGCTTTGGTGTCAGGTGATCTTGAACTGGGCCGGCATCAGGATGCTGCTGCTTGCTGACTTTCTGACCTTGGGCAAATTACTTACTCTTTCTAAGCCTTGATCTCATCCGCAATGGGGAGAATCAGACCTACCTCTTAGAACAGTCATGCCAAGTCAGTGAATTGATGTAAATAAGGCATCTGCCCGGCACTGGGCTACAGTTCGGGTGGATATTGTCTGTCACTCCTGTTACCATTCGTGTGTGTGACAGGAATCAAGAAACTTGGAGCCGGGGATTTAGCTCAGTGGTTTCGCCACCTGCTGCGCAAGCACAAGGACCCGAGTTCGATCCCCGGTACCAAAAAAAAAAAAAAAAAGAAAGAAAGAAACTTGATCCTGTGGAGCCTTGGTTTCCATCTTTGCACAATGGGGGCCCTTGAGTTGTGGGAGGATAAGGGAGCCAACGTGTGTGTGGCACTTGGAGTCCGCAACCAGCATACAGAAGATGTCCAGTCACTGTAGGCCAGATCTAAATCCCGGGATGGTAGGATATGCTCATTCTAACCCTTTGTTCAACACCACTCAAGTGGGTGTCCTATGTCCTGCTTGAATGCTGCCAGTGATGGGGGACTCACCACCTCCAAGGAAGCCCTGCCCTTCCCATCCCTGTTCAGCTCTGGCCATAACAATGAACTGGTTTAGGTAGGGCCAGGACACGTCTCCCAGTAGTTTTCCAGCCAGGAGTTGAATGAGTTCCAAACTTTATCTCCCAGAAGTCATAGCTAAGTCCTGACTTCCTTCCCCATGAATAGGAGCTTCAGCTAAATAGATTAGTCCTCCAGCCTTTGCAAAATTAGATTCTGGATCTAGCAAGCAGTGGAGGAGGAGGGGTACAGCCAAAGTATTCTTGCTGTTTAGGAATTAACTTTGTCCATGCCAGTGTTGGGATTTCCCTGCAAAGTGGGAGATCAACACGAGAAGCTGTTTCTGCCAGGACTGGTGACATCCACAGCCAGTGTGTATGTTCACAAAGCCACTGTAATGTTGTCACCATGCCTGATGTTCAGAACCACAGATGGGGAAACTGAGGCCTACAGTGTAAGTGATCAGACTAGGAGTGCTACCTGCCAATGAGCTTATTTGTGCATTCTATATCCTCTGAGCCCTTATTCTTTTTTTTGGTACCGGGGATTGAACTCCGGATCTTGCGCTTGCGGGGTAGGTGGGGGAACCATTGAGCTAAATCCCCAGCCCTCTGAGCCCTTATTCTATGCCAGACCTGTGCTGAGTTCTGGGTCTGCAGTGGACAAGACAAAGATCTAATTTTGTGCCAGGGTGGAGGTAAGAGTAAATGCAGGGGAACTGAGAGCAAGAAACAGTGTATTCTCCCCAGGAGTTAGAAAAATGGCCTCGGGCAACCATCCATCCATCCATCCATCCATCTGCCTGCCTGTTGATCCATCCCACTAACATGTATCAAGGATTCCCAGAGTCAGAACCTAGTGGTAGTTCTAGACATTTGGTACTTTTGTGACTCAGCATCCACTCTCTTCTTGGAACAATAGTAACCTGATTGTGTTTGAGAAGTGATCTCCCTCCCAGTCCATGCATTTCCTTAGTAGCTAACTTCATCTCCCATCTTCAGGGCAGAGCATGTGATCTAGCCTAATCCAATCAGGGCTTCCCTTGGTCCTGGGCACGATGATCCGTTCAGGGAGGGCTACGTGACTAAGTCAGACTAAGCCAGGACATTGGCTTGAGAAATGGAGAGCATTGTCCTTTCCTCTGGACTTGGTGGTCATGGGAGCTGCTGAGGGTCACCCCAGGGAGCTGGAGGATGGAGCCAACCAAGCAAAGCAGGAGGGGCCAGTGACCCTCATGACATTGCTTTATGGCCTTGAGTAACCAGTCTGGGTTCATATCCTGTGCAGCAGAGGGGCTGCCCGACTCCAGCACAATCCTCTGCCCCAGAACTGGTCCCGGAGAGGTCCCTCCCTGGATGGTTCCCTGAGGTTTCTGCCTGCTGAAGATGCTTCTCGGGTTGGGACATGGCCCCACCCAGTCCTATCCTAGAAGTCAGCACGATCGATGCCTTGTCTCCTCACAAACATCACCTGAATCTAGTCCTCCTCTTCCTGTGCTCACTCTGGCCCAGCCCTTCAGCTGGATTCCAGGACCAGCAACCTCTTACGGTGGCCCAGCCTCCAGTCTCCCCTCCAGACAACTCCATACACCAGCCCCCAGCAGGAGCTTCCAGAAGTACAAATGGGGGCTTTCCAAAGGGGTTTCCAAGATGAGTTTTGAGGAGCAGGGTCCCACAAGGGACTCTGTAAGAAGGGAGCTTTCAGCCAAAGATTTCCTGAAATTGCTGCACACCTAGCCCCCTTTTGGAGAGGGATGATACGATTAGCACATTCAGCAGACGCTCTGAGGCACACACTGGGCAACAGCAGCTTACAGGCAAGTGGGCAAACTGTTGTGAAAGTCCTTGCTGGGCTGCTCTTCTCTTCCTTCTCCACCTCCTCTCTTGCTACGGTTATCGACCTCTCCTAATTCCCTGACCCTAGGAAAGTCTGTCGAGTCCTTGCACGAGGTTTTTAAAGGTTTTGATTCATAGGGAATTACATGCAATTGGATGAGTTTGGACATATACACGTGCCCATGAAGCCATCACCACAATCTGTCTCCCGCAAAGGTTTCCTGTGTCCCTTGACTCTATTTTCATTTTTTTGGCATGAACACTTAATATGAGCTCTACCCTTATAGATTTTTTTTTAAGTGCACAATACAGTATTGTTAACTACAGCCCACAGAAGCTCTGCAGAACGTTTTCATAGAGCATAACTGAAACTTTATAATCCTTGAGCAACAACCTCTCTTCTCCCCATTTCCCCAGACCCCGGTACCCACTCTTCTCTACTCTGCTTTTGTGATCCTTCATCTATGTGGGATCCGGCAGTGTTTGCTTGAGCAGGTCTGATTCTTTCCAACAATGGTCTTTGCTGAAACAGCTCTCTCTTTCTTCTCCCAGCAGGAAGATGCAAAGGCAGATGGTGATTCACGGGGTGCTCGCAGTGGTCCATTCACATGGCTGCTGGCTGGTGTCAGATGGGCTGTCAGCTTGACCGTCCTCACAGTGTCGCTTGATAGCCACATTTAAATGTGAGGCTGTAGAAAGGTGGTTGGATGCTTCATGCTCATGGTTGGTTCTGCTGAAAGGAGATGGAAGGGCATGCGGAGCTGTCATCGCTGTCATCACCACGGGTCCACTCTTTGAGACTCAAGAAAAGTCTTCCATAATCCCAGCACTCAGGAGGCGGAGGCGGGAGGATTGCAAGTTTGAGGCCAGCCTGAGCAACTTAGCCAGACCCTGTCTCAAAATTTAAAAAAAAGGCTGTGGGAATGCTTCAGTTGGAAGAGCACCGGCCTAGTATGTGCAAAGCTGCAGGTTCCACCCCCAGTACTGCACAAAGAATACACTGATGTTCCTATACCTGTAGGTAAAGTCATCTGGCTGCATGAGATGGGGGTGAAGACTCAGGATAGCCACTCTATGTTCAGACTTGCAACCATAACAAGTGCCTCCAAGACTCGGGCTCCCCACAGATTTTTCTGGAAATATCAGCAGCATCTAACTTTGCTCCACAGGCATTTGAGGTTGCAGCCTGGAGTTGCTCGGTCCCTCTTGTTAACATCTCCTCTTCCAAGGTTTGCTGTATTTTTCTTCCTGATGCCTCCTCTCCCAGCTTCTTTGCCAGAGTTGCTTGGTTTCTACCTACTTGGTGCCCTTCCTACCAGGTTAGAGGGGTCTGAGGAGGACAAGGCCAGTCCACTATGTGCAAGCGGCTCCCCAAATCAGACAGAATGGTCCCTACCTCCCGCTCCCTCACAGTCCTCCCCACCTGGCTTCTGCTGCCACCACTTTCTGCAGTTCCCTCACCAGCCTCCAGAGGCCGCCACCAGTGGATTCTGTTGTCCTCTGATTCCTTTGTTTTGTCTGCGTGTGTTTTGGTACTGGTGATCAAACCCAGGGGCACTCTGAGCCACATTCCCAGCTTGGTTTCTTTTTTTTTTTTTTTTTTGACATACGATCTCACTGAGTTGCCCAGGCTGGCTTCATATTTGGCATCCTCCAGCCTCAGCCTCCCACAAGCCCTCATATTTCTTGGTGTCTTGGCGGTCTTGACAATGTCAAACCTGCTCTCCTTTTGACTCTCCCATTTCAGCCGCCAGCATGTAACAGTTGCACCGAGTCCCTTCATGCCCCTCTGGCCCTGACCTCTAGGGCTAACTTGCTGACCTTTCTTCCCTGACACCATTCCTACTTCTCAGAGTTCCATTCTTCGTCCCTTCCTTTCCCACCCCACACACTCTCCCTGCGTGCACATGTCCATTCCCATGGTTTCAGTTTCACTCTGAAGGCAGATCCTTTCCAAGTGTCGCCCTCGAACGTTGGCCTTGTGCCTGCATTCCAGCTGCGCATCTCCAGCTGTCTCCACTGACATCTTTCATCGGATGGCCTTCGGCCATCTGGATTCATCATGAGAGCTGGACTCTGCTTCTCCTTCCTCCCAAACCTGCCTCTCTCCTTTACTCCTAGCTCAGCAAATGTCACTGCCATCTGTCAAGCTGCCCAGAATAATGGATGTCATCCTTGACTGCTTTGTTTCCTCCGTTTCCCCACCCAGCGAATCGTCAGGCCCATTGAGTTGACCTTTTTAAATAAATCCTGCCCATCTCCCTGCTCACTGTTCCATAGCTCCAGCCTCAGTCTCCCTGCTCACACAGGCCTTGGGCCCCTACTCCTGTCCATATGCCAACTTGATTATGGCATTCCCCAGCTGAAATGTTCGGGTGGGTCCTTACTACTTGGAATTGAATCCGAATTGCTCCCAAGGCTGGGGTTGCCAGATTTAGCAAATAAAAATACAGGATATCCCATTACATTTAAATCTCAGATAAACAATGAGTGTTTTTTGTTTTGTTTTGTTTTGTTTTGTTTTATATGATCATATCCTGTGAAGTATTTGGCATCAGGCCTTCTATGTCCTGGATGCTTTCCACATCCCCAGCCTCCTTTCTTGTTATGCTGTATTTCACATCAGATATTTGGAATAGACTGAACTACTTGAAACTCCCCCAAGTGGGTCAGACATTTCTTCATCAATATATTCTTTCTACCTGCCATCTACCCCACCACAAAGTCCATTCCTCCTTTATGGCATGGCCACTTCCGGCTCATCTCTTGGATCTCAAAACACTGGGGTCTCCTCCTCCAGGAAGCCTCTTCTTCCCCAGCGTGCATGGACTTCTTCATCCCTTGGGGTAGTCTTTGCATTTGGCTCATTGTGTCTCCCCCTGCAGACGAAGTTGCCAGAAACTCTGCAATTCCCCCGACCCACATCTGGCCCTCCTGCATGGCCCCATGCAGCTGGATGCTCCGGAAGGCCCAGTGCTTGGCTGAGACCCAGCTTTCTTCTTGTTCTCTTGGCCTGGCTCCCAGTCTGAGGGTTCACACTCCCTCCTTGCCTGAGTTCCCATGGAAAGTGGCTCTAACCCAGCCCCCTGCCCAGGACCAGGTTACTAAATGCTGAGACAATGGAGGCTCCCAGCCAACTTTCCAGCAGGCCTGCTGCTAAATCACCCAGAACATCTGCTTGTACATCTGGGGACAGGCACCCGCAGCTGAAGCCATGGAGCATGGCTTTGTCACATTGGGTCAGCTTCAGCCTTGGTGAGGCTGTAGGACAGCGAGCTCAGACTTGAAGTACAGACACTTGGTTTGAATCTCAATCCTGCATATTTCTACCTGGTACTGGTCAAATGAGCCCCCGCCCCCTCGACCTTCAGTTTTCTTGGCTGTGAAATGAGGATAACAATGTTTATTTCACGGAGTATGCTATCAAAAAAGAACATCTTAACATTAGAACACACAGCAGCAAATTCAGATGCTGGCTTGGTCTTCAGTGGCCCTTTCAGAGGCTGATAGTAGCAGGCCATGGAGACCAGAGCTCTCTTCATAGGTCTTCTTCCAGAACTACAACCAAGGCCCACTTTCCACCCCCAGGACAGGCTCCAGAGAAAATGACCTCCAACTTAACCACCCAGTGGATATAGAGTGATCAAATCAAGCTAAGGGCAAGAATGGCTGATAGGGAAGCCACCAAGGAGGGAGAAAGCTCTGGGCTGAAGTTGGGAACATGAGGCCTCCTCCTGCTCAAGGGTGTCCCTTCCAGCCTCTCCTCTGCCTGAGCCCCTGCAGAATGCTTGGCTGGCCCTGTGGTCTTCCCTGTGGCCCCTCTCGGCCTCCTTACTTTGGGTAGCATTCATCTCCTGACAGTTTATCTCTTTACTCTCCACCTAACCCTTCAGACTGCAGATGCTGAAGGAGCAGGAATCTGTCAGGTTACAAATAACAGCAAACAAGTTGTTTTCTAAAAAGTTATCTGAAAATATATGTGGTGTGATGAAAAAAAGGAAGTGAATGTTTAAACTTAAAAAGAAATTACTATAGTAAAAGACATATTACCATCAATCCTCCTCAAAAATACTTCCCCTTGAGGGACGGAGGGGTTGAAGGGAGGGCAGAGGAATGGTGAAAAAATAAGAACCAAGAGTGATTATGTAAAGGTGAAAATTTCCAATGATGAATGCCATTATATTGTATACCTAAAATGCACCAATAAAATTAATAATAAAAAAGAATAGTGATAACTCAAAAATACTTCCCCTCACTTCAAACACATTTATTCCAACATTCTTGCCACTTTCTTAAGCAGTTCTGGAAGTCCTCGTTCATGAATGTCTTTTTGTGGCTGCCTCCATATCCTGAATTGATTCAGAACATTTATGGTAATTTCTGTCAAATAGAAACTTTACAGTTTGTTCTCATCTACCTTATTCACCACTTCTGGCAACTTTTAGCTTTTCCCTGAAGTCAAAATAACCACAAAACATTTTGAATCAATTCAGGGTGCTGAGGTAGCCATGACAGCACAACTGAAGACACTCATGAAAGACTTTCAGAACTGCTTCAGAAAGTGGCAAGAATGATGGGATAAATGTGTTCAAAGTGAGGAGTATTTTGCGAGGATTAATGACAATATATTTTTGCAGCAATAAATTTTTGAACACTTAAACATTCATCTTATTCTTTTTTGTCATATCTTGTATACAGTCATCCTTCAATATCTGTTAGAGATTGGACTCAGGATTTCCCCTTATATATAATTACATGTAGCATATAAACTACACGTGTCCTTCTTTATACTTTACATAGTCTCTAGATTACTTACCATACATAATACAATGTAAAAGGCATATAAATGTGAGGTGGGATAGAAGAAATAAAGACAGATAGATATAAAGGGGAGAAGGAAAATCATAATTTTTAAATTGCACTTTTAAGAAAACTGCTACTTCAGGACAAAAAAGGTAACCAAGTTTATGATGGCCTTTTCCCTTCTAAGAAATGAAAAAAATGCTTTCCTTCCCTCAGACCTCCACCCTCAAGAAAGCAGCATTATTTAGTGGGCAGCGGATCTCTACGCTTCAAACACATACAACTAGTTTGCATTCTAACCTAACTCACCAAATGAGTGACAGTAGGAATACACATCCTAGATCATGCACCTGGAAGATATCCCCTAAACCACATAAAATCCCCAATGCCAGACCATAATGCTCTACAGTCTACACTCTCCCAGCACCCACACTTCCCTCTGAGTGTGTACTTCTTTCTGCCTAAAAAACTCTTTCTGCCTCTCACGAACATAGCTTGAAAATTCTTTTTCTGTGGCGGAAGTCAGCAAACCCGCAACCTACCCTGTGGGTGGGATGAGTTGAGGTCCCCATTTCCTCTTTGGGGGAACTCCTTGGGCCCTGTCTGGTGACAAATAGTTGTTATTCTGTATTGTTTGGGGGGATAATGAGAAGAAAAAAGTGTATACGTGTTTAATACAGATGCAATTTTTTTCCTGCGTATTTTGATCCTCAGTTGGTTGAATCCACAGATGAGGAACTTGAAGATACAGAGCCCAACTGTGTACACACACACACATGTATTCACACTTGAGGTTTTACTCCAACTCCATGTGAAGAGCTTAAGTGTCATCACTTCCACCCTCATGTGAAGAAAAAGCTGAACAAACTAAAAACCAACAATTGGTCATAGATGTATCAGAGGCTTGGCGTCAAGGGCAAAACACCACCCTGAAAACTGGAGGGAGAAGGGAGAATCACAACTAAGATGAGGCTGCTGGGGAAACAGTATCTGCTGGAGCCATGAGGTGGTAGGAACTCTTCCAACAGTAATATCTCAGTGTGGATTAGGTAAGGGTTAAAAACCATCTCCAAAAGCCTACCTCAAAGTGAAGATTAGAGAAAAATGTTCTCATGCAGACTGCAGTACTCGCCCAGCATTGCCCTTAAGAAAGGCCTACCCTCAATGGCAATGACTTTGTTGAGCCTTATCTGACTTGGGGAAAGGACAATGAGACAATTCCACCCTCCTTTAGCTTTTGTGTCTCACTTAAAGGAAGGAGGAACAATTCAAAAACCTAAGAAATTGATTTAAAGGTCACAGCTCAGTGACGCAGACCTACTTACCAAAAATAAAGGAATGCCATTAAAATCATAAGATTATAGAATGCTTCCCCACCCCAACTCCTAACTACCACACCAACAGGTAGACTATAGTTCAGAGAGCTTCTAGGCAAATACTCTATTTAAGAAAGAATTCCTGGGAAAACCAAAGACAGCAGGAGCAAAAACAACCAGCATGGACACAGGGAACTAGAGTGATGTGCCTCTCACATCTACTGCTACAGCGGATATTAAAGACAGCCCAGTTCCTAGCTCTCTCAACATAAAACCTCACTCTAAAAGCCTGACTCAGTTCCTACTATCAGACACATCAACAGTGTTTGTGGCTTTCATTTAAAACAAAAAAAAGATAAGATGTGCTAAAAGGCACAAAAGAACTGAGGTGGGAACAGAGAGAGCAGGCATCTGAACAGGACCCAATCTGATAAAGATTTAAGAATTATCAGATAAAGAATTTAAAATAACCATGATTGATATGTTGACTAAGACTCTCTTCTTTGACCAAAACTTTAGTCAGGCTCCCCTACATCTGTTGCTTGATTAGCCACCCTTAGGCTTCTTTCTGTGCTCTTGTAGAATCCAATTTGTCTTTTTTGTTGTTGTTTTTTTGGTACCGGGGACCAAACTTGGGTCCTTGCGGTTGTGAGGCAGGCAACAGAACCACTGAGCTAAAACCCTGGCCTGTAGAATCCAATTTGATCAAGAATCCTGCTAGGTCAGTGTAGTGCAAAATCCCCACCACGGGAATCTAAGCCTTCTTAGTACCTTATCATCCTGCTAAGCTATCAAGTCAGTTTAGCAGAAACCCCTTCTCCTTGATGTTTCCTCTTGTAACTGGAGGGAGAGGTCTCAGAGGAGCTTCTTCTCAGGTTCTTGGTATCCCAAACAAATTGGACAAGGCACACAGAAAAAGGCAGTGAGGATGTAGTTTTATTGAAGGTGATAAAGAAGTATACTCTACAGGCAAGCTGATGAAAAGGCTCACAGAAGCCCCAAAGATAAAGGGAAGGGATTTTAGTGTCCAAAATACTTGGATTGGCCTCCACCTCATACAGATATAACTTTGGGACAATTGTCCTTTCAAAAACTCCCTTGGCCTCTCACCAGATATAAAGGAAGTATCAGAAACAGTGTCTTTTGATTGACTGTGTCCATATGTAAATGAAGGGTTGGGAATAGCATCTACTGATTGGCCCTGTGAATGGCACCAAATTCAAATGAAAGATTAAGAATATTGCTTTCTGGTTGGTTCCATGTGCAGTGCTCAGAAGCTATAAGCCTAGAGTCACTTTAGGCCCAGTGTTCAGCACATGTCTTCTTTTTGGCGGAAACAGCTCATTCAACCTCTTAGCCATGAGCTAAGCTGTGAGCCAGTCAGTTGTCTGGTTTCTTTCAGCCCTAATCTACTTTTCTCTTTGTGATTTTCCATTTGCTCACCTCCTTGCCCCTTGCTCCTTGTTGTATGTCTCTACTTATCCTTGTTGGAGTTGGAGTTGAGTGCAATCTCTGTCCCCCACTGCAAGTATTTGGATAAATTTTCTTTTTAGCAATGTTAAGAATTGTAATGGAGGGCCAGGGATTTAGCTTAGTGGTTCCGTTGCTTGCCTTGCAAGCACAAGGACCCGAGTTCGATCCCTGGTACAAAAAAAAAAAAAAAAGAATTGTAATGGAAAGAGTAGTTAACATGCAAGACTACATGGGTAATGTAGATCAATGGGAATGCTAAGAAAGAATCAAAAGGAAATGCTAGAATAAAAAAACACCACATCAGAAATGAAGGGTGGTTTTGAAGGGCTCCACAGTAGACTACAATAGCTGAAGAAAGAATCAATAAGTTTGGAGATATGTCCATAGAAACATACCAAGCTGAAATGTGAACAGAAAAAAAAATCAAGGAAAAGAATACACAAAACTATGGGACAATTATAAAAGGTGTAACATATGTGTAATGGGAATATCAGAAGGAAAAACAAGAGAAAATAGACGAAATATATTAAATAATAATGGTTAAGAATTTTCCAAAATTAATGAAAGACACCAAAACTACAGATCCAGGAAGTTCAGAGAATATCAGGCGGAAAAATACCAACAAAACAAAACAAAAACAAAAGAACACAAAACAAAAAACCTATATCAAGGAGCATGCAGAAAATCAAAGACAAAGAAATAATCCTGAGACAATCCAAAGATGAGAAACACCTTGCCAACAAAGGAAGAAGAATAAGAGTGACAGCAGACCTCTTGTTAGGAATCATGTAAGCAAGAAGAGAATGGAATGAAATATTTAAAGTATTGAAAGAAAAAAACCCACCAACCTAGAATCCTGTATCTAGAAATATAGAATTGTATCTGCACACTAAGAAGAAAACAGGCCCCTAGAAACCCCTGTATTCAGTCAAAATAACTGAAAGCCACTTAAGTTAGTCATTTTCTTTTTCAATGCCTTTGCTGTGTGGATGTTATTCATTTATAAAACCGTTAGTTTCATTGGGTTACTGTTTGCATTCCATTCTTGTGCTCCCTGTTACACTCAGCCAAGTGTTACATCCCCATCTCCTCTCCCCTATTTCCACCCCCTCTTCTCTGTCCCCCTCTTCTCACCCACCCACTATAGAGAACTGGTCTCGGTTCCTGTTATCCTCATTGTATTTCTTTTGCTCAAATGAATAAATACATGTACAACTTCATAAGTTCATGTAAAGAATACATTTATCAGCCAGGCGTGGCGGTGAACACCTGTAATCCCAGATACTTGAGAGGCTGAGACAGGAGGATCACAAGTTCAAGTCCCACTTGGGCAACTTAGTGAGACCCTATCTCAAAAACCAACAATGGCGGGGGGGGGGGGGGGGGGAGCTGGGGATATAGCTCCGTGTGAAGGCCCTGCATTCAATCTCAAATACTGGAAAAAAAGAGAAAGAGAATACGTTTGTCTTGAAAATCCTTTGCAAAAGTTTTTACAATGTAAATTCCAAGCAAGAAATTTCTGGTGTTGGCTGTGTATATTTCTTCAATCATGCCAATTGCTTCCACATGGTAGGGTCAGTGCTTAGTAAAGGGGATGAATTCTTGGCCTGAGATCACTACATGATTTAGGAAAAGTCTCTCCATCTGCCTGAACTTCCAGCTGTCCCAGCAAGGAAGGTTCCTCCAACCCTGGCATTATGGGCTGTACCAACACAGTGATGTGTATGCATGGCGTCTTGGTTACTTTTTCTCATTGCTGAAACAAAATACCCAACACTTAAAGTTAAGGAAGAGAGATTTATTTAGCTCACAGTTTGTAGAGGTTTCAGTCCTGGCTCTGAGGCAGGGTGGCATGGCAGAGGGGCATCACAGAGGAGAAACAGTTCATGACAGGCAGAAGGCACCAAGCTACAAGCAACAATAGCAGCTTCTTTCTGCCCCTTTTATCTTCTATCTAGGCTACCTTGCTTAGAGTAGGTGCCAAACCAATCAGTGGACTAATTTAGTAATCACGTACCCTTAATCCCAGCATCACACACTGTAGATCCAGCCACCTCTGAAAAAGCCCCACCTATGACTGCATGAGGCTTCAGGGACATCTAGACACAAGTCATAACATATGGTTTTTCTCCCCTTGTCCTTTATGATTCCTCTCACTTCTTGAAATCTACCCTCTCCATTCCACCTTCATAAATCACCTTGTAACAATAACAAAAAACAATAATAACAATGATAATAACAACCACAGTTCATCCCTTGGGGCAATATTTGTTCCAGGATCCCTGTGGATGTCAAACCATGGATGCTTCAGTTCCTTATATAAAATGGTATATTTTCATATAGCCAGGGCATACTCCCATATACTTTAAATAATCTCTAGATTACTGATGACCTAAATCAATGTAAATGCTATGGAAATAGCAGTTCTATTGTATTGGGATTTTTTTTTTTTGATACTGGGTATCAAACTCAGGACCTTGCAGTTGTGAGGCAGGTGGCGGAACCACTGGGCTAAATCCAAGGCCCTTTTGTTTTGTTTTGTATTATATTGTATTGTTTAGGGAATAACGGCCAGAATATTATACATGTTCAGTATAGCAACAATGTAGCTTCTTTTTTTTTTTTTTTTTTGGTACCAGGGATTGGACTCAGGACCTTGTGCTTGTGAGGCAGGCATGGCACCACTGAGCTAAATCCCTGGCATGTAGCTTTTTTTCTGAATATTTTTATCTGTGCTTAGTTGAATCTATGGGTACAAAACCTGAGGATACAGAGGGCTGACTGTATTACATATACATTATCTCACTGAGATATATCTAATGAGATATATGCGTTATCTCATTTAATCCTTTTTCTTTTTTTTTTTTTGCAGAAACAGCATTGAACTCAGGACCTTCCACTTGCCAGGCAGGTGTGGCACCACTGAGCTACATCCCCAGCCCCTCTCATTTAATCCTTATGAAAACCACTCAAGGTAGGAACTTAGGTTATTCTTTGTTTTTGGATCAGTAATTTGAGGTCAGGGAGATTCAGTAACTTGCCCATGGCTGCACAGTTCTAAATCCTGCTGGCAAGACAGAATTCATGCCCATCTGACATCTGAGTCCAGGCGGTTATACACTTTGCAGAACATTCTCCCTACCCCTGTGGCCCATTCCTGCAAGCCAGTTTCTTAACGGGCTATCGGCCAAATCTCCCACACCCAGCATATCCATGCCTGCTGCATAGCTGTCCTATGCTTGAAGAGATCAAAGCCTGTGTCTCTTAGGACTGCATGGCACTAGTGTGCACTGTTACTTTCCACAGAGGGCCTGCAGGATGCAGAGTTGCCTCACCTTACATGAGCTGGATGCCATTTCTTTCTTGCAACATTTGCTAACATCCTCTGTATTCACATTTTTTGGATCATACTGTAACTAATGTCACCCTTGCATTTTCAGGGACAATGTGATCCAAGCAGGTCTTTCTTGGGGGGAGTGGTCACTTTTTTAGGAGGCTTGCAGCCTGGGAAACATCTACAGGCTGAGACAGTCCCTGGAAAGGCTGGCAAGGGTATGGTTGGCCAGCATCCCAGCTGGCCCGTTGCATGTCAAACTTGGTCAGCAGCTGCTTCCTCTGCTTCCTGAGGATAGCGCAAGATGATGCTCTTTCCCCTTTTCCAAGGATAGTGGGGTTGGGCCTCAGCTGCATTTCCTCTGGCTTAAGAGGCAAGTGCTAAATATGGCTTCACTCTTCCTACTGTAGGAAGTGTCTCCCGCAAGGCAGCACGGGAAATCAGGCCCCAGATTCCATTAGAACAGCTCTTTTGTTGTTGTTTTGTTTTTGTTTTTATGATACTGGGGATTGAATCCAGGGCTTTTGCACTGACCTACATCCCCAGCCCTTTTTCATTTTAGAGTGGACTCTTGAGTTTTGACCAGCCTGACATACAAACAATTTGAGTTACAACCAGAATTTTAGTTTTAACTTATGAACAAAGACCCAAACGCCGGCCGGTTGTG
The DNA here is from genome assembly GCF_000247695.1 of Heterocephalus glaber. The sequence continues at coordinate 13,698,743 of NW_004624760.1, forward strand.
CCTCCAGAAGATCTCAGATCCAGATTTAACCATCAAAGGGTTCTGAAAAGAACATTTCAATATCATTTCCTGTGTGGGGTTAATTGAGAAATCCCAGGCCAGTGTCTCTCTCAGGACACAGAGATCTGCCAGTATACAGGAGAGAGACTTTGAAGGCTGTGTAGAGGAGCCTGAGCTTTCAATTGACCGATGTGAGTTACAACCAGCCCTTAAGAACTAATTGAATCCATAAGTCAAGGGTCCACTGTATTTTGAGACAGTCTTACTAAGTCACTAAGTTGCCCAAGCTAGCCTCAAACTTGCAATCCTCTAGTCTGGGAGGATTTCAAGAGTATTAGGATTCCAGGTGTGTGTCTCCATACCTGGCTCAAAATAGCTCATTTTGCTGATGAATGGTGCCCAGGGTTGCTTCCTTGAACAACTCCAGGTGGCGCTGTTTCCATGGAGTATATGCAACACTGTTGTATTCCTGCTAGTGGTGTCCCCTGAACTGAGCAGTGTGGTGGTTCTTATGCTGCCCTTCTCCAGAATGTCTTTTTTTTCTTTCTTTCTTTCTTTCTTTCTTTTTTGAGACAGAGTCTCACATAGTCCAGGCTGGCTTTGAACTCACTATGTAGCCCAGGCTGGCCTTGAACTCACAGTAATCCCCTGCTTCAGATTCTTGAGTGCTGGTATTACAGGTGCAAGTCACCATGCCCAGCTCAGAATGACTACCCAATAAAGTCACTAGGTGAGGAATAAAGGTATCATCAGGTATTTCCAAGAACTTCCAGGTTAAATTAAATGTACCTGTTTTCTTTGTCACAGGACTTGGCCGAGCCTTCCATATACTGACAACTCTGTAAATCCAAGGGGGATGTAGGCTGTGGCATTTCTCAAACCTACTTAACTACAGAATTTTCTTTTCCCTTTTCTTGGAAACTAATGTTTCAGGAAACATACTTTGGGAAACTCTGGTGTAAAAGAATGTTTTTCAAAAAAGGCCAGTTCTTCCCAAGGATGTATAGCAAAACATATTTCGAGTCCATTATCCCATCCCTGAGACTGTTGGCAACCTGGGTCAGTTCAGACACCATTAAAGGATCCGGAGTGAACAGTGACATTTGTTGAAGTCCAGGAGGGTGACTGCTGGCCTGATCTAGTCTGCATGGCTGTCCCCATTCAGTGTTGCAATTCCCAGCTAGGATGGGACCGTTGTTGCAAACCTCAGCATATCTGGCCAGTTCAGTCTCTGCAAGCTATGGCCCCCAGCCTGGGCCCTGTTTCATGCTTCCTGTCTGAGGCTGGCAAATTGCTACAAAGGATGTGGCTGCCTGGGACGCTGTCCTCTGCTGGGCCCCAGCATTTCCCAGTCTTGCTGCCTCCTACCGTTATTGGACAGGCTGTGACATCAAATGGAAATGAATTCTCATTCAACTCTGCCACACTCCCAAGCTATGTAAATCTGGGTGTGTTTGTTACATGACCCCTTTGGGGCTGATTATGCCCGCATCTTAAGGAAGTTATAAAACTTTCAGTAGCTAAAGAATATAATGTGCTTAGCCCAGCATGAGGCAGATAGTGGATCTTAGTAAGTCCTCTGTGGTTAAGTGATTCCCAGCCATGGCACTTCCTGCCTGTATATCCTTGTGCAATGTACCTCTTGACCCTGAGCTTCAGTTTCTAATCTCTAAAGTAAGAATAATCATATAGATTTCAGAGAGTCATTGGGACATTGAATAAGATAATGTATGAAAATGCTCTTTGGAAGCTATGAAGCACTATGTAGTTATAGTAACCATGGAAACAACAAGGAGTTAGTGAGATGCAAAGTCGCTGCACCAACCACCAGTCACACATCCTACATCCCCAAGGAATTCTGTGTGCTCGGCAGCAATTCCTACAGATTAACAACCATTCATCCCCCAAATATTTTTATGGCTGCCAGCTCTGGGCCAGGCTCTGAGCTTAGGCTTGGGATAGCTATTAAAAAACTAGAAATGGCAGAACATTTTACCCTATTGGGGAGCTCACTTGTATGCTAGTGGAAGACATGAGCCTTTTGGGTCAGAGACAGAAGACTTTATTACTCACAAAGTAGCAAGTAGCACAGGCATCAGTATACTTACATAGGTTTCTCTTGCTCTCAAATCCTGTAGGAGTAGGTTACCAGATTTTTTTAAAAAATAAAAATACAGGGTACTCAGTTGAATTTGAATTTCAGATTAACAATGAATGTATTTTTTAGCACTTTTCAAATATTGCATGGTGCATTCATATACTAAAAGTATTCATTGTTTACCTGAAATTCAAATCTAGCTGGGGTGCCTTGTATTTTAGCAGACAATTCACCACAGGGGTGACAGACATGTCCAGCTGTACGATTGCACACACAGTGAGTGGCATTACAAAAGAGGAACCTTGAACTTAGAGAACCCACATCTTTTGTCACAGGCAGCAAGCATGCCCTCCTTTGCTTCAGAGAGAGACACGTGCTCTATCTTCCAAGGCTGTTTGCTATACAAGAGTCCTTGAAAAGACAGTCTACCAAAGAGGGCAGTCAATCTGCTTGCCAGATTTGAGAGGCCCTTGGAGAATTGTCTCCTAATAGCACCCAAGTGCACAGACACAGGGAAGGGGAGATGCTTGTGCTTTCTCCCCACATAGTCTACATTCTGAGACAGAGGCCTGGAGTGCGAGTCCTTCCATATTCCTCTCTCAGCCCTCCCAGCTTGGTCACAGTATGGTCCCTTTGTAGGAGGAGTGGTCATATGATAATACATATGTAAATCTGCTGAAAATAAAAGATCCAAGGATACATATCCTCCAGCTCCCATTCATTCTCCAAATGTTGGTGCCTCTTCTAGTGCAGGGATCCAGGCACCAGGCTGGGTATTGGAGCTGCAGCAGCAGCATCAATAGCTCCCGGGTCTTGACCCCCATGGAGCTTAGTCTTGTGGCCTTATCAAGAAAACAGGGAGAAAAATGATGGCTTTCTCAGAATGACACTTCATTCTTCCACTCTGGATTTCCACCTCACCTAGAGCATCCATAACAACCTGCCCTGGATGAGAAGTACTGGGGGAGACCCAGAGCCAAGAACCGGAGCCTGTGGCAGAGAGGGCACCCAGAAACTGCTGGGTTTCAGGCCAAGTTCTGCCCCTTTAAAGCTGAGCAACCCCGAGAAAATCACTTTATCTCTCTGGGCCCTAGCTGTCTCATCTGACAAGTAGGATCTCAGGAGGATTAAATGAAATTATGCAGAAACAGAGCCAGCCCAGAGCAAATGCTCACTTATCAATCGTAATGAAGATGGTTATAACAAATTGCTTTCACATTTTATCTCTTTTGATTTCCCTGCAACGAATCTGCCTGGCCACTGTTATAAGCCCCATTTTACAGACAGGGAAACTAAAGCTCAAAACAAAGGGATTTGCCCAAGCAGTGCTAAGAAGGAATGGAGCCATGATGAGAATCCTGGCAGGAGTCCAAATCTGTGTCCTTCCAGGGACAGGAAACCCATGGAACTTGTGAGCTGAGGTCGTCTCAAACACAGGCTATGGCTTGTGGTGTAGGGGGCTTTTCTTTCCAGTTTTTCTAGTACTGAGGATGAACCCAGGGCCTGTGCACACCAGGCCTGTGCTTTACCACTGAGCTGCATCCTTAGCCTGAGGCTCTGGGTTCTAGAAAGTGGCAGAGGGATGACTTTCCACTCCCAGCTTCTCTGCACAGAACTCTGGTTGGCTCCCCACATCCTACCTCACTGCTTCTCATCTCCAACTGAGAAGACATGGGCACCCACGAGATGAATGAATTTGTAGATGTTTAAATCTGGTAGTCTTGGCAAAGCTGTGCACCCTCCCAGCCCCTCTCCTGCCAAGGGCATCCTTGCATAAGTCATTTTGAGTCTTTATATAATGCCTGCTGCAACTCGCTTCCTCCCCTTCTTGCTCAACCCCCACCCCCAGGCCCCTCTGTCAGCTTTGCTCCAGAGCCAGGACTTGGGTTTTAGGGGCTGAATCCTTCTTGGACGCCTCCTGCTTGCCTGAGTCTGGGTTGCTCCCTGAGAGGCCAAGAGCCAGCAGAAAGGGGCAGGGGAAGGGCACCAGGCTTGGACTGGTGGACAAAACCTGCCCCAAGTCCCGCAGGCATCACTACGGACCAGGAGCCTTTTCTTCTAAGTTCCAGTGACACACAGACTCATTCGTCCTTCTGGCAGCAAATCAGATCCAATCTCTAGCCTTCAAGTTGCATTAAATCCAGCTGTCTCAGAAGTCCTGCTCACGCTCTATTGCTGGAGAGACTGGGATGCACCGGCCCAGGAGGAGGCTGTGACCACACCGTCCCTGTAGCTGAGGCCCTGACGTTGGCTGCTGCGTGGTCCTGCGTGGGTGACAGTCCTTGTTGTCTGTCTACTGCAGCTGCCTCAGGTTGCTGCAAGTCTGGTTCAGGTTACCGTGACCCTTCCAAAGAGTAGGACCCTATGGCAATCTCACCTCCAGTGTGTTGAGCTCAGCCATGGGTGCCCTGAGGCTCTTCAGTGCCCACACCCCACAGTGGGTCAGGGACAGGGAGAAAGGGCCCAGGCTTCTATGCCTCATGGTGCCCTGTCTCAGTCAGCCCCAGTCCCCGGTCCCCTCCTGCAAGGCACAGCATCTTCCTTTCTACCCCTAGGAACATTGAGCACATGTTCTGCCCCTTTATCTGGTGGTTTCAGGACTTCCAGAAGGCTGGGAACTTGGAAACACAAAGTGCTCACATCTTTTGCTGGCTATAGAGAGTATTCAGGCCTCCCTGAGGGTGGCTACGTCTTCTATTCCTTCCAGAGCCAAATAATCCCTTCCCTGGAACACACACCAGCTCAGCTCTGGAAAGGAGATTTCTTTCCTCAACAGCCAGAAGACAAAACTCAAACTAAACTCTCTACAGACCAGCTGCTCCCCCAGTGACGTCCACACCCCACAAGTGATGGAATCTGTGGGTTTATGGAACCTTTTTAGAGGCAGATGAGATTCCCTACAGAGGACATCGTCATTATTACAATGGCTGTTGCTTACCCAGTACCTACAAAACACTGGCATCACGGTGGCTCCGGTGGTGGCACTGCCCATTCCATGGATTGGATAACAAAGGTCCAACACCCCCCCACACACACCCCACTGCAACCCCAGTTTCATGGTCCCTGGAAGCCCTCCCAAGTTTATTGTGTGTGTAGCCTCAACTGCAACATTAGACTCAGAATGTAAGGGCTGACCCAGTAGAGGTTTATCTGCCTCTCATGGTCAGGTCTGGGGGGTTCCAGGCCAGTGGGGTGGGGTGGTGCCCAGGCTGGGAGTGGATCTGCCATTGTCACCTCAGTTCCCAAGGCCAAGGCAGGTACAGAGAAGGGCTGGCCTGGGACGGCAGTGGCCCTCATGACTTTCACGCATATTCCAGTGGTGCAAACCCTGTCACCAGGCCATACCTCACCACAAAGGAGGCACTCTCTCCTGCCCAGAGAGTCCCCAGTCTGCCTAGAGCCCAGAGACCTGGCTTGCAGCTACTCCTCTACTCACAATGGCTGATGACCTTGGACAAGTCCCTCCCGGTGCTGAACAGACAGGGTGGGATCAGACAGCTTCTGCCATCACTGACATTCAGGAACCTGGGATTCCACCTCCATGGATCCTGCTGTGGCTTCCTTGGCCACCTCTATGAAGCAGGACCCAGGAAAGACCCCTGGCCCCACAGGCTCCCTGACTCTCAGCTTTGACCCTGGTCATCAGGCTCCCTAGGGACGTGTAGGAAGGCAGACTGTTTTCTCTGCTCACCCACACCTTCTTTCCTGAGTCTCACGTGCAGCCTGTAACCCTCGAAGTATAATTGCCCACATTCTCTTTCTAAATAACCAAGAAGGCTTGGTTCCTGAGGAAGGAAGGGATTGGATAACAAGTAAAGCCAATTACAGAACTCTCTTCTTGAGCACAAGTTCAGTGCTTCAGGATCCAGTGGGCCCTGGGTCCCTCCAGGCTTCTAGCTCCCCTCCTGCCTTTGGACGTTCAGAGGACTTCCTTAGGATGAACAACTTGTCCTTGTTTGCCTGGGACCGTCTGCATCTTAAAACTAAAGAGCTCACCTTCCTAGACAAACAGGATGGTTGCTCACCTCACTTTCAATATTTTTTACCTTAAGAATTTCTAGGTGGGGCCAGGGATTTAGCTCAGTGGTTGCGCCACCTGCTGCCCAAGCACAAGGACCTGAGTTCGATCCCCAGTATCAAAAAAATAAAAAAACAAAAACAACAACAACAACAAAAAAGAATTTCTGGGTGATTAAGAATTGGGCTCAGGCCGGGGATTTAGCTCAGTGGTTCTGGCGCCTGCCTCACAAGCACAAGGTCCTGAGTTTGATCCCTGGTACCAAAAAAAAAAAAGGAATTGGGCTCTGGCCAGGTATGGTGGTGCAGTCCCATAATCATAGCTACTCAGTGGGCTGAGTCAGGAGGATAAGAATTTTATGGCATCTGGGCAACTTAGTGAGACCTTTTCTCAAAAAAAAAAAAGTTAAATAAAAATATATGTGAGGACCTGGGTTCAGTCCCCAGTACCAAAATACAGATAATTTAGTCTCTAGAGTCAAACAAACCAGGGTTTGGATTCAGCCTCTGCAGAATACAGCTGTGCAGAATTAGGCAAAATGGATTTTTGCCTCTTGGAGCTTAAGCATCTTCCACTATAAAATAAGGGCAATGAGAACATTCTGCTTCAAAAGGTCATTGTGAAGACTGACATAATGTTTAGTGGCATCCAGTCCTTCAGGTCACAGGGATAACACAGGCCCACCCCTCACATCTGAGGAAGGAAGGAAATATGATGTGGTAAGGCAGGTGGGTACTGAGTATCCTAAGGACACATGAACGGACCCATGAAGTCTGCTCCGGGAGGACAGGACAGACTTGAGGATGGAGAGCCACTTGGGAGGGGGCTTTGATGGATGCATAGGAATTGTTCAGGAGGAGATGAGGGAAGCACATTCAGGCCAAAGGAAACAGGCCAGGAAAGTATGTGTCTGGTGAAATTTAGCTGAGCTGCAATTATGTTCCTTGGAATTTCCTTTGGGCTAGAGTTGGCCACAAGAAAAATCTGCATGAGATTTGAAAAGTGGAAGTGAAACACCAGCCATGTTTACATTCAGAAGGTCAGGGCAGAGGCACTGAGGCAGCTCGCATGTGTTGTCATGGATCTACAGGTCATATTTTTGGTGATGCGGCAGCCAGGTGTGTATCTGTTCCCACCCGTCTGGGTCCTCTCCTTCAGCTTCTTTGTCTCCAGCTTCTCCTGCAGGCCAATGCCATGGTGGGGGCTGCAGGCTCAGTCACCATGGGAGGCCAGTGTAGTTCCAGCTGGCCTTGCTGGCCCTGCCCGTGGGCATTTCCTTCCCAGTCACTTGCTCTGCTGACCTCAGACTGTGCACTGGTTGCACAGCTGTGTTCATACCAAGTTTATAGCAGTGCAAGCTCAAAATTACCTAAGGCCAGCTCTGCATAACACATCTCCACTCTCTCTGCCTCCAGGTGGTTCTGCCTCCCCAAATGAAACCCTGTGCTCTGTGGGCTAGAGAACCAGGGACCTGGGAGCATGATAGAAAGAGGATAAAGAGATGGGGCTGGGGCTGGTACCCAGAAGGTTATGAATATCTGGCTGAGAGCTTGCAATGTGTCCTGCAGCTAAGGAGGAGCCGTTGAAGGTGTTTGAGCAAGGGATGGACATGACCTGGTCTCAGATGTTGCTTCCCCCTCACTTTCTTGATTCCTATGATTATGTGTTCAGAAGGAGCCAAGCACTGGGCTGTGTCCTGGGAGAGACACAGTGCGGGTCAGACATGGATCCCCTCCTCTGGGGCTCACAGGGACAGATGGATTACGCCTATTACATGAAGAAACTCTGAGGCAGAGTGTGCTCACAGCAGCCGAGGGAGAGCTGGCAACGCTATATTCTGCTGCTCCAAGCTGGCTTTCTACGAGTCCTTTTTGAGAGGTGAGTGTACAGAGTTTCCCCTTGAGTTAACTTGAAAATTCTGTGTCTCCTGGAGCTTTTTCCAAACAGGCAGAGTTTTCCAAAATCATCTTTTCTTCTCTTGCCTTCATTTACATAGAAGTGCACATGGGTGTGGTTTTCAGCAGAAAGGAACAAGAGACCATCATCCCATAGAGTCCTGGGGTCCTGCCGGGCAGAACTGGGAGCAGCACTCAGAGGAGGGAGACTCGAATAATGGTAGCTCTGTGGCATCTTCGAAGGCTGAGTCTTGACAGTGGATTCAGAAAGGTGCTCTGTCTTCCTGCTCAGCTGGCAGCAGTGTTGGCAGCATCAGCCTCAGTCTCGCCTACCTCTAAGAGCCCTGGCCACGGCTGAGACTGGGAGGAGCAGCCAGGATTGGCTCGTGAATAACTGTATCACATGCTCCTCTTGAGTGTAGCTCCAGGCCGAAGGCTCCCAACTGTAGAGCTGAGGGTCACCTGCTAGAGTGACATCATCCAGATCCGCTGTGGGAACACTGGATTACACCCACATGAGGACAGAGCTGGTAGAAAGGCAGCGGTCGAACTAGAAATCTTGATTTATGGAGGTTGGGGGGACATGAGATGGGGAAGGAGAAGGACATATAACGCGAGTGTGAAGGTCTTGTGCTGGGGACAGGAAGGGACCATTGTTCTCTCCTGCAGGGTGATCATGTGTGAACACCTCCCACAGCATGGGGGACAAATCAGAACCCACGGAGGCAGTCAGGAGGCAGAGTCTCCCTCAGCCCAAGGAGGAACTTTCTAGAAACCAGAGCTTTTTAGGAAACAATGAGCACCCAGCCCCAGAGGACACTCAGAGAAGGCACGCTCAGTAGCTGGAAGGACTGCTGAGCACCAGTGGCTCCTGGGTCTGAGTCGTGAATCAGAAACAAAATTATGTTGGGTACTGACACATGTTTTAGCGCAAACAAAAGAGAAAGAACAAACTCATTACCCTTCCCAAAAAGGATTTATCAATAACGTACCAAGGAAAAAACCCCCTCAGTTGGGTTTAATCCCAGCTACTCAGCAGGCTGAGGTAAGAGGAGGAGGAGGAAGAGGAGGGTGGGGGGAGAGGAAGAGGAAGAAAAAGAGGCTCAAAACCTCACCATTTAAGTAGCCAGTTCTAGTTCACACAAATGACTGTTACAGATTAGTGGAAATGAAGAAACTGAATGAAATTAGAAACAAGAGTGTGATTGAACTTTAAAACAGGGTGTCTAGGGGAAAAGACAAATCCTAGAAGATATACAACATGATACTGTGAGTACAAGGGTTTCCAGACAAAGAAAAAAAATCAAATAATGATGTTTAGGGGAAGGAAAGTCTATGGTCTGATTACCTTAGCAAAGCAAGGGAATCAGGAACACAACTGCGGTAGTGGTTACAACCGGGGAAGAAGAGACAGGATGGAGGAGAATGGACTGGTGACTTTGACAGGACTGGTCGTATTCATGGGTAGTTCCCTTAGAAATGGCTCACCAATTAAATGCATTCCAGATCCTTCTTGCCTCAAACAAAGAATTGAACAAGACAAGCCAAAAACAGTGCCAAAAGTTTATTTGAAAAGTGAAGGGTGTCAGGAGGTTGAGGCAGGAGGATCTGTGAGTTTGAGGCCAGCCTGGGCTACACAGTAAGTTCAAGACCAGCCTGAACTACATAGCGAGACCCTGCCTAAATAAAACAACAAAACAACAACAACAAAAAGTGAAGGGTGAAGGGGTACAGGAAAAACTGACTCTGCAGAGTGAACTTGGGGCAAACAAAAGAGGAAAAGAGAAAAAGAGCAAAAATAAAAGTACACCCTGGGTCTGGGAGACTTGGGGTGAGCTACCGTCAAAGGGTCACAATAGCGGCCTCCTCCTGGTGTCTGTGTCCTTATAGGTCGTCTACATCTCGTGAGAACCTGCGAGAAGTTCTACATGTGGAGTCCTGGGAATTATTTGGTGCTGTCCTGGGATCTTGTAATCGAGAAGTCCTTCTTTTGTCCCCAGCCAGCTTTGCCACCCCTCCCTCCTGTCTCAGTCTTGTTCCAGGACCTAAGGCAGGTGGTAGGTGTGCAGGGGGATTGTTACATTGTAATGCCCCATGACATCCTATAGGTGCCATGTATTTTCTCACTCTGGGTCTTCCGGTCCCCTTCCAAAATGGCTGCTCCCATGAAGCAGGGACTTAAAGAAAAATAAGTCCATCCCAGCCTTGGGCAGTTCCTCCTTCCTCTCCCCAGTTTCCCCTGTAGCTGTAACTCCTTGTTCTGGTACAGATAAAATTGACAACTATGATCTGTGAACATGGTTTCCTTGCTTTGCTAAGGTAGTCAGACCACAGACGTTGCCACCCCTTCCTTTGTCTGGAAACCCTTATATCACAATATCATATTGTATGTCTTCTGAGACTTGTCTTTTCCCCCTGGACATCTTGTTTCTAAACTCTGTTCTCAAATGATTCATAAGACACTGACTTCTTTCAAGGCAAAGCTACAAAACTGTCTGCCCTTGTCCTGTTCTGGTAAAGTCACTTGCTGTGTCACTAGAAAAACCACCCCCCTTTGACAAAATGTGGAAAAGCTGGAACTTCTCTTTGATCAATGCTCTTCCTTTGGACAGGAGTCCGTTGACCCCACGTACACCTTAAACCTGAAATAAAGTCCTCCTGTTTCAGTCAGTGGGTCTCTCCAGTCTCTTGGGTCCCCACAACACCCAGGGAGCTAAGCTGCTGCCTTTGTTACCATTCTCTCCCCAGCTCCATCCGAACAAAAGACTATTTCAAGAGCAGGTATCAAATGGCAATGTCAGGCAGCCTCTAAGGTGGCCCCAACCATTCCCCTCTAGTATCCGTGCCCTCATGCTGTCCCTTCTTCCTGAGCTGGACTAGCGCCTTGTTCCTAGTGTGAGTAGAATATGGGAAGATGATGGATGCCACTTTGGAGATAAGTTTACAGACATGGTGGCTTCCATCCCTCACCCTCTCTCACTTGCCTCACTTGAGGGAAGCCAGCTGCCATGTTGAAAGCTGTTCCAGGGAGAGGCCCATGTGGTAAAGAATGGAGTGAGACCTCTGGCCACAGCTGGTGAAGAAGGGAGACTCTTAGGTCAGCAGCCCTTGAATAACTGAATCCTGCCTGAGGCCACAGGAGAAGGCTGAGAGGAAAAGCCTCTCCCAGGAAACTTCAGTGATTGCAGCCTGGGCCAACACTTGGATCCCACTCTCTGGGAAATCTCCAGCCACAGCCATCCAGCCAGGCTGAATCAGATTTTGAACCCCAGAAATTGTGAGATTATCAACATTTGCTGTTTTAAGCCATTGAGCTTTGGGATAATTTGTTACACAGCAATAGATAACGAATATGATGGTTTTGCTTTTTTTTTGGTACTGGGGATCGAACTCAGGACCTTGTGCTTGGGAGGCAGGCTACTGCACCACTGAGCTAAATCCCTGGCCCTGGTTTTGCTCTTTTCACCAACTCTGATGGCCCCTGGGAATGGCCATGCCCTCCCTGGGCTTTTGTTTCCTGCTTTGCTCATGACAGGCCTATCCTCCAGCCACCTGGCCTCTGTTCTTGCCTATTCTGTGATGGGGGCAGGGCCTGTCTATCCCACAGGGTCACTTGGCCTCTCTCTGTGCCACCCTCTGACTCCAGGGCATTCCAGTGAGTGGAGGGTGACAGCCCAGCTGGAAGGGGCCTCTGCTGATTCTGAAGACCTCTGCAGGATTGCTGTGTAACCCTGGGTGGCCAATGACCATGCCCTGCTTCCTCCCCGTGGATGGCCGGATTGTCAGCGCCCTCTCTAGTGACTGTTGTTACAAACAGAGAGCAGGTGGGTGTCTATCACGTCTCCTCCCTGAAAAGGGGGCTCTGATTGGCTAGTCTCCTGGGCCAGCTGCTTCCAATATCGTCATGGAAAACAAGGGTTGCTAACCTGGAGGAGCTGCCAAGTTGTGGGGGCGAGAGTGAGCGGCCCAGGCACGGTGCCCCCTCCTCCCCGATGGCGGCCTGCTTGTGACCTCAGAGCCAGGCGTGCTCCTCATGTCCTTGGAAGGCTCCTCTGAGACCCACCTCTGTGTCATTTCTCAAATCTCAACTCTTCTATTTTCTGCTGTGAGATATTTGGCAAGCCAGTTGTCTCTGTGAGCCTCAGTTTTCTGAGGTATAAAGTAGGGTGAGTCATCTCTGCTTTAGGATTTTCTAAAAGAAAAATATTCAGTTATGGTTGTATTAGCCAGTTTTCCTGTCACTGGGACACAATACTCAACATCCACAATGTAAGAGTGGAGATTTAATTGTACTCACTGTTTCAGAGGGATTCTGCCCGTGAATAGCTCGCTCCGAGGCAGAAATACCATGGTGGAAGCTGGCAGAGCAAGGCTACTTAGTTCATGGCAGCCAGGAGGCAGAGCAGGGGACAGTGCCAGAGAGAAAGGGGCCAGGGAGCAGGCAGACCCCAGCATCGAGCCCCCCGACACACCCAGAAGCATGCTCCACCAATCCTCTGAGTGGATCTCAAAGCCAATCAATTGACACTCTCCCTTGACTCTCACAATGGTACAGTATACCTAACAACATTTCCTATTTTAACTGTACAATTGTACCATTCAGTACATTGGCATTGTTGTGTAGCTGTCACCACGACCTATCTGCCGAACTTTCTCACCATCCCAAACAGGAACTCGGCAGCTATTGAACGCTAAGTCCCTATGCCTTCCACCACTACCCTCGACGACTTCCTGTCTATAAATCTATCTATCTGGGTACATCATGTAAGGGGGATTATAAAATGTCTGTCCTGGGTCTGGCTTCTTTCCCTGAGCTGCTTTAGAGTGTATTTTTATTTATTTAGTTAGTTTTTTTGAGACAGGGTCTTGCTGTGTAGTTCAGACTGGCCTTGAACTCACTATGAAGCTCAGACTGGCCTCAAATTCATGGCAATCCTCCCACTTCAGCCTCCTGAGTGCTGGGAATACAACCGTGTGCCATCATGCCTGGTTCTTTAGAGTGATTTCAGGAATCACCAAAAGATATGTAAGTGACACCTCCAGCCAGGGCCATCAGCAAGCAGTAGGTTCTCAAAGACATCTGAGGATGGCAAACTGATCCACAGCCCCAGCTGCTTCTTCAGGCTCACAGGCAGGAGGAGGAGGAGGACAGAAAGAGGGAGGTGTCCATTCTCCACTTAGGGAGTCCAGGCCCATGAAGGAAGCAGCTGCCTGGGTCAAACAGCTGTCTAGTAATATGTCTGGGATACCAGCTCACCCTGGGGGACTTCATTATCCTGAGCTTTCACGGCTTTGGGTTCAGTCGGTCCCCATGCCTGTCCCTGCTCCTATTTATCAGCATCTCCAGAGCCGGGGCCTGTCATCACTGTATCTCTCAAATCTTCGGGCAACAGCCTAATCAACACCTGTGTCCTTAGCCGGTGTGGGCAGCCCCCTGGTAAAAAAGGGCGCCACCTTGGGAAGCATCTCTGTCCATCCAGGGCCCCTAGAGGGGTGTCTTCCAGACAGGGCTCCGTGGCCAAGGCCGGCTGCAGAAGCATGGTCGGGGCCTGGGTGCTTAAAGCAGGCTTAGCTTATTACCTAGGGTCAGAAGTCTGACACTGATCTCTCTGGGCTACTGTCAGGGTGTCACAGGGCTGTCCCTTCCGGGAGCTCCAAAGGGAAATCTGCCTCCTCACTTTCTCCAGCTTCTGGAGGCTGCCAGTGTCCCTTGGCATGGAGTCTTCTTCACCTTCAAAGCCAGTAACTGGCCTGAGTCCTCGCCTTACCTCTCCACAACCTTTGCTTCCTTCTCAGACTTGGGCTCCTCTTCGACTTTTAAGGACTTTTGTTTTTGTTTGGTACCAGGGATCTAACTTGGGACCTTATGCTTGCGAGGCAGGCAGCAGAACCAGGGACACTTTTGTTTGCTTGTTTTTTTTTTTTAATAACTTTATTATCAAACACACACACATACAAAAATTAAAACCATTCAAAGAAGAACAATGCAAGGGAAAAAAAACTAGAATAATAATCAAATACAGTAGAACTCAACCAAAACAAAACTGAAAAGCACTTACACATTTTTCCATATAGCTTAAAAAAGCATCTCAAGCACCAACAAGACACCAGAAGATGTGATTTGTTTCAGAAAGATCCCCAAAACCAACACTGAACAAATAGTGGTCTGGAAAAAAACTCCAGTTAGCAAGCAGACTCCACATAACCCAAGTTTCTCCCTAATTTAAATTTCGATACAGTCATATGACACACAATGGAAACACAATCCGAGAAATATGTTATTAGGCCATTTCATCCATGTGTATCCTTATTTACACTTTCAATTTCTCACACTAGAGAAACTATTTGGTATTTACACATGTGTGTCCTGTTTATTTCACTTAAGAGGATGGCCTCAATATGCATCCATTT
>NW_004624760.1:13715009-13811689 GCF_000247695.1 Heterocephalus glaber
ATGAATGGGTGTTGGATTTTGTCGAATGCCTTTTCTGCATCTATTGAGATGATCATATGGTTTTTGTCCTTGACTCTGTTAATATAGTGTATTATGTTTATTGATTTACGAATGTTGAACGATCCTTACATCCCTGGGATAAATCCGACTTGGTCAGGGTATATGATCTTCTTGATGACCCCTTGTATTCTGTTTGCCAGTATCTTGTTGAGGATTTTTGCATCAATATTCATTAGGGAGATTGGCCTGTAGTTCTCTTTCTGGGTTGTGTCTTTCCCTGGTTTTAGAATCAAAGTAACACTTGCTTCCAGGAATGAATTGGGAATGTTTACTTGCTTTTTTAAGACAGGGTCTCGCTATGCAAGTCAGGCTGGCCTTGAACTCACAACGATCCTCCTGTCTCAGCCTCCTGAGTGCTGGTTTTACAGGCGTGCACCACCACTCCTGGCCCTTTTAAAGACTCTTGTCTTGATGGACTACTACTCTGCCATAAAGAAGGATGAGCTTCAGACATTTATAGCTAAATGGATGGACCTTGAATCCATACTCTTAAGTGAAATAAATCGGACACGTGTTTAAATATCACATTTTTTCTCTGGTGTGAGAAACCAAAAGGAGAAATAAGGACTAACATGTATAATAGGTATTAAGAAATGGGAAGAAAAATGTTCAAATGGGAAGAGAAACAGAGGAAGAGGAGGAAGAAAGGAAGGAAGGGTCAAGAAAAAGAAGTGAAAGAGAAGGAAAAAATGGAAACCAAGCTTTTGTACATAGGGAGGGGAGGGAGCTTGATGAGGGGGGAATGGGATAAAATTAAAATAAATTTTTTTTTGTACCAGGGATTGAACTGAGGACCTTGTGCTTGTGAGGGAGGTGGCACTGAGCTAAATCCCCAACCCTAAAATTTATTTTTAATAAAGAAAAATAAAGACTCTTGTCTTGGGCTCACCCAGTGTCTTCATCCAGCTGTGCTGTTACAATTAGGTACCACAGACTGGGAGGCCTAGAAGCAACAAAATTTATTTCTCCCAGTTCTGGAGACTGGTTGGAAGTCCAAGGTCAGGGAGCCAGAAGGACTGCTTCTAGAGAAGGTCCTTTTCCAGCAACCTGCTGCTATCTTTTCCTTGTATCTTCATGTGGTGGAGAGCGAGCTAGAGAGCTCTCATAGGTCCCTTTGATAAAGGGCATTAATGTCATTTACAAGGACTCCACCCTCATGACCTAATTACTTTCCAAAATCCCTACCTCCTAATACCATCGTATTACATCTTAAGATTGTATCATAAATTTTAGAAGGTAAAACATGTGTGGAGGTGTCTGCCTGTAATCCCAGCTACTTAAGAGGCTGAGGCAGGAGGATCAAATGTTAGCAAGACCAACTCAAAATAAAATTTTAAAAGGGATGAGGATACAGCTCAGGAGTACAGTGCTTGCCTGGCATGAGCAAGGCCCTGGGTTCAAAAAAAGTTTAGAAAACATCTAAAGGGATACAAATATTCAGTCCATTGCACCCAGATAATTGAGACTTTTATAATTTTGTTTTAAAGTCAGCTAAATAGCAGCCTTAATTCTGCCTATTACCTCAATCCCCCTTTGGCGTGTCACAGGACAAATTCACAGGTGCGAGAATTAAGATGTTGTTGCATAAATGTCCTGGAGAGGCAGAAAAGAAATGTCTCTCAACTCAGAGGGTGCTGACTGTCCAAAGAATGATTCAGACAAGTCCAGCTTGGTGTGTAGGTGTGTTTTTTAAGGGTGACTTATAGCGGTGGAGGATTGCTGGCTGCATTGCTACTGAAATCGTCTTGCTGAGCTGTTGGCTTATAGAGCAGTAATTAAAACAATAAAAGCAGGGCTACAAGCAGGAAAGAAGGGTCCTTGGAGGAAGGTGTGTGTACTCTGCTCTTGTCACACCCTTACTGAGGACTCCGGCAGTCTCAGTAAGCACTGTCCTGCTGCAGAGGTGGAGGACCTTGTGCTGCAGTCTGACACAGTTTCAGCACCTGGCGGAGGTCACGGGACAGCTGAACAGCGGCCTACTACAAGATGGAGTCACTTTGGCTAAGGTTTGGAGGACAAACCTTCTCTACAGGTGTAGGCATCTTTGGGAAGCCATTAATCTTGTTCCACACCTCGTTACAAGACAGATTCCTGGGCCTCACTTGGACATAAGGGTAATCAATATCTGTGGCCCAGGGGTCTGTGCTTTACAGGTCCCCCTGATAATTCTGAGGGTTACATTTGAACAGGAATGGAAACTACAGTCTCAAGTGTGTGTGTGCACATGAGTGTGACTATGTTTGGTGTTTCTGTGTGTATCTGCAGGTGTGTGTATATATAAAATGTTCAGTATAGACCTTATAGCCCATTATATTAATATGCTTTAGTCATCAGCCAAAACCTCATTGTCCCGGAGGTTTGGTTGCAAGGCATGCTGGGAGCTCAGGGGCCCAGGGCAGGAAGTGGGTCTGGGGAGAAGGTGGAGCAGGTGGAGTGGAGGCAGGTGTTCTCTGGGCAGCTCTCCACAGACCTCTTTGCCTCCAAAGGCCTCCTCCCCACTCAGCTTCAGCAGCTGCATCCTCCCCCTTCCCCCTCCTGCTCCTCCTTCTCCTCCTCCTCCTGTTCTGACAAACCACTAACCCCAGGTGAGCTACCCTGTGGGTAAATGTCAGCCCAGTCTGAAGTGTACACACCTGTGTGTATGTGAGAGGGTGGTAGTGGGGGCCCAAGAGGAGAACCTGGGCCTGCTCCCATGGGTTTATCTGACTCCTGGAAACTTGCTTTTCTGGTTCTGGCCACCTGGCACCCTCGTACTGTGAATGGGACCCTGCTTGTTGAAGCAATTTTGGGTGGAAACAGTTGCTTTTAGGTGTGTCTGTGAGGTCCTCAGATGCCTGCATTCTGAGTCACTTGGGGTGGGAGGGGGCTGCGGGAGTGTGCACAGGAATCCTAGTGGGAGAGGGAGAGTCTCCAGCAGATGGGGAGGAGTCACTTTGTCCAGAGAAGAGATGGAAGGTGAGGCTCTGACAACAGCACGTGGAGGCCCAGGCCTGTCCTCAGGGTGACTGCAGGTTTGGACCCTGCCTGCCACGCCCAATCATGCCAGCCTGTTTTCTGAGCCTTCTCACTGCCTTCTTTCCAGGGCTGCATGCCTGTCACTCTCCATTCCTGCCCACCACAGGCCTTTGTGCTTGCTCTTCTCTCTCCCTCTAATACTTTTCCCTCCCTTACCCTTTGTTGCTTTCGTTCATCCTTCAAATGCCAGCTCAGTCCTCAGCTGTTCCTCAGCAAAGGCCCCCCTGTGTTCCCTAAGCAAGTCTAGATTCTCCCTACCATAAGTCCTCAAGGCATCCTGTCCCTCTCTTAATAGTTTTTATGGTTGCTTTTTTCCCTGGCTGTTTTCTGTTGGCCACCTCCCCGACCAGTCTGGCATCCTCACACTTTGCATAGAGTAGGTGCTTAAAAATGCTGGGTGGGTGCTTGCTTTGGCAGCACATATACTAAAAATGCTGGGTGGATGAATGAAAGGAGATGAATAGTAGAAAGTGCTTCTTTAGAGGGCATGAGCCTTCTATTATCCAGAAGCGTTAAAGTATAACCTGGATACACAGGCACAGTTGGCTACAAGGGAGACAAGTCAGACTGGAGGTTCTGTTGTGCCCAGATCGCGAAGTCCCCAAAGACCACCAAGGAGCTGATTCCGATGCAAACGCACGCGGGTCATTTATTCAAGCTCGAGCAGGGACTCTCAATTGTCACCGACGCAGCGGATCGAGATCAAGAGCCCCGAATTTCAAATTAGCGGGGTTTTTATAGAGGTTACAGCAAGGTTTAGAGATCTTTCACTTAGCAGTTACATGATTGGTTAACATTTAGCGAGCATGAAGTGTACATTTCTGATTGGCTAGATACATCGGGGTTGAGGGGTGGCTACATGTGGGTTTTACGAGGGAAAAGAAGGACAAAGGTTAGTGGTCGACTGTCACGTACTGATGGTCAGCAGACACACTGACTAATAGTCATGACCATTACGTACCGACAGTCAGCACATCTACAGCTTGTTCTATGGATAGTGGGGCTGGAACATTTATTTCCCGGGCAAACAGATGGCTGGGTAATTAACTCAGGAACTTTGTCTTTTGTCCCAAAGCAAGCACATTTTAATCATTAACTTGTGAGAGACTAGGGGAGTGGTGCATTTTGGCAAAATGGAGTCTCTTTGGTCTCACAGTTCCAGATGAGCTTCCGGTTCCTTTTGACCCCAGGGCTGGAGAATCTGCAGCCATGGTTAATAGGCTGTTTATTGGCTGCCAGGCTCAAGTTGATGGCTTCTTAATTCATTCTAAGGACTATATTCTCTATTACTTCATTTTGTCCTCCATAAATCTCCATTTTCTCATCATAAAATGGTGTGGTAACAGCTAGCTCATACCCCAGCTCCTGGGATTCTATGTATTGAAAAATGAATCAAGGGTGACAGGTGTTTCCTGTTGTCTGTGGGAGGAGGGGCTTCTCCCAGAAGGAAGTTCTTAGAGGTGCATTCTCCAGGTTCCAGGATGTAGGGTAGAGCTGGGAAAGAAAGCTAGGGAAGGCTATGATCTTGGCTGGTCTTCACCAAACCCCATAGGGAGCTCTAAAGTGTAAATTGTGACTTGAGACTGGAAGGCTAACTTTCTGAGATCCACAGCAGACAATGGTCATTGGGTGCTGTGTGGCCCAGGGGATACATCCCTTCCCAGGCAAGCAAATTCCAGTGAGTTCCAGGTCTCTGAGACTTCCAGGTCTCCTCCGTAGAAAACAAGCACCTGGAGGGGAACGTGAAGCATCCTCTTTGCATATTCAAAGACTCCTTCAGAGATCTTCATGTTCAAAGGTCCCTTTCAATCTTACCAGAATCAGGGATCCATCTTGACATCAGAAGATCCATTCCATTTATACTCCACCCCAGGGTAGAAGCAGAGCTTGAGCCCAGGCTGCTATCTACTTGTCCATCCATCCATCCATCCATCCCACTTGCAGGTGCTGAAACTCACACAGCTAGTGGGAGTAAGGGTCTTGGCTTACAGTGCAGTAGAAGGGGCCAGAATGAGGACTTCCTCTGTAGAGCCAGAACCATGGACTTTTCCCCAGACCCTCAGTGTCAGGGTTTATGCAGGAGCCTCAGTGGAGCTCCTGCACTCTCACCCCCCTGGGTCCCACAAAGGAAGCCAAACTCGGGGTGAGTGAGAATGGCTAGGGGCTGCTGCAGCCCTGCCAGCCCCCACTAAGTGAAAGGGGAACTGACCAGTAAGGAAGACCACAGGCATTTCCTGCCTCAGGGTGCGAAAACGGTCCAAGGGCCATCTGGACCTGGGGCCACCCTCCCCTTTTGTCACCAACTAGCATGGGTTCTTTTTTTGGATGTAATAGAAATTAGAACTAAGGCATGATTAGAACTAAGGCGGGGGGAACTTTAATTGAAACATAAGAGAAAATGGTAAGGGACCTTAGCCTGAGGAACTGACAAAGATCAAGGCAGCCCTTAATAAAGGAGAGTATAAAGACAGACAAAGGACTCCAGCTTGAGCAGCTGGAGGGGCACATTCTGACAGAGGGATTCAGACCAGCCCACCCACAAATGCAGGAGGCCAGCTTTTAAGCTTTAGCTGAGCTGGGCCGGTGTGTGGCTGGTCCTTATCCCAGTCCTGATTTCATAGCTCTGGAGGAATCCTCATGGCTTGAGAGGCATCACCAAGAGGGGTGATTGGTCTCTGGTTTTGGTGGCTTCAGTCATGTGAGCCTCTGTTCTTCCTGGGACCCAGGTGTTGCATCTGCATTCCCCTTGTTCACCAGAATGCACCTGTTCATGCCTTGGGGTGGGGCTGGGCTGTGGATGGATGAATGTTGGGTGTTAGATGTGCCCTACTTAGGTGGGCTGAATGTTTGGCATGTGAGTGCACATTTCAGCCTGTGTTGAAATGGCTGGGACTTTTAGGTGTCACCCCAAGGTGGGTGGGTGTGCCTGGAACTGGCTGGTTATCAGATGTCCCTTTAAATTCTGCAGAGTGCTTAAGTTACTTTTATCTGCTGCTCTCTATCTTGAAGGAGAATGAGAGAGGTAAATTTAAGGCTAGTAAACCTTGTTTTGCCAATTTTTAGACAAACACTCCCTAGATGAGTAACATGCTTACAGACAAAGCAAAGAAGAATTTGACCCAGGGTTTTTGAAAATGAAGGTCAACCAATCCAAAAATGGGCTTCTGAAATGAATAGACATTTCTCAGATGAAGTAGAATCAGCAAATAAACATATGAAAAAATGTTCAACAACACTGGTCATTGGAGAGATGCAAATGAAAACAACACTGAGATTCCATTTCATTCCAGAAAGAATGGCTGCCATCAAGAAATCAACTAACAACAAATGCTGGTGGGGCTGTGGAGAGAAAGGAACCCTTCTCCACTGCTGGTGGGAGTGCAGACTGGTGCAACCACTGTGGAAATCAATGTGGAGATTCCTTAGAGGTCCCATTTGACCCAGCTATAACCCTGCTGGGTGTCTTCCCAAACAAATCAAAAGCATCATACCACAATGATACATGCACACCCATGTTTATAATGGCAGTTTGTAATGGCTAATTCTTGGAAACAGCCCGAATGCCCATCAACTGGTGATTGGATAAAGAAGGTGTGGTTTTTAAAAAAATAAAATGGAATACCACTTGGCCATAAAGAAAGATAAGCTTGGGACATTTATAGCCAAATGGATACACCCTGAGGCCACACTCTTAAGTGAAATAAATAGGACACACATGTGTAAATACCAAATAGTCTCTCTGATGTGAGAAACTGAAAGTGTAAATCAGAACCAAAATACATAATAGATATTGTGAAATAGGAAGAAAATGTTCAAATGGGTAGAGGAACTAGGGAGGGGTCAGGGAAAGGAAGGAAGGGAAAGGAAAAAATTGAAGAAAAGAAGAAAAAAGCAGAAACAAAGCTTATGTATATAGGGAGGGGTGGAGGGGTTGAAGGGAGGGCAGGGGAATGGGAAAAATAAGAACCAAGATATATCATGTACAGGTACAAATTCCCAATGATGAATGTGATCATAAAGTATACCTAAAATGTACCAATAAACTCAATAAATAATTTTTTTTTTTGGTACGGGGTATCAAACTCGGGTCCTTGCACTTGCACAGCAGGCGGTGAAACCACTGAGCTAAATCCCAGGCCCTCAATAAATAATTGTTTAAAAAGAAAGAAAATTAAGGTCAAGGCTGGACATGGTGGCGGACACCTATGATCCGAGCACTCAGGAGGCTGAGAGAGGAGGATCACCATGAATTTGAGGCCAGCCTGGACTACACAGTGAGTTCAAGGCCAGGCTGAAGTATATAGTGAGATCCTGTCTAAAAACCAGCAACAACAACAACACCACAACAACCACAAAAAGAAAATGAAGGTCAGGCTTTGTTCTCCTTAATTTTTAATTTTTTGGTACCGGGGATCGAACTCAGGTCCTTGTGCTTGCGAGGCAAGCGACGGAACCACTGGGCTAAATCCCCGGCCCTTTGTTCTCCTTTTAGTTATCTACTCAGCATTTGTAGGCCCAAGTGAAGAGTCAGGACTTTTAGCAAACACTGCCTTTAAGTCCCTGCCTATCTTAGTGATATAGGAATAATTACAGATCTCTAAATGATGTAGGGAAATATTATAACTCTCAACCTCCTAGTTGTCAGATACGTCAAGTTCATGTTTTCCAAAACTGAAAAATGAATTCTAAGGAACAACGGAGTTTAAGAGTAGGAAATATCCATTGAGAGGTGGAGATTTTGGTTCCTGAGAGGCAGGAGGGGTCTCAAATGGGTAGCCAAGGGCCCCACTTTTTAGGGGAAGTTTTATAAACCACAACCGTGTGGGTACAACATGGATTAAAGCTATGAGCAACCAATAAGGTTACAAGATTAGTCGCTTATGTAATAGTGATCCAATGGTGGGGAGCAAGTCATATAGCAAGCATACATGGAAAGAACAAAGAGCTTCTCAGGAAGGGATGGGTTCCAGGGTCTTGGTCACCCACCGAGGGGACTCATGTCTATCTAGGTTTCATTAGACCAGGGGTTATCATTTATCTCATTTTGGGGGGAATATGTGTGGGCCTGGTCATTTTGTCTTTGTCTTGAGGTCTGGCCTCTGCCTGATGCGCCTCCAGTCACAGTTGTAATGTGTTTTTGTCTTTTGCACTGGCTCTCTCGAGGGCCCAGCCCTACCTAACTGACTTCCTATAATATTTCTACCTAACTTAGCTGTCTATGCTATTAGGAGAAAACAAAAATCATGCTTTTTATGAGTAACAGGTTAAGGGTACAGGACTTTGTCTGTGCTTTTTCTGACTGCATCACGACTGTCTCACCTGCACTTGTAGGTGCCAGGCACATGCACCCTCATGGCGCATTCGCATGCACACTCACAGCCACATGTCCAAGACAAGCCCAGGTGCTACACTTGCAAACCAACTCACAATGACACCCAAATGTCTGCTTCCTTGCATTCCGTGGGCAGCAGCACACTCTGAAATGTGCACTCAAAAACCAAACACCCAGCCCACCTAGGCAGGGCCACGCCTAACACACAACACTCGTCCATCCATACCCCACCGCAGCTCGAGGCACTGACAGGCACATTCCGGGGAACACAGAGGGACACGGACACAGCTGCACACATGCATCCCCGTGCATATTCCTTCAGATATACACGTGCACACCTGCACACAGTCATCCAGGTACCAGACATTGATTGAGCACCAAATAGGTGTCAGATATTGTGTAGACTGGTAGACACATGGACACACAGAGATACAAGTATATCCACACATGCACAGATGCCTACTCAAGCACACACATACATTCACAAACACACCATCACATACACACCAGACAACAAACAGGTCGGGATGGCAGCCCTTCAGGCACATGGCCAGTTTGATTTCTCAGTAATCAATGATTATGGAGGGGCATTGGTTCTAGGGAGGTCTTGCATCAGAGGCCTCTTCCTACAACCCCTCCTCAAGTCCTTTCTGCGTTCCCTGCTCTCACTTCCACCTTTATCCTCTTGCTTTCTCTCTCCTCTCCTTGCTTGCCTTTCCTCCCCTGTCTTCTCTCTCCTCCCTCTCTCCCAGTCTGTATCTGTCTCAGGGGATGAGTGGCTATAGCACTGTGTTAGGTTTATAAGAAATCCAAATTAACAAAAAAAAAAAGAAAAAAAGAAATCCAACCTGAAAAAATTTCTTGCCTTACCTTGCTCCAAGCTTTTTTCTTTCCTTCAGGTCAACCTGAACTGTCTTTGACTGAAGGTACTAATGACCTCCTATGGTGGGAGGAGAGAGAGAAGGCGGGGGGCGGGGGGCAGGAGAAGAGGAGAAAGAAGAGGAAGAGGAAGAGGAAAAGAAATAGGAGGAAGAGGAGGAGGAGAAAGAGAAGAAAACAGGAGAAAGAAATCTGACCTGGAGCCCAGTGTGTGAAGAATTTGGAAAAGGAACCAACCATTTGTATCCAGGAAAAGGTCTAGCCTGTGGCCATAGGTTATCTCTCTTGTGCCAGCTATCAAGCTGGAACCCTTCATCTTAGGAAGAAAGGGCTGAGGCCAAGGGAAAGAGCAGAAACTTGCTTGAGCAAGGGCTTCTGCCCAGATGTCTACTTGGTTCATACCAGTCACATCAATCAACCACCTACTAGGGCTAGTTGCTGAGGATGGTGGTGGTGGTGATGACTGTGCTGATGGTGGTCATAATCGTGGTGATGGTTATGGCAGTGGTAGTGATGGTGGTAATGGTGATGATGATAATAATGGTTGTGGTGGTATTGATGATGTTGGTGATGGTGATGATGTTAATAATGACGGTGGTGGTGGTGAAGGTGGTAGTGATGAGGACAGCACCTCACATGTTGTGCCTGGTTCTTTCCAGGCTCTGTTCTCAACTCTAGTAAATTTTTATGTTCATTTTGCTGATTGCACAGAGGAGGCACAGAAAGGTAAAGTCACTCGCTCAAGATCAAAGCCTGGTAACCTCAGAGAAGACATTGTGCTGATTTATAGATGCCTGAAGGCCTGTGGAGACCCTCCCACCCGCTGATTCTTTGTACAGATTCTTTGTATAGATCTGGGGTATAGGGAAAGACCCTTGGTCAGGTCACACAACAAGGTGACAGTGGAGTGTCTTCTGGAATGAGCTGAAATTCAAGCCTGGGCTTTCCAGGTAGAAGTGGCCTGGCTAAGTCTCACGTGATTGGACTGAAAGAGTGGCGTCAATCAGAGGGCTGACATAAACGCTACTTGTAGCAACAAAGCTGGACATCCAGAGGGATTCTTGTCCCACTCTTGTCCCTAAAAAGACACTGGGCCCAAGGGCTACAGAAAAGGGTCAAAATGCTATCCATGCATGGATTGCACACAGCACATGTGAACTTATATTCCAGGCATATAGTCTAGCCCATAGTAGGTATTCAATAAATATTCTAAACAAATTGTCCTCACTTTACAGACAGAAGCATTGACATCTTCCAGGATTGATCTGTGGTCAAGGCAATAGGTGTTTTGTCAGGACCCCAGCACGTGTGAAGTTCAGCATGGAAGAGATCAGCTGCCACAGCAAGGATTTACAGTGGGGACTGTCCCCACCTTTCCTGTGCAGAGAGACACAAAGCTGGATTCTTGGGAAAGAGAAGTTGGTTGTTGCCCTGTTATAATTTGAATGTCCATCTCTCCTAATACCTTCCCAAGTGGCCTGTTACAATTCCTGACATTCTGCCTCCTGAGGTTCATTCCTCAGTATCCTGATGATAATCATAGGTGTCCCGTATAGCCAGGTGCTCACTTGCCTCCTCTCATCACATCTGCCATGTAGGATTCCTCATTATACAGGTGAGGACACTGAGTTTCTGAAAGGAGCAGCCACTTGCCCAAAGCCCCCAGCTGGGAAAGGTTGAGGCAGGATGGGATCCAGCTTCATCATGATCCAGGTCTTTTTCTCCTTGCTTGAGCTGCCACTGACAACTCTGGGGTCTTCCAGGCTGTAACTTCTGCTCCGGAAGTGAGATGGCCTCCAGGGAGCCTGGTGTGTGGGCCTGGGGGCTGAGTGGATGGTGAGATAGAAGGCAAAGCACTTGGGGAACCATGGGGCTGTCTTGTAAGGGGACAAACGACCCAGGCACAGAGCCTCTGAGCAGGAACCTGATGACAAGGTTACAACAAAGAAGACCAAGCTGGGCTCTCATAGATCAAAAGCCAGAACAAATGGAGACAGATTTTTGTCTCTCTCTCTTTTTTTAATAAGTAAAACCTAGCATAATGGCCATGTTTTGAGTCTGATAGATTTCTGTTCAAACTCTAACTCTGTTATGGTATTTAGCAGTGCTCTGACCCTGGGCAAGTTTACCCCAAGTCTCAGCTCCCTTATATTCACAAGGCAAAGACGGTAACATTGGGGCATTGTCGTCACGACAATTAAACAGTGGCACATAAGCCCTGGCTTCAAGTTCCAGCTCTGACCGTCAGGAGCTGGGTGACCTTGGGCTTCACCTTTCCCAAGCTCAATGTCTTTATCTGTAAAACAGAGGTTATGGGTTCACATGGTAGCTTTGCCCTCTGCTCTGCAGACCCAGCTGTGCTGGACATATCACCCTGTGGTTCCAAAGGTAGGACAGAGGGTCTGAGGCTGAGACCAGGAGCCTGGAAGTCTGGTCCAAGCTTCTGGGGACACCAGGCAAGTCCTTCCACCTCCCAGGGCATTACAGCAGAACAGGATGCCAGCCTCCACCACTTCCAGAACCCAGACTCTGGTGAGGCTTGAGGAATGTCTACGGTCCCTTCCTCTGCTCTTCCCTCCTCCTACCCTTGCTCAAAGGTGCCCAACTCTCCCTTGTGAATGGCCAAAGTCAGGCTTTGGTAAACAGAAACCGAGGCAGAACATGGGAGGTGTGGCATTCAGGCATATTCTGTTATGGCAGGCAGTGACCTAAGGAACCTGCAGGGCTGACCTCAGAGGCAAATTACTGTGAGCCAGCTCCAAGGATGAGCTTGGATAAGGGGAGCTGCTGTCACTGAGGAACTAGGAGTCCTGAGCCCAGGAGGGTGGGCACCCACATAGCAGCACAGCTGCCAGCACTCAGGTCCCTGGTTGCCTGGGAGATCTTCTTTCTGGCCCGAACACAGGTAACCTTTAGGAGTACATCAGTTCCGAGGAGGCAGAGACCTGACTCAAAGGGGCTTAAACATGCAGCTGGGCTCAGGTAACAGAGATAGTTAGTTTCCCCAGACCCAAGGATTTTCATCTTTCTGCCCTGTCATCTTCATTGTCTTGGGAAGGCTAGGGTGGCCTCAGCCCTTCCTTCGTTCACTCCTTTGCTCAAGGATACATGAAGGCACAGCGCAGGGAGATTTGATCAGAAAGATGACCGAAGTCCTGGCTGCCCGTGGAAGGGACGCTTCATTCACCTGATCCTCAGTGTCACAGGGAAAAGTAAAGTAAGGCAGATAAGGGGACAAGGAGTGATAGAGTGAGGGTGTCACTTACGTGGGGTGGTCAGGGGAGGTCAAATGCTCTGAGGTGGCTTGTATGCAGGGGCCTGGATATAGGGAAAGAAGAAAGCCACATGACTTGGTGACTGAAAAATTCAAAGAATCTGTCATATAATTGATGGAAGGAACTCACATTTATTTGGTGCCTTTTTACACTTATGGCCCTTTTGCAAGAACAGACATTATGTCTTTTTAAAAAAATCTTCAAGGACCCAAGTTCGATACCCAGTAACAAACAAAAAAAAAAATTAAAAATAAATAAATAAATAAATCTTTACTAGTCCCTGGGAAGTAGAAATAATGATCTTATTCCCTATTTTACAGTTAAGATAATTGAGGCTCAGAAAGGTTAAGTGATTTTTCTCCCTTAAGGTTGCACAGTTTATGGAATTATAGGGACAAAACTTGAACCCACGCCCATCCCAGTTTTGTTTTATTAGATTCATATTTATTTCCAAAGGCAAGAAAACAGTAAACTCTTAAGAAGATCAAGTGCATTGGCTTTTTATATTTATGCTTTCAAATTTTATTTATGTATTTAATTTTAAAAACAGATGACATTCTCATGGAACAAAAATTCAAAAGTATAAAAGGGTTTACACAGCAAAGGTTCTGTCCACTCAAGTAGATTAATTACTTCTATGACCTTTTTTTTAAAGGTTAGGAGGAGCATATTTGTAAAACTGATGGAATGTCACTTTATAAATTTTGGTTGCATAGGTAAAATTTTTCTTTCAATTGGCAGGACTCTTTGGCCCTTGTAAGCACTGGCAGGTTTTCGAAAACTAAACCCAAGAGAATAAAAATACTTGGCTTTCTACCTGTTTCTGCCTTTTAAAATTAGATATCTATAAATGTTGGGTAGAATTTAATATCATTAGAAAAGAAAGGACTTCCAAGCACATAACTAAGTAAGAAGATAGAATATTTCCTCCCCTGGAAATAATGATTTTAGCAGCATTTTCTTGGGGTCAATAAAGGACAGAGGCATTGATGGAAGACTTAATTCTTCTCGTCTTGCTTATTGTCAATCCAGAAGAAAAGCAATTGATCTGGTGCCAGTTTTAAGTCAGGGGAACCTCTCTCCCCCTCCCCCTCCCCCTCCCCTTTGTTTTCTCTCCTTATGACTTCATTTTCCAGCACTGACTCTGGTGACCAACACAGAAGTGTTCCTTTTATTTATTTATTTATTTGGTACCGGGGATTGAACTTGGGACCCTGCGCTTGCGAGGCAGGCGCCTGAACCACTGAGCTAAATCCCCAGCCATGCATTCCTTTTAAACACAAGCTCCATTGTGTCCCCTTCCCTCCTCAGAGATTCTCCAAGGGCTCCTTTCTCAGGACAGATAAAAAAAATAAAATAAAAAGCTTAGACTCCCTAAGCTTCTCTGCTACCAATCCTCACTGGGCCCCTCTGGCTGGCCATGTGCTCCCCACTGCCTCCCCTGCACCTTGGCACAGGAAGTCCTCCCTGCCTGACACCCTCTCTGAAGTGTTCTGCACAGCTCACTTCCTCCTAACACCAGATCTCACACTCACCTTGCTCTTTTCCTGGCTAACTCTACTCCTTCTGCTAGCCTCTTTAAAACACCTCTGAACCTGGAAATTTCCCCACCTGCCTATGGCTGAGGGGTGACAACCTCAGGAATGAATTAGCTCTGAAAATTTCAAGTCTGTGGTTTTGAGGAAGTTGCTCCTCCATCTGGATCTCATTTCCTCATCTGTAAATGAGGCCTGGGACCAGGCATCCTTGGGGGCCTGGGGGTTTGTATTTTTCTGGTTCTGTGGAAGGCTGGAATTCCTCTCATCCACTGTTCCTGTGAGAAGCACTCTTCACACTTTGAGAATGTTGATTCTGCCTACCCTTATAGATAATTCTCCTCTCCAAGGTCACAAGGAGGCAATTTCCCTGCCAAGAACTTTCTGGATGTACGTTCCAAACCCTGTTTGCCACAGGTCACCTCACCTCAGCATTTTTGACACCGAATCTGAGGAAGAAAAGGACTTTATTTAGAGAGAGGAGGACAAGGTGAGAGAGGGTAGAGGATGGCAGCAAAAGGCCTCAGCTAAGTGGACACGTAGGAAGTGGACAAGATTTTTACCAAGTCAGTGGGGTCAACAAAATAACCCTCAAGAACCTCTCTGTCTACACTTGATCTTAGCCAAAGGGCCGAGAAGCGATTAGAAGCTGACCATCTAGATGAGGCAGCACATCAGAAATCTCACTGCAAGTTCTGCATTTGTCCAAGAACTTGTCCCCACCTCCAGCCACCACATGTTGATGTCATTTGTCCAGGGACAGTGTGTGTCCTGGGGCAGTGGCAGTGTGCCAGATTGGATGTGGCCATTGACTAATTGGGCATGCTGATAAAGAAGTTTTGCCTGTTCAGTTGTGACAAGTGCCCAGTCCAGTGACATGCCATCCAGGAATTCAGTCAGGTGTGACATGGAGGAAGACTTTTTGCCTTGCCTTGGTTATTTGCAAGAGTTCCTTATATAGTCTAGATACCAATCCTTGTTGGTTACCTAGGTTACAAATATCTCTCTCAATCGCTGAGTTTGTCTGTTAATTTGCTGAGAAGTTTTTCCTGGGTATTTACCATTTTAATGTGGCACATTCATCCATATTTTTCTTCATGGGCAGTGCTGTGTATGTGTACACTTATCTATTGTGCAGTATAAGGATATTTTCTTCTAAAAGTTTTAAAGTTTGTCTTTGCCTTTAAGTCTTTAATTTATTATTACATGGAGTGTTTAGGGGGGAAGTCTATTCTTATTTTGTATTTTTGTATGGGTAGCCAATTTCCCAGCAATATATTTTTAAATGGTGGTACAATTCATATAGCATAAAGTCATATTTAAAATAATTAAGTCATTTTAGCATGTGTAATTCAATGGCATTTAGAACATTCACTGTATTGTGTTAACAGTTACCGCCATCTAGTTCCAGAGTATTAGCCATGACCTCAAAAGGAAACTCTGAGCCCATTAAGCAGTCTCCTTCTCTTCCCAACTCCCAGACTCTGACAACCTCTCAGCTGCTTTCTGACTCTGAATTTGCCTAGTTGGAATATTTCATATAAATAGAATTATACAATATATGGCCCTCTTTGTCTGGTTTCTTTCCTTTAGCATAATATTTTCAGAGTTCACCCATGTTGCAGCATGAATCAGTACTACATTCCTTTTGATGCTGAGTAATATTCCATTATAGGGGTAGATTATGTTTTGTTTATCCATTCCTCAGTTGACAGATATTTGGGTTGAATCCACTTTTTGACTATTGGAAATAGTGATGCTATGAACATTCCTGTACAGATTTTTGTTTGCACACCTGTTTTCAATTCTCTTCTGTGCCAGCAACACCTCTTTTTTTTTTTTTTTGATACCGGGGATTGAACTTGGGACCTTGCACTTGCGAGGCAGGCAGCGGAACCACTGAACTAAATCCCCAGCCCATTAACGCCTCTTGAACGATCTGTTCTTTCCCCCACTGAGTTGTTCTACCTCTGTTACACCCCCAGCTTCCACACATGTGGGTCTCTTTCAAGGATCCTTATTCTCATCTGTGGGGCTAATAATCCATCCTGGCACCAACACTATACAGTAGTCACCACTTATCCTTGCTTTTACTTTCTGAATTTTTAATTACCCACAGTTTACCTCAAAGTGAAAATATTAAGTGTAAAATTTCAGAGATAATTAACAAGTTTTCAATAACTTTTATTAAATATATTGTTATAATTGTCCTATTATTAGTTATTACTGCTCATCTTATTGTGCCTAATTTATTAAATAAACTTTTCCATAGCATAGATGTATATGTATAGGGAAAATCAAAGTGCTATATACAAATGCCTCTTGACTTATGATGAGGTTACATCCTAAAACTCATTTTTGAAGTCAGAAAGGGAGGGGTGGAGGGGTGGAAGGGAGGGAAGGGGAATGGGAAAAAAATAAAAAACTAAGATATATCATGTGCAGGTATAAATTCACAATGACGAATGTGATCATAATGTATACCTAAAATGTACCAATAAACTTAATTTTTTAAAAATGCACTTAATACACCTTACCTGCTGAACATCATAACTTAGCCTAACCTAACTTAAATGCGCTCAGAACACATTTATATAAACCAATAATTGAGCACAATAATCTGACACAAAGCTAATTTTATAATAATTTGTTGGTATTAGTCAGCCTTCCTGTAGCTGGGACAAAATAGCTGACACCCAAAACTTATAGGAGGAGAGGTTTACTTGGCTCATGGTTTCAGGAGTTTAGTCCTCAGTCATCTTGCTCCAAGGCAGAAACAGCATTCCAGAAGGCCAGGGTAGAAGAAACCCATTTCAGCCAGGAAGCAGAGACAGAAAGAGCCATATCCTCTGAAGGCACGCCTTGGGGCCCATCTTCTCCAGCCTGCCTCCAGCTCCTAAGAGCACAATCAGCTTTGAACTCATCAGTGGATCAATCCACTGACAAATACGGCACCCCTATAATCCAATCACCTTCTGAAAGCCCCACCTCTGAACACTTGAGACTTTTGGGGGACATTTCAGATGTAAATCATAACAGTGTTGAATATCTCATGTAATTACTGATAATTGTAGAGAAAGTGAAAATGAGTGTGTGATGGTTGAGTGGTTGTATCAATTTGAGAAGTTTGGTTAAGAGAAGCTTCAATAAACTGGCTCAGCAATTCCACACCCTAGGGTGTGGGAGATCCACCTTAGGGCAGCTCTTTGCCTGGATGTTATAAAGGGGAAGTGAGTAAGAACACGCTGGTTCCGTTCCTTTGGAGGAGCTTCCACATTCACCTAGGACATCATCTCCTGCCTTGCAGTGCAGACTCGTCTGCTTCCAGCTCCGATCCTTCAGCCTTCCTTCCACATACTCTTCAGCCTTCCAACGCAGGCCCCTCGGCCTCCTGATATGGACTCACAGGGAACACTGCAGGGAGCTCTAGACCTTCAACTAAATCCTTCAGTCTCTAGTGTGCAGACAGACTCTCTAGACTCCATCATCCAACTCTGTGGGGGGCCTTTGTAAGCCAATCTTATAAATTCTTAAATATTTATATATCTTGTGTTATATGTTTCCGTAGTAACTACTGACTGATACAGAGTGTGCATATACTTTTATACCATTGTAAAGTAAAAAAAAATAAAAATAAAAAACTTGTAACTTGAAGCATCATCAGTTGGTTTCAGGCATCTGCAGTTTCAGCCATCCACTGGGTTTCTAGAACTTATCCCTTTGATAAGATGGGACCACTGCACTGCCTTAATGATTATAGCTTCATGGTGCATTTTGAAAACTGGTTGAGCAGGTGTCCCCACTTTCCCTTCATGCTTTGTCAGAACTGTCTCAGTTAACTTTGGCCCTTTGCTCTTCCGTATGAATTTTGTTTTGTTTTGTTTTGCTTTGTTTTTTGGTACCAGGAATCCAACTCGGGACCTTGCGCTTGCGAGGCAGGTGGCGGAACCACTGAGCTAAATCCCTGGCCCCTTCCATACGAATTTAAGGAGCAGTTCATTAAGTTCCACAAAAACTGTACTGGGATTTGTTTAGAATTTATAATGGCTTTGAGGAAAGTTGCTACCTTCATGATGGTGAAACCTTTCTGTCCTCTCATAAACCTTTTTCCTCCCACCCCGAGTCTTTCTCATGCCATTCTGCTCCAGCTACTGTCCCCCTACTCTCCCTCTAGCGAACCCCTTTCTGAGGTCTGAGCCTCCCCATTACCCAGACCTCTGTGTCCCTGATCACAGTGGTCCTGACGTGATGAATTGGATTGTTCTTGGTTTACTTTCTGCCTCCTACTGGGCTGCCTGGACTATGGTACTGTCTACATTGTTCTCCATGGTAGATATAGGATCCTGTAATAATTTGGATTTGAAATGTCTCCCCACACTCACGTGCTAAAAGTTTGTTTGCCAGCAGACAGGCTTTCGGGAGAAGTGATGGGATCATGAAGGCTCTAACTTCATCAGTGCATTAATCCACTGATGAGATCATGATTTCATGGCATTTTTGAGAGGTGATGGAAACAGAAGATGGGGCCTAGTTGAAGGGAGTGGATCACAGGGGTGTGACCTTGGGAACTATATCTGTTCCCCAGCCCCTTTTGGGCTCTTTCCCTGTCTCTCTGCTTCCTGGCTGCTCCATTATGCACTTGTGCCATGATATAATGGAACCAGCCAGCCATAGACTAAAGCCTCTGAAACTGTGAGCAAAAATAAGCCTTTCCCTTTTTAAAGCGATTTATGTCAAGTACTTTGTCACAATGATGGAAAACTAAAGCAGGCCTCAATAAACATTTGTTAGAAGCAAGAAGGAAGTATTAAGGGGAAGGTCTTCTGACCCCAAGGCGTTTGACCATGCCTAGAGAAATGGCAAACAAAGTTATTTAATTTCCCTGTGCCTTTCCTTTTTCCCCTGGAGAAGGGGATATGATTCATATCCACCTGATAGGGCAGTCTGAGGATTAAATGAGTGTCATAAGTGTGAAGCACTTGGGGCTGTCTATCCAGGGGTCAAGGCTACTCAATATCCGCCCAGTCCACCTTTCTTCTGGAATTTCTCAGTCACCTGTCTGTGACACCGAGAGCTTAAAAGTAACTTCTTATCTTTCTTTCACCTCTCCCACATATTAGTCATCTTACTCCAATTTTGCGCAAGAGACAAATGAGTCTTAGAAGAGCAGAATGACTGTTTTAAGGCCTTGAAGCCAGAACTCCTGACCCCTAAACCACTGTTTGACCTAGGATATAATTTTCAAGGTATGTTACAGCTCAGAAATTCAGTCAGTGGAACTGCTAGTTTGACTGCGAGAACCAAATGCTTCCGTTCGAAAGGAAAAAGAAAATGGTAACAGACTCAAAAGTGTTGGCTCACATTATTTTTATTTTGTTTTTACTGAAAGTCTAAATCTAAAATTACACATGAGTTTCTCATGCTCTTAGCTTATCAAGCAATCATAAAACTAAAATAAATCTTCAGTGTGAACACAAACAGAACCATAAAATCAATTTTATCGGGCATAACAGTAGTAGAGTGATGTCTGAGGTTGTCATCTTTTGATCACCACAAGCCATCATTTGTGCTACTACCACATTCATTCTCATTGTTTTCCTTTTTTAAAAAAATTATAATCCAGTTTGGTGGACTAGAAATTTTAACAACACATTCTCAATGCAGTAATGGGAAGGAGGAAATAATGCACGAAGTGGAACATCACTCCTTGCGTATTTACTGTGGTGCTCACTGCTAAGGAACTATTGCATGTGTGCTCACAAAAGATAATAATGGCACAGTTTATCCTCTAGCAAAGGGCCCTTTGTGTTGACTGCTGCGAGCTCCTCCTCGTTCCTGAGTGGCAGGGTGGGGCTGATGATTCATTGCCCCACCGCTTCACTTCCCGAGATCACCAGGAAATGTCACTCTCTTGAGTTCTGTATCATCACCTGGCTGCTCTGTAGGTTCTGTGGGTCCTTCTAGGATTCAATCGGACCTCTGATCCTTCTGCATTAGTATGAGACAATGAACATTATTGTACTTCCTGTCAACGCTCCGTGTCATTTTCCTAATGACAAATTACAGTTCCAATGTATTCAATTCTTTAAGAAGCTAATTTCTTAGTTTATGAAAACGATATCCAGCAGCAAATGATCCTGGCAAAACAAATCTTTATCGTTTCATTTCCACCAGTAAAATGAAGCTCTATGAGCCTAAAGGTTGCCAATGTCCTTACCAGTGTGGGACAAACCAAATGAGGGCAGTCCCATGTGCTCTCATCAACTTACCAGAAGTGAATCGCTGTCACGCTGGGCACAGAAGTACAAACTCTGAAATAGATTTTAAAAATTTTCTTTTTTGGTTCCGTTCTAAATAAGTCGAGAAGAGAATGCCAGGGGCTGTGTGAAGTCCTTGTTTGAGAACTTTTAGGCTCCAAGACCACTGAGCGCCGGTGAGCAGCCTCTCACTTCCAGAGCTCAAGGCTGGAGGGAAAGAATCCCAGCAAGATAGAGGGTTCTGTCACTGTCAGTATCTGCGCTCCTCCCTCCTGGGAAGCAAACGCGGCAGCCAGCCGATGATATCAGACCTCCCAGGCTCGGGGATCCCCCTGCCTTTGGCTGTGGCCAGGGTGACTGACCTCCATGCTCCCATGGCCGCCCCAGCCTCTCCTCTGCCACCACTCCCATCACGTGCAGGCCTGAGGGAAGGCAAAAGAGGCCCAGCCACTCTCACCAGGGATTTTATTTTCTTTTTGGCTGGTTTCAGGCTTTCTTCTGCCTGAGTGAAAAATGGAAGAAACATCAATCACCTTCTCCCCACCACCCAGACACGCGAGCGCGCGCAGCACTCACGCACCCGCGCGGCCGGTCTCCCTGCGGTGGCGGTCGGGGCGGGGACGGGCTTGGCACCCACAGCCCCGGGCCAAGCGGGCCCGGAGGCGCCTCCCGCCGTGTCCAGAGCGCGCCGCTCCCTCGCGCCGCTGCCCGCTGCGCGGAGGAGGTGTCCGGCTGGCCGCGGTCCCACCGGGGAGGGCAGGCGCACCCCGCCCCTGCACGCCCAGCGCGGGTTCCCGAGGGAGCGGCGCTGCGCGGCGACTGTGCCACGGTCAGCGCAGCCCAGGGCGCCCGGGTTCTGCGGATCAGGTGGGTCCCGGAGGCCGGGCGCGGGAGGCAGGCGCTGGGCGGAGGGGCCCCGAGGGTGGCGCGGGGGCCTGGGGGTGAGCAGGCCATTGCTCCGGCGCTGCCCTGTGTCTGCCCTGCCCGTGTCCCTGCTTTTGTTCTGGCCGTGTTTCCTCTGCTCTCAGATCTGACCCAGTCTCTGTCCCCATCCTGTGTCGCGCCTCTGTCCAGCCTTCCAGACTGGGGCCTGCGGGACTGGGGGTTCAAGTGTCCCCTACCACACGGCGCTTGCAGGGTAGGGGTGGGGAGAACAGGGGCTCTCGGCGGGTACAGCAAGACAGAGTAAGTCTTGAAAGGCAGGAGGGGTCCATGCAGGCTGTGGGGCAGGGCTCTCTGGCAGACAACAGGATGCCAAGCGGGCGGGTCTGGGAATGGAGAGCTGGAGGTGGGGTACGCAGTGAGGGCAGGGGAGAGAGAGCCACAGAGACAGGCAGAGAGACAGAGATCTCAGGGAGCTCTCGGAGCTGAGCACCACGCCAACACCCAGCGGGGAAAGTTTCAGGTACTGTAACTCCCGCAGCCCAAGTGCATGCTGTTACTTGGGGAGGTGGGAGGCGAAACGGTCCCTTCAACTCTTCAAGCCCCCTCATTCCCATTCAGGAGACCCCTCCGCGTTTGAAAATGTCAGGGAAATAGCTAAGGAGAAAGATTGCACAAACTTTTGAAAAACATCCAAGTAACAGTAAAGGGGGAAAAAAATGTCAGCGCAACAGAGAGAGGAAACGGCCACTTGAGATTCCCCGATTTTCTCTCTGGTTGTGGGCGGGGGAAGGAGGGGCCGAAGATAACAGCGCGCTCCTCCCCCCCAGGAAGGAACTGAGACCCAGGCGGCTCTTTTCCAGGCTTTACTTGCTGTTTGCACGCCTTCTGCCTCTGGAGCCCGCCTTCATTTACCTGGTAATACGGAGGTGTGTTTCTCACCAGCAGATGCAGGGTGGAGCCCTGGCCTAGCCACTTCCCACTGGGAGATATTTTTTCCGGAAGATCCTCAGGTTCCTGGCTTGAGAAATAAGAATACTGCTGGAGACCTCGCCGTTTGAGTAAGCAAATGTAAAGTGCTTTGGCAGTGGCCAGGGCCTGGGGTGGTAGTGGTGTAAAGGTTATGGTTAACCTCTTTGCTTTCTGACTACACTGTGTACTTTCTACCCTCTTTTGAGTTATTTCTGGGTATTTCTTGCCTCCCCTACCAGATGGGGGAGGGATGCAGGTCCAAGTTATCTCTGTTACAAGTAACAGATGTTCAATGACTGACTAAGGCAGGACTGAAAGTATCCCTGAGGATTTCCTGTTCCCAGAGATTTCAAACCATGTCCCAGGAGGCCTAGTATCCTGGCTCAAGTCCTACCTGGCAGGGGAAGAGCACTTAGAGGGCAAGGCTCTGGCCCCTCCAAGCTTATTTCAGACAGAATCAGTTTAGTTCTACATTTATCTCTTTCTTGTCTTGGGAACCCCCAGAGAACGCTCTTCATAGTTCTCCTATCCGGTCTGATCCTGTTGTTTTTAGTGGAATGGCTGAGGTTGGGAGGTGTGCAAAGCAATTAGGGTAAGACCTTCTAGTGGCCAGGAACCTGTCTCCAGAGTAAGTGGCTGGGAGTGACCTTTCCCTGGTCAGGGTGGCTCTGTGTGGCTCTCTACCTGTTAGCAGGCACCTAGACGCTAACTACAGAGCCGAGGATGCCTTCTTACTTCTGAGCCTCTAGTGGGACTTGCTAAGTGTAATTTGGTCTCACAGGTTTCCCAGAGGAAGGGGGTGGACTGGGTCTCACTAACCCATTTCACAGCTGAGGAAGCAAAGGTTCAGAGAGCCCAAGTACCTGGCTCATGGCACTCAGCTATAAATTGCAGCTAGGATTTGAATGCATTTGTGTCTGTCTCCTCGGCTTGTGCTCTTTCCATTTCAGCATCTGTCATCAGGCTAATAACAGACGTCATTGAGATGAGGTGGGGGAGTGGCTGAAAGGGGATGGATGAATTAAGTGGGGGGGGCTGGGCATTTATACAGGTGCTTTTGTAATAGAAGTATTATTTTATTTGAAATGAATGTGCTTTCTGCCCCATATTTTCAGTTTTAGTGTTTATTTTATAGATGCTTAAAATTATTTTTTTCCATTTTTTTCATTAAAGTATAATTTACATACATTAAAATCCACAAATCTTAAATATTCGTTTGGGTCAATGTGATTTATCAGTTGTTGATTCCTGGGTTACTGGCCCCCCTAAAATGAGACATGAAATATTTGCTTCACTCTAGAAAATTAACATTTCAAATTAATTTGCCTTCTACCATACCCCCACCCCCACCCCCGCCGGCAACCATTTTCTGATTTTATCATCCACTGAATAATATTTGCCAGTGATTGGACTTCACATACATAGAATCACACTATATGTACTCTTTTATGTCTGGCTTATTTCAGTCAACTTAATTTTTTGAGATTTGTCTATGTTGTGCATATGAGTCATTTGTTCCTTGCTGCAGAGTCATAGTCCATTGCATGGATATACAATCCTCTTATCTCCTCTTCTCTTAATGAATATTTGGATTATTTCCAATTTGGGGCTATTATGTGAACATTCTTGTCCAAGTCTTTTGAGAACATTCACTTTCCTGCAGGAGTGAAATTGCTGGACCACCAGATGTACCATTTCACATTCCCTCCCAAAGCTATGAGTGAGAACTAGGATTGTTCCACACCTTGATGGTATTTGGTGTTGCTGGTCTTTTTGACTGTAGTCATTTTAGTGAGTGGTTGGTGGTATCTCACTGTGATTTTGATATTCTATTTTTTATGATTGAATTTTGGCTTTTGGAAAAGACAGTAATGAACAGGGGCAAATCTATGAAACGAGATGGTGGTGTGGACCAGGTT
Organism: Heterocephalus glaber; assembly: GCF_000247695.1. The sequence goes on from NW_004624760.1 coordinate 13,739,136, forward strand.
TTCCAATTTTAGGGAAGGGACCAAATGGTAGTTAGACTTGTGACCTTAGTAACAGGAATTTCTAGGCTCAGAAGTGGTCTCTATATGTCAGCTGGGATTTACAGACTTGGTACTTGTATTCCAAATTCAAGAATGTTTGTGGGTGTACATATGTTTTTTTTTTTTCTGATAACAGGAATCGAACTCGGGTCCTTGAGCTTTTGGAGCAGGCAGCAGAACCACTGAGCTAAATCCCTGGCCCTACATATGATTTTAATAGCTTCCATCTTATGTCCAATTTGGGGCTCCCTGCTCACATGTTTAACTGCCCAGTGGGTATTTCTGCCTGGATGTCTCAAAACAGTACAAACTCACAAGTCCAGACAGACTTCATTGTCTTGTGGTGGCTTTCAGTCAAGTGTCGCTAGATAAATGATGGTGTCACTGAGAGGAGAAGGGAGGAGGAATGTTGGGGTGGGAGAGACAATGAGTTGAGTTCACTGCTAAGTGGCACAGAGGAGTCTGTGGAAGTAAGGACTGGAAGTTGCATTGGGCAATCAGGAGGTTACTGAAAAATACCGAGAGCAGTTTGGGTAGAGTGGAAGACAAGCAAGCTAGATTGCCTGTATAGGTGAGAGTGAAGAAGTGGAGACTGAGCATAGTCATCTGTTTAAGTTTATTTGAAAAGGTTAGAAGAGACATTGAACTAAAGGGAGGTCTGGGCAACAGGATGAAGGGAGAGACTTTTAGGATGGAAAGACTAGTGAGGCATGTAGATTCAGGGAATGATTTGGTCCAGGGGAGGGAAGGGATGATGGATGGAACTAAGCACTAGGAGGAGCAGGAGGCAGCGGGGAGTTGTGACTGAAGTAAGGATGGCTGTCTCCACCTCAGAGGCCAATGAGTGAATGAAGATGAAATTCATCAACGAAAACATTCTGTGATTTGTCATTCATCACAACTCCTTTTAGCATAGCACGCATGGAGCAGCACAATCAGTACTTCTCATCTCATGTATTAGTCACTTTTCTTGTTGCTCAGATAAAAACACCTGACACCCACAACTTAGAGGAGGAGAGGTTTATTTTGGGTCATAGTTTGCAGAAATTTCAGTACATAGTCCACTCACTGTAATGCAGGATGGCGTGGCAGAGGTGCACGATGGAGAAGAGAAGGGAGAAGTGGTGGAAGGAGATATGCTCTTCCAGAATACGGCCCCAGTGACTTACCTCCTTTGGCCATCTCCACCTCTCAACATCACATTTAGATTCGTAAACTCATTGGTAGACTAATCCACTGATGTTTATCACATCTCCATGATCCAGTAACCTCCCCAAAGCCCTATCTATGAATGTGTGAGACTTTGGAGGGGACATCTAGATATAAATCATAGCATATATAGTATGCATCAGCTAGCTTTCACTGCAGTCATACTGTGTTCCAAACAACAACCTCAAGCTGAGGTTTTGAGGCATCTATTTATTGTTCATACAAGATGTTAGCTGCAGGGAAGTTGTGGTGCAAGGTTTTGGGGCTCAGCTCTAGATTCCAGACAGACAGAACCTTTGCTGCAAAGGTGTTATAATTTATGTCTAGCCTCATACAGTCATGCAATCATGCTTTTTCAGAGGTGGCTGAGTCTAGAGTGTATGATGTTGAGGTTAAGAGTGTGTGGTTACTAAATCAGTCCACTGTTTGGTTTGACACCACCTTAATCCTAGTAGCCTAGATAAAGTATAAAAGGGGCAGAAAGAAGCTGCTAAGGTCTCTTGTTTGCTTTGCTGCCTTCTTCCCACCATGAACTGTTTCTTTTCTGCAATGCCTGTCTGCCTTGCCTCTCTGCCTTGGAGCCAGCCAACTATGGACTGAAACCTCTACAAACTGTGAGCTAAATAAACCTTTCCCCCCTTAACTTTGGGTTTCGGGTATTTTGTCTCAGCAATGAGAGAAAAAATGACTAAGACAGAGGGTCTTCTCACTGTAGGATCCAGGCTGAGGGAGCTGCTTCTGCTATATGCTGTTCTCATACTGAAATATGGAGCAAGAAAGAGGTGACATAATGTCTCTTACAGCCTCTACCCTGTGCTCATTGTCATTTCCACCCATTTACCAGCCAATCACCATGCCCAGAGTCAACTTTATAAACATACATGTGTATATATATGTATAAACATACATAAAGATCTGTACTTTGCTTATTGGCACTAAATGAACATTTGGGAACAATAATCCACTTGACCATCTATGTTTGTCAATGCAGTATGTCCCCTTATCTGTGGGGAATACATTCTAAGACCCTAGGACATACCTGAAACCTCAGATAGTAGCAAACTATGGATATACACTATGTACCATGACTATTTAGTGACTGAGAGTGGGTAGCATATACAGTGGGAATACACTGGAAAAAGGGATGTTTCATGTACTAGGCTGGACAGAGTAGGATGGCATGAGATTTCATCAATTGTAGTATGCAGAATGGTGCATAATTATAAACTTACAACTTGTTTTTTCTGGAATTTTCCATTTGATGTTTTCATTCTGTGGCTAATCATGAATAACTAAAACTTCAGAACTCAAAATCGCAGATGAGGGGCTACTACCATCACTCCCTGATACAGATCTGCACCTTTCTCTGTGTCTCCAACTTAGTTGCTGTCACATAGCCCACTCTCCAGAGCAGCTGCTCAAACATGGCAGCATCTTTTTGATCTCTCTTTGCACATTTGTTCCCTCCATCTGAGAGTCTTCCCCTATTCTTTCCCCTGTGTTAGTCAGCTTTCTGTTACTGTGATTAAAAAACAAAACAAAACAAGAGAATCAATTTTAAAAGAAGAAAAATTTATTTTGGCTCATGGTCTCAGAGGTTTCAGTCCATGGTTGTTGGACCCTGTTGCTTTGGGTCTTGTTGGTACAGTACGTTATGGTGGGAACACATGGCAGGGGAAGCCTGTTGACCTCCTGATATCCAGGAAGCAAAGAGAGAAGAGAAAGGCCCAGGGTCCCAGTGTCTCCTCTAAGGGCCTGCTACCAATGGCCTAGCTTTCTCCACCATACCCCACATCCTAAAGGTTCCACCACCTCCCAGTAGCACCAGGGATGGGGACCAGACCTTTGGGGGACATTTATCCAGACCACAGCACTTCTCCCCCACCATCAAATCAGTAGCCTGGATTGTTTTCTCCTTTGTCTCTATGAACAGTCCTTTTAATCACACCCCCACACTCCCCCTGAGTTCAAGTGCAAGCCCTTCAGGCTGACCCTTCACTGTGACCTCCTCATCGCTGCTCCACTCTCTCCTCCAACATATTATGTCACTGCAGGCCAACATCTTCTTGCCAGACACCGCACTGGCATGTTTTGATCTTTCTAAGGCTCCCCACTGCCTTCAGGACAAAGCACATACTCCTTTGGGAGATAGCTAAGGTCCTGCAACAGCTGCACTTTGAATTTTCCCTTGCCTTATCACTCTGGCCCTTAAGACCTCTGCTCCAGCCCCAGGGAATTACTGAAATTCTCTCCTGGCTTAATACCTCTGGACTTTTCCCCCTGCTGCTCCTTCTGCTTGGAATGCTCTTTCTACTCCTCCCCAAATCCACCTGCAAGCTCCTACTCACCCTTCAAACCCCAGCTTCATCATTATCCTCACTGTGAAGCCAATCTCTTCATCCTGCCCACCATGGATTAGGCATCTCTTCCTTCCCCACCAGCACCCCAGTCACCCTGCAGTACATGGTGCAGCTGCATTTCTGCCACACATCATTACAGTATTTCTTACTTCCTCAGCTATGAGCTGCTGGAACCAGAGAGTACACTATCCACGTGACCACAGAGCACTTTGCTTGACACACTCCAGTTCACTGTGGCCTCAGAGTTTGCATCCTTGGTGGCTGTCCGACCTGGAGCAGTCACCTCATTGCTCTGCTGGCATGCAAAGTTCCACTGATGGGAGTGTTACCTTTGCTCCTGAGAGACATTGGTTGGGGTCATTTGGGAAGTCCAAGAAGGATGTAGATTTGGTCCACGGATTGCAAGCAAAGACGTCACCACTGAGAATACTTAGCCTAGAATTCTTTCTGAAAGTCTTTACAGCCCCCAAAAGAGGAAATAAAATTAGTTGTCTACATCTCCAGATAAAGAGCCAATCTGCTCAGCTTCTCAAACTCAGTGTGGAGGCTGCAGACCTCACTGATGTGCAGTCCAGGCCGTGGGAGTTTTCTAGTGGGATGTGTGGCAGGGGTGGAGATCCAGTGCCTTGTGTTCTATGCATGTGTCCTGGGGGGACCCACACAAACATCCATGAGGGACTCTGGTGATAGGCAGGGGCTTCCTGTGGTTCCTGTCAGAGCCATGTGCAGTTGTGGATGCAGGAAAAAGCATGGAGCTGCCTCTTGGAGCCAGGCCCAGCTCAGAGAGTCAGTGAGCTGAGCTGGAAAAGGGGCATCAAGAGCAAGTGAGTCTGGGAAGCTGAAGGAGGAGAGGGCTGCTGGGAAGATGTGGTTAGGAGGGTCAAGTGGTATAGAGAGGCTGGGTAAAGAGAAGGGGCTCTAGAAAAGATCAGCTGACTGTGGGTTGACGGCAAGACCCTCGGAAAACAGAAAAATAATTACCGAATGATCGTGGCTAGTGTTGTCTAACCTGGTCAGCAGTTTGAGAAGTGAGATCATATATATGGTCATCTCATCTGGGCCTCATAAAAATCCTGTGTGGTCAGCACAGCAGTAATTATTTACCCCATTTTACACATGGAGAAATGGAGGCTTAGAGTTTTAAGGTCATGCTAGTCAGCTTTCTGATGCTGTGATAAACACCTGACAAACACTTTAAAAAGAGGGAAGGTTTACTTTGGCACATGGTTTCAGAAGGTTTAGTCCATGGTTGTCTGATTCCATTGCCTTTAGGCTTGTGGTGAGTCAGGAGTATCCATGGCAGGTTGTGCATGGTGGAGGAACGCTGCTCACCTCATGGCATCCAGGAAGCAGGCAGGGGGGTTGGTGGGGAGCCCTGGAGCGGAAGGGGCCAGGTACCAGATATAGTCCCCAAGGTCACACCCCCAAGATTCATTCCCTTCAATTGGCCCCATTTCCTTTTTCCATCACCTCCCAACAGTGCCACCAAATTATGAACTCATCAGTGGATTGAGTTGAATTAACTGATGAAGTTAGAGCCCTCCTGATCCAATCACCTTCCAAAAGCCCCACCTCTGAACACATGAGCCTTGGGCAGGGTTTGGATTGGGCATCTTATATCCAAACCATAGCAAAAGTTTTGGCCAAAGCCTCATAGGAATGAAGTAGCAGAACTGAGGCATAAAAGCCAGATTCTGACTCCAGACTATGTGGCTTGGCTCCATGAAGGTGGAGCGATGCTGGAGGCAACTGCAGTGACCTTTGCTGGGCCCCAGGTGGAAGTCATCCAGAGAGAAAGCTGTAGTTGGATGAGGCTGGAAGGAGAGTTGGGTTCAGGGAATTAGTTCTTACTGAGAGTGTTCATTTCATCTCAGGTTGGGTGCTCTTGCCATTGGTAGCTTTGCTGTAAATGCTGTGGACTGGGCTCTCCTGTGGGGTGGGACACTGAATAGAGCTCTGGGCTGAATGTGAGGTGGCCACATCCCACCCAGGGTTGTGCTGCCAGCTGTGGGTTCTATGGAAGCTTCAGTTTCTCTATCAGCTAATACCACCAGGCACAATTCTAGCAAATTTTTCTCTGAGCAACACCTGCAGTTAAACAAAAAACAGTAAAAAGAAGCCCAAATCCCTAAGAAATGGATTCTTAAGCCAAAATCCACAAGGAAGAAGTAGCTGTTATCTCTGGAAGGATCCCAAGGTTTGAGGCATCTTTTTTTTTGGTACTGGGGATTGAATTCAAGACCTTGCACTTGCGAGGCAGGAGGTGGTACCACTGAGCTAAATCCCCAGCCCAGTTTTGAGGCATCTTGACCTGTTTCTGAAGACTCAAGCTGTGAATCGTTCTTTGAGCTGCCATCATTCTGTTCCCTCATTTATTAACTCATCCAGGATTTACTGATACTTGATTACCAGGTAGATCCAGTCCCTGTTTGTGTGGAAGCTAAGAGTTAGTTAGGTGAACAGTCACCAGAAAGAAGTGCAGGGTATGCGGACTAGGTCTGATCCATTGTGGGGTGGTGGCCAGGGAAGGCTTCCAAGGGACATGTTCTTTACATTGAAGGGGAACAGGAAAGAGTGTTCCCAGGGGAGGCAGAGGCAGTGAGAACCATCCTGCTGACCCTTCAACTGTTCCAAAACCCGGAGGTCCTGGTGGCTGGAGGACACAGAGGAACACAGGATAGGGAGCAAGCTCTGGGAAAGGGGATGGCTGCCCAGAGCAGTGACTCTGGAGTTGGCAGGGTCAAGAGGGAGCAGCTGCCTGCCTTCTTCCTGCCCTGGATGGGGTGTGGGGGGGTCTTCCAGAAGCCAGGCAGTTGTCCCCGGGAGGAACTTGCCTGGAATCTGTGGGGAAAGCCAAGACACTTCCAACATTAGGGGCAGGGCTTCTTTTCAGGGGAATGAGGCTCCCTGAGATCAGGAACAGGGTCTGGTTTGCTAGTGGCTGTCTATAGATTGGTATCTTGTGTAGCAAACTATTTTTGTATGTTAGCTAGAGCAAAGGAAGGGAGAATTGATATTTCTAAGTACAAATTTAATCAAGTGTTTTAGAATTGATTTCTGTGGCCACATGAAAATTCAACATGGGAACCATGAGATGACTGTTTGGGTTGACATACTGAGTAGCGCAGGAGAAGGTGTAACGGTCAGAGGTTATGGTTGTAAGTAACAGAAGGAGATTGAGGCAAAAAAAGGTATGCCTTGTGTATTAAGTCATTCTTCTGATGCTGGAAAAAAATACCTTACATACACACTTTAAAGGAGGAGAGGTTTAATTTGGCTTATGGTTTCAGAGGTTTCAGTCCCTGGTCAGCTGGTTCTAAGGCAGAAACACCAGAGGTGGAAGGGCCTGGTGGAGAAAGCTGCTCATCTTACAGCAGCTAGGAAGCTGAGTGAGAGGAGAAGAGCTAGAAAGGAAAGGGCGGAGTCTGCATATCCCCTTCAAGGCCACACCCCCAGTGGCTTGCTTCATGGAATTAGGCCCCACCTCCTAATAAGCCTATTCAGCTAATAAATTTATGAATGTATTAACCCATTGATGAGGTTAGTGCCCTCATGAACTAATCAACTTCTGAAAGCCCTATCTCTGAACACATCAGACTTTCAAGGATGTTTTACACTTTGAGACTATTTTTTGTTGCCCATAGCACTGTTGGGAGGGCTAGAAAATCAAGATAGCCAGAGCCATCGAGGCTGGGCACTACACACAGTTAAGGTCTTATGTAAGAGCTAATTCTAGCTCGTACTGCCACCAGGAGCACTGTGACTATTTCCCCAATGTCTGCTTTTGTGACACTTCCTCAGGGTACAAAGCTGCTACCTGGCCAAGGCTCAGGTCCCTCTGCTGTATTCCAGGGACAAATGGTTGGACAGAGCATTTGTCTTGTTTTCCTCTGGTGGTGGATGGAGGGTTCCTTACACAAACTGGGCAACTACTAAGTCCACCAGTGCCACCAGGGATGGGGACTTTCTAGGGCTGCAGAATTCTGCAGGTCTAAGGAGGGTCACAGGGCCACCCTGAGGGAGGGAATAAATCTTCTGGGGGAGCTTCTACAAGGACAGCCGGGCCCCAGCCAAGACTGTACCACTGAGCCTCAGCACCCTCATCTGTGAAATTGGCTGTTGGGGATTTTAGACATAACTATCAAGTGGTTGGTACAAGGTAGCCAGTAAGTGGCAAGTGCCATTATCATGATTGGTGCCAGAAGTAATACTAACTGTGGTCAGCAGTTATCAGCATAGTTATTATCCTCAAAGGAAGGAAACCCAGTAGGCAAATCTAGAGATTTCAGAGGCAGCCACACACCTTTATACAAAGGGATTCTCTGCTGGGCTCCTTTAAATTTTTGCCTCCCCAGGATACTTAAACACAGGCTTGAATTTACCAAAAAGAAAGGAACAAATGAACGAGGGAGGCCCCAATCTTACATACCTTTGATACACACCATGGAAGGCAGTGTTCCGCCAGGTCCACTTTGCCATTTCACACTTACTTCCTCAGTACAGAAGCCTCACAGGACTGGGGACCCCTTCACATTTCCACAGGAGAGTTCAGCAGTCCCACCTTCCCCTCTCACTGGAAAGATGTAGCCCCCGCAGATCCAGAAGGCCTGACCTCGGTTGTTGTGCTTGCAGATGTCTGGTGATCAGCTCTTTGAAACACGAATGCTTTGACAAGTGACACTTGCCAATTTCCATAGTGTAAATATTCCCACCACAGCCACTTTCCTGTTGCTGCTTAGGGAGTTGGGAAAAAATGTGTAGTATCTTTGTTTTGTTTTTTTTCTCGGTACCGGGGATCGAACTCAGGACCTTGTGCTTACGAGGCAGGCGTGGTGTCACTGAGCTAAATCCTGGCTGTAGTATCTTTGTTGTATAGTATTTTCCACTCTGCCTAGATCTGAGAGATACAATAACCCCAAGAGGATAAAATGTAATAAAATGATTAGAAAGCAATGAGTTTTTATTATCCTTGTTCTTGATTCATTTATCTATAAATTTATCTACTTGAATTTTTTAATAATGACTGTGTTTGACAACTGGCTTGCCAAATACCTGAAAGTTTAACTATCAGATCATTGTACATTGTATACATGGGTCAAAATATCACACTGTACTTCATGAATATGTACAATTACCATATACCAGTTACAAAATTTTAAAAAAATTAACAGTTGGCTTATGCAAGCCAGTATGATCTAAATCTGGAACACTACCAGCTTGGAGGATCCCAAAGACAAGCTGGCACAGGGGGCCATTCCTGAGCAGCGCCTCCACTCACTTTGCCAACATATCAACATTTTTTTATTTGCCTTTTAGCCTTTTTTTTTTTTTGGATACTAGTGGTTGTTTCCTTTATTCATTAATTTATTGCTATACGGAATCCCTAGTGCTCAGAACAGCACTGGCCAGCACATAGCAGGCCCACAACAAACATGGATTGGTTGATTGAATAAACAGGAGGCCTGCTAGGATTCACAGCCTGCCTCTATTATAAGGCGCATCTTTCCTCGAGCCTCTGTCTCTTCCTCTGTAAAAGATAAGGGTCTGAACAGAGACCTCTGAGGTTCCTATTGGGTAAGAAAGTTTCTGTACCTGATGAAGACATCCCTTTGCCACAGCCTGGCCAAACAGAGATCTGCATCTGAGTATCTCCAGGAGTGGGAGCTGGGCACTGCTTCTTAAGTTTGTCAGTTTTATGCTTTTAGTCTGTGGGCAGTTTCTTAACATTGCGTTCAAAACAGCTTCCCTTGAATGTCCCTGGACAGTCCCAGCCGGGCCTTCTGGTCTATGTGAAGAGAGAGTCAGCCCTTTTCTCTGGGCCAGCAGATATTTCGAGGCCCTTTGCCTTTGCTACTGGGTGAGATGTCCCAGGGGCAGGCAGCGCAGTCCACTGGGTAAGTGGTCCCAGCAAGGGGGGACCCATGGTTCCATCCTGAAGGCAGAGCACACTGTGAAGTGGAGCAGCCCCGGGGTTGTAGAACATGATCTTTCTTCTCATTTGCATTCTTTTTTTATATTGCAGTATAGCCCCATACTTTTATTTCTAATACTCTGAGGACTGGTGTTTTGGGAAAATACTGTAAAAATGACCCTCAGTTTCTGTGCCTCCTCATGGAGAAAGGAACAGCATCTGTCTGTAGACCACATTTTGAGAACCACTGTGCTGGGTGACATCGTCAGTAGGCTTTAGCCTCTTTCCCCTGGGGCCCTGGACAAGAAGATACAGATGCTCCTTAACTTACAAGAGGGTTACATCTCAATAAGCCCATCCTAAGTTAAAAACATCACGAGTTAAAAATGCATTGAATATACCTAACCAACTGAACATGCTAACTTAGCAGCACAGTGCACTACAAGTGTTCCTGGTGATTGTGGCACTGTCGCTGCCAGGAATCATGGAAGAGTATCTTGCCATGTATTACTAGCCCAGGAAATGGTCAAAGTTCATAGCATGGTTTCTAAGGGATGCATATTTCTTTTTGCACCATGTAAAGAAACCCTAACCCTCACCATCATAAGCCAAGGAGCATCTTTTTTGAGCATCTGTACTCTGCAGGTAAGAACACAGAGGTCTGGGCAGGGTGCTGGGAAGGGTCCCACGAACTCCCTTTGACCACTCACTCCCCTACCTCACAGGTGAGACACAGCAGCTCACTGAATGGAGACATCCACCCATTGGCCATTCTTCTGGGAGCTGGGATGACTGAGTCCAGCTTCCTCTTGTTCCCATGAGGCTCAGGACAGAGGCAGGAGCAGAAATAAACCCAAAACCCACATCTTCTGCAGCTCCTGCTCGCTCTGCTCTCCAGGGCAAATTGGGATAGGGCCTGGGACACTCCCTCTGCCACTAAATTTGGGTTCAGCTGGAGGCCTTCTCTAGTGCCCAGCAACCTGGGGCAGTAGCCAGTCCCCAAATCCTTCTGCGCTGTGGCAACATCATAGAATTTCTGGCCTTTCCTCCTCTTTCCTTCTCCTGCTGTGCTTGGCTCAACCTGATGTTTAGCTTGGCTTTCTCTTAGTGGTTGGTCGGAGACATGGTCTGTGGGGTCCTTTTTACAGATGAGCAAACTGGGACGAGGAAGTGAGCCAAGAATCTGATTAAACAAATAATAAAAGCAATAATAGCTCACACGTACTGGACATTTTTCCCTCTCTCCAGCCACTGTGTGAGTTGCTTTTAGGAGTCCTTCCTCTTCATCATACAGAAACCCAGATGGTAGAAATCGTTATTGTTCCAGTTGTACAAATGGGGAAACTGAGGCCCGGGGAAGTTAAGCAATGTCGCCAGGTCACATGGGAAGGGAGGGATTGGGGACCGAGACACAAGCAATGAGATGGTGCCCTTCATACAGGAACAGCTCTGCTTGCAAAAAGAAAACTTTCACATCAGCAGGGAAGGGTGGAGGCTTCCCAAGGTCACACTGGGCCAGACTGGAGCCCGAAGTCCTGACCCAGTACCCCGAGACTGCTAATCTGCCCATTCCATGTCATGGTGTCTCCTATGAATGACAGCATGGGGACACCCAAGTAGAGGTGGGCAGCGTCCTCCTCCCATACGGTGTAAGATGTGTCCTTGGGAGGCCTGGGGTCTGGGCTTTATCTGGAAAGCTCAGAAACTCTTTGTTCCCCCCTCAGCCTGACCATGCCTCAGAGCCACAAGCTGCTCAAGTCACATTTCCTGTTTGTGTTCTGCTGCCCAAGTGGAGCTGTAGATGAAGGGCCAGGGGAGGGTGGAGCCTTCTTTACCAGAATTACAAAGGTCTGGGGTGGAAAGAGACTAGCCTATTGGGTCTAGGGGCTGGGATTTAGCTCAGTGGTTCTGTCACCTGTCTTGCATATTGGGTCTACACCGTTGTTTTCTGGATGGAGAAACAGAGGTCCAGAGAATGTCGAACCTGTCTCAGTTCACACAGCATGCCAGAATCACAAATTCTACTACAGTTTTGCTTTAAAAAAAAATTGAGGTTATAAAGTCAGTGTGGGGAGCTGGCAGAAAACTACAGTGTTCTCCAGTTTCAGTGATGAGAATCTGAGGCTGGGGGTGGGGTGGATGTGGGTGGGGAGGGGAGGGAATTTTCTTAAGATCACACAGGTGGCCCCTGACAGAACCCTGAGAACCCATTTTCTTTTTCTTTTTATCCTTCAAAACTTTTATTAGTATCTCTCATGGAAATTCAAGACAGGAACATTTGTGTTTCTTTTGGTGCTGGGGATCAAACTCAGGACCTTGTGCTTGCGAGGCAGGTGCAGCACCACTGAGCTAAATCCCCAGCCCATTTTCAGATCAGCATTCAACAAATACCACTGGAGATCCTCCGTCTGCCAGCTGTTGACTAAAGAGGGCCCTTTGGCTAGTGTGGGGGTGCACAACCATCAAATAATCAGGCAGCCTACCCGGGAGAGCTCCCCTGCTGAAAGCTGAGGAGTAAGGGAAGGGGGTGTGGGGAGGGGGAGGCTGGGGGTCGGTTCATTACCCCCCTTTTTATTAGGGGTAGTGTAGCGAAGTCTGGCTAGTGTAGTGTCTCGGAGACTCTGCTCCCTGTTTTGTTTTTATCTTTTCAAGTTAAGTGGGGGGAGGGGGAATCAACTACCTTAACAAAGAGGTCCGTGGCAGGGCTGGAATAGGAAACCTGCAAAATGGCTATGTCCTCACTGTGACTTTGAACGAGAGTTAACAACATCCTTGAACCCCCACATCTTCATCTGTGTAGCAGCCTGCATTCCTACCCTGACGTCTTGCCCTGACCTCTGAAGGGCATGAGGCCCAGTGTGCTGAACTGGACCTGGGTATGAGGGTGGGCGGCAGGGCTCCTCTCCTTGAGCCAGCTCTGAGGGTGTGTCTTCACCCCTCACTTTGCTGTAAGCCAGTAGCCTGCCAGCAAGAGCTGACTACATTTCGGCAAACTCCCCTCCCCTGCTCTCCCCAAGAAGGAATATGACACCCTGTATTTTACAGTAATATGACACTTTACACATGTGACAACGCTTAGCCTTTGCAGCAACCCTGCCATAGGGACCACCTTCTCACTGGCTAAGAGACACTGGGGCTCCGGTGGACACTGCCTAAGGACAGGGTCACATAGTCAGTGGAATGGGCGGGACTTGAGTTTTGCCAGCTCCTCAAACCCTTGCTGAAGCTAAATCTGCTGTCTGCCCAGGAGCCAGGAAAAGTGGATCCCTGTGGCCAGGCACGAGGGCACCCTGGCAGGCAGAGATGTTGGCTGCTCTTCAATCCAATATTCATTAAATATTTGTTCAACACTTATCTGGCATGGAAGGTGTTGGAAGAAACAAGTTTGCAATGAATTTAAATGGCAGGCTCCTCTGGATTCTGAATTCCACCCTGCACAACAGCACTTTGCGTAAGCAGAAGGGCCCTAAATTCACTGACAAAGTCACTTTCCCAGCTGCAGCGAGTTAACGTCCTGGACAAACACTAGCCATTGCCCGCTTTCCTGTACTTCTCTTTTTTTCTTTGGTTTGCGGTTGAACTTTTCCAAGCCAGACAGTTTCTGGGGAGGCTCATTAGAAGATTTATTCTGGTTCTGTTTTAATTTGAAATTTATTTAAATAATGATGAGAACAACTTGTCTTAGACCACTCTGCCTGTCTTATTTATTTATTTATTTACTTTTGACTGAGAAGCTTGGACTATAAATAGTTGGCATCCTTGAACCTGGCACCTTTTATTAATTAAGTACCGAAAGCATGGTTGTACTTATATAAAAGCAACAGTGCATTTTTGGAGAGTGTCTGCGAAGCACCAGCTTTATTTAATTAAATAATGTTTTGTCTGCTTACAATAATGTATATTCTCATTGTAGGAACTCAAAGATGCAGAGAGGTAGAAAGAATAAACTGATCATTCCTCCCCAATCTCCTTGCATAGATTTTACGACTATGTCCATGTAAACATAGTTATGTTTTTAACTAGCGGTAAAATATACATAACATCAAATTTGCCATTTTAATCCTTCAGTGTACAACTCAGCAGCATTAAGTATAGTCACAACATTGCTTATCCACCAACACCGTCTATTTCTAGAATTTTCCCATCATCTCAAAGAAAAACGCCATACCCATTAAGCGATTATTTCCTATCCCCCTTTCCCCCAGTACTTGGTACCTAATGTTCTCCTTTCTGATTTTGTCAATTTGACTACTCTACCCACTTCATATAGGCGAAATCGTACAGCACGATAATTTCAAGGTTGATCTGTGTTGTAGCATGTACCACAACTTCCTTCTTTTATAAGGCTGAACAACATTCCATTGTGTGTATACATCACGTTGTGTTTATCTATTTATCCATGGACATTTGAGTTGGTTTTCTCTTTTTAGCTTCTGTGAATAATACTGATTAAACATGGGTACATAAACATCTCCAAGTCCCTGCTTTCAATTCTTTTGAGTATATAACTAGAAGTAGGATTATTGGATTTTATGATACTTCTATAATTTTTTGAGGAGCTCCCATATTTGTCCAGTATTTTTGATATATCAAGTCGATATTTGAAATCTCTATATAATTTAATATCTGACGTTCTCATTTAATTTCTCACTTGATTGACTGTTCTTCAAAATTGTTGTGCAGTAATGTTGCATAATATTCCACTGCACTGCTAGCTCACATTTCCCCTGCTCTCCTCACTGATTTTTAAACCAGAGGTTGTACATTGTGGGAATAAAATAAATAAGTCGCTCCTGACAAATTACCACACACTATATACATATTTGCTGGAGAAATGCAATCAAAGATAGGTTGCTTCCTTTAAGGAGTTCTTTCCATTTCTTCTCAGAAATTGTTGGAGATTATCCAATTCGGTGGCTTTAAAAGTTCTTTTTAGCTGAGTGCCATGTTGCATGACTGTAATGCCAACTACTTCGGAGGCTGAGGCAGGAGGATTGCAAGTTTTTGAGCTCAGCCTGGGCAACTCAGGGAGAACCTGAGTCTTTCTTTGTGCCATGGAGCATAATCAAGGTGAGTAGTGAGTCACCCTGGCTCCTTGAAAGAGGAGCACATCCCCCACTAACCCCAAAGAGCAAACATTTGCTGGATGTGGTAACGCCCACCTGTAATCCCAGCTACTTGGGAGACTGAAGCAGGAGTGCAGTCTGAGAAAGTTAGCAAGATCTTGTCACAAAATAAAATTTAAAAAGGGTTGAAGATGTAACACAGCAGTGAGCACTTGCTCCATGGCACGAAGAAAGAGAGCCCTGGAAGGTCTGATGAGCAGTTAAGTGCTTAGGCCCTCTGCCTTGTTATTGCCACATGGTCCTATCTGACCAGCCCCAAGGGGGCCAGGAAATGAAATCCCATCATGCAGGTGGACAGCTAGAAATACCTGGTCAAACAGCACTAAAAAGTAGCTCGGTTGAATCAGGCATGATGGCACATACCTGTAATTGTGGTACTCTGGGAGGCTGAGGCAGGAGGATCACAAGTTCAAGGCCAGGCTGGGCAATTTAGGGACTTAGTAAAACCCATTTAAAAAAAAAAAAAAAAAGCCCTGGGTTCAATCTGCAGTAATGCAAAAAAACACAAATTTCCCAGGTTGGTGGTTCTCTTTCGTGCCTAACTTGCTGATGTCAGCTCAGCCAGCAGGGGCACAGGCCTGGGTCCCACACACAGAGCAGCCTGTGGGCTTTCCATTGTGAGCACTAGGAAACCGCACCCACAGAACAAAAACCCCAAAGCCGACTCTCAGCTACGAGGGAGTGCCAAGCAGAGGAACCAGAAGGTGCTCGTGGCTTCTGGCATCTCCGGGAAATAAAAGGCAGAGACCCAGTGAAGAAAGAAGTAGAGCAGATGGTACCTGCTAAGAACTCCTGGCTCCTTGAGGGGGTTCTAGGCCCTTGGGAGGAGGCAGGGTGTGCTTCGAAGGGCTGGCCAGCCTGGTCTCTGTCCTGTGAGTGAGGCTGTCCTAGGTGTCCTTGCTGTCTGTGGGCTGTTTTACCATTGCTTGAGTGCAGGTGTGCTTTCTGGATGTAATGTGTCACTCACCCTCGGTCCACGTCTCACTGTTCCCAGGGATGTCCTCTACCCTCACCAGGAAGCCCCCCGTGGCTTCCCAGGGCCATCCAGGAGCAGTGGGGGGAAGGAAAGACAGCGATATGGCAACTCTGGCAGGGGCTCTAGGGCCATCTTCGGCAGGGATGAGGAAGCTCAGGACAAGATGCCTGGCAACAGCCCCCAGCCCCTTCCCTGAGCTCAGCCATTTCCTTTGCTGTGGTCAAGAGGCACTTTGGCTCCGAGAGACGTTGGACACCAGGGTTCTCATCCCACCCAGCTTTCTCACTTTGTTGCTAAGCAGCCCTGGAAAAGTCATTTCCCTTTCTTGGTGCCTTCGTTTCCTCATCTGTAAAATGGTGCAGCCCAGAAGATGGGCATATGCTGGAGAGGAGAATGACCCCAGATAGTGGCATATGAGATGCCACTCAGAGTCCTCCAGAAGCCCAAAGAGCTTAGAGTGAAGGGTGTCCGGATGTGGTGGTGATGTCACAGGCACTCGCCTTCATTGAAGAACATGTTTGGTAACACGATGGTAGGATTCCAGGCCCAGCTTTCCTGTAGATGGGGAGCCCACGAGACAGAAGCCATATCACTGCAGACCCAGCAGCCCAAATAGTACCTGGCATGCAGCAGCTGCTAATATTGATGCTAAATAAATATGTATCTAGTGAATGACCAAGTGAACATAACTTCCTCTGACTTTGGATCGATAGCTGGAGGACTCCTTATGGAGGATGAGAAGGTTGGGAAGAGTCCTTGACTAAAGCCAGCTTCCAGTCCCAGCTGAGTGGGCTTAGGGAAGTCATCAGCCCCTTGTTGTCAACTGCCCTCCTTGCACGGTGCAGAGAGCAGCAGGCCCTGTCTCACTGGCTATGCAGGAGGCTCCAGTGGGACGTGCAATTCTAAACCTCCTGGGAACTGTCCAGCCCCCTGTCCAGCCCCCTGCCAGGGGAAGACTGGCTGCTTTTAGGACACAGGCATGTGGTAGGCTCTTTGCACAGAGCACGTGGTGCCAGGGCCTGTGAGATGGAGCCTTCTGGAATAATCATCGCAAGGAATTGAATATCTATTATTTATTGGGCACTTGCTGATTCCAGGCCCTATGCCAAGGACTTTATGGGCACTATCTCATTTACTATGGTCTAAGACACATTGTTATTCTCATTTTGCCTAGGAGAGAAACCAAGTCTCAGAAGGTCATGCCTTTCATCAACACCTGGGTCCCTCCTGCTCAGAGAGAGGCAGCCTCTGTCTCCCGGCCTAGGAGGAGGTAGGAACTATGCTGTTCCATAGTTCACCAGGGGTGAGAATGCACGTTGCTAAGTTGCCTTTTCCTAAGTACCTCTGGGTACCAGGAACTTTACAGATATGACTGTTGATCTTTTTGACAACTCCAAGAGTAAGGTTTTGTTTTGTTTTTTGAATAAGGGTTCTTGCTAAGTTGCCACAGATGGCCTCCAACTCCTGGGCTTAAGCTATCTTCCTGCCTCTGCCTCCTGAAGAGCTAGAACTATAAGTACATGGCTTAAGGAACTGCTTTTTGGGTTTTTGTTTGTTTTGTTTATTTTTTAAATTTTTTTTTGTACTAGGGATCGAACTCGGGACCTTGCGCTTGCAAGGCAGGTGGTGGAACCACTGAGCTAAATTGTAGGCCCGTTTTGTTTATTTTTTATTTGATTTGATTTTTTTGTACTTTCAGTGCTGGGGATCAAATCTACAGCCTCATGCACACTAGGCAAATACTCTACCACTGAGCTATACCCACATCCAAGAGTAAGGAATTACCATCCATTATAGATGAGTAAAGTGAGACTCAGGGAGGGTAAAACAATTTCGCCCAGGGTCACAAAACAAAAAGCTAGATATTCTAGGATTTGAACCCAGGGCTGTCCCATACTAAGAACAGATAGAGAAAAAGCATGCGGTGGCCTGAATTAAGAATTATTTTCCTTGTATGTTTGTTTGTAGGTTGGTTTTGTTTCTTTTGTTTCTATTATTGTTTTGTTTCTTTGGGACAGGGTCTTAATGACGTGTAGTTCAGGCTGGCCTTAAACTCACTTTGTAGCCCAGGCTGGCCTTGAATGCAAGGTGATCCTCCTGCCTCAGCCTCCTGAGTGCTGGGATTATAGGCATGTGCCATCATGCCTGGCCTAGGTTGCTTTGTTTTGTTTTGGCTCCCTGCTAGGTTTCCTGGAATCTCTTCATTAGAGATTAATTCCTGAAAGACCTTTATTCTTGAGTCAATTTATTATGAGATCCAGGAAAATCTAATAGCAGGAAAAACAAACATAAGCCAAAACAGCTTCAGGATTTTCCAGTAAATTGTTAGGCGTTGAATTCCCTGGACTATAAAGAAACTTCCTTTGTGTTTATCTCCCTTTCTGAGCAATAAATCAGGCAGGAACTAATTTAGAGAGGCTGCAAGAGAGATAAGCCAGAAACTCTCATGCAGCTGCCTAGCAGGGAGCTTGGGAGGCTGTAGGAGGGAGCCTGGAAGGGGCAGGCCACGCTGAGCCCACTCAGCCACAGGGCCTGGCCTTGGAAGGACAAATAGGGGCTGGGAGGGCATCCCCAGAGACTGGGCTTGCACCATCTATTAGGAGCCACAGGGAGGACTCTGGTTGTCCAAGATGCATATCCCAAGGGACCACCCAGGCTTCTGAACTGAAAGGGTGCTTGAAGAAGACTTTATTGAACTCTGTTTTATTGGTTCCTATTGACATGGGATGACCCTGTGATTTATTTGCCAGGCCAGCACCCTTTTGAGAATAAAAGGGAATAAAATAGACTGTCACCTGAGGCATAGTGGGAATGAACCAGAACCTTTGGATTCCCCGAGCCCCACTGCCACATCTGTGAAGTGAGGGAAGAAACTTCCAGCACCGTGAAGGGTGAATGTGACAGGCCAGGCACAAAAGGCAAACAGAGGAGGAACCAAACCAAAAGCAAACCACAGGCTATGGGCCCTGAATAGAGAGGGGCAGGGACTTCATACAGCAACGTCTGTGAAGCCCTGAGATGTGCCCAGCCAGCCTGGGCAGGGGCTGAGGTCTGCAGGTGCATTGGCACCTGTGTTTTCCCTTCGCCAGCTGGACTGGAAGGAAACAGGCAGAGATTGGGTCTGATTCAGTTCTGGGCACGGCCCACCCTGAGGCACTGTCTCTAGTGCTGAGGAAATCCCTCCAGATGTCTGTGAATGGAATCGGTGCTCGTGGGCAAGGTGCTCCTGGGGTGAGCCAGGGACGGAGTTGTGCCTGGAGAAGAGTCAGGGCGCCCTGTCTCCTAGGAGCTGCTCTGTTTAATGGGTAGGGCGACAACCCCCATGGACAGGTGGAACTATCGACTCTGACCTGGTCTGTTACTGAACCTCTGAGCCTCAGTCTCTCGGTCTGGGACATGGGGAGGGTATCCAATGACCGAATTATGTGAGACCATGCATGCTAACGAATGGTAGCCTTTATAGTATTAATATCATCCTGGGAGGCCGAGCTCAACCCTACACAGAAAAGACATCCTGACTTAATGGGTCTCTACAGAGTGTTCCAGCCCACAACCTCAGAATACACGTTCTTCTCAGCTGCTCATGGGACTTTCTCCAAAATATTTCTCCAAAATATTACCAGACCATAGTGCAATGAAATTTGAAATCAATGGCAAAAGAAGCCACAAGAACTTCATAAACACATAGAAATTAAATAACACCCTCCTGAATAACCAATGGATCACACATGAAATTAAAGAAGAAATCCGACAGTTTTTACAATTAAATGATAATGACAGTACAACATACCAGAATTTAAGAGACGCAATGAAAGCAGTCCTATGAGGGAAATTTATAGAGTGAATTTCCACATCAGGAAAACAGAGCAGGCTCAAATAAACAACCTAATGGTGAATCTCCAGCTTCTAGAAAAAGAAGAGCAAGTCAAGCGCAAAGCTCATATGAAGGAGGAAGTTATAAAAATCAGAGCAGAAATTAATGCAGTAGAGACTAAGAAAACAATGCAGGGCCGGGGATTTAGCTCAGTGGTTTTGCCGCCTGCTGCGCAAGCGCAAGGACCCAAGTTTGATCCCCGGTACCCCCCCAAAAAAAGAATCAATGAATAGAAGAGTGGGTTCTTTGAAACGTTAAATAAAATCGACAAACCCCTAGCCAATCTTATGGAGAAAAGACTCAAATCTGTGCAATTAGGAATGAAGAGGGTGAAATCACAACAGATTCTGCAGAGATCCAGAAGATCATCAGTACCTACTTTGAGAACCTGTATTCTAATAAGATAGGAAATACAGAAGAAATGGACAGATTCCTAGATACATATGAATTAGCAAACTGAAACAAAAAGATATATAAATTCTAAATAAACCAATATCAGGCAATGAAATTGAATATGTAATTTAAAAATTACCAACAAAGAAAAGCCATGGCACTGATGGATTCACTGCTGAATTCTACAAGAAATTTACCTAATGCTGCTACTCCTCAAAGTCTTTTGGAGCCAGGGATTGAACTCAGGACCTTGAGCTTGTGAAGCAGGCATGGTGCCACTAAGCTAAATCCTTGGTGCTCAAACTCTTTAATGAAATTGAAAAGGAAGCAATATTCCCAGATTCATTCCTGGAAGCAAGTATTACCCTGATTCCAAAACCAGAGAAGGATCGAACTAAAAAGGAGAATTACAGGCCAATCTCCTTAATGAATATAGATGCAAAAATCCTCAATAAGATATGGCAAACAGAAAGGAGCAAATCATCAAGAAGGTTATACACCATGACCAAGTTGGAGTCATCCCAGGGATGCAAGGATGGTTCAACATACACAATCAATAAATGTAAAACACTATAGTAACAGAGTCAAGGACAAAAACTAATGATCCTCTCAATAGATGCAGAAAAAGCATTTGACAAGGTCTAATACCCACTCATGATAAAAACTCTACAGAAAATTGGTATAGATGGTCTTCATCTCAATCTGATAAAAGCTATCTATGACAAACCAATAGCCAACATCATACTAAGCGGACAAAAACTGAAAACTTCTCTCTTCCAGAGGCAAGTGGGGCTTGAGAGAGTCAGATGAGAGGATGGAGGTGGAGAGAAGCTGAGAGTCCAGCCTGGACCCCAGGGCCACTTACCATCCTTTAACTTGTAGCTGGCTGACATCTCAGCAGCACTTGGTGTCTTCTGCTGGCCTTCATGATATCTCTGTGCTGTGTGTGCCCTTAGGTTCCAGGGCAGTGTCCATGAAGGATGCCCTCTTCCCCACTTGGCCTCCACTCCCTTCCCCGTGCACACATTAGACCTACCTGCTCTGGTCAGCTCTGCATGCTGGCAGCTGTCAGTTGGGCTGCAGCCAGGCCTTTTCTCTGTGGGGCTATCTTTGGCAGGATCCTCAAGCTCCACACACCTGGTCCAGAACTCACCACCTCCTCCACTCCCCACCCCTTTAGCTGTTTCCCAGTCAGGAGCAACACTGTCCCCCTTCCTGTTGCAACCAGGAGCCTGGGGATCAGCTGAGAGCAGAGCTTTGTAAACAAGTGGACATCCTGATCATCAGGAGACCTCACTCCCGTGCAGATTCCCAGGCCCAGTCAAGACTTGGTAGTGCTGGTGTGATTTCCAGTGACCTGCATTTCTATCAAGTTACAAGATGACATGGATATTGCTGGGCTGCCCATGGTCCACACTTTGAACAGCACTGGACTTGTTCCTTCCTGTCTCCTTCCCTTCATCCCACTCTTGATTATCATTATTATTGTCATCCCTTATAAAAGTAGAACACATTTATTGAACACAGGTGTTACTGAATGCTTCGGTGCTAAGCCCTATCATAGGTGTGCTTTTTAGCTTACAAATACTTTTGAATTCTGGGTGCTTTCACATTGGTACAAAAGACAAAAATATCTGCCTCAGAAGTATACATTCTGGTAAAGGAAGAAAGAAATTTAAAAGATAAATACTTAAAACACAACAGGAAGTAATTTTAAATTGGGGAAGGCCTGCCAGATGTGGTGGCATATGCCAATAATTCCAGCACTTGGGGGTCTGAGGCAGGAGGATCACCATGAGTTCGAGGCCAGCCGGGGGTACATAGTGAACTACATAGTAAGACCCTATCTCAAAAACAAAAAAAAAGCAAAAGTTAGGGAATGCCTTACCCAGAAGGTGACATTTAGGCAAAATTTGAAAGAGAATTTATTTTACGTAGCCAAAGATCACAGAGTGCTACTTCCTCAAGCCACTGCTGCTTCCTCATCTCCCAGGTCCAGGTCTTTCGTGGGAACATTGGGTGCCTCCTAGCTGGAGATTTTTATTCTTCCACCCACTCTCACCCTACAGCTGAAAACAGGTCATGTAGCGCCCTTTGCCTAACTCCATTCGAGGGTTCCCCAGCACTCTTAAGATGAAATTTGGAATCAGGATTAAGACCCTGTGTGGCCATCCACCTTCTCCCATCTCCCCAGCTCCAGCCACCACCCTCTGCACACTCAGCTCTCTGGGCTGGAACCTCTCAACTTCCTGTCCCATTTGTTCCCTGAACTTACCACCAACCCACTCAACCTTGTCTCCTTCCCTTTTGCACAAGGGGGTGTTGTGTCTTGGGTGGGCACTGCTGCTCCGCTGGGATGAGTAGCCAACCAGGACTGTAAGCTCAGCACCAGTAAGGAATTAAAGGGATGGAGTTTTAAAAGGAAGACACTTTATTTGTAAGGAGGAAAAAACTGAAGACAGAAGGCTGCCCCAAAGAGAGGGCAGGGGATTTTGGAAAGATGGATTCCTTGTGGGCCTTTGTCTCTTTTATTAGGATTAAAGATCTCTCCACCCTGGAACTTGTCACAATCTGATTGGCTTCCTGAGTCCCAGGCCACAAGACCCTAACTTGGGCACCATTGCCTACATGTGCATTCCTTTAGGGGAGCTTGGACTTTTACCTTCCCATTTGTCCTTATCAGGGCCTTATCTTCTCTGGAATTCATAGGTTGAACAGGAGGAGCCTAACAGACAAGGCAATTACAAATTAAGATTAAGGGAAAGAGTGTTATCTAGTGCAGCAACATACTTACCCTGGAGTTGGGGAGGGACTGCTAACTTGGTTGTGGCACCTGGCTTCCTAAGGGCTCAGTTTATCAGATTTTTCTCTATGTTAATTGCATTAACTCTTGCCTTTATGGGTCTGATTTTATTTTCTTTCCCTTTGTCCACTTAATTGCTCCCTCCACTAAAGTTTTAACTGTTTCTAATCATGATTGATTAGCCAGAAAACCTAACAAGGCCCTCATTCTATTCTTTTCCTGCCTGCCAACCCCCTTTCCCTGCTGGGACAGCACCTTCTGGCCTCCTCCTGTGTCTGAGGTGCCCTCGAACCACCTCCCCCATGTCTTCAGCACTGTCCTTTCCCTCTGAGCCTTCAGCTCCTTCTCCCCAGCTCTGGCTCTCATTGACCTCCATCGTCCACCATATTCTCCAAAAGTATTTTCCCTTTTCTCCAATCCCTTCCCACTGACACCCTCTCTCATCCTCCCAGACAAGCATCTTAACAGAGGCCCTTTTCCTGACTGATGTCACTTCTCACCTCAGCTTCATTCCCAGATCCATTGCAATCTAGGGTTTGCTTCCACTGAGCTCCCTGACACCTGCTGTCCCCAGGGGCCTTCTGTTCTCTCCACATGCTGTTGTACTGCCACAGGTGATCTCATCCACTTCATTTCTGTGGTGCCCAGGGCTTACATCATCAGATCAGCAGCATCCCATGGACCTTTCCTGGGCTGCTGAAATCCAATAGGCCCCCAGACCAGAGTCTGTCCCACTGATATAAGGGGAAGAGATGTAACTCCCAAACCTACTAGATATCTGAAACTCAAGTTTGTGTTCTCTAAAATCGAAGAATGAATTCTAGGAACAACGGAGGTTAAGAGAGGAAAAATTTATTGAGAGAAAGAAAGCTTCTAAGAGAGACAGAACGGGGACCGGAAACTGGGTTGCCCACCCACCCCACTTTTCAAAGATGTTTTATACAGCAAAGCCATGTGGTGAGCCGGGAACAAAGTGGGACAAAACTATAAGGCCCAATTGAAATCTACAAGGTGGGGATGAGGTGGGACAAAACCATGACCAACCTATAAGATTACAAGTACAGTCACCCAGGTAATATTGATTAAATGGGGATCCAATGGGGGAAACAAGTCGCATAGCAAGCCTACAAGGAACTGAGCAAGGATTTTCGGTGGAAAGGAGGGGGTCAGGGATCTTTCTTGGAAGATCTTTGCCCCCCACCCAGGTGATTGATACCTATTTAGAATATCAGTCACTGCTATTCATAGGTCTGTGTGGTAGTTTCTCCCTTTTTACAATTCTGGCCTTCAGTGAATGTGTCTTGATTGTCCTCCATGTTGGCTCATTCTGGGCTGGCCCTGTCTAACTGCCTACAAGATATCTAATTAACCTACCTATGTGCAGTACTGCCAGAGATGCATCTTCTCATCCCCCTCCTATCCCTTCCTCCTTCATCCCTCCCTAGAAAATTCTGGTCAAATAGAGATGCTCTGAGGATTCCATCCACTTTCTTCTTTCTCAGGAGTCACTCCTTTCTCCCCTCCGTTTTCAACTCTGTTCCCAGGGGCTGTCACAGAGGTTCCCCTAGAGGTTACAGGCTCCCAGCCAACAGCTATTTTACTGTGTCTAGTGGCTAGAACTGTCTCCCCAAAGGATGCATTCATTTGCAACCCCTGGCCCCCATGAATGTGACCCTTTTTCGAAAGCGGGCCCTTGCAGGTATCCTCAAGTTACAATGAGGTCATTCTGGACTGCGGTGACCCCTGCTCCAGTGACTAGCAGCCTCATAAGAGAAGGAAAATGGGGACCCAGACATGAATGACACACAAAGGGCAGAACACTGACATCAGAGGCGGTTTGGAGCTTCACTGCTACGAGGAACTGCAAGGATTGCAGGAAACTGCCAGACACTAGGGAAGATGGAACACATTCTCCTTCTGAGCCCTCAAAGAGGAAACAACTATTTCAACAACTTTGGTTTGTGCTTGACCTCCACAGCTGTGAAAGAGATTTCTATTGTGTTAAGACACCTATTGTGGGCTGTTACAGCAGCCCTAGGAAATTGATCTGTCCTCCTGCCCACCATTTCTCACTCTTCCTCTGCGCCAGGCACTGTTCCAGGACCCCCAGGTCTTCAACACAGACAGGATGTCACTGCTGCCCTTGGGAACCTTTGAGGACTAGATGGAAACTCACACAGCACCCTGTGCTCCAGGGGCCACAGAGGCTGCAGGAGTTTAGGGAAGAATTCATTGCTGTGGAAAGCAGATCTCTGAGGAGGAGACAGCCCTTGAGTTTTGAAGACTGCACATTCATCAGCCAGGTTTGCAGACCAAGTGAATACAGGCTCTTTCCAGCCACCAAAGCTGAGTGGGTTCCTGCCAGGCCCTTACCACCGGGAAAACAACAAATCAGATAGCCATAAGAGATAGTGGGAAAGCTCTGCTCCCACCTCCTTGGTGCCTGGATGGGAGCTGAGGGCTCAAGCAGGGAAAGGTCTTGCCTGAGGCCAGTGTCCTATGAAAGCGTGGTTCTGGACTCATGGGAAAGGGAGCCTCTCTCTCCTAGTTGTAGTATTGATTTAATTTTTTTTTTTTTTTAATTTCAGGCTGGGGATTTAGCTCAGCGGCACAGTGCCTGTGTTCAATCCCCAGTATCAAAAAAAAAAAAATTTGTTTTTCTCACTGCACATCAGCCCCATTTGCAGGCAGGGAGAAATGTTTCAGGCCCTGGCAGGACAACCTGTCCTTAGTCATTGTCACAATGCAGCCTTACCCTGGCTTTTGCTGCTGTGACACAGGGCAAGAGGCAAGTTCTCCATAGGCCCTCTCAGACCTCAAGTCCCTGTCTCAGGAAGCTGGGTTTCCCCCTCTTGCTTGGCCAGTGGCCTCTGCTTCCATATCAGCACTGGGTCCCTTGTTCCTCTTTCCTCTCCCTGGTGGGTCCAGGGCTTCCCTTGGGAGGACTGGTGTGTGTAGGGGGGGTCTCCTGAGTGGGCTGGCTGTCCCCGTGGGAAGCCAGAGCTGGTTAGTTCATAACATGACTCTGAAAGACTGCAGGGGATCAGGCTCTAGCAGAAGATTTATAAATCCTGAAGGGTGGAACTGCCTCCCCTTTCCTAGCACTTTAGTTTTCTAGGGGTCTTCGGGAAGCATGTGGGAAGGGACAGATGGATGAGGCTGAGTTACCAGGTCTCTGGAAGGAAGGAGAAGGGCTTGGAGTATAAGAGTCCTGTCATGTCACCTCCTGCAGGAAGCCCAGATTCCTCTTGTCAGATTTCTGTGGGAGCCCAATTCATAGCTGTAGCCCCAGGCTTACGCCAGGCAGGGCAGAGTGGAGCTGGAAGGGACCGAACACGTCACAGATGGGGAAGACAGGCCCAGAGAGGGAGAGGGAACATGCTTATGTCACACAAGCAGCCATTGCACTTCTAGTTCCCAGCAAAAAACTATTTCCCCTAAAGGGAAGTCTCCTGCAGCCAACATCCTATATTCTGTAACCAGAGAAGTGTTGCTTGGGCAGAGTTGTTTTGTCTTTCCTTCTAAAATCTGATATTATGCATACTCATAAATGGAAATGGCCTGTAAGTTTCCCTCCTAATGCTGAACTTGTCTGGATATTCTGGCCTCCTAAAATGAGCTAGGGGAGATTCTTTCTCTCTGAATCTGTTTTGTCTAAAGTTTCCTTTATTCTATTGTTCTTTGCCTAAGATATAAGGTTGGCTTTCTAACTCACTAATTTTCAGATCTTTATCTTAATAAATGATTTAAAACTCTGAAAGGGAAAAAAATCTGCTGACACTGCCATATATATATATATATTTATATTCTCTATGGCCTCAATATTACACACCAGATACACATGCATCCCCTTACTTAATCACTACTTAGTCATTAACTCGACCTTATTGTAAGGCTCCTCTTAACCAACCTATAAATCCCAGCAATAAGGCCCTGACAAGTGGGCAAGAGACACACAAACAGATCCCCCACCCTCACGCAGGGCAGCTTTCTGTCTTCTGCTTTTCCCTCCTAATAAAGCATCTTCCTTTAAAAATTGCATCCCTTTAATTCCTTCCTGGTACTGTTTACAATCCTGGTTGCCTGCTCATCCCAGGAGCAGCAATGCCCACCCTGGACACAACAGAAGCAGCATGCTGGAAACCTCTTTTCCCTCCTTTCCTTCTCCACCAGAACTGACATGGTCAAAATGGACATTTGTAACACAAATGTCAAAACAAGTGAATGACAACATTGGATTAATCGAACATCAGTGACTAACAATTATTGAATACCTGAAGACACTCTTGAGTCCTTCTCAAGGATGACCTCCTTTAATTCTTGTAGTAATGGGTACCAAGTGCCAGCTACCATCCAGATGCTATCATCTCCATTGATAGATGTGGAAGTAGAGGCATAGAGAAGTTAAGAAAGTTGCCTGGGAAAAGGAGCTGAGCCAGGACTCACACTGAGCATCCCCGCCCTGGCATCTATGTCTGACAGCCCAGTAGCTGCCCAGGAAAGGTGAGGATTGTGATTATTCCTATCACACAGAGTGGAAAACCAGCTGCCTTGCCCTATCACTTGCAAGCAAGGGCAAGCACATCTTTTGTGATGACCCTAAACATATTTAGGATTAGACAGATGACAAGTGGCAACCTTTGTGTCTGTAGCATTCTTTTCGGAGAACAGTTAGTCCTCACATTCTTGGAGAGGTGACCAGGTGGGAATCACCACCATGGGGATCTCCAGTAGGAAGGGATCTGGATGCAGAGCCAGGGCTCACCACTGTGGGGGCGTGGCTGCCTCCACCCACCCTGAGGCCCTGGAATTCACTGCTTCAGGATATGAAGAACAAATACTGGATTTGGACTGCTGTCAAATGGTCTGATGGGCTCTTCAGGCACAAATGAGGAGTTTTGGCTTTTTGTCCCTGGTTTTGATGACCGGAGTTCTGCAGCAGAAGGCTCATTTGCTGCTGTTCTCTGCTTCTCAATTAAGGAACCACCAGAAACAGCTGCTTCTGTGTTTTTTGAGTTCCAGGATGAAGGGAAGGAGGAAGGTAGCACCCAAATTGGCTAGGAGTTGCCCATGGTGCCTTGCAGGTTGAGTTGCTCTCTGCCTGCCATGCTGCAACTAACCAGCCTGGAGCATTTTTCTCCTGCTGATCTGGAACCTGTGCCCTGGAGGCCCCTGGATAGGAAGAGCAGCACTGGTCCATCCAGGGGAACATCCCAGCTGCTGACCCTGCAAGAGTCTGAGATTTGCAGAGCCTCTCTATGTCCAGATGTGAAATCGCCATCAAAGGCCTTCTCTCCTGCTTTGAGGGTGATCGTGAGAGTCCACTTGGATAAAGGAGAGAGGTGGCTTTGTCAACTGTAAAGCAGGGGATTATATGAGCGTGAGCAGTGCCGCTCAAGAGCCCTGTTTAGAGCTGAAGGAGGAGCTCAGCGGCAGAACATTTACCTGGCGTGCGGGAGGCTCTGGATTCCATCTGCAGCACAGCAGAAAAGTTTAAAAAGAGGCCCCGTTTATTTCAGCCCAGCTCAGCCCATCTATTTTTCTCCCCTTTTCCACTGATCATAGGTCCACCTCCCGGGTTATTTAACTTAGTGACCATCTCTGGGCCCCTCTGAGAGCTCCAGAATGCTAGGCACTAGGAAGGGAATTTGAGAGAAAAAACAAAACAAAACAGGGGCTTGTCTTGTGGCCCTAGAGAGAGAAGTGGGGAAGACAGAGTCCCCAGGGCATGTAGTCTCCAGCAGGAAGTTTTCTGTGATCTTTATTCTTTTTAAATTTTTATCACTACATATTTACAGTACATAATGATTATATTTATGTAACACATTTCGTTCTTTTTTGTTCCTTTGTTTTTTGTTTGTTTTGAGACAAGGTCTCGCTTTGTAGTTCAGGCTGGCCTCAAACTTGCAGCAGTTCTCCTGCCTTAGTCTCCTGAGTGCTGGGATTAAAGGTGTGTGCCACCACCATCCCTAGCCTATAGGTCTTCATTCTTTCTTTCATCCTCTTCCCCTCCCCTCTTTCCCCAATGGGATCGTTATTCCTAACCCACAAAGTGAACACACCTGTGGTAACCACTGAATCCAAACATGCCCATCCCTCCAGGAACTCCTCAGGCCCCTCTCAGTCACTACTACCCTCAGGGAACCGTCATCCTGACTTCTAGCAATCAATTGACTTTGCTTACTTTTGAATTTTAAACAGCAGCATCGTGGAGGGTGGATCCTTTTGTACCTGTTGCCCTTGATGTGAGAGGCTATGTCTTGTTCCTTCAGATTGCTGTAGACAGAATTCCACAGTGCACCCAGGTGACAATGTTCACGTTCTGGTAAGGGGGGGCCTTGAGGTGATCCAGTTTGGGATGTGTTGTGAATGGTCCAGGGTGTGTCTCCTGGGTATAGAGCTGGGAGCCGAACAACTGGGTCCTAAGGTTTGTGTTTGTGTGGGTTGAGTAAATGCCAGCAGGCAGGATTTACCAAAGCTGTTAGGAAGAACTTTTGGACTCTACAGTTTACAGTCAACCGAATCAAACCCTGAGAAGGAGAGGGCTGTTTTCGGCATGGCTGAATGACCCGGTCTTTGACTCCTTCCTGTCCCATACTGACGGTACTTCCTGGAAATGTTTCAGCTACCTGAGGGGATGAAGGAGGGCACTCTGGGTCAGCTGCCCCCTGGAGCCAAAGCACTTTGTGTCATCTCTATTATATAGAAGAGCTGCTGAGAATGACTTCATTTGCTTTTTGAAAAACCTTTGGCTTTGTAGCTTTAGCTTGAAAACCCAGGGTCTAAGAGCCTCAGCAGCTGGAAGATTCTATTCTGGGTCAAGGGAGTGGGAGTGGGAAGAGTTAAGCATTGTTCAGCCCAGGAGCAGGGCTGAGGCTCAATGACATTTAAAAAATCTTAGAAGCCAGATATGGTGGCAGGTACCAGTAATCCCAGCACTCTGGGAAGCTGAGGTAGGAGGATTGAAAGTTCAAGCCCTTTTGGACAATTAAGCAACTTAGTAAGACCCTGCCTCAAAATAAATTGTGAAAAGAGCTGGGAATGTATGTAGCTCAGTGTGAAGGCCCAAGGTTCCATCCCCAGTACTTAAAAAAAAAAAAATCTTACAGCATGGTTTGTGATGTGGAGATCTCATCCCATTCTCTAAAATACAGTGCTCTAACCAAAGAGAGTGGCTTCCCAAGCCTGCAGGGTGTGGGAAGGGCTTTGCCCTGACAACACTGAGGTGGAGTTTCAACACAAGTCTTGGGGACTGTCAGGAGTGCTTTACCCATCCACTTCTGGTTTGGGTGTGTGGGAGTTTTTTGGGGTTTGGAGGGGTTTGGGTGGGGGTTTTGTTTGGTTAGTTGCTTGGTTTTTAAGCTTCTTCATTCCTGGGAGCTGTCCCTTGAAGTAGTCTGGATCTCATGTGGTTGTTCCTGTTTTTCTGCAGGAGGGGGTGACATGGGTGGCCCGTGTGTCCCTCCAGAGTGGTGGCCTTCCCTCCTGTGATAGCTGGTCTGGTTTGGTCCCATAATTTCACTTCGGGAGGGAGGCCAGCCCAGTGGCAGTGGCGGGCCCAGGGGGACGATTTTGCTTTGGTTCATAGCTCTGAGTCAACAGACCTGATGAACAGCCCATTTCCCAGGGCTGCAGAAACAAAGCCCACAACGTCTGGGCTGCTAGGGATCTGTCTGCCTGCCTCTTCCTGAAGCAGCTGTTTATTCTTTTGACAGGAGCTGGACTCAGCACCTTCCCTGCCTCTGAGCCCTGCCTCCTCCTGCGGGACAGAGTTCCTTAGAACTCTGTCATTTTGCATTTTGCTCTGGAGGGAAAGAAGCAGACGATGAGGTATGTGAAATGTTGAAACAATTTGCTTCTGCAAAGATCGGGGTCATGGGGAACCATGAGCAGGGTGCTGCATGGACCCACCTGGAGGAGATCCTGCCTGGTCCCTCCATAGCTTTGTAGTTTTGGAAGGAGACAAAGTCTTTCTCTCCAGGCAGTGGATCTGGAACCTAGAGCAGGTGGGATGCTGGCTTAGGGACTTTCGCTGTAAGTCCTGCTTTACTTTACTTCCCTTGATAGGAGCTCACTGGGCTGTGGCCAGTCATGACCATGGCTGTGGCCTGGACTTTTCTCTGCAGGGGAGGGGAGCGAGTCTCAGGGCCCCAGGGGCTGGTGTTGTGAGTGAATGTGGAGCTCTCTGGACAATGCAGAATCTTCCTTTTGTCTTACTTTGGTTCTCTCTGGAGAAATCCCTTACACAGGAATTTTAGGGCCAGGCTGCAGCTCAGTTGAGCTTTAAATGTCCTGAAGGGGATTCAAGAAAAGGCACTACATGATGTAACGCAGGGAACAGGTTGTTCTGTTTGTGATGGCTGGAGCGACAGTGAGCCGCTTATTTAGTCTGAACCCTGTCTTATTTTCCTGTGTCTGTGTTTACTCTGGCTCTTATAGTGAAAAGCATAACTGGAAACAGGCTTCATTGCACTTTTTCCCCCACAAATTGTACCATGTTTTCTCTGATGGCGAATACACATTTTAGATAGGTTTCGGGGTAATGAGGCACTGCCTTTCCTTAGCCCCAGTGCCATCCCAGTGCTGAGAGTTGGGCCTGGATGCAGAGGGTCTGCTCTGCAATCTGCTAATTCTGGGCAAACCCAGCCACCTCTGGGCAGCTACTTCCTTTTGCAAACGCTCAGGCTCCTCAGTCAAAGGGCCAAATACACAAGCAGGAGGGAGGGTAACTCGTGCTGGTCCCCAGAGGCACTCGGAGATGGCCAGTGTGAGCCTGTTAGGCTCCCCACCTGCTCCAAGGGGAAGCTGGCCCCACAATGGGTCTAGCCGGTGTTTCGCTAGCATTGGGTCAGTCTCTGCACAGTAATCATGAGGGGAGATGCAAGTCATGAGCATGCAGATCAGCCTTGCCCTTCATCAGAGAGTGTTAGAGTGGCCTAAAGAGGGCACCAGCAGCTGACTTCCTGGGTCTGAATCCCAGGCCCACCTTTTCACGCTGTGTGACCTTGGGTGTGGTGGATAGAGTGCAGTGTCAGGGTGGCTTTGGAATCCATCTGGGAGATTGCTGGAGCACAAGGGTGTGTCTGGGTATGTCCTGGACCATCACCTCAGGCACTGTCCCTGGTCCTTTTCCCTTTCTTTGGCGTTGTTCCCCTGCTCTGCCTCCCATCTGCCGTGAACTAAGCAGCTTTGCTTTACTACACCATTCTGCCTTGGAGCCAGTTGAACAGGGACTGAATCTTGTTAAAATATGAATCGAATTAATCCTCTCCTCGTTTGAGTTGTGGGTGTTGGGTATTGTGTGTCAGTGATGGGAAAGCTAAATAATACCCTGGATAAATTAGTTAACATTTCTGAACTTGTGTTTTCATGTCTATAGAATGGAATTAATAATAGAATAACTTCACAGAGTTGTTTAACTCGGCTTAGCTGAAAGACAGTTGGGAAAGGGTTTAGCCCAGTGCCTGGTCTGGCTCAGCTTAATGGCGAGGGATCTAGGCATTGCAGGACTTGAAGCTCATTCAGTTTGGGAGGCTGTCTAAGAAAGAATACAAAGTTGCAAATACAATAGCAGGTATGGACATGAGCTTTTAAACAATAAGTAGGGATACCACAACAAATAACAAACTGACCAATCCTCCAAATATGACAAAACCTAGAAAAGTACATAGTAATAAAGTGATGGAGGCTGGGTTTGGTGGTGCTCCCCTGTAATCCCAGCTCTCTGGAGGTCGAGACAGGAGGATCACCACAAGTTTGAGACCAGCCTGAACCATAGCAAGGCCCTGTCTCAAAAACCAACCAACCAACCAAACAAAACAAAACAAACAAAAAAAACCAAACACCAACCGACCAAACAACAGAATAAAATGATGGAAAAATAATATAGAAATGATTACTATTAGTAATGCATTGTCTGATGTACCCACCATATTTTGGCTGCATACTCTGACTCATCTTGACAAGGATTTTCTAGTATCGCTTTTAATAAAGGAAACAAAGCCAATTGTGCTTCCAGCATGGTTGATCAACAGTTACTTCTTATCCCTAAAAGCTTCTTTTGGTTTTACAATTTGTTACTGGTGATGGCACATCTGTAAAGCTTTGGACAGTTTCTTGCTGGGATCGCCAGAGAGCTCAGCCCTTTGATCTTCACTTGGCACATTGGGGCCTGGGCCCTGGAGGGGGGTGGGCATGAGGTGGCTATGAGGCCTGGACCCCTGAGCTGGGAGCAGCAGTCCTTGTCCATGGAGTCCCAGGGGGAAGGGTCTGGGTACTCAAGAAGGCCCAGAGACAGGTTGTTCTTGGGACCCAGGTGGGTGTACAGGTGGGCTCAACTCCTTGCCTCTGCCTGCAGCCCCAGGATGGCCACCAGAGCTGGGCAGTGATTCTCCCAGGCATGATAGCACTCTGTCTCTGGGAAGCACTTGGGGCTCTCTTTCTGCCTCCCCTATAGTAATCAGGCCCAGACTGACAAAGGGACCCGTGATGCCCAAGCTTCCTCAGCTCCTAGCAAGCTGGCCTCTGCACCCCACGCATATAGCTTGGCAAAGCCTATCTTTAGGTCATTGCTTCGAGGATCCACGTGGGCCACCACAGCCAGATAAGCTCCATGAGGCTAAGTGTCCCGCCTTTTTTAAAGGTGAGGTTTCCAGCTGTATGGATGACTTCTCATCCAGGTTCTGGGTTATCAGAGAAGCCTGTGGGGGATATTTTACAGATAAGGAGACAGAGACTTCTGTGCCTCCAGTGTAGAAGCCTCCACACCGACCTGCAGGCCTCCTGCAAGCATGGGCTTTATCTTCCTCTCTCACCCAACACTGGTGCAGGCAATGGGCAGATCTGAGGTCTGATTGGGCTGCCCTGGCTGCACCCTGTCCTGAGGCAGAGCAAGGCTGACTTGATCTCAACCATGGTGGGGGTGTGGGCTCCTCTCAATTGCACAAAGAGATGCCACTATAGAGGCCAAGATTCCTCTCCTAGGAGACCTCACAGCTCCCCTTTCAGGACTTGAATCTCTCCCCTTGAAAAGCATCGTCATTATCACAGCTGCTGTTTGTGGAGCTTTTACTGACTTCTGGTCACAATGGGATTCATAGATGTGGTCTTTGTCCTTTCTAGAACTCTATGAGGAGGACGTTAGCCTATCCCTTTGCACCTTAGTGGCTTCAGAGAGTTAATGTGCTCAAGGCACACGTCTAGGACTCTGCTGGTGTTAGAGTCTTAGCTCTAGCATAAATTTTACCTAGAATTCTAGATCTAAACTCTCTTTTACAGTTGAGGATGTGGGGCAACAAAGAAAAGTCTTGGGGCTGGTAGAGCATTTGTCTCGAATATGGCAGGCTCTGGATTCAATCCCCAGCACTGCAAATGAAACAAACAAACAAACAAACAAACAAAATGTATGGTGTCTTCTTCAAATGCATCAATACCCAGTTGGATACCATATTCTTTATTCCTTCACAACACTTGTCACCACCTAACACTATCCCATTGAGTCTCTTGCCTCTGTCGGGAATGGAGATCCCGTAGTGGTCATGTGTACCCACGTGTCTCTGGTTCCAAGAACTGTCTGGTGCACAGTAGCCTTGTCCTGAGTTGCTTGATGGATCAGTGTCTCCAGCTCCAAGAACCATGTGGTGCAGCAGCCTGGCTCCACATTGATGGGCCTCTGGCAGGGGAGGGCTGAGGTTCCTTGGGATTCTCCTGACACTGTGGAGTGCCCCTCCCAGGCACCAGGGTCTGTGCTCCTCAGGAGCTGTCACAATAGCCCAAAGTGACTGAGAGTAAAGCCAAGCGGGGGCAGTAGCTGGGGGAGGGTTTGGGTTCCAGCGAGTGGACCCTCTGGGCTTCAGGAGGTTAGAAGCTTGCTGGAAAGGTTCCATTTCCTCTGCCTATGCTGTCACCCCCTTAGAGTTAATGACTCCTGCTCTCTGAGATCGGGGCTTATGGCTATTTTAAAGAGAGGTTAACCTTTCCCTGGTGTAAGATGGAGCACACCAGGTCCACTTGGATTTCTTTCAGAGGGGGCTTCTGTTTGGAAGGCACACTTCCAGTTTG
Organism: Heterocephalus glaber; assembly: GCF_000247695.1. The sequence goes on from NW_004624760.1 coordinate 13,773,887, forward strand.
CCCAGCAAGGTGGACCTATGAGGCTCTCTGAGGGAGTGTGGGCTCTTTTGTGAGTGACAGGTTGGAGTTGTCGACAGAAGAGCTAATTTAGGGCCAGACCATATGGAAAAGTTTGTCTGTCCCTCCAGGGAAAGAGCAGTGGGAAAAGAGGAGGGGGAGGGTGGAATGAGGAAGGTGGAGAAACAACTGGCTTTACAGCCTGTCCCCACCTTGTGAAATGCCTGCACATCTTCAGCACAATCTGCCATGTCCCAGGAGCAGGGATGTAATTGGTTTCATCTAGGAGCATGTGCAGGAAGCGAGTTCTGGGTGGCTCAATTCCCAAAGTGGCTAGGAGCACCCTTGTGAGGCTCTAGGATGGATTTGGAGAGAGGTAACAAGAGCACTAAGTCAAGAGCCTCAGAGACGGCAGGAGGGCATCTCACTATCACAGGCTGTGCACCTGGGGCTGGCCAAGTTCACCCAGGGTGGGGACAGGGGACAGCACAGTTCCACTTTCCCATTGAGACAAGCTGTCAATACTCAGAAGCTCCTAATCCCATGCCTTGCCCCTTGCGTGACTTTAGAAACAAACTGATATTTCTTACCTGGTAGTTAAGACAGTCAACACCAATCTTTGGAATTACAGTTTGGAAAATTCTGAGAGACAAACACATAAGAGAATGCCTTTTAGCCCACACCGGTTGCCAAATGCCTCATTTTTGTCCATAGAGGAAAGTAAAATGTTCTTGCAGACCCTTTGGCCACCCTGCCAACCCCTCCTTCCCTGGAGACTCGGGTTCCAGATTCCAGGAAGTGTGTCTATGCCTACTTCTGGTGCTTTTCTAGAGGCTGCAAAACTGGCTCATCCACACTGCTTGCAATTGTAAGTCTCACCCCAGAGCGATGAGTGGCCACAGCAAAAGGGTAAGCAGATTCAAGCCATCTAGCCATCCAGAAAGAAATTTGAGACTTGACTCTCGTGCTAATTCTTGACATTTAAAAAGTAAATAAACAACTGCATATTTGGGGACAGGATTAGGAGGTGTGGCTGATTTGGGCTCTCCCTGTACCAGCAGTTCTCCACCATCAGAGTTTTCATGTGTCTCCATTTAATGTTCTTTCCATTTGGGGGATGATTTGCATTTGATCCTCAGCAGGTGGGGCTGGTGAACCTGAGACACCACACACAGCCAGCCCTGCTTTTGCCTCTCAGCATGAACAGGGAATTACCGCAGCGCCTGGGGTTTGATCAGAGGAAACCAAAGTTATCCCACTTCCAACGACCTCTTAATCAGGCTGAGGCTCAGAGCAGATGGGTAAGCCTTTAGAGTTCCTCATTTGCATCTATTTGCACTTTATTGTATAACATGTTCTTATTCCAGAACCCTCAGTCCTCCCTTTCAAATATGTTTTGAGCACTTGCTAAATCCCGGGCACTGTGCTGTCTCCCTGGATATTCCCAGCAGCCTGTGTTATGAACACCAGTAATAAGAACTAGCATTTTTTTTAGCATTTATCCCATGCCAAGGCACAGCGCTAAGTATTTTATAGGTATTATCTGTTATAATTATCACAATGTTTACTCCCCACTTTATTTATTTATTTATTTTTTGGGACCAGGGATCAAACTCAGGATCTTGCACTTGCAAGGCAGGTGGTGGAACCACTGAGCTAAATCCCCGGCCCTTTACTCCCATTTTAAAGATGAGGAAATCAATTTAAATGGTCCAGTATCAGTCCATAATCCTTGATCTGAGACTCTAAGGCCAGAATTCAGAATTTTTTGGATGTGCATTGTATCTTCTGCAGCATCCCCAGAAGAGCCATATCACATAATAAAATACATCAATATTTATGCATAGAAATGTTTAAATTGCCTTAACAGTGGGATAAAGATTATAAATGGCCCCTTGTCAGTTGTGACTTTGATGCCAATTGAATTACAAAAAGGTGTTTATCAGATCTTTTGGAGTTGTGGATGAGGGCTCTCTTCTTGTGTCAAAGTTGGGACTCAAACCCCCACCTCACTGCCGCAGCCTTGAAAGAGATCTGTTTCCGCTCCCTCCCAGGACTTTTCTAGCATTCAATGACAGTGCCGATGATGTAGATTTCAATGGCTCTTGTCAGCAGTGGGGCTGAGATGCATGCAGTCTTCTTCTTTTTTTGACTTTGCCATGGGTCCTGGATTGTATGTGCCAGCTCACAGGGCCTCTAGAGGGAAGACTGAGATTTCTGTGTGGCTCAGCTGGCCTATCTACTCAAGGTCCAGAGAATACTACTCACCACTGTGTGTGTAAGGTTGGAGGTTCGCTCATGACTTTGAGTTCAGCCTTGGCTTTTCTGTTTCCAAACAGGGCTCATTTTCTAAGCAAGGTGGAATAGGCAGAATAGTGGTCCCTCTTCTTTTCTTCCTTCTTCTTCTATTTTTAATCTGGATTTGATAATAAATGTGACATGAGAAAGAAAAAGATGAGGCAATGAGATCAGAGCCTGGAATCATCTAAGCCTTCTCTTTGAAAGGAATTGGAAAATAACCTATCCCAAGAAAGGATAAGTGTCAGTGTTAAGCTCAACTCCACTCACTCACCAATAAACACAAATTGAGGGCTCTGTGCATTCTGCATGGCGATTCTGGATTCAATAAGACTCCCCTCCAGTCCTCGGGTAGCTCACAGACTGACTACTACAGGCAACATAGCCATGCGAGCCATCTTCAAAAGCAATGTGTGGTGCGCTGTGAAAAGAGTCCTGGGGAGCTGCAGAGAGAAGAGGGCTCAGTCGCGAGTCAGTGTGGGGGTGGGAAGTGACAAAGGCAGTGACGCATGATGGATGGCTGACTACTGCCTGTCCTTAGTCTTCAGAGAGCCACATGCTTGATTTTCCTCCAACTTCCTGGTTCTCTCCTCATCTCCTCCCTCTGAGGGCAGCCATTTTCAGTTTCCTGCCCGGAGCCATCTTCTTTCCTGTTTCTCCTTGTACCTTCTTTCCCTAGCTAATTTCATTCATTTCCATAGCAGGAAGTAGCTTCCACACATAACCTGCCCTGTGGCGTGTCAGCCTGCATGTCTCTGTCGAACTCGAAACCTCACTTGTCATTTCCATTTAGGAGTTTACAGATGCCTCAAAATGAACTTGTGTAAGTGGGAATTTATGACTCTTTGTCAGCCAGTTCCTCCTCCAACTGTCTCAGGAAATGCCGCAATTGTTCTTCCCTCTGACCCTCATCCCTCACGCTGAAATTACCAGCCAAACCCTACCCAATCTTTCTCCAAAGTATGTGTGCCTATTTTTTTTTTTTTGGTATCGGGGATCAAACTTGGGACCTTGCGCTTTCGAGGCAGGTGCCGGAACCACTGAGCTAAATCCCGGGCCCAAGTGTGTGTGCATATTAATGGAGTACCTAGGTTAAACATATCTATGTCCTCAAACATTTGCCATTTCTTACTGGTGAAAACTTTCAAAATCTGCTCTTTTTGAAATGTACAGTATGTTACTGTCATCTGTAGTCACCCAGATGTGCAGTAGTACCCCAGAACTTCTTGCTCCTGTCTAACTCTAACCTAGCACCTTCCCACTGACCAAACTTTCTGCATGCCTTCCTCCCTACCCTCCCACCCCTGGTAACCACCTTCTACTTTCAACTTCTATGAGATCAAATAAGAGAGATCACGTGTCTCTGTGTGCCTTGCTGAAAAGTACATTTGGGTTGAATCTACCTCTGCCTATCTCTCTGCCTCTTTTTAAGCACAGGCCACCATTCTGTGTTTTGTTCAATCAGATATGGCCCCAAGAGAAGACAAAGAGGAGGCTTGGGAAAAAGCAAAGTCTGTTGTGTTCCTAGGACCTAGACCCAGGAGGCACAGTACACCACACAGAGCCACACGGGAAAGTCCCAGTGTGGTCAGAAGACAGGTGCAAGGGAAGTGAGGTCAGAGCCCTCACTGGGGTTTCCTTGGGAAAGGCAGGCAGGGTAGGTAAACACTTTAGGGCTGGCCAGTTGGGAATTTAGCAGGCTCTCAGCCACAGAGGTGGTCTCCAGGAGCCTGGTACTTGGCACTGATCCTGTTGCTGCCTGGGGTGCACAGGCCAGATAGCGGAGATCTGGCCCCGGGTTGGTTAGTGTGTATATCAAAGGCACACTCCCTCCCGGGGCAGCATTTCCTATCTCCAGAATGGGTGAGCCCAGGGAAGGGCAGTCTGTCCCAGGCCAGAATCGTTTTTCAAGATGTCAAAACATCATAATATATGCACCACAAAATGTAAATATTCGCTATAGCCACCACCCACTCTGTTTGGCTCTTAGAACAGTGTGCAACCTGCCTCCTTACTTCTGCTGGTGCCCTGGCATCCATCCTGCATACCCTGGCATGCAGGACGGCCCCTCTCAGAGGAGTTGGGCTCAGTTAGCCTCCACGTACAGGGGCTCTGGCGGGTTCCCATCCCCCTTCTGTGCCTTCCAAGGCTCCATCTATCCCTGCTCACCATCTTATCACCCACTAGCACCCGCTGTCTTCTTGCAGCCATTCTGAGGCCAGAGAGCTTCAGTACTTTTTTCTTGCTCAGCACTTTTTTTCATTTTTTAAGCACAAGAAGATTTTTGGCTCATCAGCCTGTTATAGATGCTGCTCCGGAAATAGTCTCATCCCTTCTTGTGGTGCTTTGCCTCCTTTTGCACCTCCTCTTCATTCTTGGGACTGTACTTTTGTGTCCCTTCTGCAGCCAGCCTTCTCTGACCACCCAAGTTGAAGTCGTCCCAGCCCATCATCCTCCATACAGTCTTCCTTCCCTTTCAATCATAATTTCACACAAGAGTTCGAGAATATCTATGTTCCTGTGTGTTCCAGTTGTTTGCTTCCTTATGAGTATGGGTGGGGCCAGAAGTTGCTGAGGGCTAGATTGTAATGATCAGGTCATTTTTGCCTGAGTAAGGGGCATGTAGTCAATATGCCAAGGGCAGGGAACAGAGCGGCTCCCTGAAGTCACGTGGGAAAAGTTGGAGGTGCTCTGAATCGGGATATAATGGAGCCCCTGGGGGCCATTTATATATGGCCTCTCTCTCACAGTCTTTCATCTATGGTAGATCCCGATACTTTCCTGCTGAGAGCCACCCAGCATCCTTCCCAGCACAATCAGCCTTGTCTGGTTCATTAAATTGGCCTAATTAATTGCCACTGCCGGCCTGCGGAATGTAAGGTAGAACACAGTCCTCGGCTTTACCTAATTATTCATAAATTTATCTTCTTAGAGCGGATATGGGTATGGAACTGGCACTGCAAAATGGAACTTTGCAAGTTAGAATGTTTTTAGAGATAAACAACTTTTCCAAACTTTCTCCCACTGAACACATAACACCCCTTCCTCTCCTCAACTCAAAGGAAGTAACAGAATATCCAGGAGCCTGGCTTCCTTTACACTAGAAAGAGGAGGATGAGCTGAAGATGGCTAGAAGTGCTAAAGCCAGTGTGGAGGTCTGCATTGTCTCTCTGTGCTGGAATCTCCCTCCTTTCCTATTCATGGCATCACCTGCCTATATATGCTCCCCCCACCCCTTTTTTGAGACAGAATCTCGCTGTGTAGTTCAGGCTGACCTTGAACTCAGAGTGATCCTCCTGCTTCAGCCTCCTCACGAGTGCTGGGATTACAGGGGTGCACCTACATGCTTTTATTGGTAAATGGAAAAAGATTGTTTGGAGGCTGGCAGGGTCTGCCTGGTTTCCTGCTGCAAAGTGTATTCCAGGTGTTGCTGGACACTTATGTTCATATACTTAGGGTTTTTTGCTTGCCACTGACCAAATCAAAGAAAGTCATATATTTTGGTAAAAAAGGAAGAAAAGGATTTATTCAAATCTAGCTCAGTGGAGATGGAGTGGTCCAGGTACCAACTTTCATGCTGCTGAGTCACAATACGCAACACCCACAACTCTAAGGAGGAAAGATTTATTTTGCCTCGTGGTTTGTAGAGGTTTCAGTCCACAGGCAGCTGGCTCCAAGGTGGGGCAGCATGATAGAGGGGCATGGAAGAGGAAAAACAGGCATGACTTGGAAGGCAGGAAGCAGAGAGAAATAAGGGAGGAGAGAGGGAGATGTCCCTCTCCAGGCCACACTCCCAGTGACCGCCTCCTCTGCTCAGGCTCCATCTCCCAACATCACATTTAGCTACGTGCTCATCAGTGGAATAATCATGACACCCCCATGATCCAGCCACCTGTGAGTGCATGGAGCTTTGCGGGGGGGGGGGGTCATTTGGATATAAACGGTGTTATCGCTTGGGTCTAGATATCTCCCCAAAGCCTCATGCATTCGTAGGTGGGGGTTTTTCTGAGGTGGCTGAATCTACAGTGTGAGATTGTTTCATGGTGCTGTGCTCAGCTTAAGGGCACTAGGATTAAGGGTATGAGTGCTACCTGCCCTAAGTAATCTGCATAAGATAAAAGGGGCAGAAAGACCGCTGTTAAGGTCTCTTGTTGCTTTGCTACTGTCTGTCTACCGTGAGCTGTTGCCCCTCTGCCACCTTGCTTTGGAGCCAGCCAATATGGACTGAAACCTCTACAAATTGTAAGCCAAATAAGCCTTTTCCCTTTTATCTTTGGGTGTCAGGTATTTTGTCTCAGCAATGAGAAAAGTAACTAAGACAAACTGTAACAGGGTCCATTTCTCTAAAATCACCATCTCCACGTGTACAGGTGGGTAAGGGTCTTTTATGATAAGGAACAGGGGAGGGAGCACAGAGAGATAATACAGACCTCCACACTTGCTTTATCACTTCCAGCCATCTTCAGCTCATCCTCCTCTTTCTAGTGGAAAGGAAACCAGGCTCCAGCCTCCTGAGGATGGTGGCCTCTGCATATTCTGTCACTTCTTTTGGGCTGAGGGGAAAAGGGGGTGTTGGTTGTGTGCTCAGCAGGAGGAAGTTTGAAGAAATTGCTTATCTCTAAAAGAAAAAAAAAATCTAACTTTCAAAGTTCCGTTTGCAGTGCAAGTTACACAGGGATGGACTCTCTGCCATTTGGACCTTCTCTTAGGTTATGTGGCAGTGCCATTTGGGGTGAGGCAAGTGCCTTCACCATTTGTGGCCATTTGATTAAACCTACTGCAAGTCATTTTGGGGCACTGAGTGGTGTGAGAAGAGATTCAGAGGTAGAAAACATTTCCAGCATTTGTTTGGTTGATTTGGAGTACTCATTTGTATTAATTTGCTTTGGTATGCTTCCATTTGCTTTTGTTTCTTAGTTGCCTGTTACTTAGAAAAAGGTGATTTTATTGTGATAAAACATGGATGGCCTATACAACTGAAAGTACACTCTGATTTCATGGAACTGTCTTTAAGAAGATTGTTTGGAGTAATCTTGGCCAGGATGAGATGCATACCTACTTCCGTGCCCTTTTCTGTATTAGTGACAAGTACAAGCAAGAGCCTCTGTACCCACTCCCCATGCGGCTACTTGGCTAACGTTGGTCGGTTTATTGAGGTTTAAATTTCCCCTTATTTTGGCTAACCATCCTTGGTTCATTCTAAACCAGTGTGTTTCAAAATGTTTGTCTAAACTTGTTAACCGAAAATTGGTTTCTTTCTCCTCCCACCTCCATTCCTTAATTTTAAAAAAATGGAGAAATTTGACTACAGATGGCTTCCCTTTGTGTTTTCTTTGTGGGAAGCATTGTTCCTAAACTTGTTTATTTTTTCCTACTAGAGGCTTTGAGCAATAGAGTTAGTATAAAATGTGTAAACTTCTGACAAGCTAAATCTAAATTTGAACACAAATGGAAAATGTCTTAAAACCTGGGAGCTTTTAAATTGACTAAGACCTTTAAAAGTTGAAACAGGAAAAGAAAAATCTTCAGGAAATTCAAATTCAGATTAATTGGGGGAGCAATCTCCTTTGAGATGTATATTTCTTACCTTGCTACAACCAAGAATCCTACTTTCAGACATGCACATTTAGGGTTACATATTGCTTAAGATGGTAAAAAGAACAATTATGCCAACAGCGTAAGCTTTAAAAAGTTAAAAAGCTTGTTTTATGTGTGTTGACATGCATGTACATGTAATGTCTCCATGTGTACTTGTGTTTGTATGTTGTCTAGATACCAGATTAGTCTAAAATTAAGAGTACTCAGTAATTAAGAAAGCAGAAACCCAAATGTCTGTTAGTCCCTGTGACTTCAGAAAATGTTTAAAAGATAGAATAAAAGTGTCTTCAGAATTCTTCACATATTTTGCCTGTGTTAGCAAACCAGAATTATATTTTTAGGTGTTCAGCTTTCAAAAGAGAATTTTCCATTTTAGAAAGGTTAGAAAAATACTAAAGAGCAAAAAGAAAATTGAAAAATTTAGAGTTTGTCAGGATCTGAAAAACTCTTGGGAGTCAGAGTTGGTTAAACATTGAGATAATGTGACCCACATATTAATATAACTCTGACTGGACATTCTTTTATTTAAAAGTCTAAATTGTTTAGCTTCTTTAAAATGTTACAGGGGCCAGGGATTTAGCTCAGTGGTGCTGCCACCTGCCTTGCAAGCGCAAGGTCCTGAGTTCCATCCCTGGTACCAAAAAAAAAAGTTATGGAGCAATAATTAGCGTCAAGGTTGTTTCCAGTATTACCAGAAGGGATCCTAAGGTACAGTATTTGACTTTGCCAAACATTGGTTAAGAGTACCTTGTGGTTTATAGCTTTTAAGTTCCTGACTGTGCCAAGGAACACAGTAATGCTTTTGGTGAGCAGCAGGTAAGAACCAGGTCTGCCTGTTTCCCATTTCTTTAGTGGTCTCTAGGTCATGACTGCATCAGTTTCCAGTTTTTGGATTGGCTTGTTCCAAAATGCTCTCAGAACCATTTTATTAACCAAGAGTGGTTTATGGTGCGGTGAGCAAATGAACCTAAGCCTATGAACTTTTTTTTTTTTTAATTTTTCTAATTTTTTTTTTTTTTTTTTTTGGTACTGGGGATCGAACTTGGGTCCTTGCACTTTCGAGGCAGGCACCAGAACAGCTGAGCTAAATTCCCGGCTAAGCCTGTGAACTTGAGTAGCCAGTCACAGGTAGAAGCATTTTTTAAAAACCAAATCTTGGGCCGGGGATTTAGCTCAGTGGCACTGTGCCTGCTTCGAAAGCACAAGGTACTGGGTTCGATCCCTGGTACCAAAAAAAAAAACAAATCTTGTCTGGATTTCATTTATTTAATCTATTTTTCCCTTCTCCCCCACCCCCAGGAGAAAATAATGAATGTCAAAGGAAAAGTAATTCTGTTAATGCTGGTTGCTTCAACTGCAATTGTTGTGTTTTTGGAATACATCAACAGGTAATTATGAAGCATGATGAAATAATATTGATGAATGTACCACTTTCACTCTTACTAGTACCAGCCATGTTACCAAGCTGAATTAAAATGAAGATTAAATGAATCCATAAATAAGGGATTCCACCCTTCCTCCCTTCCTGAGCTCTGGATTGTCTTTAAAATCACCAGACTTACAAGTAAATTCCAGCTAATTAATTATCTGATTTTCCTACTATGTTCCTATTATCTTTATTTTTTTTTACTGGTGGGCTAGATCCAGAGAGAGTGAGGTTGAATTAAACCCAAGGTATAATCTTAAGTAATTTGTATGATCACATATAGAAATTATCTTTTAAGAAATTTCAGACAGGCATTCCTAAGAAATCCACCCTGAATTTTGCAATCCTAAAATATTTATAGCGTTTAACAGAGCCATTCCAGTTGACTTTTGCTGCAGAAATATACAGTGAGTTTCTGGTGATTGATTTGTGCCTGGCCAAAGCACGCACTTTTCTCTCTCTTCCTCTCTCTCTCTCTCTCCTCTGTCTCCTTTCCTCTGGAAAACAGAATGAATTAAAAGTTCTGAGTTTTCAAATTTCACTGTGCATTCAAATATATGAGTTACATCTGAGCTTAAAATTACACTGCCTTGGAGATTTTGGCCAGGGAGGCTTCTAACTGAAGTCTCCACAAGCAGCTATGGAAAGGCATGGTGCTTTAACTTAAGCGAAACTGGTAAAGCTCACCCTTCAGGTTCAAAGCATCGGTGGTAAACTGAACTGTACAGAGTTATCTTGGCACCATTAATATTCCCATAGTAAAGTGTTTTGTTTTGTTTTTTAATTTTTGTGGTACTGAGGTTTAAACCCAGGGCTAGGCCAGTGCTTCACTGCTGAGCTACATTTCCAGCCTTCCTTTGTTTAAAATTTTATTTTGAGGCAGGTCTTGCTGAATTTCCCAGGCTGACCTCAAATTTGTGTAACCTTGCTTTAGCCTCCTGAGTACCTGGGATTACAGGCTGCACCATTGTGTGGGGCTTAGTGAGGTATTTTGGTGGCACTCAAATTCAAGATGTTGGCCTGGATTAATATGGGAATGCCATGTCTCAGTTCTCAAATTCTTAAGATTTGATGATCCGGCAGAACTGTCTTGGGTACCAAAAAAGGAACTGCATCTTTAAGTGCATCAGTAGCAGGAGGAAAACTCCAGAATACAGAAGCAATTAGTCTTGAAGATCTAACCACTTCTAGAATGTACTTGTGTTCCATTCTGAATAGCTAATTTTAAGAAAAATAACAAACTACAGTGTAACCAAGTTAAAAGGTCTGGAAAGTAGGTCTTTTGAATTGGGGAAATTGATTCAAAGAAGAAAGAACTCAGAGTTGGGTGTTGGGACCCTGGTGCTCCCTTAGGCGCTTGAGGGTTGAGGAAGTATCCTGGCTGGGCTGTAGGGCAAGGCTGCCTGGGGTGGTCCTTTGCTACCATGTACCTCCTCTGTAACCTTGGACAAGTTATTTGATCGTTCTGTCCTTCAGTTTTTCTACCTTTAAAAATGGGGATAATAATAGTACCTGCCTTATAGGGTTATTAGAGGATAAGTTATTGTGTAGAAAGCACTTGGAGCAATAGATGGGAGTTCATAGGCACTCAATAAATGCAAGATGCCATCGTTGTTGTCATCATCATCATCATCACCATCACCATCTTAGCTCAAGCCACTATACCAAGGTACTCTAAATTGGTGGCTTTAACAACAGGGATTTATTCCTCACAATTCTAGAGGCCGGGGAGTCCAAGATCAAGGTGCTGGCTGACATAGTTCCCAGGTGAGTGGCCTCTTCCTGGCTTGCAGACGGCCACATTCTCCCTGTGTCTACACATGATGGAGAACAAGTGAGTCATAGTCTTTTCCTCTTTTTACAAGGACACCCGTTTCATCATGGGGGTGTTGTCCTTATAACCTCATCTAAATCTAATTACTTACCAAAGGCCACACCTCCAAATACCATCATACTGGGGACAGAGCTTGAGCACGTGAACTTGGCGGGGCGGGGCGGGGGGGGGGCGTGGAGACAGACATTCACTCCGTAACAGTCATCATTATTGTCATTTTCTCCAAGGGGCAAAACAAAACAGGGAATTTTGGCAAATAAAAAGAACTCTGGCAGTTGAAAGAGCCCAATAGAACAACAAGTGCCCTTTAGGATTCCTGCCTGGAGCTGGCATACTTGTTTGAATAACTACCACATTCTGAATCTGATGGCCTGATTGGATAGCTTCAGTGCTCTGAATTGCAGCCAAAGTTGTACTTCCATAATTTGGGTGGTTTGTAACATTAAAATATGGGAGCCAAGGGCTCAACTGATCGTACTCATGCTGGCCTCTCAGAAAGAGGGTTGGTTATTCAGGGTGCTGGGCACGCTCTGCCTGCAGGTGACTGGAGCAGGTTCTGGCTGCTGCTGGGGGCCACTGTCCAGCACCTGGACTCTGGCCACCTCCTTCTCTGATCTGCGGAGTCCACTTGGTTATCTGTAAAAGGCTTTAAAGGGAGAAGACCTTTACCACCTTATGAACTGGCCATGTGATGGCCTGAGGTGGGCTGAGGACACTGAACTGAGAAGATTGGGCAGCATTAAGCTCAAAAAGATTTTAAAGTAACTAAATCAAACACATCCACCAATTAGTAAATCGAAGCTCTGATGTCAATAAAGCACACTGAAAGAATATCATCCAGGGCCGGGGATTTAGCTCAGTGGTTTCGCCGCTTGCTGTGCAAGCGCAAGGACCCAAGTTCGATCCCCGGCACCAAAAAACAAAAAAAGAAAGAAAGAATATCATCCAGGACAGTGTTTGATTTAAGGATGGCTGAAAAAAATCTAAGAATTTAGACCTGCAGGAAGCTAAAAGTTAGAATGAAATGGCAGCGATGGGGATGGGGATTATGACCATAGCAGCTGCCAGTTAGTGTCTGCCTGTGCCAGCAACTATGCCGGGCACTACCTCACATTCTTACAATAGCCTGCAGAGTGGGTACCATTCCAAGTGCTGAGATGAGGACCGTCAGTCTCCAAAATGTTAAACATTAAGGTTCAAGATCCCATTTTAAGAAGAGTTATGCTCCAGCTATCTGACTGCAGCTCATTCTCTTACCCACTACAAAACTTTCCTGTTAGCTGAGTGACCAGTTTTTGAGGGACACAATTGAAGCCAAATAGGTGAAGTGACTTATTAGTGAACTTATGTCCGTATTCTAACTAGAACTCTGCTCTCCTGATTCTTTGTTCCAGACTCCTTCTGGAGACCCTTGTCTGTGCTGAAGGCCCTGAGGGATACAATGAAAGCCAAGTAAAATTCCTCCTCTCAGGGCCTTAGGATCTAGATGGGGCAATAAGATGTGCCTATAAATAACCAGTGATGCAAAATAGATGAAGGGTATCAGAGGTAGAGAAGAGGGCTATGAGAGTTCAAGAAGGCAAAATTATATGGCCTGGAGGAAGATTCATTTTTTGCATTCATTCACAGCTATGTATTGCGCATCTACTCTTTGCCAGGCACTGTGCTGGGTCATATCAAGGAAGACGTAGAAAGGGTAGCACTTGAGTTGTGCTGTGAAGGATGAATACATGTTGAAATGCCACTGTAATGTGGATTTTTCTGTGACCGTTGTGATGCCAAGACTCTGGGAGGGAACAATAGGAGCTAAGAAGGAGAGATCGTTAAAGAGATGCAACAAATTGGTGAACACCAAACTACAAAGTGAGGCCTTGAATGCCAGGCGGGGTGCTGAGTGCTGGGGTGCAGCCGACCTTCTCCCTCCTCTCCACCCTTCCCCCCTCCCCTTTTTACAGGATGTGGAGCTAGATTCAAATGAGGGTTCTTTCCTCACTAGCAGTACGACCTTGGGAAAATCACTTAATGCCCCCATGCCTCAGTTTCCACATTTGTAGAATGAGGATAAGAATAGAATTCACTTTGTTGATCAGAGGCTTTCATGTACTTATATATGTAAATTGCCTAGAGCAGTGCCTGGCTAAGTATTCTGTTTCGAGTATCATCAGAATCAATAAACTAATTTTGGAACCAGGAACTTTAGAGCTTTGGCAGAGTCTGAAACAACTATTACTCGTTTTCACTCACTGGGAGGAGAAGCAGGCTAAGTAAGGCTTAGAACTCAGGCAGAGCGTTTCTGCACAGAACAGTGGACTCAACCAGTGGGTGCCAAGCCCTGCCGCCTTTACCTCAAAGGTCCCTCAAGTTAGTAAGTTGTCATCCTGATCCCTAGCTGCCTGGACCGCAGCCGTCACCTCCTGGCTGTCTCCACATCTACTCTTACACGCCCTGCAGCTTGTTCTCCACTGACCTTTTCCAGTTGCGCCGAGACCCTGTCTTTCCCCTGCTTGAAGCTTTTCCGGGCCAGATCCCGAGCAGGCTCTTTCGCTTTCATTTCTCTTCCTACCTCAGGGCTTCTGCACGTGGTTTCCGTCTGGAACACTCGTCCCACTTTCTCTTTACCTGCTCAACTATTTACCCTTCAGAACTCAGCTGAAACATCAGCCTCTCCGGGAAGCCTTCCAGGGCTTCCTGGTAAGTGCTTATACGCTTGTGCTTTTTCTCTGTGGTGCTTCCTGGCGTGTGAAGCCATGTAGCTGTGTGGTTATATGAATCAAGTCTGCCTTCCCTACTACATTATATGCCCCACAAGGAGGAGAACTGTATTGTCTTGGCTCAAGTGAGCACTTGGCTCACTTTGCCACATGTCTAGCAAGTATGTGGGTTTTTTTCGGGCCGGGGATTTAGCTTAGTGGTTCTGGCTCCTGCCTTGCAAGCGCATGTTCCCGAGTTCAATCCCGGGTACCAAAAAAAAAAAGTTTTTCGTTTTTTTGTTTTTGTTTTTCTTTAATTACCGAAGTTTATTGGCACATTTTCTTTTCTCCCCCCCCCCATTAACTTTATTGGTACATTTTAGGTATAAAATACAGTTACATTCATCATTGGGATCTTGTACCATTACATGAATATCTTGGTCCTTATTTTTTTCCCCCTCCCTTGCCCTCCCTTCACCCCCTCCACCCTTCCCTATTTGCAAAGACCTTGTTTCCATTTTTTTCCTCTTCTCATATTTTTCCTTTCCCTTTTTTCCCTTCCCCTACCCCTCACAATTCCCCTGCTCTTTTAGACCTTTTCTTCCTGTTACACAATATCAGTTATACATTTTTTAAATTACAATGTTAAGATCTAGGAGACCTTACCACAGATTTTACAGAATTTAAGAGGATATAGAAAGCATATTACAAAAGTCTTTTTTGAAATAAATTTGACAACTTCTAAGAAGTACCTTGGAAGACAAATTAATGAAAATAACTCTGGAGGAAATATAAAATTTGAATAGCACCTATTAAAGAAAGTATATTCCTAGCTTGAAAACCTACCTATATGACAACAGCAGGCTCATAAACATTTTAACTGATAAATTATATCAAACAAAGCAGAAAAAAGAAGGAACGCTTCTCCCCTCATTTTAGGAACTCAACATTGTGCTAATCCTAAAACTGGATAAAGATAATAGAAGAAAACAGTATGAACATAGATAGAAATTTGTTTCACAAAACAAGCTATTAGAAGTCAGATCTGGCAGAATGTAGAAAGTGGTTTTGTTATAGGGATGGCAGTGTTGGTTCAGCATTGGAAGATCCACCCCCAAAAGTCATCATTTTAACAGAGGAAAGGCAAAAGCCATATGATCCTGTCACTAGTTGGAGAAAAAGTATTGGACTAAATTCTACAGCTGTTCATGGTAAAAGCTATCAGGAGACTAGAAGTGAAACAGAACCTTCTCAACAGATTAAAGACATGTACTCCATACTTCCAGTGAGACTCCTTTATATGAATGGAGAAGATACAATGCTTTCTCCTTAAGGTGGGGAACAAGGGCAGATATGCTTACTCTTTATCTGTTATTGGTACATTTTCGGTATACATAATGATCACATTCATCATAGGGAATTTATACCTGTACATGACATATCTTGATTCTTACTTTTTTCTCATTCCCCTTCTCTCCCTTCAACCCCTCTTCCCCTCCTTATTTACAAAAGCTTTGTTTCCATTTTTTCCTTCTTTTCTCATTTTTTCCTTTCCTTTCCTTCCTTTCCCCCACCCCCCTCCCTAGTTCCTCTACCCATTTGAACATTTTGTTCCTATTTCACAATATCTATTATATATTTTGGCCCTCATTTATGCTTTCAGTTTCTCACACCAGAGAAACAATGTGGTATTTACACATGTGTGTCCGATTTATTTCACCAGCAAGTATTTGTTGAGTGATTGAATAGAGGTGACCCATGAAAAAAGTCCTAGTCACTGTCCAGCCTTGCAGGTGCGTCAGGACAGTCTCAGAGCTTCTGTTAGTTAAAGTGATGCCTTTGGCGACAGCTCTAGAAGAGCTCGTAGAAGACCCTGAGCTGGATATGGCTTTAGGCTCTTCATATGAAGCTCTGGTTTCCAGGGGAAGATAAATCCTGGATGAGGGACAGCAAGACCATCCATGGTGTTTCCCTCTGTCCTTCTCCATCACCAGGCAGTGGAGGAAGTGCTGCCTACTCTGTCTGTCCACATCTGTGATAAACCTCTGTCCCTCAGTGAAGCCATCCTGGACAATGGAGGACAGATTGTCTTCTTTAAAAAAAAAACAACCTTTGTATATTTCTACATATTAGTCCTCTGACTGAAGTGTAGCTGGTAAAAACTTTTTGCCCATTCTTGTCTCTTCACTCTGTTGGTTGTTTCTTTTGCTGTGAAAAGCTTTTTAATTTGAAGTAATCCCATTTGTTCTTTCTTGATGTTATTTCTTGTGCAGCTGGGGTTCTGTTCAGAAACCCCTTGGCTGTACCTATGACTCTCAGAGTTTTACCTACCTTCTCTTCCAGCAGATTACGTGTTTCTGTTTTAACATTTAGGACTGAACATTTTGATTTTAGTTTAATACATGGTGACAGATATGGGTCTAGCTTTAATCTTCTGCAAGATTAGTCAGTTTCCCCGGCCCCATTGGCTAAAGAGGCTTTCTTTCCTCCAGCTTGTGTTTTTTTGTCCAGACAGACAATTGGAAGTAAGTAGATAGATCTCTGGCAAATGGGAAAGAGATTAAGAGATGGGGGGACATAAAAAGAAATAAAATACGTCATATACGTGTACCAACTACCCACGGTGGATATATTCAGGAGGTACTGCAAATGTGTACTTATAATAAAATAAAATACAGTGGACCACTTGGCTTACAAATTCAGTTCATTCCTGAGGGCTGGTTGTAACTCAGGTTGGCCAATTGAAGGCTCAGGCTCCTCTACACAGCCTTCAAAGTCTCTCTCCTGTATACAGGCAGATCTCAGCGTCCTTAGAAAGACACTGGCCCAGGATTTCTCAGTTAACCCCACACAGGAAACCCAGACTCTCAGCTTAGCCCAGCTCAGTGATAATGGTTTCAAAAGTGCCTTTCTCAGAATTCAAAGTAACATGCTATGTTTTTATTTCTTATTTGCTTTTAGCCCAGAAGGCTCTTTCTTGTGGATATACCCCTCAAAGTAAGTGCTTTGAATTCTCTGATGTCTATCGATGTCTCCCAAATGTGCTCTCTTACCTGCTACACTCTGTTCTTCACACAGCAGCCAGTGATGGGCCTCAGACCAAAGTTAGAGGAAAGCGTGGAGGGGGCCAGGTTCCTGCCAATCTGGGGCTGTGAACTGTACTCCTCCAGCCCCCTATACTTGTCTTTCTAGAGCCATGACCTGTGTTTTGCTTTTGTATCTTATCAAGGGTCTCTGTAAGTGACACAGTTTGTGGAACAGTCCTGTATTGCTGATAAAAATGAATCTGGGAAGATATTATCCATTATTCTGCCCTGTATGTGTTGTCTAAAGAACCATGAAAGAAATTGCCCTGAGAATAAGAATCAGGAAAAATTTCAAGTTTCTTGGAGAATTAGTATGTGTTTTTTTAAAATGTATTACTTTTTAAGAAAGAAAATGAGAGCTATGTGAACTTGAATTTCTCCCTCTTTGCCTTGGTTGCCAGGAAGCTCAGAGCAAACTATTGTTTTTGTTTGTACTTGCCCCACTTTCATATCTGGTGTAACTTTCCCCCTGCTATCATAATCTGGGGACCTTAGCACTTTGTTCAACCACAGTCACCCAGTATTATAGCTGTAAAATGGATAAAGATAAAGTTTTTATTTGGGATGACCAAGGTCAGGCAAAAATCCATATCCGGCAGACTCAGTCAATGCTTGTTTTCAGTTGCCTTCTATTGTTTTTATTCTTGTGTTGTTTCTCTGCTTATTTTTTTTTTCAAGACAAATATTTTAATATGGTAGTTTTAAAATGGAAAGCTATGGCCTATGGCTGGCTGTTTCTTTGTTTATTGCAATTGTATCTTTGTAGCATAAGCCATCTCAAACCCTACCTGTAAGTAGATGAGATTCACAATATTAATATTAAGGCTTCTTAATATTATTATGCCTGTTTGCAAATGACCCGCCCCCTTCTCTGTCCAACTGAAGAGTGTTGTATACCCTGGCTTCCTCCTCTTTCTCTCCCAGAAGGCCCCCATTGATATGGAAAATTCCTCCAGTGAATAGCTGTGGTGGCTTCTAATTATAGTTTCCTGAACTGTTTGTTCAGCCATCCCCAGGTTTCCTGAAAACTGTCACTGCTGACCTTTGGACAAGTAGAATTTTTCTCTGGCTGACCTTTGGAGGATAATTTTTGGAAATTCCCACTGGTTTTTCATTAAGGCTACCACTTGTTACAGTAAATTACCTTTGTGGTAGGTTTGTTGTTATTATTATGAATTATACTTCTGAGAGGAGGAAGTCCAAATTTAGAGAGAGAAGAATATCCTCACCGACACACAGGACTTGGTTTATGTATTAATGCCGCTCCTGCCCTCCTTTTCTCCCCTCTTCCTGTTAGGGATCCTTGGATAAGCCGAGTGTTGGGGGCTGCTCAAGGGATGGGAGCCCGAGGGACCTTCAAGTCTGTCTTCTCCCGTTTGGCAAGAAGGTTTCACTTCTGTCTGTTTTATGAATTGCCAGCTTAAAATGAACTTCTTAAATAGTGATGTCCGCCATTAAGAAAAAGTTTGGGGAACCCCCCCCATTTGGGGAATGCTTCATTTTCTAAAAATGTTCATATTCTTTTTCATTTCCTAGAAACCCAGAAGTTGGTAACAACAGCAGTCAGAGGGGCTGGTGGTTTCCAAGCTGGTTTGAGGATGGGTAAGGCAATGGGAGGCTTTAAGTGTCTGTGCATCCACTCCGGGCTGTCAGAGAATCCAGTTAAAGTGGTTTCACATTCATGACCTCAGTGCTCATCATTCTTGCTTACTGAAATAATATGAGAAGACCCTTATGGGTGGGAGAAGGACATTTACAGTGAGTTTTTTTCCCCCTTCCAGTTAACACAAGGATGAGGCTTGGGCTGAAATTTAAATTGCAGGAGAGACATCATAAACTGAAGTGTTCTTAGGAGGACTGCTTTCACAAGTCTCCCTCAAATGGTCTGAGGATTACTGGGTCATTAAATTGCTGCCTTGGATGGGCAGTAAGAAAGGAGAGTACGGCCCTTTTCATTCAAAGTATGTCCTAATGAGTAAATGCGCAGCATCGGGAGCCTTTCTCCAGCCCATGCTCTGATGCTCACCCTCTGTGCCTCAGGACATGTTCCATGAGACACTTCCCTGCTGTCTGCCACCACAGATGCCCCTCCTCACCTTAACTGCCTTGCTTTCCCTTTGCATTTAGGACCCACAATTATCAAGAGGAAGAAGTCAACATAGAAGGGACAAAAGAAGAGCTTAAGCTATCAGACTGGTTTGATCCAACGTAAGAAAAGAAGAATTGCTCTAAGTGCAGTAAATCCATAGCCCAGCAGGAGATGGGGCAGTGCAGACTTCTTGACTACAACAGAGAATATTCCTAATTAGAATGGGAGAAGGGTCTTTGTGACTGAGGAGAAAGAGTCTTAGCAAATATTAGACCTCTAACAATGAACTTTGGATAAGAAATTGAGATCTGAATTCTTTGTACCGTGTGGATGGAACAAAACAGTAATTCTGACGGTAATTGGTCATTGGTAGCAGATGAAACCCAAAATATTGGGCTGAAAGGGTTTTTAAAGGCCACAGGGTAAGGTGGAAAGTCATAAGATCTGGAGTAGAAGTAAGAAAATTCTTTCTCAAATTCATATAACTCGTCTGTAAAATGGGAATGATGCTTTAAAAATCTAATGAGGTCATGAATTCACTTATTAAGCAAGTATGAAAGTGTTTGCCAAAACTTATTATGTGCTAGTTGGTGTTTTCCAAATTTCTGGTCACTGCCCATTCGTATGTTCAGAAACTAGTTTGTTGGGTCATACTAGCCTTTTTAAAAAGTTGACATAGAATAAACTATCAAAGGGCATCACACAAAGTAAGAATAAGTATTCAGTGGAATTTTCATTTTGTATATATGTGTATGTGCATGTGTTTGATTGTGATAGAAAATGTATTTCTTGTGAGTTATGTGCTAAAAACTGTGCTGGGCCTTGCGTTCAACACAGGAAATAGGAAAAATTAGTTAATACGGTTATATTTACGAAGTTTATGGTCCTGGGGCTGGGGGGCATCCAGCTCAGTGGTAGAGCATGTGCTTAGCATGCATGAAAGCCTGGATTTAATCCCCAACACAAGAAAAGGAGAAAGAGAAAGGGGAGAAGGAGAAAGAGGAAGAATTGTCGTAGTTCATTATCTCATAGGGGCAGCAGATGTGAAATTAGTGTTTGCCAAGACTGGTAAGGAGGTATGATCACCTGATTCAAGGGATGCGGTCTGGGGACTGTCCAGGGAGACTGTGAGGCTTGGGAGACTGCTGGTGTCATTGGCCAGGAAAGGGACTTGAGAGAGGAAACACAGGTGTGGGGTAGAGGAGACGATGAGCTCCACGAACAATGTGCATGGATTCAGCTGCTTATGGGCATCTGGAGAGTCCCAGGCTACCCATGAGCTTGGCAGAAAGAAGGAGCTGGAGAGGTGGGAAGAGGTGTCCTCAGAACATAGGTGGCAGTGGGGTCATATGCTGTGGGCCTGAACGAGGCCACCCGGGGAGAGGCTGTCTTGACATCAGCATTTAAGGAGCTGGTGGAGGAAGAAAACACTCAGGAGGAGCAGGAACCACTGTAGAGATAGGAGAAGGGTCAGGAGAGAGTCGTGTGTAACTGTGTGGTGGATCTTGAGGTCTGAAAAGATTGGAAATAATCTGGCGAGTTCACTTATTGTTTTGGGGGAGATCTGTGCCAGTGGAAGGGTGAGAATTTAGACCTCTGTGTCTTCCAGTGAGCTGGACAACAGCCTAGCCATGTACGAAATGCTAACCACTGCTAGAAATGTAGGAAGATAAAAGCATGTCACTCGATAAACCCTTAGATTGGGAGGATGAGACTCCCAAGGGGCAGGCAGGCTAGGTGAGCCAGAACTGGTTACCAAGTGCCCTTCTAAGGAGAGTGGGGCAGGTTTACTATGGCACCAGTTCTCTGCTGACCGGAACTTGGGAGGTGGGGCCTTGGGTGGAACAGAGAGGAGAGACAAATCGTGGTCACAAGCTGTCCCTCTCTCCAGTCTCCCTCATGCCTGACTAGCTTCACCTCCAAATGAATGGCAAGCAGGTATCCAAATTAAAGCCTTCTCAGGGCACCCAAATTTACTTCTTGCATAAATGAATGACTGGATGAAAGAATAAACAAATATATTTTATATTGAAGTATCCTTCTCTGTAAATATCAGGCATATGACAGTATATTGTGCACCTATTTCCACATTGAAATCTCTCAGCTTCCATGACACCACCTCCTCGTTCAGCCGCCACCCTCCTTTCCCGGTCTCCTTGACAGCAGCATCTCCTTCCTCCCAGGCATCAGGTATCAGAGTTTCTGGGGGCCAAGTGTGGCATCCTCTGTCCTTTTTTCTATACCACTTTCCAGCCAGCTCCCATCCATTTCCATGGCAGCAGATGCCACCTGTGAGAGAATGACTCCCACATTTGTCTTTAGCCCAGATACTTCCTCTGAGCCCTGACTTGTACCTGCCTGCCCGCCTGCCATTTCTGCATGTGTCACATGACCCATGTGGATTTCCCAATTCCACCCCTCCCTTGTTCTTCCCATTTCCCATCTCAGTAAGTAGCTCAAGCCCAGGAGAGTCTGGAAAACCTTTTCTTTACCCCACAGCCTAACTCACGAGCACATTCTGCCAGTTCTTGTTCCCAAGTCCTTCTCACATCCTGCCCTTCTCTCTACTCTGCAGCCCCCATCTCTGTTCATGTTGCCATCAGCTTTTTGCTGGGTTGCTGTCAAGCCTGCTGCCTGAGGAGTGATAGGCATTTCACATCAGTTTTTTAAAACCTACTATGTGATTTATAGAAGTTTAATACTTCCTCTAACTAACCTTTGAGTACAAAAATATACCCATAAAGACATAAAATTATAAAGCTACCTATAACGTAGAGGCATATGTGCTTTGGTCACAGAAGCCCTGTTATTTTTCTGGAAGCTTTTGACCCACAGCAGTAGAACTGTACACACTGAGGTCATGTGCCTGAGACCCCCGTTAGGGAGGAAGGCCTTTGAGGACCTCTTGCCTATTACTTTTCCCTCGTTTTAGAACCCCATCTTTGCAATCTTGGGCATTGCCAAGGATGAGCTTTTGCACATGGGTGGGCTGCCTTTGGTCCCCTCTCTTTGGCCTCTTGCTGATGCAGAGGTCCATCCAGGAAGCCAACTTCCAGCTCACTCTTCATCCCTCCCTTCCTCCCCTCCACCAGCATTCTAGGCTCTTGTCTGACTTCTTAGGCAGGGTCTCTGACATGCTGGAATTGTCAGTGGACTTGAATAATTAACAGCTGGGAAGTAGAACATTTTAATTTTAATTAAATATTAATGTTTACTATTGCTACTTTTTCTTCCTGCTTGAAGGAATCCTTCCAATCCAAGTAATTAAAGTGGACACTGGTTTTCTCACTGGGGCTTTCTAGAAGAAGTGGACTGAGAGGTCCTGCAGCTGAGAAGTGGGTAGCAGGCTGTGCACCCTTTGGGACTTCAAGGTTCTCACAGAGAGGACCACTGGTTAGCCCCACATTTGCCCTTCATATAAATTCAACAGCGAAAAGCTCAGAACCTCGCTTTATTTATAGAGCAGGGGCAATGACAGCACCCACTTCATAAGGTGGCTGTGGAGACTGAGTGGAGGAATGAAAGACTAGTGCTTACCCCCTGATGTACAGTAAGTACTGAATAAGTGTCTACCCCCGTTTTAAAAAAGTAATATTATTCCTTACCAAATGCGTAGGTCATACACAACAAGACTTAGCAAGAGGGCTGGCTTAGAACTAATAAGGTACTTACCCAACACTGCAATGAAGGAAGTGACCATACAGGGACAGTTTAGGTTCAGAAACATTGGTTATATGGCTAGGCTGTGTGTTTATCTTTTCTTTCTGTCTTTCTTTTTCTTCCTTTTCTTTCTTTGGGTTGGTTTGAAATCTTGTCATTCAAACAGAGCTGGGGGGTTAACAGGACTAAAGCACCATGAGGACAAAGTCTTGATGGCTCTGGTTGGCTATGCTCATGGGGCCCTGCCAAGGTTTTCAGAAGAAGGGTAACAAGAATGTCCCCCAGAAGGGGATGAAAAAAGAATTAAGATGTGCTGTGTACATGTACCAAAGTGTAATCACTATGTATTGTAAACACCTACTAATACAAATCTTTTAAAAATTAAAGAAAAAAAAGAATGTCCCCACCCTCACATAGCCAGTGGAGGGCTGTGCCAGCCCCTCAGCAAAGCAGAGTTTTCCAGCAGCAAGGTTGAAGGCCAGGCTGGGTCATATAAGTCACCAGCACAGTGGCTCATCACATCTCCATCTGCACTGAAGACAATGCTGAAGCAGCAGACTGGAAATCCTAGCACTTTTTAGATCAGAACAAACCTGATCCACAGAGCAAGTAAATGTCCATATAAAGAGCAATGTGGAGTGGTGGCTCAGAGCACTGGACTCCAGAGTCAAAGTATCTCGGTTCAAATCTCAGCTTTCCCTGTTAGCTATGTGACCTCGGGCAAGTTACTGGACCTCTCTGTGGTGGTTTCTTCACTGGTAAAATGAGAGTTCAAATTACTGTACTCTTCACGTAATACCTGGCCTCACAGGAAGTGCTCAGTGTATGGTAGTTGCCATCATCAGCAACCAGCTATGTGGCCTCAGATAAGTTAATAAGCTTCTCTAAGCCTTGGTTTTCTTCCTGTACAATGCACACAATACATTGTAGGACTGTGGCAATAAAGGAGAAAATGTATGTGATGGAGGCTGCCTCTGATTGGTGCCACACAGCTGCTTCTGCCATGATTGACAGAAGCGAGAGTAGCTTTGCCCTCCATGCAGTGAGCACATCTAGGGTTCTGGGGCCAGAGTTGGGTTTCAGACTTGAAGACTCCAGGCAAGGCAAAGAGAGCTGCCTCTAAGTCATTCCCCACTCCAGCATCTCTGCCATTCTGACCCAAGTGGGAGGTAATTCCAGCTGTGCTGGGGAACTTGAAGCCAGACAGAGGCACACGCCAGACAGAGATGGGAGGGAGGGAAGAGTGAGCGCAAGAGTTAAGAGTGCAGAGCTATGGGACAGGCACTGGAGGCAGGAGGAAGAGTTCCGAGGCCCCTTTTCCCCCCTGAGGATGGGCAGTAGGGGATGACCCAGCCTTGGCCATCAGCCTCACTGTGGGGGAATGCTGCTATGCTGATGGGAAGACTCAGTTGTGTGAAAAATCCACTGGTTATATAAGAAGCTGGGGACATCCTCTGACCTCTCCCAAGCCCCTCAGCAGGGCCATGTGAACACAACCAGCTGAGACCATCAGGATTTGTTTCAATCAGTTGCCTTCTTGGGGTTGACAAAAATGCTGCCCCAGCAAGTTCCAGGCCGGGGACAAGCCCATACTAGAATTGGAATCTAACTGTGTACCACTCCACGCTTCCCAAGAAGGAGTCTCAGCTGCTTCCTGAGTGACGGGAATGCGAACTGAGTCTCCACCACCCTTCCTGCTCCACCCCGCAGGGCCCCACTGCCACTCTGTCCTTTCTGCGTTTATCCTGCAGTTTCATGCTTTGTCACTGCTCTTATGCTGCTTCCTGTGTTTTTGCTGGCTTTGCCAAGTCCTTTTGAAGCTTTCTGAGTGCAGAAAACCTACCCCTCTCTCGTTCCCATTATGTTCCTAGTAAAGAGACAACGTGGTCTAATACCCAGAAATCTCTTTCTGGCCAAAGGCAAATTGAAACAGCTTTTTCTCTCACAGTTCTAACGTCATTCTCTGTTCCTGTAAGTCAAGGATTAGGACTTTCTCAGGCTCGGATGACACACACAGGGATAAACAACCACCCAAAGATATCACTGGCAGCTTGGGGGGTAGGGAGAAAGGGAAAAGGATTTAGAAGTAGGAGAACAAAGAAAGCAGGAAATGAGGAGAGAAGGTATGAAATATGTATGTAAAAGTCCATGAGGCCCCTGGGACAGCCTCAACCTGGGCCAAACGCTGCCCTGCCAGAGCTCACACCTCTTGTTCGTGTGTATGGGGTTAAGTTACGGTCAGGATTGAAGAATACTCATGCAGATCACTGCTGATCCATTTTTTCTTGGACAGTCTCTGCCCCGCCTACACAGAGATATCCTGACTCATGGGGTTGTGTATTTACCGTCAGGAAACGGCCGGAGGTTGTGACGGTGACTGGATGGCAGGCGCCAGTTGTATGGGAAGACACCTACAACACAGCCGTCCTAGAAAGTTACTACGACAAACATAAAATCACTGTGGGGTTGACGGTCTTTGCTACTGGAAGGTGGGTGTCACTGACAAAATTCTTTGAATGTTTTTGTTCTACTGTCAAACGCTTGCGTGGGGACCCTTGGCTTCATAGAGATTACTGATGACTCATCTGAACTGTTAGACAGGAGAATGTTCAAGCAGGACTGTTTCAGCCTCCTTTCTGCCAAGGCACCAAAAGGCTGAGAACAAAACAATAGTAGGTGAGTCCTTCTGTTACCACTTCAAAGGATTAGGTATTGGGTTACAAGCAAAAGTATTTCTAATGGCCACCAAGCCCAGAGTCAACAGCACTACCAACCAAGTCCTCCCTGACTTCCATGGCTTCCTTTGGGAACTCCCAAAATAGCAGCTGTAGACTACCCAAATGTGCATCATTCTTTTCCTACACTCTAAGGGCCCAGGACAAGGGCCGAGGAATGTACAGCAAGTCCCAAGTACAGAATGGTTTACCTTGTAGGACCATGGCTGACCACTCTTCCCTGGCTTCCTTGGGTTGCTTCCCCCTGATCCTTCTGGAAGATTTGGCCCTGGGGAACAGGGCTGGTCGGAATGTCCTTTTTCAGAGGCTGGATAAATTCTAGTCCCAGCTTCCATTCCCTGGTTCAGAACATTTGATGCAGAAAAAATTGCTGTAAATCTCACTTGAAAGTTGAAGCTTTAATACTAGTTTTAAAATATGACCTATTTTACTTTCTTGGAGAATAAAAACAATTTTTTTTTCCAAAGTAAAACGGAAAATACAATTTTCCTATGTTTTTCTGCCCTTTGGGCCTTTCCATCTGAACCTCTTCTGAAAAAGCTGCATGGAAAGTTGATTCCACTGTTTTGTAGCAAGTTGAGGGCTCAGGCTGATCTGAGCTTAAGCATGACATAGAGTAAAAGAGAGCTTTGAAAATCTGGTGGCTCCCCAACGACAACTTTCCCCAGCCTAGGGCCCAGCAGCCGTTGCTGTCGCAGTCCTTAACAATACGAATCAAGTTCTAATGCTGCTGACTGTGCTTCAGAACCCCACATGTCTTTAATAGGGAAAGTGACTGTGGAATTTTGACTTTTTTTTACTAGAAGAATCTGTAGCATTATGGAACAGGAGCCAGTGCTCAACTCATCCAGTCCTTCAGAACAAAAGGGAAAGCCAGCTACACTGCACATTGATTTGATCCTCGTGTTTCTGCAAAGAACAAAATATTGCCCACTGTCCCACAGAATCTTCAGCTGTCCAGTTGCAGCTCTGCAGAACAGAACTGTAAACTGCACATCCTGGCAACAGTGCTGTCAGTCAGCTGTGTGGCAAGAGAGGGTGGCTTTGTACTCAGCAGCAATACCATCCTACAACAAGTAGATTTGGACCATTAGGAGGTGTGATGTTTGGTTTGTTTTCCAATAACAATGCACAAAGCCAACCGCAATGCTTTAGTCGCTAAACAATGTTAAATCTCAGTGACTCTCCCCTGCTCAACCCAATACTGTTTCCCATGCTTTGGGGACACTTGATTTTTCTTAAAGTTCCAGAATATAGAAGAATGCCCTGGCCACTAGCCACAGAGCCATGTTAAAGTCCCTCTTTGTACTGCTCTTCACTTACAGAATCAGTACTGTAAACCCTTGGGTTTTCAGATGCCAACAATAAAAGTACAGCTCGTTTTGATGGCAAAGACAGGAAATCGCACAGCAAGAGAAAGCAAAAAAAAAAGTCCCAGACACAGTTACTTCCAGAAATCATGATTGGCTGGTATTGTGGTCAGAAAGTTAAATCTGGTCCACATTCACCGTGCATGAGTTTGAGGTTTGGATGAGTTGTATTAAGCTATCTAACTGTCCTTTCTGCTATGATCATCATAGCATGGCTTCATAAGACAGTCTGTAGCCTGAGCTCACAGACAACATCAATATAATGTTATTTGAATGAATAGATAAATAATTAAAATACCGCTATGTGCCTATTAGAAAAAAAAAAAACCCACTGATAATACCAAGTGTTGACAAGAATGTAGAGAAACGGGAACTCTCATTTATTGCTTCTGGGAAGCAGGATAGCCATTTTTGGAAGAAAGTTTGACAGTTTCTAACTAAGCATACACTTACCATACAATCTAGCAGTCACACTTCTTGGTATTTACCCAAATAAGATGAAAATATCTCCACTTAAATTTTTAGAAGTTTTATATATATTGCCAGAACTTGTAAGCAAACAAGTTATCCTTAGATAGGTGAATGGGAAAATAAACTGCTACATACAGATTAATAGGATATTATTCAGTGGTTCCACCACCTGCCTCACAAGCACAAGGTCCTGAGTTCAATCCCCAGTACCAAAAAATACACCATTAACTATCAAGCCATGAAAAGACATGGAGGAATCTGAAATGCGTGTTACTCAGGGACAGAAGCCAATCGGAAATGGCTACATACCATATGCTTCTAACTCTGACATTTTGGAAAAGGCAAAACTATGGAAGCAGTAAAAAAGATCACTGGCTGTGGATGTGGGGGGATAAGAGGATTTTTAGTGTGAAACTATTCTGAATGGTACTATAATGGTAGATATATATCATTGAACATTTTCCAAAACCCATAAAGTACACAACACCACAAGTGGACCCTAATGTAAATCATGGACTTTAGGTGACAGTGCCCTATCAATGTATGCTTGTTGATTGTAAGAAACCTACCAAGCTGGGGCAGGGAGTTGGTAGTGGGGAAGGCTGTATGTATACACAAGCAGGAAGGATATGAGAACTTTCAGCTCAGTTTTGCTGTGAATTGAAATTTGCCCTAAGAAATAAAGTCTCTTTTTTTAAGATAAAACAAGGTGAAATGAGAGGTTGCTTGCTCTGGTATTTGGATGGGTTTTGTAATAGTGGTGTCTGGATGATGGATTGGTATTTTGAGTCACCAGTGGGAGGCTCACAGGATGACTGTGAAACATGGAAAGAGACCCAGGCCCACACCCTGTTCCTTGTGTCAGAGAAGAGAATGGGCTTAACCAAACACAGAGGCAGATACGACAGTGCAGTGATAGAGATTATGAATCCCCAGTCAACACAAGAGTCACACCACCTTTGCAATTGGTTTGGCAGTACAACACTGTGATATAGGTTACAGTTTTTGAGGGAAGCTCAAGAACTAGCATCCCTTCTGACTGCCCAAAGTCTGAATCAATTGATAAACTGGAGAAAGGGGTAAGGAAAGCAGATGATGGTAAATATCACCTTCATTCCAATTAAAGCTGGTACTGAGCAATGTGGCTCTTGTCAGCAGGCCCTGGACTTCCTAAGTATTGAATCACAGAAAGACTTAGGGACCCTGACATATACAGCATTACAAACTAGAGGCCTCTGGATGTGGGAATAGAAGCTGTACCACTAAGCTTACTGCAAGGCAGAGCAGATGAGAGTACATGCTCTCTCACTGGCCATCTTCCAAGAGAGGGGACAGGGCTGTGCTGCCCAGCTGTTCTTCCAAAATTGGCAGAGAAGTCATTCCACTTTCCCAAGGACCGAGTGACTGAATAGTGGAGAGCCATCAGGAGTGTTACACTAATAGATGTCCTGCCACATGAAAAAACACATCAGGATGGGAGGAAATGGTTCCCTTCCTAAAGGTAAATTACAGTTTGATTATAGTGGCACATGGTCTCCTGCAAGAATCCAAAGGTTCAATGTATTCCTTTCTTCTTTGTTTTAGGTACATTGATCATTACTTGGAGGAGTTCATAACGTCTGCTAACAAGTACTTCATGGCTGGTCACAAAGTCATATTTTACATAATGGTGGATGATGTCTCCAGGATACCTTTGATAGAGCTGGGACCTCGGCGTTCCTTCAAAGTGTTTGAGATCAAGTCTGAGAAGAGGTGGCAGGACATCAGTATGATGCGCATGAAGATCATTGGGGAGCACATTTTGACTCACATCCAGCATGAGGTCGACTTCCTCTTCTGCATGGATGTGGATCAGGTCTTCCAAGACAATTTTGGTTTGGAGACTCTGGGCCCGCTGGTGGCTCAGCTACAGGCCTGGTGGTACAAGGCAGATCCCAGGGAGTTTACCTATGAGAGGCGGGAAGAGTCAGCAGCATACATTCCATTTGGACAGGGGGATTTTTATTATCACGCAGCCATTTTTGGAGGAACACCAAGTCATGTTCTCAACCTTACCCAGGAATGCTTTAAAGGAATCCTCCAGGACAAGAAAAATAACATAGAAGCTAAGTGGCATGATGAAAGCCATCTGAACAAGTATTTCCTTCTCAACAAACCCACTAAAATCTTATCACCAGAATACTGCTGGGATTATCACATAGGCCTGCCTGCAGAGATCAGAAATGTCAAACTATCGTGGCAGACAAAAGAGTATAATTTGGTTAGGAATAATGTCTGACTTCAAAATTGTGCCACTAGGTTTTCTGAACTTGCAAGAGTATTATTCTGGCTGATTCGTCAGAAAAGTCATTTTAATGTTGAAAAAATACTAACAAATCACCAACATGGCAGATGGGTATTATTCCTCCTTGTAACTTTGATCCTTGAAATACAGAAGAATGAATCTATGGTAATCAGATATAAGTTCCCAGCATGTTCTTATGTATTCTGGGTTTGGGGGAAATACTATTAACTGAACCAAAAAGAATTTGCCATAGGCAAAGAAAAAGCCAGAACATTCTGCCTGTCAGATAAGGTATTGGATAACAGGGTGCTAAGGGAAATCTTGTTTGGCAACAAGATACTGCAGTAAGGGGTATTGTCCCCTTGATTTCAGTGTCTTTCTGGTTTTGAAGGGTCTAAAGCCATTGCTAAAGGGCAGGAAAGCTCTACCAGCAGGAAGCCTTCTACTTTGGAAATCCTCAAAAGCCTTCAAGCTGATTGCCTCAGGCTATTTGTAGTCTGTTGCCTCTTCTCATCTGGATATTGTTTGGCTTCTGTGGAAAAGATTGGTGGAGATGCCCAGACCCAGGGAGCCTGAGCAGGCCAGAAGATGCTCAGCTCGAAATGAAAACAAGCGCTCCGATGAAATAGCAAAGTGAGTGGAAAGAGGGGCTAACCACTGTAGGGCTGTGCCTCTCTGGGGGACACGGACATGAGATTGGTGTTTAAATTACACTGTGGTTGCAGGCGCTGAATGGGAGACAGTGTGGGAGTCTCCAGCCCCCTCAACCCCATGGCTACCAGCAGGAAGTGGATGGATGGAGCCTCTCGTTTTGCCCACCTCATGTTTAGCCCAGCAGATATGTGTCTTCAGCACCTTCTCGAGAAGTGGATGGTGTCAGAGAAGGGGAAGGCCCAGAGGGCCCTGAGCAGGCCTGCCAAGATGGACCTGGACTTCTCGTTAGCTGGTCCCACACACTGTTCTAAACTGCAAGGTCCCTCAGCCCATTGTGTCCCATCCTGGAGGGCTGACATCAAGGAGTGGACTGGAGAAAAAGCCCTCCTGGCAAGTGACCTCCGGTTTTCCCCTGCTCCATCTGCACTACGGAAGAGTAACAACCAGATGTGTTTGAAAAAGTGGCTGATGAATTTTATAACAGACATGAGGGGATAGCAACAGGAAACCCACTCATCATGACTGAATAGCTGAATACTCAGTTCCCTTCCCTAAGAGAAGCGGTGACATCCTGCGGATTAGAAATTAAATCAACATAAAGCAAGTTAGGAGGCAATAGTTACATATGCACATATATTTATATTTTGCTTGTGTTCCAGTTTAGGTCATTTATTGCCATTTTTAAGCACTTTATTTAAAGAGCCACTGACCTGGTTTGATGTGCCGTGCAAAGGGCTTCTTGGATAAAATGAAACCTACATATTCTCCACCATCTCACTGTACCTTCTATTCTTCAGCTGGAGGTCCCCACCACCACCCAAAAGAGCCCCACATATCCAACAAAAAACAAAAATTCTGACATCAGCTAGGATTCATGCTTTCCTATTATTCGAGTTGTGTTGGACCCAGGCTAGAGTAGGCATAGTTTAAAAGTTGAAGTCCTGAACCAAAAAAATGACCTATCCTGAAAGTTTGAAGAAAGGGGCTAAACTAATTTTGAAGGAGTTTCTTGATTTTTAAAAAATTCATTTAAATTTAAATCCTCAATGGACAAATTCAAGATTTTGTTAATAGCTTTTAAATAAAATTTCTGATTTATAATTAAACAAATTATTTTCTCAGTATATTCTGGTCTGGTCATGGATTATGCATTTTCAGAAAATCAGTTACAGAATTTCCAGTTCTTAGAAAACCCTCATGCCCTCCTGAAAATTTGTGTCCTATTACAAGGACAGTACTACAAAAAACAGGCTTGAGGTTCAGTCCTAAATTTTTAAAACAACAAATGCTTATATTGAGCTTTCCAAAATGATACCCTGAAATAACACCAGGGGAAGAACCATCCGGAACGGCCTTACCCCTGAAGCCCAGGGTGGGATGCCAGGAGTATTAGTCCTGATCTCCAAAGGAAGGTGGGCTGGCTTTCCAGCAAGTCTGGGTAGGTACATTTATAATAAAAAACTTAAAAAGTAGCTGGGCTGGTGTAGTAAGATGCACTGAATAAACAACAGAACGAGACTGCCTCATTATAGAGAATTAGTCCCATCTTACAAATGAAGAAAGTGAGGTTCAGAAAGGCTAACCCATCCAGTTGGTAAGTGGATGAGCTAAGGCTTAAACCAAGAAGCTCACGAGGGTGAATATGCTGGGACAGAACATATGCACGGACACATTTCATGTCAGGGAAAATGTAACTTATAGAAGAATCTTTTAAGGGGAAATTTTTGCCAATGCAGTAATGTTTTAAAATTAAAATTTAATTTTGGGTATCTTTCCAAGTCCGTACCATCTTCCACTTTCATGCATTAAACTTATTTCAAATTCATTAAATATGTTTAAATGCATTATGCTAAAAAAATGAAAGTCTGCTGTATGCAGACCTGATGCAAACACAGGGGCCCCCACTGAGCTGTGGCATCGTGGTAGTGCCTTGGAAGGTGTGATCAGGCAAGGAGGCAGGTACACAGGGTAGCCTACCCACCTCCCCTCCACATGCAGCCGCAAGAGAAAAAGTCTGTTCAAAGCCTGAAGGGCTTCTCTTTGTCCTTGGAATAACATGTCTTTGGTCTCTTCTAGTCAAAGTCACCATCATGTGGGAACCTCAGCTCTGGTGTTTATTAAGTGTACTATTCATTAACTGTGCTCTACATTAGTGAATAACATAGATGTGGCAGCCTACTCACAAGCAAAAGTCATAGAAAGAATGAATGTATAACACATCACATACATTTTAATAGGGACGAGTAGGAATCCCTTAGACAAATCTCATGTCTGAAAGGGTACAAAGGGTAGATTCAAGTCCAGGGCTGTCTGACTAGATCCTGTGCTCTTGTTTTTTTGGGTTTTTTTCTCAATACTGGGGATAGAACTCAGGACCTTGCACTTGCGAGGCAGGCCCGGTGCCACTGAGCTAAATCCCCAGCCCTCCTGTGCTCTTGACACAACTTCAGGCTGCCTCCTGTACCCTCCTTTATACACAGTTTACCCATCTTGTTTTTGAAATTTGGGAGCACCCAAGAAATTACCATGGAAAGTTCTCAATTCCTTTGTTTGGCATTAAAGAGAAAGAATGTTGAGGTGTTGATCTACAGCAGGAGAAACAGAACTGTGGAGGCTCAGCGGGTATGAGGTACAGGTAAACAGGGCTAAGGGAGAAGGAGGAAAGGGAGGAAAGAAGGAAGGAAGTCTGGAAGTCTGGGGAGGTGGGAATAGTCCCAGAGGTCTGACTCTGAACTGAGCTTTGGAAGAAGAGAATGGATCACTGTAAAGGTGGACTGAATGAAATCTCAGAGGAGAAGCAGCAGGTATGAAGCACAGATACCTGTAATAAGACTTTGAAAGAGATGAAAAGAAATGGTACAGGGGCTTTGGGACTGGATGAAGTCACCTAGCAGAGCTTGTATGAAAAGAGGCAAAAAGCATGAGAGGGCTCCAGCTTGCCACACCCTCCCCATTCACTCAGCATTTGCAGCTCTCTTTCCCTCCTGGAAACCTGGTCTCCTTTAGGAAATCTATGTGATTTCTATGGAATCTGGTGCCATGGTTGGAGCAAGTGACTTAGGCTAAGCTCATAGGCATTTTCCATGGCCCTAGTGGCAGTGATTGATTCAGAAGTGGGTAGATGACCTAAACTACTCTCACTATGACTGCAACACCCCACTGCATCCCTCAAGGGTTGTTCCTTAAATTCAGGACCCCTGTCTGCCTTTGCATTGCCCCAGAACCTATTAGGACACCTATCTCAGAGGTCCTGCTTAGCAAACACTTGATAAACAGGTGGATAAATGTGCCAGCATCTTCTCCCATCCTGCTGCATAAAAATGCTTTTCTTTAATTTAAAAAAGTTTAATTTTAATTTGGGTTTTGTGTCCTGTTTAAAAAGCAGCTGTTTTCTATCTGGCATTGGAGCTTTTCCTCCTGTGAGTCACAGTATGGAGACTCAGAAGCTGCAGCTTGGTTTCAGGCTTAGGCTCCAACCCAGGGCCATAGGCTGCAGGGTTCAGTGCTGCCTCAAAGGCAGTGATGTAGTGGATACAGTTGCTTTCTCAACATAGACCAGTGGTTCTCAGCCTGGGAATCGCTCCCTTTGGAGCCCCTGAGATATGTGGCAATGGCAGTGACTGGAGGCATGTTTGGTTGTCACAACTGCTGTGTGTGTGGGAGGGAAAGGGTGCTATAGATATATAGTGGGTAGAAGCAAGAGATGCTTAGAATGCACAGGACAGCTCCCCTTGCCAGTTATGTGGCTCAAAATGGAATCTTAACTATTATATGCCTAGGTGTAGTTTGATCGAGGCTAGTTGGAGTCCTATATGCTTCACTTATCTGTATGTCAAATTCTTTTCCCCTGCTCTTCTGCCATTACTTCTGTGAACAGTTTTTTTTATGTCGTTTGCACTCTCGCATCTTCATTGACTCCTATCAGTCTTATGTTATTTTTCTTTGTATCATCAAGCAGCTGACAGATTGATTTCTTGTGGTTCCTTACTATTTTTAAGAATTTTTTTCTTTTCCTGGTCACTAATTGCAATCCTGTCTTCTGTGTCTGATGTTCTGTCCTCACATTGGCTCATTCTGCTGCGTAAACTTTCAATGGAGTTTTAATCTCCTGGATATCTGTTTGCATCTGTTTTATGAATTGCATTTGTTTCCTATACTGGAATTCCATCATGTTCCTCAGCTCCTCTATTTTTTCATCTGTGTCTGCTCTAGAGTTACAATCTCTGCTGTTATCTGAGAAAGTATTTCTGAATTCATTTTTTCCAGATCCTCTTTTGTTGCCAGTTCTGGGAGTCCAAGTGCCTGAGTATCAGAATGTTTTATCTCTTTGCCATTTGGGTTTGCCTTAGGTGATCTGGAAGTCTGGTTTTCAGTCTTGTTTATGTGTCTTCTCACTTCAACAGATGCAGCCTGCTGTGCCTTTGTTGAGGCGACTTTTTGCTCACCCAGTGGGTTTCAATTCTCAGCAAGCCTCAGAGAGGCTTTCTCTCTGCTGCTCAACACTGCACCAATTCCTGAGTTCAGAATGGTGGCCTTCTGGATCCCTGTGTTGCACTGTTTTCCAGGCAGGGTTCTGGCTGGGGCCTGCATACACTTAGGATGGTATCTGGGCATGCCTCTGGCTAGAGCCTGCCCACCTGCATAGCTGTTGTCTGGGAGGTTCTTTGGCTGAGGGCTGTGCACCCAAGTTGCTGGTATCTGAGTGGGCTTCTGGCTGCTGGGGTCTGTGCATACTTATGAATATTATCTGGGCTGGCCTCTGGCTGTTCATGGCTCAAAACAGTATAAGAACTGAGGATGAGAAAACCTGATGTTACATTCTCTTGGACTTCATTAAGAAAGTAATATCTAGCCAGGCATGTTGGTGCACACCCATAATCCCAGCACTTGGGAAGCTGAGACAGGAGGATCGCTGTGAGTTCAAGGCCAGCCTGGACTACACAGCAAGGCTCTGTCTCAATGCCCCCCCCCCCGAATAATAATAATTTTGGGGATACAATGTGCACAATACCTGCCTGTCTGTGTGGTGGAAATAGTCTCAATAGACAACAGGAACTTCTAGCTCACCTCCATGTCCTTCATTAAAATTCAGAGTTAAAACAAAAGTAAAAAGCAGTTCCTTGTACTGAACGCCAGGGGGCAGGAATTTCCAAAAATGATCGTGCTATCTGAAGCAACTGCAGTGATTAAAAATATTCTTTTCTGGAGTTAATGATGACTACATGTTTGTAGAAATAGACATTAATTCTGCATATAAATGAAAATGGATATAAATATTTATATTTAAAGAATGTGGCTGTGAAAAGTCAGCCAAAGTTAGAACACACTATTAATGAATTGGCTGCAAGTGTCCAGAGTAGAAGGTGGTTAGAGGTTCGGTTAAAGGTATTTTGGTTGCAAGGAATAGAAATACCTTTTATTTGTCTAAACCTGAAAGGAGATCACTAGGGGCCTACTGTAAAATTCCACAAAGGCAGAGGATGTGGAGAAGCAGGCAGCAGCGTTCTGAAACAGTTCATACAGCCTTGTGGGATCCAATTATACATAGTATTTCCCAACTGTGTGCTCAGTGACATCATGGTGGGAGCTTGAAATAGGCATGCTGAGAGTGTTTACATCAAGGAAGTCAGCAAACACTAGAATTCAGAGCCTCCTTTTCTCACCTTCTCTTCCCTCCCCTTCCCTTCCCTTTCTTTTCCTTCCCTTCTTTTCCCTTCTCTTCCCTTCACTTTATTTTTAGAGCTAGTTTTTAAAACTTTACAAGCACATCACTGTAAACAGACCATGAGTAAGAACCAGGGAAATTCAGTGGCCTCAACAGCTGAAAATTGTGAACACTGTCTCCCAGAGTTCTGCCATAAATGTGATCCATCTCTCACTATCTCCAGACTTGAGGTTTCTTCCTTCAAAACTGAATTCCAAATAATGCATAACTGTAAATCCAGCATTCAGGAGATGAAGGCAGGAGGACTGTAAGTTCGAGTCCAGCCGGGGCTACATGGCAAGACTCTGTCTCAAAAAACAAAAACCTAAGTTCCTAGGAAAGGAAACCCAAACGGCATGACCTCCAACCCTGCTCCCAGCAGTGGTGCTCTGGAGAAGGGCCACTGGAGGATGGCTACACTACAAATCATGAGATAGTTCTCAGAACGGGATTTATGGCTGTGAGCTGGGTGGCTACTCTCTAAAAGCACCTATCATTTCACACTTATCTACCCTTCCCACACATCCAAAATACCCCCTCCCACCATGATATGAAAATGCTATTCAGTATTCCAGCTTGGCCCCCTCCTAATAGCAGGGTGTTGAATCCACAGACAGTATTATGGGGCCAGGCTTCTTCAGAGTCTCCAGGTAATAATTATTGCTTTTGATCCCTTAGCTCATCTGACTGGCTGTTCTATAATCTGAAATACATGGTAAATTTAGTTCACACTGAAACATACTATAGTCAATAATGGGAGAGGCAGGAAGAAAGAAGGGGAAAGATAGTAACAGCTCCTGTTTAAAAGAGGGAAATAGTATCTGGGCATGGTGGTGCATGCCTGTAATCCCAGGTACTTGGAAAACTGAGGCAGGAGGATGGCAAGCTTGATTCCAGTCTATGCAACTTAATGAGACCATGTTTTTAAAGGGGGGAGTCCTAGGGATGTAGCCTAACAGCAGTGTGCTTGGGTAGCATGCATGAGGTCCTAGTTTCAATCCCCAGTACCACAAAAATAAAACAGGGAAATGATGGTTATGTGCTCAAGGGGGGGCTATAGTTTGTCCCCACCCAAAACTCACGTTAAGCCTTGGTCCCCAGTGTAACAGTGTGAAGAGGTGTCAGGGACCTTAAGAGTGGTTATTGCTTTTCTCTCAAGAGTGAGTCATTGCTCTTATGAGTTGAATGCTTACTGAAAGTGGATTGTCGTGAAGCAAGCCTGGCCCCTCCCCTCAGTCTCTCACACACATACTCTTCTACACAAACCCATTTCACCTTCCCAATTTTCTGTCATGAGGCCTTTACCAAAAGATAGGCAGATGCCATTTAACTCCAGAACTGGGAGTTAAATAAACCTCTTTTCCTTATAAAGCACCAAGCCTCTAGTATTTTGTTGTAGCAACACTATACTCACTAAGACAGGGATGTTCCTTTGCTCTGATATTTAGTTAGTCTCTGCTGTAAACTTTCTATCAAAGCTAGCTACACCATTCATCTACCATTCCAGTCTACCTCAGATCCAGAGAACTATGTAGTTTATGATTGGTCATTTGGGCCCAGTGGCAAGGTAACTTGCCTGCAGACTGGACCAGTGGGAGAGCTTTCTCGTGTCCACAGCTCCACTGCTAGCTCCTTAGTTGGCATCCACATGTGTGGGACACTGCATCCAAAACCCAAACAGGCCTAGTATGGTTTAAATATGAAATGGTCCTCCAAAGTCTCATCTATTGAAGACTGAGCCCCAATGCAGAGGGTAGGTCCTGTGGAGGTGATTGGATCATAATGATCCTAACCTCATCAATGGATTTGATGAGTTCATAGATGAATGGGCTATTAGGAGGTGGGGCCCAGTTGAAGTAGGTCCCTGGGGTTCTGACTTTGAAGGGTATATTTTGTCTTTTCTCTCT
>NW_004624760.1:13817519-13837579 GCF_000247695.1 Heterocephalus glaber
CAGTGGAGTTTTTCATGTCCTGGAAATCTATTTGCATCTGTTTTATGGATTCCATTTGTTTCCTATGTTGGGATTCCATCATGTTCCTCAGCTTCCCTCTATATTTATTAATCATGTCTTGCACTAGGAGCACAATTTCTCCTGTCATCTGAGAAATTATTTCTGATTTCATTTTTTCCAGATCCTCTTTTATTGCCAGTTCAGTGGGTCCAGGTCGTTGAGTAGCAGAGTGTTCCATCTCATTTCCCTTTGAGGTTGCTGTAGGTGATCTGGATGTCTGGTTTTGAGACTTATTTACATGTTTTCTCATTTTGACTGGGGGGGCAGGGGGGATACTGTTGGCACCTGCGAGGATCACCTCCTCTGAGCTGGGAGAGGTGGGACAGGGGCCGGGAGTGGTGGTAGGGATGGTGGCCCAGAAGCCCCTTCCTCTGGGCCGGGAGCAGTGGGACAGAAGGTGGCCCAAAAGCCCTTTCCTCTGGGCTGGGGGCAGAGGGAGGGATGGTGGCCGGGAAGCCCCTTCCTCTGGACCAGGAGCAGGAGGACAGCAGCTCAGAAGCCCCTACCTCTGGGCCAGGAGCAGCAAGAGGGATGATGGCCCAGAAGCCCCTTCCTCTGGACCTCCAGTAACATTCTTATTTCAATTCAGCATAGATAGAGTAAGCTGTGGGAAAGCCTGACTTGCTGAGACCTACACTAGATGACTTAATAAACACTGATTATTTTTAAAGTTCTAGAATGTCCTTTTTTTTAGCTTTCATTGCTTGACTTAGAATTCCTGTCCATTCATTTTGACAGTGTTTTTAAAAATTAAATCCTTAAATGCTTTTGCAATAACTTCCTTCAAGTCCCTGTTTATCACTTCCAACATCTCAGTTATACTGATTTCCTGGATGGGAGGGAGTAATGACTCACAGTAACACAAGAAAAGTTACTGGAGTTATGGAGATATTCTATATCTTAATGAAGGTCAATGGTCATGAATTGCATGCTTAAATTAAAGTGAAAGGTGTGCTTAAATTATGTTTTATTTCATGTAAATTATACCTCTATTAAGAATTTATTAAAAAGTTTTAAAAATCCACTCCCCTAAATAAAAGAAATTTAAAAGATTTTTATTTTTTCACAATAGGACACAATCTAGTCCTCTGGTGATGAAAAGGAGAATGTACTAGACTATGAATTGTCATGATCACAACTATCTACTTCTTTCATCATAAAAAAAAGAATCTGACAACATCATTCACAGAAGACTGAGAAACACACAAACTTGAGAGCAACATAGAACCAATAATGGCATTTGATTGGTGATTTTTCAAAGATTTCAAAATTGCCTGCCCTATTTAGATTTTCCATGTATTCTCAGACTACCATAAATATTAGAAATCTCCAGTGAAGAATCTGTATAAATTCCTACATGAAAACAATAGGTAAGAAATTATCCTTTATTTCATCCAAATAGGGCCACATCTAGCTCCTTTTCTGCAGGTGTTGGGTAGATTAAATAGCACAAAGGGATTTTATAAACCTGAGGGCTAAAAATCCAAAATCAATGCACAGATAACCTAAAAATCAAAGGGGGGTCTGCAGCCAGTGTCTGAATCAACTTTCTACTCAAATCTTTTTGAGAAGGGTCATATGCTTCCTGCTACTGTCAGTCTCATCACCTTTGCTTGGGATGATCAACTTCATAATACCATGTAACTTAAAATAATTAACAACGTCCATCATAAGGATACAATTTTTTAGTCTTGGTAAGTATTTTCAGAAATACCGCCTTCTACTGACACCTCACCTAATGGGTTAAGCTGATAAATCACATTTTTACATTTCTTTTCTGTAGATAAAACCCCTCCCTTTAGGAAAGACAAATAAAGGCTATAGGATCAGCTAAGATCAGCTAAGACTTCCTGCAGCTACCTCAAATTAAGTGTTTCCATGAACTCAACTCTTTCCATAAAAACAAACATCCAAGGCACAGTAGTATCTTATTGCTAGCCAGTGTCTATTAAGTCATCTAGTGTAAGTCTCAGAGTCAGGCTTTCCCACAGCTTACTCTGTATACACTGCATTGTATTTAGTCCATTTTCATCATGTTTGCTTTTCTTCCCAGGAACAGTATGAGACACAAAAAAATAATTCTATCATTATTGATTTTATTATCTCTATGGGCCATGCATAGGAAGTATCATTTCAGGTAACTATAAAAGCCAGTGAATGTTTTATTCTGATATTTGGTAAGGATCTGGTATGTAAAAATAGGTAATAGACTCACCTTTGAATAATTTGTCACCAAAGAATATGCAAATGATACACAAATATGTCAACATAAATATTGTCTTCAGCATCCAAATCCTTTGTTTTCAATGGGATCAAAGCTAAAAATGATTTTTGTAAATCCATATGTATAAGAAGCACTTTAAAACTCCCAGTTACTTGATCCCAGCACTCGGGAGGCTAAAGCAGGAGAATCGCTGCAAGTTCAAGGCTGGCCTGGGCTATATAGTGAGTTCAAGGCCAGCTTGAAGGACACAGCAAGACCCTGTCTCAAAACATAAAATTAAATTAAATTAAAATTTAAAAACTATCAGTTACTGAGGCAGTGTAGTGTTCATAAAGGTTAAAGAGAAATTGACATTTGGAAATAGGCAATATCTTATTTTCTTTAAGAAAACATCCTAATGTTGGTGACTTCAAGTACTATATATTGTATTTACCTACCACAAGTTTGAACAAGAAGAAAGATTTCATTGGCAACTAACAAGTTTGTTCTAATATTAAGTAAGCTTCTTACTTATTTGCGTCTCAAAGAATATGGTTTGGACATGTTGTTTTGTTTGTTTTTTTAAGATATAGCATATAAGACCCTAACTGTAATTACTTTTTATTATCTTTGCTATTGTATCTCTACAACCAACAATGTACTTGGCACAGAGTATATTTGGTAATAATAGATAATAAAATAGCTGGGTTGATAGATTCCAGCTTTAGTCATATTGCATGTGGAACCACTTTGTATACATTAAAAAGTAGTATAATGCTTTCCATTTGTCCCAAGCATAAAGCAGCTTCAGAAGATGCCTCAGTGCTGATAAGTGTTTGTTTGCAAACATGCTACGACCTCTTCTTTGAGGAAAAAGCATTTGGAGTTCCTTGGAGTACCTGTGACTCCTTGGTTCCTATGGGCCATATAAACCAATGCAATTTTTACAAACCCATGCTGGAGATAATAGAGGTCAGAGTGCCAAGAACCAAAAGGAGAGCAGACTGGTGGAGTGCCACCTCTGACAGAGGGATGGGAGCTGGTAAGGGGGAATGTATTAC
The DNA here is from genome assembly GCF_000247695.1 of Heterocephalus glaber. Next base: position 13,820,844 of record NW_004624760.1, read on the forward strand.
CAGGAACCAGAACTCAGTCCCCAGTAACCCTGAGTCTTGAAAGCTCTGGGGAAACACACAGAGCAGATTTTGCCAAACAACTCCCAGAGATTGCACTGACCATGTGCCACCCCAAGATCACACCATCAGAATGTGCACAGTCAGGGAAAATTTCCCAATGATTACACAAGACCCATTACTATAATAACGAGTTCTTCAGTGTCTTCCTATAGTCATGGGGACACACACAGTCAAGGGAGGAGCACTTTCTTTGTTTCTCTAATGATTCTATGATTACAACATCACTACTATGACCATGATTAGATAGCTGGGTGATCGGTGCCATGCATAAAAATAATATATTAAGAAATGATGTTATCCCTATATATAGCCATTGCTAATGGGACAGTAACTTTCAGCTATCTGAAAACAAAAGAAAAACTTCTAGGTAAAGATGGAAACATTCAAGGAAAGACTGTTGCAACCAAAGCTGAGGGAAAGAATAGATTAGAATATATTCTGGCAAATGTATCTGATGCAATACATTCTTTTTTTTGTATATCCTTTTATTGGTACATTTTAGGTGTACAATACAATGGCATTCATCATTGGAGATATGCACCTTTACATACTCTCTTGGTTCTTATTTTTTCCCCCTTCCCCTACCCTTCCTTCAACCCCACTATCCCTCCCTATTTACAAAGACTTTGTTTCCTTTTTTCATTTTCTCATATTAATTCCATTCCCTTCTTTCCTTTCCCCTACCCCTCCCACTTCCCCCTCCCCTTTGCCCCTTTTCTTCCTATTTCACATTATCTAGTATACCCTTTAGTCCTCGTTTACACTTTCAATTTCTCACACTAGAGAAACTATTTGGTATCTACACATGTGTGTCCTGTTTATTTCACTTAAGAGTATCACCTCAGTGTGTGATGCAATATATTCTAACAATAATTTTATCTATTATTATTATTAGCTCTCCTTAGCATCAGGATTCTGTAGCCTCAATACTAACAAGAATCATCGAAAGTTAATGGTTATGTGAGTGGGTATTTTAGAGGAATCCTGTGTCTTGCTCACACCCTTAACACTAGTTTCTCCTGTCTATAATGACAGCCCCATGACTCATGACACAGTTTGATAGTTGCCCGATCTCTTCATTAACCCAACCAGGATCAACTCTCCAGAAGTGCCCTGGCTCCACAACTTGTGAGAGTATATGGTAAAAAGGAAAAAGCAGGAGTCAGGCAAAACTGCTTATCCACCTCTTGCTGTGTGACTCTGGGGACCATAACAAAGGCTCTTTGTGCCTCTATTTCACTGGTAAAATGATGCTAAAATAATAACGGTACCTATCTCATATAGGTACTGTGTGGAATAGATTATATAACACTTCAGAAATTATCCAATAAATATCAGCTATTAATGAAGACTAATCACATCTAGTAGCTCAGGAAATGCTTCGTTAGGGAGGGATATTTAAAGTTAGAACTGAAAGCTGTGTGGGAAGTAGCTGGTTGAATCTGTGGTACATTTAAGGTAATTTTTAAAAGATCAGGAGGGCAGGGAAATTATAATGATAAAGCCCTGGTGGGGGATGGGGCTGGAACAGAATAAAGCATAGGACATGGGAAACATTGTGGCCACATAAGGAATGTGGACATGATCCTCAGGAGAGTGGGAAGCTACTGAGCCCTGTTATGCCAAATAATGACATAGTGAAACCAGAGCTCAAGAAATGTGGTACCAGGAGCTGAACAGAAATATAGAAAGTGAGTTGAAAAGGGACGATGTAAGGGCAGGTAGAGAGAGTAGCACCCGGCTAATTGGGGGGGGGGCGGTGAGAATATGGAGGTTCATTCTATTCTCTTTACATTTGTGTGCCTGTGAGAGTTTCATCCTACAAAGTCTTCCTATAAAGCATACAGGCCAGAATGTAGTTCATGGCAACTCCTCCTAACCCTATCCAACACTGAAGAGTGCCACTGGGTTACTCAAGGCACCCACGATGTTGGAAGAAAGTGCTCCTACCAGAAAGCTGGATCCCCAGGCTTACCCTGCAACCAATTCCCAGGAGAGGATTCCCAGTGGGACTCGAATGTGGAAGAAGGGCTCACCTCAATCACATGGTACCAGGAGACCTCCTAAAGGGGGTAAAGGAAGGAGGAAAGAGAGCCATGAACATGAGCAAAGCTTCAGAGGTGCTCTAGGAACCAGAAGAAAGCCTGAGCCAATTCTAGGAAAGGCTATGTGGAGCATTCCATCTGTATACTCCCTTTGACCTGGAAGTGGCTAAGAATCAGTGGATGGTGAATGTGGTGCTGGTCAGCGAGGCTCAAGGAGATATTAAGCTTAAGTTACAGAAACTGGAAGGGTTTGCAGGAATGAACGCCAACCAATTGTTAGAAGTTGCAACCAAGGTGTCTGTCAACCAAGACCAGGATGATTGGCAGGAGGAAAGTACTAAAATGAAAAAGAAGGCAGACTCATTGGCAGCCACCCTGGAGGATACACCCAGGGGCAGAGGACAAGGCCTATGGGGAAGCTAACAGAAGGGGCCTCCTGCCTGGGAACAAAGATAGACTGGGACCAGTGTGCCCACTGTTGTAGGTATGGACATGGGAAGGGTGAATGGCCCTATGGGGTTGAAAAATATCCCCTTCTCCTCCCATCAAGAGAACAGAGGACACGTAGTCCAGGGCTGATACCAGTCGGTTCAGAAGCCATGCAAGACACTAAATGATGGTTTCCTAGGACTGGCCACTAAGGGAGAATACAAGGAGGACTAGGACAGACCAGGCTCTATGTTGTCAGTCCCCCAGGAGCCCACCGTCCAAATGAATGGGGGGGGTGGCTATAGGCTTTATGGTGGACACTTGAGGTTAGTATTCTGTGTTGACCCAACCCATGGGCCCCCTCTGGCAGAGACAGGCCACTGTAGTGGCAACTGAACATGCTGCCCTTTCCTGCTGCCCTGAAAATGCAGTTTAGGTGGCCATGATGTCATTCACGAATTCTTATACCTCCCCAACTGTCCTGTGGCTTTAATGGGTCAAGACTTATTGGGAAAGCTTCAGGCCCAGATAACTTTCAACTCCCATGGTCAGGCTGCTTTAACTTTACAAAGACTGGAAGCACAAATCAAGACTCTCATGATCCACCAAGGTGAAGAATGGAGCCTCCACAGTCTTATAGAGAGGGCACAACAGGGACCAGAGCTTCCCTTCAGAGTACCTGGGGTATGGGTTGAAGATAATCCACCCGGACTAGCCTGAAACATGCATCCACTAATTGTGGAGCTCAAGCCAGGGGCAGAGCCAATTCACCAAAGACAATACTTCATCTGTCACAAGGCACAGATTGGGATACAAGAGCACCTGGACAGGCTTCTAGATCACAGGATCCTCCAACCTTGCCAGTTCCTTGGAACACACCCCTCCTGCCTGTCTAGAAACAAGGCACAGATGACTATTGGCCAGTTCAAGATCTGTGAGCAGTGAACCAGGCCATCATTACTCTAATCCCAGTTGTCCCAAACCATTACCTCTCTTGGGTCTCATCTCACTGAAGCAACCTTCTTTACATGTCTAGACCTCAAGGATGCTTTCTTCTGCATCCATCTGGCCCTACAGAACCAGCCAAATTTTGCCTTCCTGTGGGGAAATCCAGAAAATGGTGACAACAGCTAGCTGACTTGGACAAGGCTACCTCAAGGGTTCAAAAATTCTCCAACCATTTTCAGCACTGCACTGGCCATTGACTTGAAGGCCTTCCCTGCAGGTCAACATGGTTGTGTATTACTCCAGTATGTACATGACCTGCTCTTGGCTAGCCAAACACAGAAAGGCTGCATGGAAAGGACATGATTAGTCCTCACTCTCCTGTGGGAGGTCAGCTATAAAGTCTCAAGAAAGAAGACCCAAATTTGCCAGGAGAAAGTTAAGTACCTTGGTTACTACTTGTCACAACGACAGCACCATCCCAGGTCAAAGAGAAAACAAGCAGTTTGTTCAATCCCAGTTCCTACGATCAATACCAGATCCAAGAGTTCCTCAAGGCCACAGGTTCCTGTAGGATCTGGGTTCCTAACTTCTCAGTCTTGGTGAAACTCCATCATAAGGCCACAAAGGGTGGGGGGCGATAACCTCTGTTATAGGAGTAGGAACAGCAAAAAGTCTTTGAAGAGATTAAACATGCCCTCACCAATGCACCAGGCCTGGGACTTCCAAACGTGACTAACCCTTTGTATTTATACATCCACAAGCATACTGGCATAGCAGTGGGAGCTTTAACCCAGACGCTGGGGTCCTGGCATCATACCTCTCCAACCAACTCAATTCTGTCACCCAGGACTAGCCACCCTGTTTGCAAACACTTGCAACTACAGACTTCTCAGTGGCAGAGGCTGACAAACTGGCAATGAGACAAGGATTAACAGTCTGAGTGCCACACTCAGTGCTGACATTGATGGAATACAAGGGAAAATACTGACTAGCCAATGCCCAGATGATCAAATCTCAAGGGAAGTTTTGTAAAAACTTGTGCATTCACTTAGAGGTGGTGCAGACCCTCTACCCAGCAACCCTACTGATGTTTGGGCCAGGCCAGCCAGATCATGACTGCGCTGAGGTCATGGATGAGGTGTTCTCCAGCTGACCGGACTTAGAGGACTTAGAGGACCAGCCCTTCAAGGACCCCGATGCTGAGTATTTCACTGATGGTAGCAGACGGAAAGAACCTTTCAGGGTACTCCGTGGTAACCCTGAATTCTGTCACTGAGGCAAAATCTCTGCCAACAGGGATCTTGGCACAGGAAGTGGAGTTCATTGCACTAACCAGAGCACTTCAGCTAGTGGCAGGAATACACATCAACATATACTAGGACTTCAAGAATGCCTTCAACAACTTTCATGTGTACTGGGATCTATATAAAGAAAAAGGCCTGATAAACTCAAGAGGAAAAAATCTAAAATATGGAAAGGAAATCCTTGAACTTTTGGATGCTGAATGGGCCCCTAAAAGGGGTGGCAGTCATCCACTGTTGGGGACATCAAAGGGGAGGCACCAGAGCCACTCGCTGGGGAAATCAACCATAAAGTAGACTGGAAAACTAAGCTGGTGGCCACCAGGGGAACAGCAGAATTGATGGCCCTGGCTCCTGTGCTGCTTTGTAGTCCATTAACAGAATGGGATCCTAATTACTCACGACATGAGATTGCTTGGTTTAAGGAGGATGAAATTCCCTCCCAGGAAGATGGTAGAAGTTTAAAAACAGCCGGCCAAGTAGCAACCCTGGGGCTCTGGCCCCAGTTTTTGTCAGAAAGTTGCACAAGACACCCATAAAGGTCAGGCAGCTCTCAAGACAGCAGTGAATTGACGTTTCTATGTCCCCTGGCTCTCCAGCATAGCTGGGGTGGTGTGTAAACAATCTGAAATGTATGTCTGCATTAGCCCATATCAAGGGCCCAGGGCTGCTCCTGGGGTACAGAGTGTTAGGGAAGCCCCACTTGAAAATGTGGCTGTGGATTTTACTGAGCTTCCCCAAGTTCATGGCTATAAGCATTTGCTAGTATTTGCTACTTTTTGCATGTACTTTCTCAGGCAAGGTAGAGGCCTTCCCCATCTGCATGGAAAAGTCATCTGAGGTGGCCCAGATCTCCTGTTTTGGAATTCCTGTTACCATAGGATCAGACAATGGGCCGGCATTTGTTGAAGAGGTGGTACAGCTAGTGGTCAAAGGACTAAAGGTTACTTGGAAACTGCATACACCTTACTATCCCCAGAGTTCAGGGAAGTTGGAGAGAATAAACAGGACTTTAAAACTATAGCTGAGCAAGCTGTGCCAGGAAACTCACCTGCAGTGGGACCAACTCTTGCCAGTAGCTCTGCTGAGGATCAGATCTAGTCCCACTAAACACACAGGGCTTTCCCCTTTTGAAATTCTCTATGGGCAGCTGCCTCTGCTAGGCCACAAGAGGGAATTTAAAAGAGCTTGGAAAGCCACCCTACACCATGGGTTAAGGAACGATTGTCTGTGAGTTTGCCCTCAGATGCTCACTCTTTCAAGCTGGGGGATGATGTGTGGGTAAGGGAATGGAATGTCCAGCCTCTGAAACCTCTCTAGAGGGGGCCATTCACTGTTATTCTATCCACCCCCACTGCAGTAAAGGTGGATGAGATAGTCCCCTGGATACATCACAGTAAAACCAGTGTCTGGAGACTGGGAGTGTATCCCAGACTCATCAGAACCACATTAGTTTACTATCTGGAAGAAGTAGACCTCGACCTCAGGAATGCCACTGAAAGGCAACAGCCCTTCTCTAGTCACTCCAGAGGCTGACTAGTCTATGCACTGCAGATGTCTGAGGATGCCACTGACTGGCAACCCATATAGATTGCATCCTTTTTGTGACTATCTGTAATGTACTGCCACCTCTTTCTCATAACTGTATTTGGATCTCTAGCCCTGCTTTTGCCATAGCCCTTGCCTAGACCACCCCAACTGACTAGATATATGGCAAGAGGTGCCTGCTGGCCCTTGCCTTCCTCTTGTGGGTGGGACATTTTGCTGATATTGGTGCTTTTTTAAATTTACAAAACCTGGGTAACAAATTTGTATCTGCCAGTATTGATATTTTTTGATGTGTGTACCACCATTAGTAAAAATCCCTGGATAGTTCCCAAATGTGGAGGGCTATCATGGGAATGAAAATATAGGCTCAGGGATAAATAAATGTGTGAACAGGCCTCATTCCAATCTGCCTGTTATGGTGACTGCTGGGCCTACTGACTATTGGGACTACTGGCCCCTATTGCAGCTGTGTCTCATGAGCCACTTGGAAGGGTAAAAATAAGGCACTACTCCTCCAAAAGGGGCTGCCCCCTCTTAGCTGTGAATTGGGAACCTGTAACCCTATTACATTTACTATCTGTTATGTAGGAGACCCAAAGTGGGAAAATGGCCTCTGGTTTGGGATAGATATCTATATCAACATCAATATCTAGATCTACATATGAGGCATTGCACCCAGGGACTGTGTTACATTTCAAGAGGGTCACTACTGTCCAAGTGGCCACATCTTATCAGATTTTTTACTCATTTTATGAGGAAATAGAAAGTATCCCCCCTCCAATCCCAGCCACAACCAAAAATTTGTTTTTAGCCCTAGCAGAGACTGTAGCCCAGACTCTGAAGATCTCTTCTTGCTATGTATGTGGGAGAACCAACATGGGGTATCAATGGCCATGGGAAACTAGAGAATTAGATCCCAGTGAACCTTATATTGGTACAGGGTACCCGAGCTCTACATCAGGGGTTTGGCTTCTTAAGACCTCAAAAATTGAAAGAAAATGTCATCCCCGGTGGAGAGAACAGTTCAGCATCTCTGTAGGGAGCCTAATGTGTCTGGGTCAAAGGTCCTACACCTCAGCTGCCAGAAGACCCAATGGTGGAGGTCCCCTGACTACTTTGAACCCTCACCTCTTGTCCAACTTTTCTCATCTAAAGGGGCCCTGGAACCTTTCAAAGCAGACATCAAATGATGGATCACAGACAGATCATATTGGAGATGTGGAAAAAACACATATGCTGTATTTCCCCAAAACTGGTCAGGGTGTCATGTATTAGGGACAATTCACCTGTCTTTCTTTCTATTTCCAGTTCCCAGGGGAGAACATCTGGGGGTCCAAGTGTATGGAGACAGAAAATAGAAAATGACATACCCTGCAAATTGGCAATTGAAAATGGCCTCCTGAATGGATAATTCAGTATTATGGTCCTGCCACTTGGACAGAGGAAGGGTCCAGGCTACTGCACCCCCATTTATATGCTAAACCATATAATTAGACTGCAAGAAGTTGTGGAAATTGTAACTAATGAAACTGCCAAAGCTTTCAACTTGACAGCCAAACAATGGACTAAAATGTACACTGCTATCTATCAAAATTGCCTGGTCTTAGATTATCTGCTTGCTTCCAAGGGAGGGGTTTGTGGAAATTTAACCTAAGCAACTGCTACAAATAGAGGATGAGAGAAAGGTCACAGAGGAGATTACTGATCGAATGAGGAAAATTGTTCATGTTCCAATCCAGACATGGAAATGTTGGAATCCTGAGGAACTGTTTGGGAGATGTTTTTTCAACTCCCAGAGCATTCAAAACCCTCATAGGTATCACACTCCTGATTTTGGAACCTGTTTGATCCTGACTTCACCTGGCTGCCCTGGTTACACATTCTGTCTCTAGCCTCATTGAAATGATAATGGAAAGAAAAATGGCCACACGTGATGATGTTATGGAAATACATATCGCTGAGTCAGGATGATGCTCTTTGACCCAAAATAGAATGGAATCTGAGCACCAAAGCAGGGAATATAGTAGGGTCACTCCCTGTGTGTCTGCCTGGGAACTTTTTACAATGTAGTGATATCAGCCTCTGTGTAGTTCTGACGTAACTCTGTAACATAAATCATACCCAACCAGACTGTAGAATGTTAGTGGATGCCCATATAGGGAGACAAAGACACAAAAATTGTATAAAAGGGTACAACTACACCATGTCTTGCACTTAGCCTTTGGATAGGAATAGACTGAGTCAGTGCCACCACAAATAAGGCTGCTTCCTGGGAAAAAGGCCTCGGTGTCCCGCCTCTCTACACAAAAATCTTGGAGCACCATCACCATCAAAGTTCATCAGTGTTTTTCTTACTGCTTCACTCTTATTTTGCACCTTATTATAATACAGCTCATGATTTGACAAATATTCAAGCACCTCAGCCACTAATGCATATATAATCTGACTCTTAGAATTATCTTTCCATTTTCCTTTTAGGTTCCTGGAATATCAAACAGAATTACAGCTATCAGACTGGTTTCATCCCATGTAAGACTCCAAATCTTGCACATATGAAGTTAATCCATGAAAATTAATAGATGGCAACAATACACTACTGGGCTTCATAATGTCAGAGAGAAGATGGATCTTTGATTACAGTATTTTAAAAATAGGCTGTAGCTAAGATCCATGGGGCTGGACATTTGGACAGATACCCTTCATGAATGAGCGTTTAGACAACCTCAAGGTCCTGGAACAGTGGCAGACACAAAGTGTGCGGGTGCACTTAGGATCATTTGGTTGATTCTGCTCAGATCATTGAGAGAAGCAGAGCCCAGGTGGGCCAGTGGGCTGTGTACACACACTATGCCTTAGTCCAACAGCCCTGCTTCTATCTTCTCAATCTACTCACTTGTCTTTCACTCTAATGCTGCAGGCTTTAAGTAATTTCCCTAATTAAAACCTTGAAAGGAGACTTCCAGGGCTAAGATCATGACTGGATAATAGCCTATGACTCATCCTCTCTTAACATTACCACATTTATCAGAATCTAATCAGAACACAGAAAGCACACCAATTATGTAGGCAGAGAATGTAAAATAATGAATTATTAACTAGTTAATGTTGTTAACTACATAATGGAATGTGAAGGGGGATCTCAAAGGTACCATGACATAACAACTACAGGAACTATTTCTGCTAGGGCTGAAGAAACAGCAGGAAGAGGCTGGAATCATTAAACTTTAGACACTTAGAGAAGCAGTTTCCAGTGCTTAAACTCTGATGCTGCTGAGCTGGTGTCTGACCATTACAGAGGCCTCTTAGGGCTGGGGTCTAGACCTGTAAGGAGAAGCATAAGAGGCTGGTTTTGTAAGTGCTGGAAAACCTCAAAACTGGATTTAGCTGTTGCTCTGGAAAGGAGCTGCAGTTGCTGGGCTAGGAAGCATGCTAGGATGGGATTTGCCGGAGCAGGAGCAGACAAGTAACCCACAGGAAAAAAGGAGGAGCAAATTTCTTCTTCCTCTAGCCTGAAGGGATCACCTGGCAAGGGAGAAGTAGGACTTGCAGAGTTCCAGCTCCAGGAAGATAAAGCAGAGGACAGTGCTGTGGGCTGCGTTAGGAAACATGGTGCCCTGATAACTGGGTACAGATTCCCATTAATAGGACATGCAAGGTATATCCTAGTAATCAAGGAGATGATTCATCACAATGGGACAAAGGAGAAAACTATATAATCATTTCAATTGATTCTAAGTAACCTGCTGATGAAATATAATTCCCATTCCAGATTTTCATGATTACCATTAATGCTGAACACCTTTTCATATGCACATTGGCCACTTGCATATTCACCTTTCTAAAGTGTCAGTTAAAATCAATCTCTCTCCCCCATTGTCATTTTGTTTTTATTTGTCATTAGTTCTCTATATTTTAGATACAACCCTATTATCAGCTATCTTTTTTGGTACTGGGGCTTGAACTCAGGACCTTACACTTTCGAGGCAGGCACAGTGCCACTGAGCTAAATACCCAGGCCATATCGGCTATATGTTATGGGATGTTTTCTCTCTAGCTATTTTCAAATTGAAGTAAAAGTTACATAATATAAAGTTCACTATATTAACCATTTAAACTATACAATTCAGATGAGATTGGGCATGTTCAGGGTGGTATGGCCTTAGACTAAACTATACAGTTCAGCAAATTTTAGTGCATTCATAATGTTGCATGACTATCACCATTATCTCTTTCAAAGACATCTTTGTCACACCTCAAAAACCTTCTCATTGAGCTGTAACTCCCCATTACCCAGTTGCTCCTAACCCCTGGAAAACACTGGTTTGCTTTCTGTCTCTCTGGATTTACTTATCTTGGACACTTCACATACATGATATGCAATATGTAGCACTTTGTGTTTGACTTCTTCCAATTAGCATGTTTTCAAGGTTCCATCCAGGCTATCACATGTATCAGTATTTCATTCCTCTTTATAGCTGAATAATATTCCACCATGTGAATATATCACATATCTTTATCACTAAATAAATACTAGCTTATTTTCACTTTTTGGCTCTTACAAATAATGCTGCTATAAATATTCATGCACAAGTTTTTATTGGAACACATGTTTTAAATTCTTTTGGATATAGAAATGGAATTACTGGATTACATGGTAATTCTGTTGAATTTTTGAGGAACCACCAAATTGTTTTCCACAGCAGCTGCACCATTTTACTTTCCTGCCAATAATCTATGAATGTTCCAATTTCTCCGTATCTTTGCCAATATTTGTTTTCTTTTCTTTTTTCTTTCCTCTCCCTTCCCTCTCCTCCCCTCCCTTCCCTTCCTTTTTCTTTTTCCAGAGAGAAGAACTCCCTGTGTAGCCCAGATGGCCTCAAACTCATGATCCTCTTGGATCAGCCTCCCAAGTGCTAGGATTACAAGCAAACTAATTTCTGTTATTTTCTGGTATTTGTGTTTTGTTTTGATTGGTTGGTTGTGTTTTGTTTTGTGAGGTGGAGTCTTGCTGTGTTGACCAGGCTGGTCTTGAACCCAAGTGTTCCCTGTGCCTCAGCTCCCAAATAGCTAGGACTACAGGTGCACACCTCTGTGTCTGACTTATTTTGTTTTATATCATTGCCATCCTACTGTGTGAAATAGTTTTAATTCACATTTCATTAAAGATTGTTGAGCTTCTTTTCATGTATTTATTGGCTTTTTTTTTTTTTTTTTTGGTACTGGGGATCGAACTCTATTCCTTGCACTTGCAAGGTAGGCAGCAGAACCACTGAACTAAATCCCTGGCCCTATTGGCCTTTTTTATATAGACAGAAGTGTCAGGCCATTTTAAAACTGGATTGTATTTTTTATTGTAAAAAGACACTACTTATAAAGTTGGTTTGTAAGAATTCTTTATATATTTGGAAATAAACTCTTCTTAGATATATGACTTGTATTTTCTCCCATACTATGGGCTATTTTTCCCTTTCTGTATAGTGCTCTTTGATGGAAAAAGTTTTGGTTTTAATGTGTAAGACCAAAGCGACTCCATTTTGCTAAAATCTACCATTCCCCCAGCCTCTCAAATTAATGGTTAAAATGTGTTTGTTCTGGGACAGAAGATACAATCTGTAACAAACCAAAGTTCCTAAGTTAATTACTCAGCCATCTGTTTGCCCAGAAAATGAACGTTCTGGGCCCCCTATCTATAGAACAACCTGTAGATGTGCTGACCGTCAGTACGTGACAGTCGGCCACTAAACTTTGTCCCTCTTTTCCCTCATAAAACCTACATGTAGCCACCCCTCACCCCCCAATGCACCTGGCCAATCAAAAATGTACACTTCATGCTTGCTAATTGTCAACCAATCATGTAACTGCTAAATAGAAAATCTCCAAGCCTTGCTGTAACCTCTATAAAAACCCCACTAATTTGAAATTCGGGGCTCTCAATTCTGATCCGCTGCTTCGGTGACGGTTGAGAGCCCCTGCTCGAGCTTGAATAAATGACCCTCATGTGCTTGCATCGGGAACAACTTCCTGGTGGTCTCTGGGGACTTCGCAATCTGGGCACAACATTTGGGGGCTCATCTGGGATCCCCAAAACCCCAGGATCCCCGTACCAGAGGGTCAACACTGGCCGGTGAGTGATGTCTCTTTGTTTGTCTGTAATTCGGGGGCCCAATTTCTGGTTAGGTCGGCAGACGGTCTAGGTGGACGCTCTGTGAGGGCCGCCAACCCGAGATCCTGGAAGACGTTCCAGATCCTTCTGGAGGGGATGGAGTGCCCCATGGGTATGAGTCTGTAAGACTCCTGGAGGGACGGTGCGGGTCTCTCCCGCAGTATGGCATGAGGCCGTCGTCCCATTTCTGGTACTGCCTCCGATCAGGCAGAGGCCGGTTTTATCTTCTTTTTTGTTTTTTTGTTGTGTTTGTTTGTCTGTTTATTGTGGTGACTTGGACTGAGACGATGGGACAGACTGTGACTAACCCTCTATCTCTCATGAGGAATCATTTTAAAAAGGTTAGAGAGCGTGCTCATAACTTAAGTTTAGAAATTAAAAAGACTAAATTCATCACCCTTTGTAACTTGGAATGGCCCGCCTTTGGGTAGGTTGGCCACCCAAGGGGACCTTTGATCTAGGTACCACAAAGAGAGTCCAGGAGGTCGTCTTCCATTCTCATACAGGACACCCTGATCAAGTTCCCTATATTGTCACTTGGGAGAGTCTAATCTGCGACCCACCCCCAAGGGTCAAGCCCTTTTTGCCTCCACAGAAACAGCAGCCAGAGGTAATCCTGACAGCCTGTGAGAAGATTCCCAGAGGGTGCGACAACAAAAGGCAAACCGAAACCAAGCCCACTGTGCCGCTTTACCCAGTCCTCCAAGGAGGGACTGAGGAAGATCTCATTCCCCCCCCCCTTACTCTCTCTCTTTTCCCCCATGACAGCAGGCAGAAAGAAATGACCCAGCCTCAGCCGGAGCTAGGGAAGGAGGGCTGGCCCTGGGTGCCGGCAACCATGATGGCCCCGCCCAGAATACTCGCCACCAGGGTGCCACCTCGCTGGCAGGCCCGGCAGACTCTACTGTTTGTCTGCTGAGAGCGATAGGGCCCCCTGATGAGCATGGTAACCAGCCTCGTCATTACTGGTCCTTCGCCACCAGTGACCTTTATAACTGGCATACTCATCACGCCAAATTCTCTGATAACCCTAGGGATTTGATTAACCTGTTAGAAACTGTCTTGTTCACCCATCAGCCCACCTGAGATGATTGTCAACAACTTCTCCAAGCCCTTTTCACCTCTGAGGAGGGAGAAAGGATCCAAGGGCAAGCCATAAAATCAGTGTTGGGAGAAACAGAGGGCCCACTTGATGAACAACACTGGGCCCATGTTAAGACACAACTTCTGTCCACCCGTCCCCCATGGCAAGTTAATTCCTCGGGCAGGAGAAAAGCTCTCCAAAACTACCATCAGCATCTCCTAGCCGGCTTGAGGGGAGCTGCTCAAAAGCCTACCAATTTGAACAAGGTAAGCGAGGTCCTTCAAGGACCTGAGGAATCCCCTTCTGCCTTTCTGGAGCATCTGTTAGAAGCATACCGTGCGTATACTCCAATTGACCCAGATGCCCCTGCAAACCAACAGGCAATTAATTTGGCTTTTGTTACTCAGTAGGCCCCAGATATTAGAAAGAAACTGCAGCAGATGGAAGGATTTGAGGGAGAGAATAGGGAAAACTTGATGAGTGTGGTGATGAAGGTGTTTAACAATAGCGATCCTTTTGAGGATAGAATGGCTAAAAATATAGTAAAGGCAAACATTACAGCCTTGGCAGATGGAGGTTTTATCTGAAAGGAATACAGAGAAAATAAAAAAGAGGATAAAAGTAAAGTATGGCCCTTGTTAGAGAAGGATCAATGTGCATATTGCAAAGAGAAGGGCCATTACAAGAGAGATTATGAAAAGTTAAAAAGAAAGAGAGAGAAAGAGACTAAGAAAGAAAGAGATGGGGTTCTTCTAGTAGATAAAAAAGATTGACGAGGCCAAGATGGGGATCTCCAAACACATCCACTGACTCCAGAAAGCTGGTATCTTGATCCCTTGCCAGACAGCCTGGAATACACCACTGCTTCCTGTGAAAAAGCCCGACACCTCAGACTTCAGACCGGTACAGGATTTATGGGAAGTAAACAGCCGGGTGGAGACCGTTCACCCAACAGTACCAAACTTCTATACTCTGTTGAGTCTCATCCCTCCTGCTCATGTGTGGTACTCAGTATTAGACCTTAAAGATGCGTTTTTCAGCCTGCCTTTAGCACCTGTGAGCCAGCCCCTCCTTGCCTTCAAATGGACTGACCCAGACACCGGAACAACCGGACAGCTGACATGGACCCGGCTGCCGCAGGGATTCAAAAACTCCCCCACTCTGTTCGGGGAAGCTCTCAGCAAAAATCTGCAAGAGGTAAGAAAAGTGTTTCCCCAGGTGACTATTCTTCAGTATGTCGATGACCTCCTGGTGGCGACTTCAACCGATAAAGAATGCATTGCAGCCACCGAGGGCCTCCTGAAAGCCCTCCAGGAACTGGGATATCGGGTGTCCTGGAAGAAAGCTCAACTCTGCCAAACCAAGGTAACCTACTTGGGCTATATTCTTGAAAAGGGAAAGAGGAGGCTTGCAGAATCGAGAGTAGCCACAATTCTCCAGATTCCAAAGCCAGGCTCAAAGAAACAGGTGAGAGAGTTCCTAGGGGCAGTTGGCTACTGCAGGATTTGGATTCCTGGCTTTGCTGAGATTGCTAAACCTCTGCATGAGGCCACCGTGGGAGGAAATACACCCCTCGAATGGACTGAGGCTTGCCAGCAGGCATTTCAATTGCTTAAGACTGCACTTGCATGGGCACCAACCCTGGCATTGCCAGACTTAAACAAGCCCTTTACCTTGTATGTAACAGAGAAAAATGGGGTGGCTAAGGGAGTGATTACTCAGCTTTTGGGGCCATGGAAGAGGCCTGTGGCATACCTCTCAAAGAAGCTCGACCCAGTGGCCCAAGGGTGGCCTAATTGTTTGAGGACAATAGCAGCAACAGCTGCTTTAACCCGAGAGGCTGACAAATTGACCTTTGGACGGGATTTAACTTTGATCACTCCCCATGCCATTGAGCCCTTGTTGAATAGCTCGCCTCACAAATGGCTGTCTAATGCCAGACTGTTACAATATCAAGGACTCTTATTAGAACAGCCACGCATTAAGTTTGCCACCACCGCTGGCCTCAATCCGGCTACTCTACTCCCAGAATCTGATGAACAAATGCCCATCCATGATTGCCTCGAGACTCTCGAAAACTCAAGGGGAGGACGTCCGGACTTGACCGACCAGGCCCTCCCTCGCACAGAGATAATGTTCTATACTGATGGGTGCAGTTTCATTCATGATGGTGTGCAGTATGCTGGAGTGGTGGTGGTCAACCAGGACCAACAGGTAGAATGGGAGCAGGGTCTACCTCAAGGGACATCAGCACAGAGGGCTGAGCTGATTGCTTTAACTAAGGCTCTGGAATTGGGAAAGGAAAAAAGGATAAATATATTCACTGATAGCCATTATGCTTTTGCCACTGCCCATATACATGGGGAGATTTATCAGAACAGAGGGCTGCTAACCTCTGAAGGGAAGGAAATTAAAAATAAGACTGAGATATTGGCACTGCTACAAGCCATCTGGTTGCCCCGAGAGGTTGCCATCATCCATTGCCGTGGGCACCAAAAGGGGTCAAGCCCTGAGGTGATTGATAATAATGCTGCTGATCAGGCAGCAAAACAAGCTGCCCAAAAATCAGTGGGGAAACAAATGGTTCTGCTTCCCACACCAGTACTCCCAGAAAAATCTGAATATACAGACAAGGAGATAATGAAAATGAACAGGAGACATTGGACTTGAGGAAGACATGGGTGGTGGATGACTAAGGAGGGAAGGGTGGTGCTCCCAGCCACTGTAGCAGACACGTTGCTGCGAGAAGTACATGAGTCCACCCACCTCAGTGAGAAAAGGATGATGGCTGCCTTACAACCCCATTTCGTCAGCCAGGGATTAGCCCAAAAGGCCCAGGACATGGTGAGACAATGCCCCACCTGCCTCAAGGTAAATGCTAATCGGGTAACCGGGCCCCCTGGGGTCCGACACAGAGGACTAACTCCAGGAGAACATTGGGAATTGGACTTTACTGAAATGAAGCCTGGCATGTATGGGTACAAATACCTGCTAGTTTTTGTGGATGTATTTTCAAGATGGGTAAAAGCATACCCCACTAAGAGGGAGACAGCTGAAATAACAGTTTAAAAGCTCCTGACAGAAATAGTTCCCTGTTTTGGTTTGCCCTTAGCTCTGGGGTCTGACAATGGTCCAGCCTTTATGGCTAAGATATCTAA
>NW_004624760.1:13863957-13883581 GCF_000247695.1 Heterocephalus glaber
ATCTAGGACTTTTGTAGGAGAAATAGGGAAAATTAAACTACTCCATTTTTTTTCAGAACAATTGCTTAAAGTTATTTTTATTTCACAAAATATTCCAGGTTTATGAAAAAGAAGTTGACTGATAACATGTTAGTTGAATGATTAAAAGTAAAACAAAAACCTTAGTTGGAGCCTATCTTTATTTTATTTTATTTTATTTTTGGTACCAGGGATTGAACTCGAGCCCTTGTGCTTGCAAGGCAAGGGGCAGAATCACTGAGCTATATCCCCTGTCCCAAAGCCTATCTTTAAATTAAAATCAAAGGCAAACATCTGGACCTTTACTTCAGCTTCATTATTTCAACACATAATGAAGTAGCCATCATATGGTAAGCTACTAATAACTAATTAATGAATTAACTAAATCTGCATTTTCTGAATATTAATCTTTCTGTTAATTATTTAAATATATCCCTTCACCAACAAAAACACCCTTTGCTTTTTTCTCCCTTTTGTGACTTTTTTTATCATGTCTTTCCTGGACAGACCCTTATTTATGTTTCCAGACCCAATTTATGTATTTCTTCACTAAAGGATTTCCCTTCACCCCAAATTTATGTTGGAGCCCCACTTACATCCTCCCACAGAGGTCCACTTTTCTCTCTTAGCACCTACAGCAAAAACATGCTGTGATTGTCCATTTTATATTGTGCATCCTGCTATTCTGTAAGCTTTCTGCAGGCAGGAGCTAGATTTAAATGCTCCCAGTTGAAGAACTAGTACAAAACTGCGCCTGTCATATTATCAGAGCTCAACAAATATTTACTGACTGAGTTAAATAATCTACTTGATTTTTGTCTTTGTTCCAAGGAATGATCAAGTGGAAGAACCTCAGCTCTCAGCCTGGTTTAATCCTAAGTAAGAACAAAACTTTTTCTCTTGAGAAATAATGTAGCTCAATCTTAAGGGTTTTTCTGTCATCAAATTGTAGATATCCTGGGAGTAAAAGATTTTACTTGTAGATCTTTTCCATGTAAATCTAGGATATATTTGACAAGATCAGGCAATTAAGTGTTGTAATTAGAAAACTGTCATATTCTGTCTAATTTAACATTCCCGGTATTATTAGATGAATCAAAATGTCTTTACAAGCAGCCTAATTGCCATTAATGGCTCCTCTTGACTTTGGCATTGACATTCAAGAGAGAACTGTATTCTTTCTATGGTTATTTAATATTCAATTTTATCACTGCATAGCACTTTATTTTATTTAACCATGCTCCTTTTGGTTTTGTGCTGTTGATAATCTGGGGATCACTGTATGTAATTTTCCAACAAATATTCTTGTTTGAATATTTTATATCACTGTGTGAATTTATCTGTAGGATAAACTCCTAGGGAAGAGCCATCAGTTAAAAGGATATAGATTTAAATCTTTTATTCAGGTTGTTCTTTTAGGCTACTGATTCAATTTCCTTTTAATAATTGCACCATTTGTTTTCTAATCTGCAGTGGAGAAACATTATTAATATTTTCTCTATTTTTCATTTTATTTATTTATTTGACAATAGTTAGTTTAGTAAGGCCAAATAATTTATTATTGCCAAAATGGTTAGTTAAAATATTTTAATTCAAGCTGGATGTGGTGGTACATACCTTGCAAGAAGGTGAAGCGGGAGGATCACAACTTCAAGATTAGCCTAGGAAATTTCAAAAAGCCCCATGAAAACAAACATGAAAACCTACACCCTAAGATGAATGCAAACATTATGCACTGCAAACATGTACTAATGAAATTTTTAAAAATTAAAAAACAAAACAAAAAATTTTTAAAGAGCTGTAGATATAGCTCAGCACACCCTGAGTTCAATCTCCAATATTCACCTCCCCCAAATAATTCAATTTTCATTTCTCAGTTGTTACCGAGTTTGAGCATCTTTTGTACATTTATTACCAATTTGCATTTCATCCTATATAAATTTTTTCATACTTGCATCTTTAAACACAGGTGGACAGAATTACCTAAATAATCCTAAATTCATGATACATGTCGTCATTGGCTCATGCAAACTCTATATATTATTTCCTCTTGCCTTCTTTTTTATTCTACTGAAACAAAGATTACATCTTTCATTAACTTTAACATCTTCAACATTTGTATCACTTCCCATATTCTTGCTCTATCCTCATTTGATCCCCTGAACAAACCACTACCCTGAACCTTCATTCATCATCCACTTGCTTTTTTGGTATTATAAATATAAATGTGTATCCTCTTTATCAAAAGGATATCACACTGCATATTGTCTTTGGGGATTTATTTTTCCCCTAATATTAGATTGCTAAAATTCATTCAGAAATCCTATATCACCTCATTCATTTAGATGGCTGCATAATAATTGACTGCAGAAATATGCCACAGTGTATTTCACTACTGCCCTGTAAATGGGCATTGGGCATTGGAATTGTTTCTAGGTTTTTGCTGTCATTGAACAGTACTGCCACAACCTTATACAGGCTTCTGGGGTAGAGGTGTATGTAACCCCTGAGTGGTAAAGCATGTGAATGTTCAACCTGTGAGACAGAGCTAATAATATTTTCCAAAGTGGATACACCAACTTAAACTTTCACCAGCCAAGAAGAATACATCTTGTTGCTGTGCATGGTCTCTGATATTCAACATTGCCTACACAATGGGCAGGAATATTTTGTTCTTTATGGTCTTCTAAATTTCTTTAATTACCAAAGCAGTGAAAGGTTTCTTCACATGATTCCTCTTCAATTAAATGTAATGACAGATTTTTCCCATTTCTGTTGAATTATCTGTGTGTGTTGTCTGTTGATTTATAGAATATAAGGTATGATCCAAATATACTGTGAATATTTAAATTTAAAAGTTGATTATAGTAAAAAATATATCGCCATTAATCCCTCTCAAAATTCTCACTTTCAATACCCGTATCCTATTGTTCCTGCCATTTTCTGAAGCCATTCTGGAAGTCCTCTTTTGTGAGTGTCTTTACGAGATGTGATCAAAAACATGGTGAATGCAGCTCTCAGTGCCATCCAGTGGAAAAGCAGGCTCATGAAAACATTACAGTGTGTCCTCATCCACCTTAATCAATCACCTTCTTCATGGAATCTGGTTCCATGTGACTTCTGGCTCTTCCCCTATATTGAAAAAAAAACATGAAAGGTAAACATTTTGAATGGATTCAAGAGATTAAGGCAGCCATGACAGCACAACTAAAGACACTCATGAAAGAGGACTTCCAGACCCACTTCAGAAAGCAGCAAGAATGATGGGATAAGTGTGTTTGAAATGAGGGGGAGTATTTTGAAGTGAATTAATTGCAATGTGTCTTACTGTAATAATGTTTAATTTAAATATTCAGTTTAAATTCACTGATACACCCCACATATTCTTGAAATTAATCCTTTGTCAGCTGTATGTATCATAAATGTCTTCTCTCAGTTATAAATAAAATAGCTATCCCAACATCTACAGTTTCTCTGACCTCATCTTCAACAGTTGCCCCCCCTCCCTCGCTCACTGCTGTCACTCTGTCTTGCTGGAAGTTCCTCAGATACATGGAGGATGCTGTATGCCTTTCCCCTTCCCTACTTTCTGCATGGACCTTATCTTCCAAATAGCCAAAGGGTTCATTCTTGCACTACCTTCAAGACTCCTCTCAAATATTGCTTTATCAGTGAAGCCTTCTCCAGCCACTCTGTAAGAATGCATCCTCCATTCCCTTCCTCCCTACTCACCAACATTAACACACTACATCCTATATATCTCTTGTTTATCCACCTTTTATCTGTGGCTATCTCTAGGATGGGCCTAGACATAGCAGGAGCTCAGTATTTGTAGAACAAATAAATGTGTGTAACCACTTCCCTAATTGCAATGACTCAGACTCCATAACAATGGAACGGTGGGGGTAGCAGCCAGTTGTTATTTTAATTGGAAGGCTTATGCTTATTAGTATCATATTGGCTTTTAGTTTAAGATGCTTATTCAGAGAAGAAATGAAATTACATTGATATATGAAGTGTCAGGAGGACATTCACTATTGATCCCTACTGAAAAAGAGAAAAAAAACCCTAGGCTCAAAGTAACTATAAAAAAATAAACATTTCAGAACAGCCAAGAAAAGCATAAGAAAGAAGAAAGTAAAGAGGATTCTTGCCTTAACAACTATCAGAACATAAACTGTTGGGGTTTTTTTTTTTTTCAGTCTTTAGAGACAGGGTCTCTCTATGTAGTTCAGGGTGGTCTTGAACTCACTCACTATGTAGCCCAGGCTGGCCTCGAACTCACAACAATCCTCCTGCCTAAGCCTCCCCAGTGCTGGGATTACAGGCACACATCACCATGTCCAGGTCTCTATGACACTGTTGTAATAAAATCAACAAGAAAAAAAAAATCAGAGGAATAGTGAATCCAGAATTAGTTCAGTGTATATAAATTTGACATATAACAAAGATGGTATTTTAAAAATCAGTAGAAAGAGGACAAATTATTTAATAAGTTATGTTGGCACTACTGCCCATCCAAGTGGGAAAAAAGTGGGCCCCACTCTTGCATTATGTATAAAAATAAATTCCTGGATTTATTTAATTTTATTAAATTAATACATTTTGTGGTAAAACAAACCTACTTAGCTTATTTTAAGACCTAAGTGTGGGAAATGAAACAATTTTTAAAATTTGTTAGAAAGTCTACAAGACAACATGCAAAATTTAAACAAGGATATATCAATGCTGGAAAACTAGCAGCTTTTTAAAAATACATGTTTGATGATATAAAAATGTTAAGCTATTATTTGGTTAAAAATACACAAAATTTGATAGACAAAAAATTAAAAAACCTCCTAGACAAAATTATTTGTAATACAAATTACAAAGTAATTATCTAAATGCAAGGAGCTTATCAATTGCTGAGAAAAAAACTAAAAATGCAATAGAAGAAATATGAAACTCAGAGGGTGAATCAAGAAAGCCAATGAACTTATGAAAACATGCTCAAATTCACTAGAAATCAGAGAAATGTAAAATAATACAAGAATGTGCTTTGTACCAATCAAAGTAGAATTTTAAAAATCTAGAACCTAATAATGTAGGACAAATACTGGTAGAAATGTGAATATTACAGTCTTTCCAAAAAATAATTGGATAATATCTATTAAAGATTAAACAAGCCAGGGATTTAGCTCAGTGGTTCTGCTACAGCCTGCCTCGCAAGCACAAGGTCCTGAGTTTGATCCCTGGTATCAAAAAAAAAAAAAAAAGATTAAACAAGGGCCCAGGATTTAGCTCAGTGACACAGTGGCCCCCCTTGCAAATACAAGGTCCTGAGTTCGATCTCCAGTACTGCAAAAAAACAAGAACAAAAAGATTAAACATACATCTGAGTGGTAGTGCATTCTATAATTCTACCAGTTGAGAGCTTGAAGCAGGAGGATTATAAATTCAAGGCCAGCCTGGGTAACATTGCAAGATTCCTCCTCAAAAAATAATAAACTGGCCGTAGTGTTGCATGTATATAATCCCAGCTAGTTGGGAGACTGAGGCAAGAAGACTGAAAGTTCCAGCACGGACAACTTAGAGGGACCCAATCACAAAGTGGGAAAGGGCCCTCAGTGGTAAAGTGGCCCTGAGTTTGATCCCTAACAATAATACATGCCTACGTATGTATATATCTATACCCTTAGACCCAACAATCTCACTGCTGGGACTATACAGTAAAAATAACAGGGTAATATATAAGGTTATAGAGTGGGAAAGTTTTTTTTTTTGCTATAGTGTAACCAACTTTATTTTTTATTTTTTGTATATCCTTTTATTGGTACATTTTAGGTGTACAATATAATGACATTCATCATTGGAGATATGCACCTTTACATATAGAGTGGGAAAGTTTATTACATCATTTTTCATAGTGAAAAAGCATCCAGAAATATAATCAATGTCCATTAGTAAGGAAATAGTTAAACAAATTTATGATCTAGAATATTATATAGTCATTTAAAAAGAATGAACATGAATTAGTCCAGATAACCTGGAAGGATTTTCATAAGATACTATTGAGTAAGAAAAGCAAGAGGCAAAAAGGTATACATTATCTCATTATTGTAAAATAAACAAGGCTGAGTCCTTGAGTGGTTCTGCCTTATTGAATTGATACAACTTCCCATCGACCATTAGTACTGTAAATGAGAGTACTACAGGGCACCCCAGAGAATTCCTTAGGTTCTGTATAGAGCCCTTCTAGTGACCACTGTGCAACAGCAACTTAATATTCCCTGTGTGATGTGAATCAGTCACTCTAGCCAGTACCATAACGCTATTTCTTTTTTTTTTTCCAAGTATTTTCTTTTTCTTTCTCTTGTCCTGGGGATCAAACTCGGGACCTTGCACTTTCGAGGCAGGCAGTGGAACCACTGAGCTAAATCCCTGGCCCCTCCGTCATGCTATTTCTGCCTATTAGTTCAGCTGCATGAGAAATGCCAAGTCATTTGTTATTAGTCTCATAGAACCATGACTTTATTCTCTGAAAGAGAAATTCTTCCCTTATGAACTAGGTACTCCAAAGCCATGGAACCTAAAGTCACAACCATGGTAGAAAAACATGCCCTAAATGAGTTATTAGATGTAATCATGAACAACACCCTCCCCCATTCACCTTGCCTGTGGACTCGATATTTTAGCTTTGGAAAAAGTGGCATCTCATATTGGTCACTGATTCAAAGAATGGATAGTATCCTATGGACTGTACCTTAAACTTTCAGAGAAGTACCTCTGAACCAGCATTGACACAGATTTCTGCAGGCCATTCCTCTTTTTACCAAGCCTCTTCTTTTTCTACCTCTTGACAGTGAGGCACATAGTAAGAGCAAAGAACTTCATGAAAGTGAGCCAGTGGCCACACTACTTTCACCATAAGACATATACTTGGAGTGAGGCAACATGTGTGATACTGTGACAAAGATAAGATATTCTTCAAGTCAAGGAAAGCAAATCCATATTGGGTATAGAACTATTTCAAGGAAAAGTGTTGTCCCATTTATAGTGGAATCTAATATCCTCAATCAGCTATCAGATGGCTGGCTCATCCTCTTAGGAAGCAGTTGCACAGTTTAGGATTTAGGATCGGTCCCTGCTGGAGCAGATTGGGCACTCAGCACTGGCTCTATAGCTCAACCTAGAGAAGGAAGTGTCCATGTCACTGAGCCCATGCACAATCGTCCCCCCATATAGCCAGGACCACTTTGTACATAGGCTCAGTAAACCAGCAATGAAGGTGACTGAAAAACTGCTGGCTGACATCCAGAAGATAAGTCTCCTTGTCCATAGGATTTCTGAGAGCCTGTGTTGTAGAGGATGCCCTCTGGCCAGCATTTACCTCCCACGTGAAGAGCTTCATATCTAAATTATAAATCTAATGACTTCAAGTCTCTTCTACTTCTTTTATTCAATAATTTCTTAACACAGGTTTTTAATTGCCTTCTGATTTCAGAGACTTTTTTCTTTCATTCTGGCAACAAGCCTTTAATCTGATTTAATGAGGAAAGAGGGATAATCATTAAATCCTTTAATCTTCTCAAATGGATACTGTTCTTGGGTGTAGCATGCCTTGGCAAGGAGACACCAGGCCAGTTTAAAGTGGATTTTGATTTTTTTTTTTGGTACCAGGGATCAAACTTGGGTCCTTGCTCTTGCAAGGCAGCCAGCAGAACCACTGAGCTAAATCCCTGGCCCTGGATTTTGAGATTTAAATAGAAGCATATGCTTGCAAATTCTAAGTACAGAAAGAGGTTTTTAAAATAATTGTACAGTTAACTTGAGGAAATAACCATAGAAGTGTTCAGACTATCGAGTATCTAAATTTAAGTTGTAGTCAGAGCTCAAAGAAAATAATCCCCAGGCTCAAAAGGAAGTGTGGTGTAGACAGCTAGATGGCTGCATCTTTAATCCTGACTGCCATTGATTAGCTCTCTGATACTAACCAATTTAGTCAGTTTCTGCCCATGTTTCCTCATGAAAAATAAGGATAATAGTAGCACTTACCTTATAGGACATTGCAGGGATTATGGGTTATGTAAGTACTCAAACACAGTGCCTGGCTCATAGAAGTACTCTAGAATCCCTTGCTATCACTTGGACAACTTCTACTGTCATTAATATCTGCTCAATTTGTATCTTCTTTGTTCAACAGAAAATGCCCTGATGTTATAACAACAACTGACTGGCTCGCTCCAGTCATATGGGAAGGAACTTATGATAGACAGATCTTGGAAGCATATTATAAGAAGCTGAATATTACCACAGGCCTCGCTGTATGTGCTTATGGAAAGTAGGTGATACTGATATTTGTCCTTTTTTATTTTGAAAACTCCACACTAACACTTGTGGACTTGCTATATCCAAAGAACTGATAATAATTAATCACAATCTTTACATCTAGCTGTCCTGTATAACTACGTGTAGTGGTTATTTTCTCCAGCCTTGCCTGAGTCCTTAACACTACTTGGGAATTGTCTCATTAGCTCTCTTTCCATTTAGCTCTCTTTCTCTTTCTTCACAACAAACTTTATGGCTCAGCTATGGACCCAACTTCTGTGCCCTTACCTTCTTTACCATTATTGACACGTTAGCTTGCTAATGCTGATAAACTTTAACAAAATAACTTGTTTCTGGCTTTTTCCATGTTTCACAGATTTAGAGATCAGTATCTGATACAGTTTATAAAATCTGCTGATAAGCACTTTATGGTTGGCTTCAGAGTTATCTTTTACATCCTGATTGGTGACCTCATCGAGCTGCGTTATGTAGAGGTGGGACCTCACCGAACATTTAAAGTACTCCCTCTGCTGGATCATGAAACGTGGCAAGGCACTGATCTCAGATGCATGAATAGTTTGGATATATACATTATAGATTACATCCAGCATAAAGTCAACTTTCTCTTCACCATGACTATAAATAAGATATTCAAGTATGACTTTGGAGTGGAAACCCTGGGCAGGTCTGTAGCTCAACTTCATGCGTGGTGGTATTTTAAAAATACTCAAGATTTCCCATATGAGAGAAGAGCTAGCTCAGCAGCTTTCATGCCCTTTGAAAAGGGAGATTTTTATTACCATCATGCCATTTTAGGCGCGACACCCCATGAGGTTTTAACCCTCATTAAACAATATCTAATAGGAAATACACATGATATCACAAATGAGCTTACCAGTACATATGAAAGCCACCTAAATAAATACTTTTTTGTCAATAAACCCACTCAGCTATTATCACCAGAATATAATTGGGACCCAAATTTTAAAATTCCCCCACAAATTAAACATGTTAAGATAGTGTGGCTACCAGAAATGTTTTGATGGATGTACTACTCAGTGTATAGATTAACAAGTGAATTGCAATAATCTCTCAAATATAAAATGAGAAATTTTCCAGTTTTTTAAAGAAACTTACAGAGATGTACAATTTTCCAAAATAAATGTCTTCTCCTTGCAATTTTGAATTATTTAATTCTACCAAGGTTGAATTAAGAATAAGTGGACTATAACTGTGATATTACTTATATAATATAATGTAATATAGAAATACTTTTGGAGATATAAAATGATTTTTATGAAGAAATACACAGACTTGTTCAGGGAAACACACACACATGCATTGTCAAAGGGATGTGTATGTAAGGGAAAAAATATTCATCAACTTGTTCATCAGGTATTTACTATGTTTTACTATGTTTTAATTGCTTGTAATTAAATTCCTCAATTAGTATTCAATCTAGTATCTGATTCAACTTAGTGAACTAAAGACATTCTACCAAATAGTATCTTATCTTCATTCTTCTAAAGATAGATATTGCTTTTATATTTTTTAAAATGATATAGGAGGGTTTTTTTTAATAGACATTAACTGAACTTTGTGGTGAAGGTACTCTTTTGGTCAGGATAGGAAGATGGCAAAACATAATTTGTCCTTGGGCTGGGGATTTAGCTCAGTGGTTCTGGTGCCTGCCTCACAAGTTCAAGGTCCCAAGTTCGATCCCCAGTACCAAAAAAAAAAAAAGATTACAAAACATAATTTGTCCTTAAGGAGCCTAAAGCCTAGCAAGGGATTTAAGAGTATTCATAAATATTCCTTTTGCCAGTTTAAAAGTGCTACAATTGCTCATAAAAGGGAGGAACCACCTCTGTAAGAATATGTAGTCATCATAACTATGTCATAAATAATCTCATAAATTTAGTGCAGGCTTATAGCATTGTTGTAAGAACTGGAAGTTCTAAACCCACAGTGAGTTATTATTTTTAATCCCTTTTTATGGAATAAAACCTAATGTTTAGTAAATAGTTTTTAAATGATAAGTGTTATTGGCTATTGAACACTAAACTGTAAGGAATATTGATGGTGACTATGGCAGACAGATCTACTATGACCAATTTCTCCTAGGATCCATGGTGACTTGCTTCCAACAAATAGAAATGAAATGTAACTTTCATGACTAGGTGACATAAGAATGAGGATTCTGTCTTACTTGTAGACCTTTTCTTGCTGCTTTGATGCAGCAAGCTGCCATACTGGAGAGGTCCATTTGGCAAAAAACTGAAAGCAGCCTCCAGCCAAGGAACAAGAAAGGAACTGAGGCTCCCAGTCCAACTTTCAAAGAGCTGAACATTGCTAACAACTACATCAAGTGAGCTTGGAAGTGAATCTTTCCCCAGTCAAGTCTTCAGATGAGATCTCATTGCTAGCTGACACCTTGATTATAATCTGAGACCTTGAAGCAGAAGATGCAGCTAAGCCACGCCCAGATTCCAGACCCAAATGGTGACCCATGCCCAATGTTTGCTGAGCCTCTCCTTCTACAATTAGCTGCAGTAGGAAACCTAGGTAGATTGCATAAGAAGCCATCAGTACCAAGTTACCTAGAGAGCAGGCCCTGGGACCAGAGGCCTCCTCTTACCACCTAGAAGTAATGGGGATCCCAGGAAAGCTCCTTCCACACCCTCTCAAGCAACACCAGCAGGAATCAAGCAGGAGGTCCACTGGCACTGACACTCAATGCCCCATGTCCACCATGTCCCATAGTCCATCTAGCAGGGCAGGCCTCAAAAAGTGCACTGCACACCACAGGCATAGTCAGCAGGATCAAGCAGAGGTGATACCAGCTGAACAAAATGGACCAGAACAGTTCTGACTGGGCTCTAGATCCAATTGGCAGGAAATAGGCACTATATTAGTCAGTATTTTCCAATGGAACACAGCCAATTGGATGGAGATGTACCACACACACATCCACACATGCACATATGCATGCACGCACGCACGCATGCACACACACACACACACACACACTGATGAGAGCACATCATCTTTTAGTTCACCGCTTCGAAAGCTAATCTCTTCCAGAAACACCCACAGAAAGTGTTTTACCAGCCATCTAGGCATCCTTTAACCCATCTCAACCATCACAGGTTACACTCTGTACAATTCCATTAATATGATATTTTAGGGAAAGCAAAACTGTAGAAATAGTAAACAAGCCAGTGGTTGTCAGGAGTTTGAGGAGGGTTGTATATGTGAATTTTTCAGGACAGTGAAACCATTCTGTATGATACTTTAAGTCCTGGGTATATGCCACTGTGCATGTGTTAAAATTCATAAAACTTGCCAGACATGGTGGCATGGTGGTGCACACCTGTGATCCCAGTATTCAGGAGGCCGAGCCAGGAGGATTGTCATGAGTTCGAGACCAGCTTGGACTACAGAGTGAGACCCTATCTCAAAAAACCAAAAAAAAAAAATTCCTCATAAAATTAATGCACAAAAATTTTTTCCAAATCATATAGGAGTTTCAGAGACCTCCACATAGAAGGTAGACTATGACAAAAGGATCTAACTGTATTGCAAATGTATGAAATGACCTCACTGAAGAGGTCAAGGAGAAAACATACTGAGCTAACTTTGGAAAGTAACTTTGGAAATGAGTAGAGCCCAAATCTAAAGATAAAAAGAACTGTACCTAAAGACCAGATCTAGCTGGTAAACTGTTCTCTGTGGGGGTGCAGGTCGACAATTCTGAAATCACCATATATGGACATACTAGTATTGAAAAATTAAGTATATGAGTGGTAGGTGGTGAAAGCCAGATTTCTCACTATTGGAATGTGAAGTTACAAACAAGCAAAAGGAGACCAGAATTATTCTCACTGTAATAGATGATTTGAAGATATCCTACGAATGCAGGTCTAGCTTAATATAGATACAAATGGATGCATGTAGAAATATTTATAAATATCAATGTATATATAGTTTAGTAGAAACATATATTTTCTTGTTCTGTCTGCTGAGGGGCACTTAGAAGCAATGACAGTTCTGTAGCAACAAGTAGACCTAGCACCTCTTGGTTTCTGATACTGTTCTTTAATTAAAAACAAAAACAAGGGCTCCTTGATCAAATGGCTGATTCCAGAGCATAGGTAGGGAATATACAAGATGATCCTGGAATATTTTCTGGTGCCAGAAAGTAAGGACATGCTCAAAAATAACACATGACGGGGATTAGGGATGTAGCTCAGTCACAGAATGCTTGCCTAATTGCACAAGGCCCTGGATTTAATTTCTAGACCATAAAAAAAATAGAACACACTGATGGGAATATGCTTAAAGGACACACAAGCCAACTGAACAGCTTCCAAATGGGAATATGAACAACAAAGCAACATAGTGTTGGATTCTAACCTCAAATATAAGATAAAAACCCATGAATCCATATGGATCCAAAAAAGTGAATAATTACACAAGAATTTTAAATGATTTATGTAGATACTCTACCCTAAGAAAGTGGATAATAACTCCCCAGTCATTAACTGTGGGATGCACATGGTGAATTCCTTCCAAAGCTAACAGTTTAGACATGGGAGATGCTATGTAGTCCAGGCTGGCCTTGCACTTGTAGTGATCTCCTGCCTCAGCCTCCTGAGTGAACTAAAAAGTGGAGAAACTAGATGCAAACTATTTCTGCCAAATGATAAAGGTTTGCTGTTTTAGTTACGTTTCTTGTGGCTGAGACGAAGTTGCAGGAGGAAAGATTTATTTTGGCTCACAGTTTGCAGAGGTTTCAAGCAATTTGTAGAGTCTCCAAGGCAGGATGGCATAGCAGAGGAGCATCACAGAGGAGAAACAGTTCATGAAAAGCCCTACCTATGACTGCATGAGGCTTTGGGGGAACATATAGACCCAGACCATAACATTAGTGAACAGTGATAAGCTACATTGATAACACATAGCCTTATTTGGAATGTCATCTTATTTGGCAATACAGAAAAGGAAAAATTACTAATTAAGATGAGGTCATTGGGGTGGTCCTTAATCCAATACAGCTGGTGTTCTCAAAAAAGGTAAATTTTGACCCAACGCAGAGAGAATGGCTATATGAAGAGAGAGAGAATGGCTATATGAAGTGAAGCACTGCCAAGGCTAGTAGATTAATGGTTTCTGGGGGTTAGAGATGGTGTAGATGAGGGGAAAGATAAAGATATCTTTGTGTTATTAAGTGACACAGGGTGTATCTTCACGGGGTTGGAGTAGTTCTAAATCTTGGTTGTGATACTGGTTAGAGTAATTATAGATGTGATAAAATGGCATGCTATACACCATTGTACCATTGCTGCTCTCTTCTTCTTCTTCTTCTTCTCCTCCTCCTCCTCCTCCTCCTCCTCCTTCTTTTCTTTTTTCTTTTGTACCGGGGATCGAACTCAGGACCTTGTGCTTGCCAGGCAGGCACTATGTCGCTTAGCTAAATCCCCCGCCAATGCTGCTTTCTTAACTACTGGGAGTAATTGGATGAAGACTAACTGTAACTCTCTGAGTTATCTTTGTAACTTCCTATAAACAAATGATTATTTTTGAATAAAACATTTGAGAATATGTAATAGTGAAGTCTTACATGCCCACCATGCTTAGAATTGTAATCTAGCCTGTTTTCTTCCTATCCCTTTTCCTAATTATTCATCTTCATAGCCCCTAACACCATTTCAGGTCCTAAAATGTTAGGTGGTTATTATTTATTTTCCCCCATTAGAACAAATCTCTGCAAGAGAAGAAAATTTTCTCTGTCCATTGATGTAACCCTAGCACATAGTAGGCACTCAAAAATATTTACTGAATGAACAATGTTTAGCAAAAACAGCTGCGGAAGGACACATATTATTTACTACCATTTATTTAGTACTTTAAAGGTGAGACGTGATACTACAAATTGTTTAGGGACATATAAAATTATAAACATCTGGATTGCAAGGATAATCACCAAATCTGTGATTAGGCAGGAAGGGAATGCGAGTAGAAAGTGATACAGCTACAATACTATGCTTTATTTCTTATGCTTAGAAGTAGGTACTAGGTTGTTAATTATTACAGTCTTAACATTTTTATGTCAGAAATATTTTATAATTAAAAATGACAAAATGAAAAGCTGTACCGATGGACATCTATCTCTTGTAGTTTAAAATTCTTCACTTTACAGCATCAGAGGTTAATATGGGTAGCTTTTCTTTGTCTAACTGTTAAATTATGAAATCTATTGCACCTAGCAAAGACTTTACAAAATGTGTATACAGTATTTTAAAGATAAACTCCATGTGTGTGCGTGTGTGTGGGTGTGTGTGAAGCTATTATCAAGGCTTTGGTCTAAAACAGTGATGGCAAACCTTTTAGAGCTTCCAATGATACAAACAGTCCACTTTGGCATGTGTGCCATAGGTTCATCACCACTAGTCTAAAACATCACTGGTAGATAGAAAAGAATAGACTGGCAGTGTTCCATCACTCACTTAGTAGTGGTTTCTATTTAAAAAGACTAATAAGACTGACAAACCACTGGCAAAATTAGACAAGAGAAAAAAGAGACAAAGCACAATTCATCCAATCATAAATAAAAGGGGAGACACTGTTACCAATAGCATATATTTTTAAAACTTAACTTGGGACAGGGATTTAGCTCAGTGGTTCTGCCACCTGCCTCGCAAGCGCAAGGACCCAAGTTCTATCCCTGGAACCAAGAAAAAAAAAACTTTCAAAAAACTTAACAAAATCATATTACAAACAACTTTATTCCAATAAATTTGAATATATGGATGAAACTGAAATTATTTTACAAGAATAGGAAACTGAAAATAACACAGAAAGAAACAGAAAAGTTAAATATCTTGACATAATTGAGTCCAGAAACAACTTCCCATAAAAATAACTATAGGAAAAAAAAATAACTATAGGCCCTTACTTCAAGCCATTCATAAAACCTAACACAAAATAGATAACATCTAAATGTAAGAGCTAACCTTTAAAAAAAAGCTCTTACAAAGCAGAAATAAATAATGGCCTTGGATTTGGCAATTGTTTCCTCACTATGACACCAAAAGCACAAGCAAAAGGGAAAACTAAATTTGAATTCATCAAAATGCAAAACTCTTGCACATCAGTGAACACTATCAAGAAAATGAAATGAGCCACACATGGTGGGGCAGGCCTGTAATGTCAGATTATCAGGAAGCTGAGTTAGAGGATGACAGGTTCGAGGCCAGCATGGGCAATTTAGCAAGACTGTCTCAAAGTTAGAAGTGGTTGGAGGTATAGCTCAGTGGTGCAGCACCTGCACAGCATGCAAGGGCCTGAATTCCAACCTCAGTACCACCTAAAACAAAGTGAAATGACAACCCACAGAATGAGAGAAAATATTTATAAATCATAATCTGCTATATCTAGAATCAAGAATATGAGTTGGAATTGTAGTTCAATGGTGAAGCACTTGCCTAGCATGAGTTAGGCCCTGAGCTCCATTCCCCACCCCTCGAAAAAGAATATATATACAGAATATTTACAACTAAATACCAAAACATAATTTTTTAAATATGCAAAAGAATCAAATAGACATTTTTCTAAAGGTAGACAAAAAGTGAGCACATGAAAAGACAGGCAACGTTATTAGTTATTAAAGATATGAAGGTCAAAATAACAATGTGATACAACTTCATACCCACTGGAATGGCTATAATCATAACTTGTATTTAAAAATGGAAAACATATTTTTATGTGAGTTATGGAGAAATTGAAAGCCCTTGTATGTTGCTGACAAGTGTGAACTGATTCAAATGTCTGTGGAAAACATTTTAGAGGTTCTTCTAAAGATTAAACATAAAATTGTCACATGATCCAGCAATTTCACTCCTAGGTACATGCCCAAAAGAATTGAAAAATAGATGTTCAAACAAAAACTTGCATATGAATTTTCATAGCAGCATTATTCACAACAGCCAAAAAGTGGAAACAATCCAAATATCTATCAACTCTTGAGTGGATAAACAAAATGTGGTGCACACATACACAAACACACACACATGAGCGTGTGTGCACTGCAATATTACTTGGCCATAAAAAGGAATGAAGAATTGATACATGCTATAACATGGATGAACCATGATGACATGATGCTAAGTAAAAGAAACCAGCTGCCAAAAAAACCCAAAACTCACATGTGTTAGTTACTTTTCTCTCATTGCTGAGACAAAGTACCCAACACTCAAAGGAAGAGAGGAAAGGGTTTATTTGGCTTACAGTTCAGAGGTTTCAGTCCATAATCCACTGGCTCCAAGGTAGGGTGGTGGTAGAAGACAGCAAAATCAACAAGAGACCTTAAGAGCATCTTTTTGCTCCTTTTATCTTATTCAGACTACTGAAGGCAGGCAGCACTCACGTCCTTAATCCTAGTGCCCTCAGGCCTAGCCCCACTATGAATCAATCACACACTCTCGATTCAGCCACCTCCAGAATAGCACATCTCATTCGCATGAGGCTTTAGGGAGACATCTAAACACAAGCCACAACAGCCCATGAAATGATTCCATTTATATGAAATATCCAGAAGAGACAGCCCTAGCACCACTTCTATGCATTACTGGAGACTCTAATAATACATGAAAGACAGGAAAAATGAATAAAAGGTGCAATTTTTACAAAAATTTAAAAAAAGAAAAATCAACAAAAGATCTACAGATGATAAATTTTGTAAGTAGAAAAAATGTAAATCATTAGGATCAAGAGCATTTAGCAACACTGTTAGATGAAGAATCAGTATGTCGGGGTCAGGGATTTAGCTCAGTGGTGCTGTGCCTGCCTCACAAATGCAAGGTCCTGAGTTTGATCCCCAGTACCAGGGGAGGGAAAAAAAAGAATCAGGATGTCAAGATAATTGCATTTCCAAACACTAGCCATAAATTGCTAGCAAATAATATTTTAAAAAATCTTTTTGAGACAGGATCTTGCTGTGTAGCCCAGGCTGGCCCCAAACTCATGGAGATCCTCCTGCCTCAGCCTCCCAAGTACTGAGATTACAGGCATGTGCCCAGCTAGCAAACATTTTAAAGATGATTTATACAGTAGCATAAAGACCTACAAATAAATTTACCAAGAAATAAGTAAGACCTATATGTTTATTGAGAGACACTAAATGGTTAATCGGAAGACTCAGTGGGATAAAAATATCAATTCACTTTAAATGATTTACTGATTCAGTTCAATCCCAGTTAAAAATTTCTCTTGAGTTTTTAACACATTTTTACAGGTTGATTTTAAACTTTGTGGACATTTCAAAATCCAAGAATATTCCAAACAATCTAAAAATAAGATGAGAGTTCTTATTCTACCAAATAGTAAGGCAGATTATAAAGCATAAAGATAATTAAGATAATACATTACTACAGAAGTTGAGGCCACCGCCGCTGCCGCTGCGCCTCTAAGTCAGCAAAGTCCGCCGCCTGCTCGTCGGCCCTGCGCTGCCCTGTCCTGAGGAGCTGCCGACCCTTAGGAAAATAGGAAAAGGAAGCCTTCAGCCTCATTCCGGTGCAGGTGGGAAATTTCTAACAAATTTCTAATATCTGCCGGGA
This sequence comes from Heterocephalus glaber, assembly GCF_000247695.1. Next base: position 13,881,900 of record NW_004624760.1, read on the forward strand.
AACCCTCCACTGGGGAGCCCTGGATTCTGGAGGCTGGAAGAACAGAAAAGAGATTGATCGTATCCTGTGCTGAAGATGTTTCCAGAACAACAGAAAGAGGAATTTGTGTCTGGGTCCGAGATCCTAGTATTCAGAAGGAGGACTTTTGGCATTCTTATATCGACTATGAGATATGTATTCATACTAATAGCATGTGTTTTACAATGAAAACATCCTGTGTACGAAGAAGATATAGAGAATTTGTGTGGCTGAGTCAGAGACTCCAGAGTAATGCACTGCTGGTGCAACTGCCAGAACTTCCATCTAAAAACCTGTTTTTCAATATGAGCAATCGCCAGCATGTTGATCAGCTTCGTCAGGGTTTGGAAGATTTCCTCAGAAAAGTCCTACAGAAGGCACTTTCGCTTTCAGATAGCAGCCTCCACCTCTTCCTGCAGAGCCATCTGAACTCCGAGGACACTGAGGCATGTGTTTCCGGGCAGACCAAATACTCAGTGGAAGAAGCCATTCACAAGTTTGCCTTAACGAACAGACGTTTCTCTGAAGAAGATGAAGAAGGAAAGAAAGAAAACGATGTAGATTATGATTCGAAAAGTTCATCCCCTGGGCTTGGACACAGTAGTGATGACAGCAGTTGCCATGGAAGTAAAATAAGTACAGCTCCTCAGGAATCTTGAAAAATAATTCTAATGTTACTATATTAGGAATACAAATTGTGCCCAGTCATAGAGAAGAAAGCTTGCTAATAATATATTCTTACCTAAAGCTCACTGTCATGATATTATGTATTTAAATTGTTAACGACGGTGGCTTGTTTATGAGTGGTACGTATTTTTATGTTGTCTAAATTTACCCAAGCTTCTGTATAAGGCTAAAAGTCTGTGAATGCCATGCTTTCCTTTATCACCAATTATTTATTGATAAATAAGATCCTGCCTTCCAAAGAAATGATTTATATCTTTAAAAAAAACTAGCTGGTTTTATTGAGTTTTAAAAAATAGTATACAGGTAGCATTTAAAATCCAACTAGAGCATTCTTTCTGTATCAAGGGGGCAGTTACTAAACACGGCGTGTGTGATGTTAGCCACCGAGAGGAACAGCATGGACCAGACTGCGTCATACATGTGGTGGATATTTTGTACTTATCTTTCCCGCACTGGCAAAACACTTTGCTTTTGAGTGTTCGACTGAGATATTTAACAATAATTAATCTTTCCAGTATTCTATTTTACACTTCAATGGAAAATGAATCTTATGAATAGAGATGTATTAAGATAATGTTTACATCTTAGAAAATTAACAGAAATAGTGTTAGTCATTTTACTTATATTTGCAGTACGTACATTCAGAAATACATTTTCATTGTCTAAAATCAGCTTAAACAAATTGTTTCTAGAAACAAATCATTTGTTTTCATTATTACTGTGTCATTAGAATTACAGGTTAATGATTTATTTTCTGACCAAATATGTAATTTTTTATCACTACATAATTTTCAGTATCAGTGATGGCTTCTTACTACTAAAGTCAGAAGAAGGGTCTTATAAAATTTACTAAATTTAATTTTACCAATAAATATTACTATAATTTTGAAAAGGATGTCAACTTGCCAATTTCAGAGTTCATTATTCATTTTTTAAAAGGCTTTTCTTTGGGGCATCTACCTGAAGGTCGGTATTTT